>CM076581.1:1147030031-1147232554 GCA_034641835.2 Pinus albicaulis
AGAACACATCCGATGCTACCCCAAAACAACACTCCCTCTTAGCAAGGAATGTGCTCTAACAATACACTCTGCAGCATACTGCTATGACTCTAAAGCATCTCCCTTTGCGTTGTCGATGTCTGACATGTTGTGGAGGGGTTATAACACATGAGATCTCCAAGATCTAGAAATAATTTGGAGAAATTCCACCCATAATGAAAGTTATTAAAATAATTAATTATTTTTAAAGAAGCCTATGTTAAAACTTAGGGAATTAAAATAATTAAAGTGAATTAATTTAAATGTGGGTGAGAAAGTTCTAAGTGACGAGGATCAAGTCTGTATTAATCTTAGCGGTTGATTAAAGATTTGATCACGACCATTGATTTCTCAATAGGAAAAGTATAAAGGAAGGCTTAAGGGTCAGTTGGAGTACACACACTATGCATGAATCTAGAGATCGAATTATTTTGATGGAGCAGTGCTTGAACGAAGGTAAGATCTGAGTGATTTAGCAGCAGAGAGGGGCAGAAGCAGTTCTTGGTCAGAGGAGAAAGAGTACATAGCAAAGAAAGGACAAGAGAGAAAACAGAGGAAGCAACGCAACCACCAGGAGAGGTGGCATAGTCCCCAGAGGGGTTGCTGCAGGCCCACGTAGGTCTCACGCAGGGGCAGGCGTAGAGCTTCCAAGAGATAGTCTGGATATAGCTGAATGTCAGGGTTTTTGAGCCGGGAGGGCTAAAACTCGATATTCTGAGAGGCGGATTAGCACAGAGAAGAGGCGGCGCATTCCTCAACCATCCCCACGTAGGCCTACGCACCTACTGTGCAAAGGCAGCGTAGAGGGAGCTGGGGTTTCACCAGTTCTGATCTGGATCAGCCAAGGCTTGCAATGTGAGGTAAAACTCACTATTTTATCTATATGCTAAGATTTTCTTTGTTGGGTGAGCCACATTTTGGCACCCTAATTGTACATAGAAAATTGCTGCTTAATAATAAAAACACATAGATCGGCTGCATCAATTTTCCCGCATTAGGTTTTTCCGGGGATGTTAGTCCAAAAATAAGTGTGTCATTTGTGTGATTGTCTCATTTATTTTTCAGTTCTTGATCTGTATATTGGTGTAGGCTGCAGTGTATTTGTATTAGAATTTACTAAATAATTCCGTAAATAACTTTTTAAATGAATACAACAAGTAGGTAATACAAAATAGTTTTACTGCAGTAGGATTTTTGTTTATTAGATTCAGAAATTTTCAGATGGAATCAGAGCGATTGCAGATTAAGAAGGACTAAAGCCATCAGCGAAGGACAAAAGAAATTCTACAGCAGGAAAACATTTGTCCCGAGAGACAGCACAATCCTAGGCCGGAGAGGCAGAGGAAGGGTGACACTGTCACCTAGGAAGGGTCACACAGAGCATGCATCAACCTACTAGGGTGACGATGTAGCTGCAGAAGGCAACCCAGTGCTTGCTAGGTTAGTGCAAAGGATGTTGTTTCTCAATTTTTCGGATTTCCATGGCTAGAGGTGCAATACAACTTCTTTCTGGACTTGTTGGTGGGGCACTGATTCTGTTGGTGCAGAACAGTGTCTAGTGGAGCAGAAGAAAAGTAGAGGGAATCAAGTTCCTCAGAATATTTCTTGCCAAGAAATCTAGTTCCAGTGTTGAGCAACAACAAAGAGAGATCAGAGAGGAGTGCTTCGACATTTGTTGGCAGAAGGCTTTCTGTGAAGGAAATCAAATTTTAGAGGGAGCTTGTTCCTTAGAGAATTTCTAGCGCCAAAGAAATCCAAATCCAAGTTTTTTTGGGGTAGAAGCAGAAGAGGGAGAAAGGAACTTGTTCGACCTTGAGAGTCAACTGAAATTGTTTCAGATGTAGAAGGGAGAAGAAATCGATCCCTTCCTTATCAGGTTGCAAGGGATCCGAGACCAGCTAGATTCTGTAGGGACTAAACCAGACGGTGGATTTATGGTCAGGACTACCCTGAATGTATTCACTGAAGACTGGAAAACCTTTGTCGAAAGCCTTTTGGGTAGGGCTACTCTTCCAAGTTGGGAGGAGATGTGGGAACCTCTTCGACAAGAAGAGATCAAACGGTGAACCAAGGCAGGAAGCAACAGTAAAGGGATCAAATTCAAGGAGGAATATTGGGCTCTCGCATTTGGGGGACATCAAGTGTAGCAGAGAGGGAAGAAAAAGGACCTCTAGAAGGTTAGATTCTTCAAATGTGGGGAAATGGGACATTTCTGTTGATCAACGGTTGTCACTGATGTCAACCCAAGCAGCACCAGGGGCTACCCAAATATTGCATGGGAGTTTTGACCTACCAAATTACTATATTCTGGGTCAAGAATTCTTTTTATGGTTTCTACTTTTCATGATGTTTCCGTTGATATATGGCACGCCACATAATTCTTCACGGTTTGAGCAATATTCATGTTTGAAGTTTGTAACTCCAGTTAGTGGGGTAAAACCCCAAGAGGTTGTGGCAAGGGTCTTTGAAAAGTCAATAATTAATAATTTTTAAACTCCTAAAATCCCTTACATGTTCACTTGTTGAAGCCCCTCTCAACCTAAGCATTTATATAAATTGTGATCCTCATATCCTCCTTATGAAGGGATTTCACAATCTAAAATAGGTCTTCGTGGAATTTGCGCTCTAACATTTTTTCTACGACGGTTTAGAAGCTGAAATTTTTATGAGGCGAAGCAGAAATCTTGAGGAAGCTCCTATAAAAATTTCAGATCAAAGTGCACAATATTTGCAGAGATATGATCTGTGGAATTCAGTGTTTCTGCAGGCTCCTGAAATTCATCAAAAAGAAATGACCTTGGGAAAATCGTCATAACTCTCTCTCTGAGTATCAGATTGGAATTATGTAAAAAGTGGAAGATAATGCACGGGTTGTAGTTTTCTCTGTATCAATTTCAGATTCTAATGAAGAAACAGTGATATGTGGCACGCCGTACAATTTTTCTCTACTGAACCAATCCATAATTAGGAAATTGTGAGATATTGGGCATAACTCTCTCTTGAAGAATCCAAATTGGGTCAGACCTATGGCATTGGAAAGAAGACTCAAAGGACTACTACAAGGCCGAAAATCACATATTGGGGATCTGAAATAACAAAGATACACCAGATTCAATATCGAGCTCCTAGAAGGCAAGAAAAAGCTAGATCATGTGTTGTCAAGGGCTGCAAAGGACCAGACTTTCTAGGGTAGAAAAGCAAAGAAAGGTGCAACAAAGGGTAGCATGAAAAGAGAATCAACCAAGGTATATAACAGCAGCAATAATTTCACCACATGATGTCTTCAAGTGGGCAGCACTGCATACAATCATTGTAAAGGTATCATTGTACTAAGTCATTGTAAATGCACCATTGTAAAAACTGTACAAGTTTCTATCTGCCAAGAGTTGAAGAGGCAGTGTCGGGAGGTCTAGGATCATCATTAGATGGTTGTGTCATAGTTGGGGTTATGGTCTAGTCTTTCTTCTTCTACATCATTCTATATCATTATAAAGTGGACCATTTTCCTTGGTACGAGAGTCCATTCTTGTTTTATTCTTCTATAGGGTGGTAGGGTGGTGCTAGGGTGAGTTGTAGCTCATTGGGTGTTGGAGCATCCGTTCAATTGACTACTAAAGAATCTCGGGTGTTGGAGCGTCCATCCAATGGGAGCTAGAGAAGAATGATTTTCTAGATTCTAGGAAATTGGGGCTTTATTTTCAATTGGAGTTGAATATTAAAGAATTATTAGAAAAACATTAGGTGGTTTTTGTCCTAGAGTGGGTTTCCACCTTAAAAACTGTGTGCATTTGTGTTCCTTTTGTTTACTGCTATCATTGTACAAACATTGATAATAATTGAAGATTAACTAATGCTCTAATTAGAAGGAATACTAATTCACCCCTCCCCCCTCAGTATTTCCAACCATTTCGACACACAATTCCCTCTGAAAAAGAAGGGCAGAGAAGAACCTGACTTGAAGGTTTCTCTAGCTCAGGCTGATGAAGATGATGATGATGGATGCACCATGAGTGCTCATGCACCTAAGAGGTGGGGTGATATGGAGCTACAGTGTCTTGGGGTAGGATCCTTGAGATGCCCAAACTCTTGGATCACATAAGGCTACGGGAGCCCTTAATGATAGTAGCAGTATGACGAGAGTCAGTTGGTGTTACACTAAAAATTGTCACCTTGAAATTTTGCTAACTGTATGAGCTCATTAACACTCATACATACCTCCTATGCAAGTCTTACAACCTTTATTCCTCATGTCAAGCCTTGAAAATAAAAAAAAATTCTTAAAAGTCTCTTAAACTTTGGTGTCGCACTTTCTGGCTATCTTGCCTGCGGTCCCGCACCCAATGTTCGGCTTTTCTGCGGACTTGAATGCTCTTTCTATTCATTATAGGTGCGGACCCCTGTAAGATCAAAAAGGCGCAAGTAAAATTCCAAAAAGCTCAATTAAAGTAAATTCTGGAAGCTTCTAGAATGGAATTTGCGGTGGCAGAACCGCTCTTGTGAGGTGCATGAATCCCTTACCTTATGGAGCTAACCCCTTGATGTGAGGAGCTTATCCCTTTGAAGTAGGATTCTATCCCTTCATAGTTGGAACAGAAAATCTCCTCTTTTCCACTATAAAAAGAGGCATTGGGTAGCCTCAAAGGGTTAAGTTTTTGGGGATTGAGAGGTGAAGCTTGAGAATATTTGAGGTTAAGTGCTGTTGAGATTTAGACTCAATTGACTAAGACTTTTGTGAGGAGAGATTACATACCTCTATTTGTCTTGGTCAGAGGAGTGCAAAGCTTATCAAAGTAGAGGAGACTCCTGCTTCAGACCCCAGGAAAGGCCTGTACAACATCAAGGCTCAGGTTGTAAGGTTTTCTTATGTTAAGATTAATACAATCAAGATTTGTTTTTCTCAATAAGTTGTCGTTTGATTACTTGTTTCATAGACTCCTTGATCACTATGATGGATATGTTTTATGATTATTTGTTATACAGGTGCTATTGAATGTTTTCTTGTTTGTGATTGCAAGTTGACGAAAGAACTCTTATTGCGACAGGAGCACTACAACCACAAATAAGCATTTGGATCTAAGGTAGGATCGATACCTTCATAACATTTATTTATAAAACGAATATATCTAGAGAAAGACAAACTTAGTTGTTCGTTTGTTGCTAAATTGTCTTTTGACACTAGGGAGATTGGTCTTGTCCGCAAGAACGATTTATCCGGCCAACAAATTGGCAACTCCGCTGGGGAAAGAACTTGTTGTTTTTGGTTCTCTTTTATTTTGATTTGAGGAAAGGTTTTTCCTGGTTTTTGATTGATGGATATCTGCCTGGGTAGCTTAGGCTTTCTTTGTTTTTGAAAATTTTGAAATCTTTTACATTTTTCTTGAAATTTTCTGGGTACCGTACTTTGTTCTTTTGCACAGTGCGGGCAGTTTCGCACTTTCCTTGAGTAAATAGTGTGGGACCGCACCTGTTACTTTTGGGAGCCTGCGGACCTTGTTAAAATTTTGGAAAAAATTTAGATTTCTTTTTTCCAGTTTAGTTTAGATTTAATTTAGGATTCTTAGCATCTACCCAGATCTGTATTTTTCTGTCGAAAATCTCTTGTTTATGAACTTCTTTCAGCAATTTTTCATCTCATCAATCTCTGTTAATTGGGTGTTTTGAGTCTCTTTTTTGAGAAATTCTTAATTTGATTTCCTTTGGTCATTACTTGGAGGTTTGTCTCAGTATTTTCACAATTTTACATCTTTTTGCTTTTGTTTTTGCAAAAAAAATTCCCCCTCATTCGTCGGGGGGGTGGGGGGGGGGGGGTGGCTAAATTGTGTATGAGTGTTAATCGCCTTTGAGTGTTTTTTTTTTTTTTAAATCTTTGGGACTCTCACCCGACTTTCTTGACTTCCACTTGATTGGTTCTTAGATTACGTTAGAATCATCTTGTGTTTGAGAATTCTCTTGCATAGATCACATTTGCATAATTAGAATTCTCATTTTCAGAATATGAATGAAAAATGTGCATAGATTACATTTGCATACTTTTCATGTGAATTGTGCATAGATTACAACTGCATAGTTTACATTCTGAAAAATCAATCGTAGATTTAGATCAATTTTCTTTGATTTGAATTTAGATGTTTTTATGCTTGTTTTAAAAACACAAAAATAAAAAATTGTTTTGGGATTGATTTGCATTAGTTTTTCTTGATGAAATTAGTGCATTAGAGAATTTGTTATATTTTCTCTTAGTGATCAATTTTTTGCATTGTTGGAAGTGGATGGAAACTCTCTCCTTACTTTAGTTAGGATTCATCGAATTAAAAAGATTACATTATCATGTTCGATTGCATTCAGTTTTGGTTCGGGTCATAACACCATTGGTTTCATATCCATTTACCCTTTGAGTAATAACAGCCTAAATAACACAACGCTTAATAAAATTCATCTAGTAATTTTTACATTTTTACAGCTCTTATCACCAACATAGCTTAGGCTAGTATCTTGGAGTAGGGAGTAATTAACTCTCCAAGATAGTAAAAACAAACAAGTAGATAAATCTTGCGGTAGGAAATAAATCCAATTGTAATTGGTACAATCTGGGAAGCTTCTCTTAAAGAAGTCAATCACGAGATCATGTCCGAACCTTTGAGACAATCAATTTTGTTTCATTGGGAAAGATAGAATATCTGCGCGCATTACAAACGGTAAACCTCGGATTAACCATTTTCGAAGAGCCTGGGGTCACTTGTCGGTAAACCTCGGATTGACCATGTCGAGGAGCCTTCAAGGGGATTGAGCTTTGTTACTGCGCCATGGAATCGAATCGTAGGCGCTACAGTTGTGATGCCCATTGGTAACCTTAGTCCATAAACTAGATTATTTCCTAAGGTGACGGTGAAGAGGAAGATCTCACTGTACCTGGAGCAAACATCGACTAGACTCACTTGGACTCTCTGGGGGGTTCTCTTCACTCGAGATGGTTTGTGAAGAAACTTGTGCCAGTCTATTTCATTAAGCAGGTTGTCGGGGTAACTGTTCCAACCGCCCTCTCTGTATTAAATTCTACGATGTTGGATTTCATCACCAACTAGTGTTTTTAGTATGGCAAGTTATTGTTTGTGTGTGGTTTGGCTCCTAGATTTGATAGCACGTGTTAATTTGTTTGTTTTTACTTTTTGAGACCATAGGTGTGATTTGTGAATTTTAATTGTTAGGCGTGAATTGTGAATTGTTAATTTTAGTTTTAATTTGTTAATAAAATTCACTGAAGTTGAATATAATGACAATTGTTCTAGAATTTACCAACCAAGGAACCCCTCTTAACGAGAATCCTAGTACTTTTCCTTGTTTTGGAAATGCTGGTCCTCCTTATATGGCTACATTTTCAGTACCTGGATTTACAATAGGTTTACCGATATGATTATTTTCAACTTCGTTGGCCGCGAACAATCCAATTGTTCCACCTCAACTGGATGCTTCACAGAGTTCACCATCTCAACATCACCAACTTCTGTGACATACCTTCTTAAGCTGTCTACTTCGTTTGGTAAAAGCCTTGACGCTAGTAACAGAAGTGAGGAAAGAAAGAAAGGAAGAAGAAGAAGAAGAAGAAGAAGCAAGATAAGAAAAGAAGTCAACCAACCAGCAGCAATTTTGTAAGTGTAAGTTGTGTTGAGAAACCTCCAACTCAACATCGTAAACCAAATACCCTTGCGGGCTTGTAAGGGAGTGACCACTTCATTTCAATTTCACAGTATTCCAAAGGTCTTGGAAGTATGGTCAGAAAAATCTCATCAACTTTTCGTTGATCCATCAACCAGTGATAGTCAGGTTCCTGGGAAAAAGGGTAAAGTTAGGTTTCCTTGTAAGTTATGCAAAGGGAGTCATCAAAATCATATTTGCCCTCACATGGATGAAGCCTCAAAATTGTTGGAAAACCTTACTGTTCCACAGCAAGAATTTCCAGCTGGTTACCGTAAAATTTCTCCCAACCTACTGTCAACTGACGGAGTGATTGATCTAATTTCAAGTACGGTTGATCCCACTCTTCCATTGGAGAGTGAAACTCATATCACTCAAGTTGATGATCCATTAGTTGATCAAGTGGTCGATTCGATTTCACATTCGGTCGATCCCATTCTCCCTGTAGAGAGTGAACTTCATATTGCTCAGGTTCTTCTTGTTACATCAGATTATTCTACGCCGGGGGGCATTTCACCTGTTTCTACAGAACCCCCTCCAAGTACTGAGGTCTTTTCCTTTGATTGGAATAGATTGACAGAACCTCATCTTCCTTCCTCCATCCCTTTCCAAATCATTGTGAAGTTTGGTGGTAGGGACATACACCGCACACAAGTAGATGAAGGTGCTTCTGTTAGTATTTTATCCTCAACTGTTTGGAAAGCTTTGGGTTCCCCTCAGCTTGTGCCTATTACGCAGAATCTAAAAGCTTTTGACAGAACCATTAGTGAACCTTTAGGCATCCTTCCTAAGTTTTCTATTACCTTGGAAGGTAAAATTGTCTGTATTGATCTTATGGTAGTTAGAGGCCCCTTGGATTTCAATTTACTCCTTGGGCAAGACTATGTTTATGCAATGAAAGCTGTCGTATCGACACTCTTTCGTGTGATGTCTTTCCCTCACAATGGCAATATTGTGATTGTAGACATTTTTCTGACTAAACATTGTTGTAGCCAATTCATGACAATGTCATTCACTTGATTTATAACTTTGCTGAACAAGCTGGCTCGTGATGAGACCCCTTGCCTTTTGATTTAAACAATCTTGAGTCCTTGCCCTGTTGTGGTATGCAGTATTGGCAAAGTCAGCAAGCTATAATATCTATGATCATGATAAGTCGGCTCGTGATGAGACCTCTTACTCTTTAAGTTAAAAGTGTATCATTGGATAATTCTCTGAATATTTATAATTTTCTAAGTGGGGAGAATATCATTGTTTCCTTAAGATATTTGGATGACAATGGTAGAGTTTTTGAAAAGAGCTTTTCTATAGAGAAACTTTGTTTTGTTATTGATACCTTTCATTGGACTGACATAAAACAATTTTTCACTAAAATTTGCCTTTCATCAAAGTTTTCAAAGTTGAAACTAGTATCATTTTTAGGCTAAAGTTTATAACTGTATCTTTGAATAACAATAATCAACATTCTGAAAAGAATTCTATTTATGAAGAAATCAAATTTAAAAAAGAGAATTTATATCTTCTTCGTGAATTCCAAATGTAACCATTAACAACTTGTTTTATTTTGACAATAAAGAAAACTAATATACAAAATAGAAGAAAGATCTCCTATGGAAATTATTTCTTGAGAATTTGTCCATTAACAGGTAAAGACTCTCTTTTTCCTGTTAGTTCCTGTAACACAAAAGTAGATGGACCTATGATTTCGGAAATTTGAAAAGGACCAAGCCACATTCGTTGAAATTTTGTATGTTTTCCTTTTTCTTCATGAGCCTTGTCCCATTTTAAAACAAGATCTCCAACCTGAAAATCCTTCTTAGATGTCATGTTTGAATCAAAAGAAGCTTTAACTAGTGCTTGATGATGAGCATGAGTTACTTTGGCTTTTTCTCGTTGTTCTTCTAACTTGATTATTTCCGTCTGTCTTAGTTGTAAGGAAGAAATTGGTGCTTCATCAATATATTGAACTAAGGCCAAAGAAGGAATTGCTAAATGAGTTGGAAGAACTACTTCTTTCCCATAAACTAAATTAAAGGGAGAAGTGCCAATAGAAGCCTTCTGTGTTATTCGATTTGCCCATAAAGCAAAAATTAAAGACTTATGCCAATTTTTATGATTTTGGTCAATGGTTCGCTTAATAATTCTAATTAAATTCTTATTTGTGGATTCTGCTAACCCATTTCCCTGTGGATAATAATTGGCATAGTATTTAAGTTTAAAACCTCTTTTTAATGCAAATTCAGTCATAGCATTAGCAGAAAAGTATGATGCATTATCAAACATTAAAGCAGAAGGTAAACCAAACCTAGTGATTATGAACTAATCTATGAATTCAATGATGTTTTCAGCATTAGCAGTCTTGAGAGGGACTGCTTCTACCCATTTCGTAAAATAATCAGTTGCTGTAATGATATACCTATGTTGCTTAGAAGAGTGAGGAACGATCTCACCTATTATGTCCAATCCCCATTGATCAAAAGGTTGTTCAATGTTTACTGGCTGTAATGACAATGATGGTTTCTTTTGTCTTCCAGCTGCAGTTTGACAAATTTGACATTTTCTTATGTAGCTATGTGAATCTTTGAATAATGTAGGCCAGTAATAGCCTACACGAAGGATTTTATGTGCAGTAGCATCTCCAGCATAATGTCCACCTGCTGGCCCATCATGAAGTTCCTGCAAGACTTTTTCAGCTTCGGATTTTTCCAAACATCTAAGAAGAACAGAATCGTAATTCATTCTAAAAAGAACATTGTTTACAAGCTGATATTGTTTAGCCTTCAACCTTAGAGCCCTTTTCTTGGTGTGATCAAGATTTGGAGGAGCATATCCATTATTCAGATAAAAAATGATATCAGCATATAATGATTCAACATCGTTTAGGCTTACCTCATACGTTTGTATTTCGTCAGATGATTTTTCAGAAATCTGCGATGCTCCAGCTAATATTTTACAAAAGCCTTGACCTCTTACAATATTTGCTGGTTTGATCTCAACATCATATTCTTGTAAGGTAGTAATCCAATTAGCTCTTTTCTCACCCACATATTTTTGGACTAAAATATTCCTTACCGCTGGAAACGGTACAATGATTTTTGTATGGGTTTTAAGTAAAAAGGGTCTGAAATACTTAATTGCTTTGAAAACAGCGTAAGCTTGTTTTTCTACATCTGAGTAATTCAACTCAGCTCCTTGTAAATTTGAACTGAAGAAAGCAATTGGGGCTTCTACTTTGTCTTGATTTTCTTGAGTGAGTATCGCAGCGTAAGATTTATCAGAGGCAAATGTATACAAAATGAAAGGGTCGGAAAAATTTGGGGTTGATAAAGATGGAGCATTAATGATTGCTTGTTTAATTAGATTGAATGCCTCATATTCTTTTTGACCCCATTTGAAGTTTGAATTCTTTTTAATCATTGCTTGTAAAGGAGATACAATTCTTGAAAAATATGGTACAAATCTCTTTACAAAATTAATCTGGCCAAGGAAAGATTGAATAGCTTTCTTATTGTGTGGTAAAGATATTTCAGAAATCTCCTTGATTCTATCAGGATCAATATGAATTCCAGATTTTGATACTATGAATCCAAGAAGTTTTCCTTCACTTAATCCAAAAAAGGATTTTTTCGGGTTAAGTGAAATTCCATACCTTTGACAACGTTGAAAGATCTGCTTCAAATCTTTAAGATGATTGCTTCATTTTTTGGAATATACAGTTATATCATCTAAATAGATTACCACTGATTTGTTAACTAGTCCCTTGAAAGCGATGTCCATGGCTCTTTGAAATGTAGCACCAGCATTGATCAGACTGAAAGGCATTTTTTGATATGCATAAGTGCCCCATTTGGTTCTAAATGTAGTTTTCAACTGATCATCGGGATGGACCAACACTTGGTTGTAGCCAGAGAAACCATCTAAGAAAGACATTAATTCTGATCCTGCAACTGCCTGTAATATTTGCTCCATGGGAGGCAAAGGAAAATTATCTTTTTGGCAGGCTTTATTAAGATTTCGAAAGTCAATGCAAATTCTAATATCACCGTTCTTCTTTCTAACATGAACCATATTGGAAACCCATTTAGAATGTCGAACAGGAAAAATAATTTTGGCTTTCAATAACTTATTGAGTTCAGATTTGATCTGATTTTCTAGATTGGGATGGATTTTTCTCAGTTTTTGTTGGACGGGTTTTTCATCATTTATCATTGGGATAGTATGTTGGATGATAGAAGTGTCATAAGTTTTGAGTTCATCGTAGTTCCAAGCAAAGACACTTTTATATTGTTTCAAAAGATGAACATACGCTGATTTTTCTTCAGGATTTAGACCGAGGCCTAAGATGATATTTTGTGGTTTGGTATCAGTTCCTAGATTTACTAATTCATAATTCAAAGTTGAATTTTGCAATTTTGAATTGGTAGATCTTTTAAATCGATCTTTCAAATCATAAAGGTCTTCTAGCTTAAATATTGACTTTGGAATAACATTATTAGTGCTATCATTTTGTAATTGTTTGTCATGTTGGTCTTCATCAATTATCTAATTAGTATAAGATCCTTCAGATGTGAGGAAGCTTACAATATCAGGGTCATCGTTGAAAATTTTCCAATTGGTAATGTTATCAGGAATCGAAGGTCTAAAGATTAATTCAATGGAAAATCGATCAGGACTAAAGTCTTCTGTAGGAATAAGCTTAGAGGCTACATTAGCTAAGAGGTCTGCACTAGCATTCTGGATTCTAGGAATTGGTGAAATATTAAATGCTATAAAATGTTTAGTCAGAACAATGTCTACAGTCACAATATCAGGTACGCAATACTATACATTCTTCATCAGGTATCTTTCACTGAGTCTTCATCTTTATCAGACTTTTGAGAACGTCCAGAAGTTTCTTTTTCAGACTTTGATTTAGACTTGTCAGTATCTGAGATGCCATTGAGACTGACACTAGGAGTTGGTTCCCTTGCGGGTTCCAAGCGCAAATTGTCCAAAGGGACAGTGGTCAATATTCTTTCTTTGTAGATCTTAAATTCTTGAAATTTTTCTGGAGATAACTGCATCTGTGCTGAATGTAGAATTTCTTTTAGTGTGGATTTTCTTAGGAATATATCATCTAAAGGATCCTCTTCTCCAGAAAATATCCTTACTTTGATTGCAGTGGTGAAATATTTAGCAACTTCATTAGGGTCGAATAACCTTTTTGCAAATTTAAACAATTGTAAGCGTGTAATGTTGCTTACCTCCTTGAATGCATGACCAACATCAAACAATGAAAATGTTCCACAAGCTATGGGAAATTGTGGCCAAATGGCCTTCTTCTTATCCTTTAATTCCTTTGTCAAACCTCCTTCACCACAGGTTTGGTATGCAATTTCCCGAGCTATAAGTTTATCCGGAACATATAAGGGTAACACATGAGGAGAAGCAGAGCTTCCAAAAACCCTCACATAGGTAAACCACTCTTCTCCAAACTATCGTGCGACGGGGAGAATATTGACTTCTTCTTCTAGGGAAAACCTTGGAGCATCCTTATTATACAATGTTCTGTGTAGAGGCAACATTATGCCATGGCAAATTTTGTAAAAATAAGAAACAAACTTTGATTCCCATAATTCCTTGTGATACACATGAATAGGCAAAGGATCATGAATTGTCCATTGCCAACCCATTAAAGGGAATTTAGAAACGAAGCAGATAGCGTCCATAACATAGGCAGACAGATAAAAAGGAGGATAAATCCTCTTAGAAACAGTTCGTTTAGATCGGTAATTGAAAATAGCAGTGGCTAAATTATCAGACAATATTTTGGCCCAGTCTACAATAGTAGCATTAACAGCAGCATTTAACAACAGAAGCCATTCAGGCAAGACCATATTTATATTAGGCTTTCCAAAAAGCTTGCATAACATAGCAGTAGCAAAACAATATGGAGAGGTGAGTGAACCAGTACTGTACATACCGTGTTTGTTTTTCTTTAATGGTTCATCCCTTTTGGTCCATTCCTTTGTGCATTCCGCCAAATTTGCATGTTCTTTGGCAAAATTCTCCATAAATTGTTTATTATAAGTCTCCTGAGGCTCTGGAAAATGATACATCAGCCTCAAATCTTCCGTAGTGAACGACCCGATAAGCTCTTGGTCTAGAGTTCTAAATTGCCTGTCTGAAATATCGGTGCTGTCCAGAACCCATTTTACCATGTCTGTATATGGAAGAATTCTTGGTCTTGCTGCTATACGGTGCAGAAATGAACAGGCCAGTTCTGTAAGCGATGGTTCAGATGAATTACTTGAACCTGCTGTAGCCGCAACTTCCATTATTCTTGGGTTTTCTTCTTCAAGCAAATTATACATTCCTTCCCAGGTGGTTATACCGGCATCCTTGTTGCAAGCAGTATCTGCATACAGTGAAGCCATCTCTTTGTTTTTAGAACTTGAAGTCTTCTCTTTCTTTCCCATAATACTCTGTGAATGATTTGTATAGTCTTCTGCTCCTTCGCGCCTGTGGTTTTATGAATTAAGTGAGAGTAATGACATGAGAAAGGTGACGGGATAGTTTTAAATGCTGAAGGCGGATGAAATATATTATTTTAACGGAAAGAACCTTTCAATCAAAACAAAAATCCTCTTTATCAATAATTGACAATCCATTCATTAATTCAATCATTAAAGCGCATAACGGATATTGATTTATGAAAAGATTTTTATTGGACAACGAGCTTTTTAAGAATTTGCGACATTGCGATCAATATCGCAATATCGCATATCGCAGTTTTCTTAAATCACAATTATCGCAAGATCGCAATTATCGCAAATCACAATATTCACAAATCACAGTTAGGTCATATCACGAAATCGAAATTTCGCAAAATCGCAATTTCACGAAATATAACTTATTAAATATCTTTTCTGCGATATGCGATTTGCGATCAACACGTTTTAATACATATTTTTGGGATCGCAATATCGCGAAATCGCAATTTCAAAGATTCTGCCTTACAAAGGATGTCTACTTTTTGCGATAGATGTGGTATTTTTCGTCAAAGAAAGATTATATTCTAATCTATCATAAACTTATGTTTATTAAATATTTTCAAAGAAATTTCCCTAAGTTATGATAGTACGTTTTTATTTGAAAAAAGGAAACAAATACTAATTAATTTTTTTGGATTTTTTGACTAAGGGTCCTCACTTATTTAGTATTATTACTAATACTAAATAAGAAGGGGGGTTGTTGCTAGCCACAACAGTTCCTTGCAGAGAACTGTTCTTCCTTCTGATGAAGACCTCATGGAAGCCATGATCAAGGTGTGTCCATTGACATGTGTTTCTTCCAGTTGGAAGCCATGATCAATTTTCGAGGAAAGTTCCTTTTACTGTGTCAACCTCGTTAAAAAATGAATCAATGAGTCAAAGGATAGTTCCTGTTACTCAGTCAACCTCGTTAAAACATGAATCAGTTATGAGGAAAGTTATTTTACTGTGTCAACCTCGTTAAAAAATGAATCAGTGAGTCTGAGGAAAGTTCCTTTTACTGTGTCAACCTCGTTAAAAAATGAATCAGTGAGTCCGAGTATAGTTCCTTTTACTATGTCAACCTTGTTAAAAAATGAATCAGTGAGTCCGAGGTTAGTTCCTTTTACTGTGTAAACCTCGTTAAAAAATGAATCAGTGAGTCTGAGGATAGTTCCTTTTACTTTGTCAACCTCGTTAAAAAAAATGAATTAGTCATCTGAGGAAAGTTCCTTTTACTGTGTCAACCTCGTTAAAAAATGAAACATGTGTTTTCGAGGAAAGTTCCTTTTACTGTGTCAACCTCGTTAAAAAATGAATCAGCGAGTCTGAGGACAGTTCTTTTACTGTGTCAACCTCGTTAAAAAATGAATCAGTCGGCAATTAGGACAGTTCTTTTCCTGTGTCAACCTCATTAAAAAATGAATCAGCAGGTTATATAGGTAGATTGTAGAAACTAGTCCGAGGATAGTTCCTTTTACTGTGTCAACCTCGTTAAAAAATGAATCAGTGAGTGTGAGGAGAGTTCCTGTTACTGAGTCAACCTCGTTAAAAAATCAATCAAGTATGAGGACAGTTCTTTTCCTGTATCAACCTCATTAAAAAATGAATCGGTAGGTTATATAGGTATATTGTAGATAGTAGTTTCTGAGGATAGTTCCTGTTACTGAGTCAACCTCGTTAAAAAATGAATCAGGTATGAGGACAGTTCTTTTCCTGTATCAACCTCATTAAAAAATGAATCAATAGGTTATATAGGTAGATTGTAGACAGTAGATATGAGGATAGTTTCTTTTACTGTGTCAACCTCGTTAAAAAATGAAACACGTTGCCATGAGCATAGTTCTTTTCTTGTGTCAAGCTCGTTAAAAAATGAAACAAATCCTCCCCTAATTGAGTCAAGTCTTTGACTAGATCTCGTAAATGTTAAGTCATATATTTAGGTTAGTTTTTGCATAATTTTCTTATAGTTTTAGGTCGGGTCTTTCATATGATCTCGTAAATGAACCTTCATTCCATCCAGCTATTAATTACCAGATGTGTACTTAGTTGAATGAAATGAAGCTGGGGGGGCATTCGCTCTAGAAGTTACGCTTAAGGGGCATCAAGCATAGTTTTCTCTCTGTTTCAAGCTTTTATAAAAATGAAACCACTTTGAAGCATAGTTTTTCTCCATTTCAAGCTTTTGTAAAAATGAAACCTATCTTGAGTCAATTTCAGTTATTTTCAAGACTCATTAAACTCATGAAAATCCCGAGATTATTTTTCTATCTTTCATTCTCGTAAAACACATGAAAATGATGAGTTCTTTTCATCTTTTCCTGCTCATAAATTAAATTGAAAGTCGGCCACAAGAGTATATTTTTATCCCTTTTTCGAACTCGTTAAAACTTACGAAAAATTGAAAACCATGAGTACATTTTTATCCCTTTTTCGAACTCGTTAAAACTGACGAAAAAGAGAAACCCTGGAGTTATCTTTTAAGCCCTTTTCAGACTCTCTAAACATGAAAATATTGCCGAGCACTTGATTATGCGAGCTCGTTAAAGTAAATGAATAATCGTCCCTTCAGTATAAGTTTACCCCTTTTACGGACTGAAATGGACTATTTACGAAAAAGGTATACGTTGACTAAATACGGTCAATAGAGTTCTCTCCCGCATTATTTTATCCTTTTTCGAGCCCGAGAGACTAAATTTACGAAAAAGTACACCCATGGAGTTTTCTTAAGTGTTTTCTTCTGACTCCCTAAAATTGAAAAACACCGAGTTTCTCCTATACTGGACTCGTTAAAATTTAACAGTAAAGGACCTGTTCAATTTCAAACAGGAACGGACCACTCCTTCTTAGGGTTCGAATCTAAAATAAGTTGGACTCATCCGAAGGATGAGCTTATAAACAAGAAAATGTTATCCTCCTCAAGCTTGTCAAAAATAAAGAGGTACTTGCTAGAAATGGTGGGGGAAAAGAGAGAAAAACGAACCTGTTTGTTTTATTTTGATTATTCGGAAAACCGTTAACCACTCTTGAACATGACACTTTTATTCACCTGGGTTGGGAAATCATTTGCCTAAACAGTTAATCAAACCTCATTGAAAGTTTTCATCCGGTTTCTGGGTATTAGCTTTGGGTCAATTGTTACCAAGCCATCTGCAGTGTCGTTATGTGTTCAAGAGGATAGTTCAAATAAACCATTCTTTTGCGAAATATCTGTCATCCAATTTGATCATCCCTGAGTCAGTCCTTGCTAATATATTTCTTCAAAACTTGATCTATGATTTCGTGTTGTGGGCTTGCCTACGACGGATCGCTTTCTATCGACGACAACTCATTATCTAGGAAGTTGATCTAAAAATCGTCAGTACCTTGAAATCTGCATGCCTCAATGGCAGGTTTCTCACCTTCGATGACAGGTTGCATCATTGACCTTCGATCGAACGATTTCGTTACATGTTCGACTACAGCTCATTCATTCACATTTCATGGATTGTACTGAGTACTTTGAGAGCCATTGAAATTACTGGTGGTTTCTCTCACACTTGTTAACAGTTCACATCATTATTTGTGTCAGTGGTTCTATATGTTAAGCTGTACATTTGTTACTTGTGGGACTGATAGTACTAGTTCGAACAGAAATCAAGACCACTGGATGCTAGTTTACCATCCGAGAGTTTGTGAGAATTTAGTATTATCTGATAGACTGTTATTCTATTCTGATTATTTAGTCATATTTATTATACACTATTGATGTAACTGTTAAATCATTACCATATGAATTCTCGTTTGGTTAGTTTTGATAAATTATCAGAATATATATACAATGAATGATATGTTTACATATATATATTTTGCATTGAATTTTTTTACAGGTTCCGACTAGGGTGTCCACGGGATGATCCTTGAAATGATAAAGTATTGCACTCTTCATATATGACAGACTTCAGCTTCATCTATTCTAGACTTTGCACTTTAGGGGTATGTGTATATGTGCCTTTAGTGTCACCATTACGTGCACTCATTGTGTGATAACCAAGCATCATGCTACTGTCCTATCACAAGTCTTACTGACCTTTATTATAATAGTACTTGAAAATCAGAAAAAATTCCTAAAAGTCTCTTAAACTTTGGTGTCACACTTTCTGGCTATCTTGCCTGCGGTCCCGCACCCAATGTTCGGCTTTCCTGCGGACTTGAACTCACTTTCTATTCGTTATAGGTGCGGACCCCTGTAAGATCAAAAAGGCGCAAGTAAAATTCCAAAAAGCTCAATTAAAGTAAATTCTAGAAGCTTCTAGAATGGAATTTGCGGTGGCAGAACTGCTCTTGTGAGGTGCATGAATCCCTTACCTTATGGAGCTAACCCCTTGATGTGAGGAGCTTATCCCTTTGAAGGAGGATTCTATCCCTTCATAGTTGGAATAGAAAACCTCCTCTTTTCCACTATAAAAAGAGGCATTGGGTAGCCTCAAAGGGTTAAGTTTTTGGGGATTGAGAGGTGAAGCTTGAGAATATTTGAAGTTAAGTGCTGTTGAGATTTAGACTCAATTGACTAAGACTTTTGTGAGGAGAGATTAAATACCTCTAGTTGTCTTGGTCGGAGGAGTGCAGAGCTTATCAAAGTAGAGGAGACTCCTGCTTCGGACCCCGGGAAGGCCTGTACAACATCAAGGCTCAGGTTGTAAGGTTTTCTTATGTTAAGATTAATACAATCAAGATTTGTTTTTCTCAATAAGTTGTCATTTGATTACTTGTTTCATAGATTCCTTGATCACTATGATGGATATGTTTTATGATTATTTGTTATATAGGTGCTATTGAATGTTTTCTTGTTTGTGATTGCAGGTTGATGAAAGAACTCTTATTGCGACAGGAGCACTACAACCACAAATAAGCACTTGGATCTAAGGTAGGATTGATACCTTCATAGTATTTATTTATAAAATGAATATATCTAGAGAAAGACAAACTTAGTTGTTCGTTTGTTGCTAGATTGTCTTTTGACACTAGGGAGATCGATCTTGTCCACAAGAACAATTTATCCGGCCAACAGTTGGTGCGAGAGATGATCGAGCGACAGTGGCAGAGTTAGAGTGCCAAAGTTTGAAGCAGCGCAGAGCAGAAGCAATAGCAACAGTGCAGTGTAGTGCAGAGTAGTGTTTATACAGTGCAGAGCAGCAGTGGTGCAGTAGCATCAGAGGGTTAGCGCAAATTAGCAACAGAGGAAGCTTCAACATCGAGGTGCATCCAAACTAACTAGTATGTAAGGACTTGTGATGTTTTTCAATTGCTTAATTCCCAACAACTTAGTTGTAGTGCAGCAGTTAGTAGTGGCAATGCTATGGCCATCATAATGCAGCATATTGAGAGGGAGTTGCAGTACAGATGTATCAGTGTCAGTGATAGTGACATGGGCAAAAGTATAGATAGAAGCAATGCAGTGGATGAGGGGTGGTACTCGAGTATCAGCAATGCAAATAACTGATGTCGTGGATCAGGGTGATGCTTCTGGTGAGAACTATTACTAGAGCACATTCCTCGCTAAGAGGGAGTATTGATTTTTGTGTAGCACCAGATGTGCTCTAGCTTCGAAACTTTGTGGAGGGGCTAAAAAACATGAGATCTCCAAGACCTAGAAATAATTTGCATAAATTCCACCCAGAATGAAAGTTATTCAAATAATTAATTATTTTTAATGGAGCCTAAGTAAAAACTTAGGGAGTTAAAATAATTAAATTGAATTAATTTAAATGTGGGTGAGAAAGTTCTAAGTGACGAGGATCAAGTATTTTTTAATCTTAGTTGTTGATTAAATATTTGATTACAGTCGTTAATTTTTCAACTGGAAAAGTATAAAGGAAGGCTTGAGGGTCAATTGGAGTACACACGTGGTGGATGGATCTGGAGATTGAATTCTTCTGATGGAGTAGTGCTCAGACGAAGATAAGATCTGAGTGATTCAGCAGCAGAGAGGGGTAGAAGAAGTTTTTGGTCGGAGGACCAAGAGTACATAGCAGAAAAAAGGTAGCAGAGACAGCAGAGGAAGCAACGCAACTAGTAGGAGAGGTGACATAATTCCCAAAGACGTTGACGCAAGGGCAGCACAGAGCTTCCAAGAGATAGTCTGGATTTAGTTGAAGATCGGGGTTTCTGAGCCGGGAGGGCTGAAACTAGATTTTCTGAGAGATTGATCAGTGCAAAGAAGATGTGAGGCAATCCTCATCCATCCCCACGTAGGCCTACACACCTACTGCACAGAGGTAGTGCAGAGGGAGCTGAGGTTTTGCCAGTTCTAATCCAGATCAAGCGGGACTTGTAGTGTGAGGTAAACTCACTATTTTATCTATCTGCCGAGACTTTCTCTGTTGGGTGAGACGGATTTTGGCACCCTAGTTGTACTTAAAAAAATGTTGCTTAATATTAAAAACCCTCAGATCTGCTGCACCAGTTTTCCCGCATTGGGTTTTTTCTGAGGACGCTAGTCCAAAAATAAGTGTGTCCTTTGTGTGATTGTCTCATTTATTTTTCAGTTCTTGATTTGTAAATTGATGTAGGTTGCAGTGTATTTGTATTAAAATTTACTGAATAATTTTGTAGATAACTTGTTAAATGAAGACAAGAAGTAGGTAATACAAAACAGTTTTACTACAGTAGGATTTATGTTTATTATATTCATAAATTTTCACACGCATCCCTTGCATACGTCATTGTGCATGGTATGTAATATTGGAACTCTCGTAATGGTTTCTCTGAGTATCCTCAGAGCTCCATGGTGTAGATGCCCCATTCGTCTATGCCATGGCTCATTCAGGTCCTTTTCACCATTGAGATCGCTGCCTACCAGTGCCATTGGAGATTCGAGCTGCAACCTATATAGTTTGTTGCTTCGAGTTCTAATTTGAGCCTTTTTCGTCATGCTTGGATGCTTGATGTATACTTTCCTTCCAATAAAGTACACATCATATCCCTTGTACTGCAACTAAGACACTGAAATTAAATTCATTCCCAATCCGGGCACATGCAGCAGGTTCATGGCTTAGAGGCTATCTCCTGCTTCTATCTGAAATGTCATGGTCCCTCTTCCTACTGGGGTACACTTTGTTTTGTTTCCCATAGTACTCTGGAATTTCATTCATTCTTCTTGATAGCTCGAGAAATATTTTTGTACTCTAGTCATATGAGCTGAAGCCCCGCTATCAATGTACCAATCATCAGTTGATGCAGAAGTCGACAAAGAAAGAAAAATCTTCTTCCAATCTGGAAGATAACTCGAAAATGTCATGATATTCCGTTATGCTATTTCTTTTCTCTGGAAGCCTCTGTAGAAAAACTGAGTGATCCCTCTGGGGTTCGATTTGCTGCTAATGCAGCACCATGACTTCCCTTCAATGCAAATTATTTTGTACCCTTTCCCAATCAAGCTTTGATACCATGTGAAAATTTCTAAATTGAAATCCAAGTGCAGTGACTGATACTATTTCTTCTACTTATCATTCCAGTAACAAGTTATTTACAAAAATTACTTCAGTAAATATCAAAATAAATTCTGCTGCAGCCTTCACAATTAAAATACTGAGACAATATATAAAGAAATACAAGCAAAAGAATGACACAATTATTTTTGGACAATTGTTCCCGGAAAACCCCAATGTGGGAAAACCGGTGCAGCGAGGGTTTCTTTATTATTATTTAGCAAAATCTCTTGTACAAGGAACAATCAGCAGTAATGAATAGAAATCTATGTGATAACACTAGAGAAAATTTTCTTACAAATATAGATGAGAACCTAATCGCTGAGAGGCCCTGTTGCCTCCTCTACGTCACCACTGCGTGAGGATTGTGTAGTTTTTCGTCACTGCACTGCGTTGTCCCTTCCTTGCTTCTTCGTTGTCCCTTCTCTACACTGTGTCACCAGCTATTGCACTCTCGACTAATGTTGATACCCTCTCTCTCCTCTCCACCTGCAACTCTCCCTCTGAATCAAATTCTTCTTTCTGAAAAATCGATCTTACTTGGGCAACTGAGTATTTGCCTGGTGTATTTTTCAAATGACCCTCAAGCTTCCTTCAATAATATTCTAGTTGACATTAAACGAGCCATATTAGAAGCTAATCAATAACAAAGATCATTTTGACTTGATCCTTGTCTTCTTCTAGAAGTTACAGCTACAGTATAGATTAATACCCATTACTTATTTTAAATTCCTAAATTTAGACTTAGGGTCCCATTAAAAATAATTAATTTATCAAATAAAACTGTCTCTGTGTGGAATTTTCCCAAACAATTTATGGGTTATCTGGAATACATATCTCTAAGCCTCTCCACAAAATTTGAGACTTAGAGCACATCTTTGCTACCCGAAATCAACACTCATGTGTTTTAGTCTCTCCATAAAGTTTGACACTAGAACACCATTCGATGCTACAAAAACTAACAGACAACACCAAACAAAAAAGTACAAAATAGAAGTATCATGTCAGTCCCTTTTCGGGCTTTGACTTTATGTCTAACTTTTAATCCATTGTATTTCAAGAACTCTACATGCTTGTCAGTTTGGAAAAGAAAGGACAAAAATGCATTTGCAAGAAAAAAAATGATCTTATTTGATAGATAAATAAGATAACATAAATTTATTGATGTCCAATGAATGACCAGAAAATCACGAAAGGTAGAGAGAATAGTTATATGAGAAACATCAACAAAGGGTATAGACTTTAAACACACATTACATGCAGCAAATAACAACATTACTAATAACTTTTCACAAATTTGACAGTAAATTTCACAACGAAGTGGAATCTTAAGAGAACGAGATTAGAATGTCCTATGTAAGGAAAGAGATATTTAATACTGCAACTACATCAAGATAGATATTAAACAATGTATCTTAGAATGATTATTTTTCTAGCAAAAAACTCACAAGATCCCTCCTCCCTTGAAACATATAGACAGAGAGCAACTCAATCACTAGTCACAATAGTAGCTTGTACCTTGAAGGACTCAATCAGATTTGAATGTATGACTGATGGCCTCCCCATTGAAAACTTCATTGGACCAAAGGTTACACTTAGTGTGGAAAAGGTTGCGTTAAAATATAAAAAGTCCAATTTTTTGAGCTAGCCGATTATATCGGCTGATTTTTTGGCTATTTTTTGAAAAAGGAAAAAATCGAGAGTCAATTGAAAAAATCTTGGAGCATGTATGGGCCGCACATAAGTGAGGGAAAGGGCCAACAAATTCACTCATTTTTCACTCTTCTTTCTGCCATTCGTCCTTGTGGAGAGAGGTGTTTGCCACTTCCCAAGGGGAGGAGATTTACTAGTTTTGTGGTGTGGATTTTGGAGATTTGTCCATTGTTCACACTGAGAGACATAAGATGTTGATTTTCTACTGCTAGGTTATTTTAATTTCTCTCTGTATTTGTAGCATAAATGGATTTTTAAATCTTTCTATTAGTTTGTTTTTAGCTTGTTGTTGTAGGGGAGGGAGAGGTAGAGGAGGAAGAGCATGAAGGGGAGGTGGAGGAGGAAGTGAAACCATCTAGGATGGGCAACTGTAGAGGACAAAGTCCACCTGCTTATTTTTTGTTTCTAGACGACCACGGAGTCCATTTGTAGCACCAAGGGCAGGGCCTTCTTCCTCTAGAGGAAAATGCAAAGCCATTCCTTATTCCCATAAATGGGGCAGAGGATCTCAGTGACTAATTATGTCATGACATGTAGATGACTCATGATGATGAATCGTTATATATATTTATTATATTTTTTGATGATATTTTGAATCTTGAGAGTTGAGACTAAGTTAGGATTCAGGATTGAAGACTTGATTCACTATTTTTTCTTATTTTTTCAAAGACCTCCCAACTTTAATGACTTTTTCAATTTTTGTACTCTTGTTGATGTATTCCTGAGGTAGAATTTTTCCACGTTGGTTGAACTAATTGAGCTAACCCTTGGTGATACAAATAGAAAATACATACCTACATGTGGAAGTTATTTCATGTGGGATGAAGTATTTTTCCACAAGAAACTATTAGCTTACATGTATGTGATAACCAAAATATGGCTCACAAAAAATTTATCTAGAATAATTGGAAAAAAATAAATAAATCCATTTAGGATACAATAATACTATATTGAGTAACGTTTCAATGAATTTCTTGATTGAATACGATAAGGGCCTTGTTACCCACCACCTGTGGGTGATGTATGTTACCACTCAAACCAACAGGGGACTTAAAAGAGGTTCCTAAGAGGGAAACTTCTAGGTTAAGGGCAACGATGGATGCTTAGCCCACTATCACCACAGCTAAGGCTCCCTGCTCTCTATGGACTTTCACCGATGGGAGGAGACCCTATACTTAGTAAGTCACTTATAGAGGATGTATCAACAAATAGATGAGTATTGAACCCTTATAACCTTTCCCTAGGATAGGATGAAGAATGGAACTTGCTTGCTCTTTAAGCAAGGAACATGACTTTCTAGGGAGGGGAGATGAGGATTTGAGGGTTAGGGAGAAGAATATGACTTGTAAAGGATTTTCCCAATCCCTAAAATCCCCTGAGAACTTGGATTCCCGAGTAGTATTTGACAAACAAATCTTTGATGAGAAATGGGACCACAAGAGGCCAAGTGGACCCAGCCCAGGTTAGGGGATGGATTTTAGCAACCAATGATCTTAACCTGACCAAGGTGAGAGGAAAGGATCAAACAATAATATTCACCTAAATATGTAAAATTGATCCTATGAGGTAATAGCCTTGGGAACACCAGGGCAAAAATTGATCTCAGACCTAGGGCTTTGTATATCTTGAGATCCCACCGTCGAAAACTCTTCAAATTCGGAGGAGACCTAGGGGACCCACTAGCGCAATAGAGCCTAGGAGATCGAAGTTTTTCTAGGGTCAATTTCCTAGGATATTGATGCCCTAGGTGACCTAATGGGACTAGACCTAGGAAAGGGAGGAAAAAGGTGAAAATGGGGTTGAAATGACCACCATTTGATGGACCAGTGCCTAAATCCTTTTCGAGATATGGAGTCAAGGAGAATTTTGAAGACAGACCTAATTTCTTGTTCAAGGAGGCTCTCAAAGTCAACTTCGTCCAATGTTAAGGGTTCGAGAAGAAAAGTGACATTAAAGCTTTTACACTTCATTGCAAATGGAGGAGGCTTACCGAGATAACACAATCTCTAGGACAGTTCATTCAACAAACATGGTCCATACATAGGGATGAGCTAAATAGAAACATACATCAAATACATGCAACAATTAGCCCTAATAATAGCGAAGATCTCATAACCAATGTATGCAGCAAATGAAAGAAAATAGTGTAAAATTTGCACTTAAATGTAAGAGAATATATCCAAACAACAACACATTTGCAATATAAGAAGCTCCAAGATAAAAATAACCCAATCCAAACATCAAAATTCATCCATCATCCAAAAATATCCACCGGGGAAAAAATGTGAAGTTCTCTAATGAGATAATGATCCCAATCCAAATGATGATACAAATGAATCCATATAACTCCTATTTATACACTAATTAGGATTTTGAATTACCTAATGGGCCTACATTAGGCCCTAAAAATAAAAGAATGTGCAAGTTGGCTAACGTTTTTTGACAATCCCACCAAACTAGCTCACAAATGAAATAATAAGCCTCTCAAGAGGTCAAATAATGATCTATGCATGTTGTAAGGCCTTCTAAGAGGCATGATGAGGTCCATAAGTGCCATAATGGTGCATCAAACCATCTAAAATTATGGACAAGGGGGCGACCCCTTGTTCTCCAAACAATAAACCTATGGTGCTCTCAGTGGGTATGGGGGCACATCAATGACCTCATCAGTCTCCAAATGAATTGAAGATTACTACAGACCATATGTAAGGGCTCAGATGGGGGAATAAATGATGCCATGTCATCATACAAGTTCTAGGACACCTGCCATGTGTGTGTCACACCTGTGGGGCCAGCTAGGCATAGTGTACCAAGTGCATCTTCCTCGTCCAAAAGGTGGTTCTCTAGCAATATCTGAACAATTGTGGGGATCCATGAAGTGATGTCTACTATTGTGGAGGCCTATGGCTCTCTACACACACCCTACATGTGCCAATGTAGCCCTCTAGAGTGTAAGGACCTCATATAGGGAGACCAAACCCAAAATGGACACTATCTGCAACCCTGCATAAAATCCGATGTGTCCCCTAGCCTTCCAACACATGTCATTGAAGGAATCGGGTAAAATAGATTATAAACCATGGAAAACAAGTGGACAATTCATAATGGCATGCCCTTCCATAGCGGGCTTTGGCATGTGCTAATGTCTCCAATCTCCAAAGGGGGTTAGCCAGGTATCTTATTAGGTCGTTTCTACCTTTAGAGGGGATAATATGTCCAAGGCACAACCCTCAATGGTGGTGGCATATGTTAAAGAGGTGAAATGGAATGGGAAATGATAGGGGCAATCATGGGCCACATATCAGGGTACAAGGGTAACTAGAGAAAGGGAAGCCCACACCTGAGTATATAATATGTAGGAGGGAGCAATTGTGGTAATTATATGTCTTTTACCTTTTATGATTTTTCTTTGATTAACTGCTCGGGGCTCAAAGGGTAAGAGCATGATATGTAAGACATGGCAATGATTACCCCATTTTTGGTAGGGTGGTTCATTTCCCTCCATGGTTTGGGACAATCATGGGTTCTTGGATGATAAAGGAGGCTCATCTAGGGCCTATGGAACCCAGGGTAATGGCCATGGTTATGGGGTAGAGCACATGCATTCGCTTTTTCCCACATGCTAATTATGTTTGTTCTGACCATATTTTTCATTTCATGGTACATATTCCTATTGAATGTGGCCATTTATGCTTTTACTTTTCTTTTTAGTTGATTCAACCTCCAAGGCATCGTTCCAGGCCTGACCCAAGGTGGGGGCATGGGAAAGGGGAGGCTAACCCAATGTGGAACCAGTGAGGGAATGTGAAACCAGGTAGGAGATATGATGAATGGAGCTATAATGAGTGGAAAGGGAATGATGTATGTGGATATGGGGAGCGGGACCATACAATCAAAGTCGGGGTTTCCCAAGGAGTATCACCCTAAAACCAAATGGTCAATAAAGGAGGCCCAACGGTGTTGAGATTTTGGGGTAGAATCAGATGTGATATAGCTCCCAAATTGTGTGGAAGAGATGGAATACATGATATCTCGAAGGCCCAGAAAGAATTTGGGGAAATTCCATCAGGTTTAAGAGTTATTCAAATAATGAATCTTTTTAATTAAGGACCCTAAGTCTAACTTACGAAAATTAAAAGATTAAAGTGAATTAAATTAAACATGTGATGAGAATGACTTAAGTGACGCAGATCAAATAGCTTCTAATCTTAGCCCTTGATTAGAGATTAGATCACGGTCATTGGTTTCCCAAAAAGAAAAGTATACGAGAAGGGCCTGGGGTCAGTTGGAGAACACACACATTGGCGGAGCACTGAATCTAAAGCTGAAATTCTAGGTCGCGGTTTGCTAAAAATTTCAGGAAGAGTTTGAAATGCAATGAGGGGCAGTATTGGCAAGGGGATAATCTAATCCCAGGCCAAGAGTGCAATAGTGGTAGAGAGGCAGCATATCCAGCAACGTAGACGCAGCAAGGTGCTATGCAGTCCATCTAGAGCCCAAAAGGGGCAGCGCAGAGGCAGCAGGAGCCACACAGGGTTGACGCAGGCCCAATCAGGGCAGCGCAAGGGTAGCGTAAGCCCTTCGGGGGTGACGCAGGCCCTTCCAGAGCAGCGCAGAGACTGACGCATGCCAGGAAGGTTGACCCAAAGAGCGAAGGAGCAGCGCTGGGGTTTTCGGTGAGCCAAAAAGGGCTCGAGTTCTGTAAATCCCATTTGAGGGTGTGAATCAGCCATATTTTCTGTCTCCGAGTGAAAGAGGTATTGTTGCCGTGATTTTCTCTGTAGGGCCAATCATGTCTAGTGCCTAGAAATTGTTGTACTCGGAATATGCTTAATAATAAAACCCTCCAGAGCTAGCTGCAACAGTTTTCACGCATTGGGTTTTTCTGGGAACATTTGTCTGAAAAATCTGTGTCACTTTGTCATATGAGTGTGTTATTCAGTAAATGATCTGTATGTGTAGGCTACTATTTGTATTTAATCAATTAGGAGAATTAAATCGATAGTTAGCAGTAGGGTTTCTTGGATTAAGAAATTTTCACATGGTATCAGAGGAATTGCAAATTAAGTTGGATCTCCAGCAAATCGGTTGAAGAAATTTTTTCTACAGAGTAGCAGAGAATCCAGAGTGTTGAAATTTGGTTATCGGAGGATAGGTGGTTCCCTAAGGCTTTGACCTTTGGCCTAGGGAAAAGTGTCCAAAAGAATATAATTTTTCTCCTAAAGTGACTTTATAAAGTTATAAATTCAAATCTAATTTAAAAGTGACTTTAAGTGATAAAGTTACTAAAGTCTAATTTTAAAGTGACTTTAATAAAGTCAATGTGAAATTAGAAAGGAAAAGTGACTTTGGAAATAAATGACTAAGAGGGTCTTTATTAAAGTGGGGTGAATTAAAAAATAGAAAGTGAGATTTAAATGAGCATTTAATCTCAGCCCTAGATCTAAAGTTATCTCAGACATTAGATTTAGGGATTCCCCAAAAGTCACTTAGGGTTAGGTTAAAGGAGGAAAAGGAGGAAAAGATCATTAATTCTTTCATGAGCAGATTGAGAGAAGGAGAGAAGGAGAGTAAAGGAAATTTCTTGGCAGTGAGGAGAAGGAGGACAGAACTTGGCACACAGATCAAGGCAGCACTTTAGCAAGTCCATACAACAAGGAGATGCACAAATTTCGAGGCAGATTTGGGCACGAGTTTCAAGGCAGACCGTACAACAGATTTGGCACGTATTCCAAGAAGGCCATATAACAAGGTTTGGCATAGATTTCGAGGAGCTGGTTGCTGATTTTCTGGCACATTTTTCAAGGTAGTTCGTAAAGCAAGTTGTTATACTTGTGCACGAAAATCGAGGCAGAAAACCATACAACAACTTTGTTGTTTTCTCTACACGAAAATCGAGAAATCCGTACAGCAACATTTATTGTTGTTTGCATAGTTTTCAGAACAGTCCGTATAGCAGCATTTAATGCTGTAAATTCTGGGCACAAAATTCGAGGGGTCGTACAACATTTATTGTTGTTTCTGTTTTTACTACATACACATTTTTCGAGGTAGTGGTTAAGCACGGAAAACAAGATAGGTTGTATTTATTACTTGCTGAAATTTTTCTGAGTATTTCTCTCTCACTATAAAAGCATTTTCCAGAAATAAGAAGAGCTTTCGAAATGGTTTTCCCCAAGAGTTGTAGGGGGTTTTTCCAGGGTCACATTGACCAAAAATCAACGTGTCTATTTTTCTGTATGTGGCTGATTTATTTTGTTGAGTTTTCTTTCTGCAATTTCCAGCATTTGAAATTTTCGAGAATTTCTGTTTTCAGAAAATATTTATTTTTCAACTTGTTGAAAGTATGGCTATGGGAATGGGCATTTAACTATATGGAGAAATAAGGAGAAACTGAAAACCGGGGTGGGAAAAAGAAATTTCTACATGGTATCAGAGCTATTTTGCTGAAAAAGGCAGTTTGGAACAGCAAGAGGAAAAATTACAGCAAGCTGATTTTTCACACAGAAAACAGTACCTTTACTACAACAGTGTTATTTTCAGTTTATTTAGGACAACAAGCATGTCTTTGGGCTTGAGGGTGGAGGATAGGTTGGATGGGCATAGTAACAACAGCGTATGGAAGGAGAGAATGCAGAGCATCTTTGAGGAGGGAGAAGTCTGGGATATCATGGTGCATACTGCACAGAACCCTGTTAATGTGCCTATTGATGCTGTTCAATTGGCAGCCTTTAATAAAAAGAATAACAAGGGTAAGAGACTGATTCTAGATGGATTCAAAGACCATTTCATTCCTCATGTGAGAGGAAAGAGATATGCTCATGAGATGTGGACAACATTGACCAATCTCTACTAGAGTACCAATGAGAACAGGAAAATGGTCCTAAGGGAGAAGCTAAAGACCATTAAGATGGGTAAAACTAATAGTGCAGCTAGATATCTCACAAAGATTACTAATGTGAGAGATGCATTGGCAGCAGTTGGAGAGGTCATTCCACCCACTGAGTTGGTGCAGATTGTAGTGAAGGGCCTCCCCAGTTCATGGCTAAACTTTGTTGATGGGGTTTGTGCACATGAGACCCTTCCCTCTTGGGAGAGGTTCTGGGATGATTGCATACAGACAGAAATCAGAAAGAGCCAGCTTGGGGTAGCCAAACCAGTTGAGCAGGATGAAGATGTAGCATTGTTGGTAGGAGGCAAGAAAGGCAAGGGAAAGAAGCAATCTTCCACAAGCAGTGGTGGGGGCAAAGGCAAAGGTAAAGGTAAACAGGGGAACACGCAGAAGGACTATTCCATGGTGAAGTGTTGGAATTGTCAGAATATGGGACACTATGCAGTTGTGTGTCCGGAGAAGAAGAAGAAGGGGAAGAACCAGAGCATGGTAGCATCAACAGAGATAGAGGACTTTATAGATAGCTTTGACCGGGAGTTTGGGTGCATTGCTTGTGAGTCCACTAGTGTAGGATCACCTGCCACAGAGGTTGAGAGGGAGTGTGCATTTCCCTCCACTAGCAGAGCATCTTCAGGTATCTGGTATGTTGACAGTGGAGCTTCATGTCATATGACAGGAGTCCGTGAGTACTTCTCAGAGCTTTCAGAGAGTGGCACTGATATAGAGGTAGTACTCGGAGATGACAGTGTTGTTAGAGCAGTCGGTGTGGGGACATTGACATTTAACTGGGAACCCAAACCTCCCTTGAAGGTGTCAGATGTTCTATATGTGCCAGGGATGAGGAAGAACCTCATATCTGTCTCAGCATTAGAGGATAGAGGATATGAGATATTGTTCAGGAGAGGACAGGTGCTGATATATCCCAGGGGTGCTCCAACTGATTCAGCTAGAGTGATAGGTGTACGCCATGCAAAGGTGTACAAGTTTGCATTTCAGCCCCTTTTGGCATTGAGTAGTAGTACCAGCATCAGAGCTGTGTGAGATTTGGCACCGTAGGATAGGGCACATGTATCATGGAGCCTTGAGGACATTGCAGGAGATCACTACAGGTGTGCCAGATTTCAGTATTGATCACTTTGATACATGTAGAGGATGTGTGATGGGCAAGTTTTCCAAATCACCTTTTCCCAGCAGTGTCAGTAGATCGACTGGGATACTTGATTTGATTCATTCCGATGTGAGCGGTCAGATGTCTCATGTTTCCTTGAGTGGATATGAGTATTTGTATTATTCATTGATGATCACTCCAGGAGGACCTGAATTTATTTCTTGAAGACCAAGAGTGAGGTCTTCAGGTGGTTTTAGGAGTTCAAAGCTCTTGTGGAGACTCAGATAGGTCGGAAGATCAAGTCCCTGAGGTCGGACAATGGAGGAGAGTACATCCTTGGTGAGTTTGTTGATTATTGTGTGGAGGCAAGCATTAGGAGGGAGTTCACAGTTCCTTACAACCCCCAGCAGAACGGGGTTGCAGAGAGGAAGAACAGATCCATCGGAGGAGCTGCCAAAGCCATGCTACATGATCAGGGGTTACCATTGTTTTTGTGGGCAGAGGCCTACAAAACTGTTGTATATTTGCAGAAAAGGAGTCTGCATCATGCCTTGGGGCATGTGACTCCAGAGGAGGCTTTTTCTGGGAAGAAGCCTGATATTGGTCATCTTCGCATCTTTGGGTGTATTGCATACTCCTACGTAACCAAGGAGAAGAGGACCAAACTAGATCCCACCACAAAGAAAGGTGTCTTTGTGGGCTATAGTGAGACCTCGAAGGCCTTTCGGATTTATATTCCCACACAGAGGAGAGTTGTTGTCAGACGAGATGTGAAATCCAAGGAGGACAGGGCCTTCAAGAGGTCACGGGAGTTAGAGTATCTGGATCAGCCAAACCCTTAGGAGAAGCTGAGTCAGTCACAGGGATCTAGTGGGCAGGGATCAGGAGGATCCAGAGGTACATCGATTACGGTGTCAGGTCCGTCAGTGAGCAGTGGCTCATAGAGTCAGAGGGGTGGTGCTTCGGGCAGCATGCAGAGCAGTCCGCAGAGCATTTCACTAGGGAGTCCACTGATGGACAGTTCACATGGTACTTCAGCATCTACAGGTTCAGGTTTAGGCAGGAGGACAACAGACAAACAATCAAGAGTTCAGGCTCCTAATGAGGAGGAGGAATTTCATTCTCCAGTGGGAGAAGTGTGCTCAGGGAAGAGGAAGCCCAAGTGGCTTCAGGATACCTTGAGAGAGGCCACATCTGTTGCTAGGCCTAAGAGGCCGGTCAGAGAGAGCAGACCACCTGAGAGGTTTTGTAGCTATATGGAAATGGTTTCCAACATCGTTGACTCTGAGCCTTCTAGCTATGAGGAGGCAGCTAGCTAGCAGGTCTGGAGAGAGGCCATGTAGGAGGAGTATTCTTCTATCATGAAGAATGATGTTTGGGAGGTGGTGCCGAGGCCTGAGGGCAAATCCGTGGTTACTTCCAGATGGCTTTACAAGGTAAAGCATGCTGCAGATGGCAGCATTGAGAAATTCAAAGTAAGATTTGTGGCTAGAGGGTTCTCCCAGGTAGAGGGAGTTGATTATGAGGAGACCTTCGCTCCCGTGGCTCGATATACTTCAATTCGCTCCATCATATCGATAGCAGCATAGATGGGTTAGAAGATCCACCAGATGGATGTGAAGACCACATTTTTCAATGGCTTCATATAGGAGGAGGTGTACAATGAGCAACCACAAGGCTTTGAGGTGCATGGGAAGGAGTCCCATGTGTGCAGACTGAAGAAGGCCCTTTATGGCCTGAAGCAAGCTCCCAGATCTTGGTACTCCAGGATAGATACATACTTGCAGGAGATGGGTTTCACAAATAGTGATGTAGATCCGAACCAATACTTCATTGTGATAGGTGAGGAGCCTCTCATTCTGGTGCTGTATGTGGATGACTTGGTCATTACGGGTGCAGAGAGACTCATAGAGCATTGCAAGAGAGTTCTTGCATCAGAGTTTGAGATGAAGGACATTGGCTTGATGCATTACTTTTTGGGTTTGGAGGTGTGGTAGGAGGAGGGGCATTTCTTCCTGGGGCAGGGAAAGTATATTGTGGACATCCTTGGCAGATTCCACATGGAGTATTATAGACCCATGTCGACACCAATGATCACCAACTGGAAGAAGCTTCACGCTTCAGATTCCAAGTTGGTGGACCCCACATTGTATAGACAGCTAATTGGTTCCTTGATGTATTTGGTCAACACTAGACCAGATATATGTTTTGTAGTCAACACGATGAGCCAGTTCAATTGTGATCCTAGGAGGGTGCACGGGGTTGCTGCAAAACACATTTTGCGGTACTTGCAAGGGACAATGGATTATGGTCTATATTATAGGTAGGAGGATGGAGTGAGATTGGTAGCTTACACTGATTCTGATTGGGTAGGTTGTGCTTCAGATAGGAAGAGCACTTCAGGGTGTTGTTTTAGGTTGGGTTCAGTAGTGGTGTCATGGTTCAACTGGAAGCAGCAGTCAGTAGCATTGAGTTCAGCGGGAGCAGAGTATATGGCAATCAGTCTAGCTAGTTGTGAGGCCATCTAGCTTCACAAGATGTTGTTTGGCTTATTTTTTCAGTCGTTGAGACCTTCAGTGATATACTGTGATAATCAGAGTTGCATTAAACTCACGGAGAATCCAGTATTTCATGACAGGTCAAAGCATATTGGGATCAAATATCATTTTATCAGAGACTATGTTCAGAAGGGAGATGTGAAGCTTGAGTATATTCCCACTGATGAGCAGGTTGCAGATATTCTTACCAAAGCCTTACCACGGGGCAAGCATGTCTACTTCAGAGACAAGATGGGTGTGGTGAGGAACACCTTCCTTGATAAGAGGGAGTGTTGAAATTTGGTTACTGGAGGATAGGTGGTTCCCTAAGGCTTTGATCTTTGGCCTAGAAAAAAGTGTCCAAAAGAATTTAATTTTTCTCCTAAAGTGACTTTATAAAGTTATTAATTCAAATCTAATTTAAAAGTGACTTTAAGTGATAAAGCTACTAAAGTCTAATTTTAAAGTGACTTTAATAAAGTCAATGTGAAATTAGAAAGGAAAAGTGACTTTGGAAATAAATGACTAAGTGGGTCTTTATTAGAGTGGGGTGAATTAAAAAATAGAAAGTGAGATTTAAATGAGCATTTAATCTTAGCCCTAGATCTAAAGCTATCTCAGCCATTAGATTTAGGGATTCCCCAAAAGTCACTTAAGGTTAGGTTAAAGGAGGAAAAGGAGGAAAAGAACACTAATTCTTTCATGAGCAGATTGAGAGAAGGAGAGAACGAGAGCAAAGGAGATTTCTAGGCAGTGAGGAGAAGGAGGACAAAAATTGGCACACAAACCAAGGCAGCACCTCAGCAAGTCTGTACAGCAAGGAGAGGCATAGATTTCAAGGTAGATTTGGGCACGAGTTTCAAGGTAGATTGTACAACATATTTGGCACGTATTCCAAGGAGGTCGTACAACAAGGTTTGGCACAAATTTCGAGGAGTTGGTTGTTGATTTTTTGGCACGCTTTTCAAGGTAGATCATACAGTAAGTTGTACTTGTGCACAGAAATTGAGGCAGAAAACCGTACAGCAGCTTTGCTGTTTTCTCTACACGAAAATCGAGAAATCCATACAGCAGCATTTATTGTTGTTTCCATAGTTTTCGAAACAGTTCGTACAACAACATTTAATGCTGTAAATTCTGGGCACAGAATTCGAGGCTATACAACATTTATTGTTGGTTCTATTTTTGCTGTGTACACATTTTTCGAGGCGGTGGTTAAGCATGGAAAACGAGATAAGTTGTAATTATTGCTTGCTGAAATTTTTCTGAGTATTTCTCTCTTACTGTAAAAGCATTTTCCAGAAATAAGAAGCGCTTTCGAACTAGATTTTCACGAGAGTTGTAGGGGGTTTTTCCAGGGTCACATTGACAAAAAATTAGCATGTCTATTTTTCTTGTGTGGCTGATTTATTTTGTTGAGTTTTATTTCTGCAATTTCTAGCATTTGAAAATTTCCAGAATTTGTGTTTTTAGAAAATATTTATTTTTCAGCTTGTTGAAAGTATGGCTATGGGAATGGGCATTTAACTATATGGAGAAATAAGGAGAAACTGAAATTCGAGTTCTGTAAATCCCATTTGAGGGTGTGAATCAGCCATATTTTCTGTCTCCGAGTGAAAGAGGTATTGTTGCTATGATTTTCCCTGTAGGGCCAATCATGTCTAGTGCCCAGAAATTGTTGTACTCGGAATCTTCTTAATAATAAAACCCTCCAGAGCTAGCTGCAACAGTTTTCATGCATTGGGTTTTTCTGGGGACATTTGTCCAAAAAATCTGTGTCACTTTGTCATATGAGTGTGTTATTCAGTAAATGATTTGTATGTGTAGGTTTCTATTTGTATTTAATCAAGTAGGAGAATTAAATCGATAGTTAGTAGTAGGGTTTCTTGGATTAAGAAATTTTCACATGGTATCAGAGGGATTGTAGATTAAGCTGGATCTCCAGCAAATCGGTTGAAGAAATTTTTTCTGCAGAGTAGCAGTTGAAGTAGCAAAGAATCTAGAGAAGGCAGCACAACACCAGGAGGACGTAGTCCCAACAGAGACTTCTCAGGGGTTGACATGGTCCCAGCTGGGTGATGCAAGGACATCGTAGTGCCTTCCAAAGGGACGCAGGAGCAAATTGCGTTGCATAGTCGCTGCGCTAAGCCAATTTGCTCACATAGAGGCCAGCTAGAGAGACACATTCCAGTTTCAAAGTGTTGTTCAGAGTTGCGGTGGTCCAGAAGCAGAGATTCAAATCTTCAGCAGTTGCTGGTGTGGTGGAGATTCTATCAGTTCATAATCGTACCTAGCTAAGTTGAAAAAGGGCGGGAGGAGAACAGTCGCTCAGTAGATTTTTGTCAAAGAAATTTGAGGATCGATCGTAGGTTGATCGAAGAGCGCTGATTCAAAAGATTTGGTAGCTTTCTAAGGGAGGAAATCAATTGTCAGAGGGAGAATAGGGTGCCTTTCTCGCCAAGGACCCTAGATCTGAGTTTCTGTTGAGGGAAGCAACAAAAGCAGGGAGAGGAGGATCTGTTCCGATAGATTATTTCTGAGAAGATGGCACCACATGGACTGCGTGATTAGGATAGGTTGGATGGCCTGTCCAACTTTGCTATCTGGAAGGCCAGAATCTTGACAATCCTGGAGGCATATGGTATACGAGAGCATGTAGAGAGCGTCTAGGCTACACCAACCAATGCTATGCTTCTCGCGAAGCATAATGAAGCAGCGACACATGCCAAGTGCTTCATCATGGACGGGGTTAAAGATCATGTGGTACCACAAATAGCCGAGAAGAAGACGACTAATGAAATGTGGAAAGCTTTAACCACATTGTATCAAGTGTTAGGATATTTCGACACATAGTAAATAGTTAAGTATAACTTGGTCTAGCGTAGAGTTAGGTAAAGTGTGTTTGTTTACTATGTACATTTGTAACTTATAATCCGACAGTCATGGTATGTAGTGATCTAACGGTTCATTCTCTCCGAGGTATTACCGACACTTGATCTGTGGCTTAACACCAGATTGGTCCATGATATCTATTTAAAGAGCATGGAGGGTCATTTGTACAGTAACCATTTATGAGATAAGCTTATGTAAATTTTCTTTCTCTATATTAATAAATTTCCTAAAGTGGTCGCGTTGGCTCAGGCTGTGGATTGTTTCCCTCTTTGAGGGTTCTAACCATGTCAAATACTGGTGTACTGATCTGTGATCTATTTTTTAGCGGAGAACTTTGGTGTTTGATCTAAGGAACTTACCCTGTAAATTCCTACATTGTATCAGAGCTATTTTGAGGGCTACATTCATTGTTGATCCAAATTCGAAGCCAGTTTGACTGCATGCGACTGTCGTTTTCCAGATCTACTATTTCTGACCACTTTCGGGCTAGGAGAACTACTCTTTTGTGTCTGGAGGCTCTGTTATAGTGAGGAACCCCTTTCGTTTCATTTAAAAAGTTTTATGGTTGCCCAAGGTATGTTATTTTAGATCTGGAGCTATAAAGCATTTTTTTTGCAGTTATAGTCTCTCTATTTTTTGCAATTAATAATCTTTCTATTTATTTCGGTTTATATTTTTTTAATTGCTAGATCTATAGCCTCTTCTTTGTGTATGCTATTTTCTCTGTGCTATGTGCGATCTTGACAAATCAGAAACAGGAAGACGAGATTTTTCTTCTACGTATGCTCTTTCCCTGCAACTTTGTGCGATCTCGGAAAATCAAAAATAGCGAGAAAAAAGATAGTTTCTGGTTAGACTAACAAGAAATCTAACGTTCTGCCACAAGGCTTGTATTTTTTTTGGCAGGAAAAAGCATGCAAACCGAAGAGAAAAAAAAAAAAAAAAAAACCTTCCTCCTTTCAAACAACTACAGAATCCTTTTACTAGCTCACTTGGTGTAAAGTTACTTTATGAGAATAGAGATCTTGGGTTCAAGTCTCTTTGTCAAGCTTCTTTTTCTAAAAAACATTTTGTTAAGTTACTTTTTCTTAAAAAGCTTTTTGGCAAGGCTTTTTTTTTTTTTTTAAAGAGGTTTTATTTAAAAAGTAACATTGTAAAAGTGACTCTCACTTATTTATAAAAGTGGGTCACATAAAGTGGTTTTTTTCAAAGTGAGCTTATTGTATTAGGTTTGGAAAAAAAAGGTTTTTTTTTTTTAAAGTACAACTTTATCAACAACTTTCAACCTATCATGTAACTCTTCGACATCTACTACAACGTTTTTTCAAAAAGGCATAACTTCTTCATCCGAAAGCCGTTTTCAGAGCCATTTTTTTAACCGGCCTAATTTTTTGAAATCTTTCCATTGGAGAAGTTGGTTGCAGCCTTTTCAGATTCAGTTTTTTTTTTTAATGGAAAGTGCATGCCCAATTATTGTTAACAATACCAATTATTTTCAATGGCTATCCTACATGGTAGACTTACTTAGAAGTAAAGGGCTTTACCGAATAGCCACAGGACAAGAATCTAAACTTATCGATGGAGATAAAGCTGCTAAATGGGAAAATAAACAAGATCAAGCACGGAGGTTGATAGGAATGTCCATTGCTCAAGATCTTAGATTTCATATCCAAGAAATTGACTCCCCTGCTGAAGCTATGAAAAACCTAAATACTGATTTTGGCTTTAAAAAATGAAATCAGAGCCCACTAGCTTAAAAATGAGTTGCTTACTTCGGACCCCAATAATTTCTCCTCTATTGAAGATTTTTTGTCCAAATTCAAGACCCTTAGAGTTCTTTTAGAAGGTTGTAAGGTCAAAAAGGAAGATGGTAGCCTTATCTATTCCATTCTTTCTAAGCTTGGCTCTGCATACTCTGTATTTGTTTCCACCTTCCATTGCACTAAAGAAGCCCTCATTTCTCAAGGAACAACTTACAAGTTCCCCTCTTTTGATGCCTTTTACGATTCTTTGATAAGAGAACAAGAAAAAATCTTACACCTTGGTCTTATTAATACTGGAAACTCTTCTAAGAAAGCCTTAGCAACCCAGCAGTAGCCATATCAAAAGAATCCTAAGAAGCAGCATCCTAAAAAGAATGGTCCTAAACCAAACAAGGGTCTTAAGCAATTTCAGCAGCAAACTGAAAAAACAACTCAACAAACTGATACGGCAAATAAAAAAAAAGGGAAGAAGACAGATAAACATTGCAACTCTTGTAATCATGATGGCCACGTAGAGTCAAAATGTTTTAAGAAGATGGAAGCCTTGGAAGCAGCAATGAAGAAGCACAACATCAATTTGGAGAACTCTTCAACTTCATCTTTAGGAATGGCACTTTCTACTTGTGGTTGTCAAGCATCAAGATCTGGTTATGCATTGAATGTATCTTCTTTTTCTCATTCTCATGAGGGGCTCATTGATTCTAGGGCCTTTTACCACATGGCCAAAAAATAAAGCCATGTTTTCTTCTTTAAATGACTGTAACACCAAAAACATTTATGTTGGTGATGATAGATCTCTTAGTGTTGTAGGGTCTAGAACCATTCATCTAGACAATGGTCAGTTTAATGATGTATTATGTGTTCCTACCTTGTCCTGCAACCTTCTATTTTTTTATCAGATAACTCATTCAGGTGAAGGGAAAACAATAGAATTCTCACCTCATGATGTTGTAATGAAGGACCTAAGAGATCCAAGACATATTTTAGCTACTGGCATTGCTAATGATTCCACAAGGTTGTATAAATTTGATAAATTTGGGTCATCATGTCTTCCCTACATTTTTGTTGCTCATAATGATGAAGTGAGCAAACTTTGGCATGAGCGATTTGGTCACTTAAACTATCGCTCTCTTCAAACTCTATGTAAAGAAAATATGGTAGGTCTTCCTATGGTATCTTTCCGAGATGGTGTTTTTTCCGGATGTGTACTCGGGACACATCATCGGGATAGTTTTGACAAGCATGCCTCTTGGCATGCTTCAACCCCCTTGCAGCTTGTGCGGAGTGATTTATGTGGTCCACTTCCAGTTGTTTCTTTCTCTGGATACAAGTACTTCTTAACTTCCATTGATGATTTTTCCAAACGCACTTGAGAATACTTCTTAAAACTCAAGAGTGAAGTTTTTAACATGTTCTTGGCCTTTAAGGCCTTTGTTGAGAAATAATCTGGACATCACATTCTTAAGTTAAGATCAGACAATGGAGGAGAATATGTTAATAACAAATTTATCCACTTTTTCACTGAGCATGGAATTCAATTGCAACATACTATTCCCTATACTCCATAAAAAAATGGTGTAGCTGAAAGGAAGAATCACACTCTAAAGGAAATGGCTAATTGTATGCTTCAATCTAAAGGACTTAGTCTTAATTTTTGGGCAAAAGCAATTAACTGTGAAAATTACATAGTAAATCACACTCCTACTAAGGTTTTAAGGAATATAACTCTAGAAGAAGCCTGGAGCTCAATCAAACCAGATGTAAGTCACTTTCATGTTTTTTGGAAGTGAAGTTTGGGTCCATATTCCAGATGCAAAACATAAAGCCTTAGAACCTAAGAGTGAAAAATACATTTTTGTTGGATATTTTGAAGATGTTAAAGGATATAGACGTCTTCAACCAAAAATCCAAAAATGTAGTCATTAGAAGAGATGTAAAATTTGATGAAAATATATCGACCTGCGAGCCTAGTTCGGCAGGTGTGCCACCCTGATTCGACATATGTGCCACCTCTCTCTATCTCTTATATTTTTGACAACATTCCTTCATTAGGGGAATTTTGAGGTCTAAAATGGGCCTCCTAAGAAAATGTACAACCAAAATAAACTTTATAAGAACCAATAGGATTCAAGATGATGATGTCGTCCATAATGGATGATTCACCATTTTTGGAGTAAAAAAGTAAAAATATTTAAAAATAATAAAATAATAAAACTACTTTTTCAACTCGTATTTTAAACTTATCTCCCAAAATTTTTACTCAAATTTCGAACGGGAGTACTCGTTGGATGCGAAATTTAATTCCTCATCCAAGGAGTACCCATGTTGCATACTTTCGATGAACTCTTCTACACGAAAAATGAGAAATACATAAAAAACGTGATTGTAATCACGTTTTTTTTTATGTATTTCTCATTTTTCATGTAGTAGGACCCATCGAAAGTATGCAATATGGGTACTCCTTGGATGAGGAATTAAATTCCGCATCCAACGAGTACTCCCGCTTGAAATTTGAGTAAAAAATTTGGGAGATAAGTTGAAAATATGAATTGAAAAAGTAGTTTTTTCATTTTTCCCTCTAAAATTTGATGATGTCATCAAATCTTATTTGATTTCTTCCACTATTATTTTATAATTTCCTTAGGAGGCCCATTTTAGACCTCAAAATTCCCCTAATGCCAGTTCGGATGATGATAGCGAGGATGAAAATCCTCCACCTCCTCAAGATCTTCCTTCAGCTCCACAACTTCCAAGATGGGTCCACTCTACTCGAGATGCAGGAGGTTCTCTTGTAGGTGACCCTGTAGATCAACGTCGTACATGTTCTCAATTCGAAAGAGCCTCTTCCTTATTGGCTCAAGTTCCAGAAAATCCTGATCCAGACACCGTTAAAGAAGCTTCAGGTCATCCAGATTGGGATGCAACTATGAATGAAGAATATCGTTCCTTCTTGGAAAACGATACTTGCGATCTTGTTCCTCGTCCAAAGGGAAGAAAAATTTTCAGATGCAAATCGGTTTACAGAACAAAGTTTGGACTAGATGGAAAAGTGGATAAACATACAGCTCATCTTGTTGCTAAAGGATTTTCACAAGTGAAGGCATTGACTATACTGAAACCTTCTCCCCTGTTGCCAAAATGAATTCTATCCACCTTGTTCTTTCCCTTGCTGCCTCCTTTAAATGGGAATTCCATCAGATGGATGTTAAATCCACCTTCTTACATGGGTATTTGCATGAAGAAATCTACATGGAACAACCCCCTGTATTTCTCCAAAATTACTCTAGCCTTGTTTGTCGCCTTAGGAAGTCTCTCTATGGTCTCAAACAAGACCCTCGCGCTTGGTATGCCAAAATGGATAGCTTTCTCTTACATAATGGATTTTCTAGATGTCATTCTAACAACACTGTCTACACCAAGAAAGTGGGTAATCCTTAATAATCCTTGTTCTTTATGTTGATGATCTTATCCTTACTGGTAGTGATCCCAACCATATAAACAATGTGAAGTCTAGCCTCAAAAAGAAGTTTGAAATGACAGACTTAGGACACTTGCATTATTTCCTTGGTCTTCAAGTCTTGCAATCCAATACAAGTATTACCCTTTCTCAGTACAAATATGCCTGTGAAGTCCAAGTATGCTTGTGATTTTCTACGCCACTTTCACATGGAATATTGTAAGCCGACCCTTTCTCCCTTTCAGTCTGGAGTCAAGCTTTCAGTCACTTGTACTTCCCCTGAAGTTGACACTACCTTATACTGTCAACTTGTTGGTAAACTTAGGTATATAACCCATACCCGTCCTGACCTTTCCTTTGTCGTTGGTCTTATTGCTCAGTTTATGCACCAACCTCATGAAAGTCACTGGAAAGCAGCTAAAATAATACTTCAATATATTTGAGGTATAGTTCAGTTTGGAATTCATTATAGTGTAGGAGCATCTCCATTGTTGATTGGTTTCACTGATTCTGATTGGGCTGGTGACCCTGATGATCGAAAGTCTACTGCAAGTTATGTATTCACTCTTGGTTCAGGACCTATTACATGGTCTTGTAAGAAACAAAGTGCCATCTCTCTTTCTTTGGTAGAAGCAAATTATCATGGTGTAGTTGAAGCCAACAAGGAAGCCCTGTGGCTTCGTCAAATCCTGTCAAAATTTGGTCTTCATCAACAACATCCAACCTACACTTTGGTGTGATAATCAGAGTGCCTTTCAGCTATGCAAATATCCAGTTCAGCATCAACGCATGAAACACATTGAGCTTCACATACACTTCATCAAAAATCTCATTCATGATCGTATTCTTGAAGTGCGGTATTGTTCAACCAATGATCAAGTTGTTGATATCTTTACAAAGGCTCTCATAGAAGCGAATTTTACCAAACTTCGATCTATGCCTGGAATTCAGGAAAGTTATCATTAAGGGGGGATAGGCTCTAATGCATCCTTCCTTCTCCTATTGTGTCACCTTTGTAAATCCTTCAATCCTATCCCAAGTTGTTCTTAAGGGGGGATGTTAGGATATTCCGACACATAGGAAATAGTCCCCTATTGTGTCACATTTGTAAATCCTTCAATCCTATCCCAAGTTGTTCTTAAGGGGGGATGTTAGGATATTCCAACACATAGGAAATAGTTAAGTATAACTTGGTCTAGCGTAGAGTTAGGTAAACTGTGTTTCTTTACTATGCACATTTGTAACTTATAATCCAACAGTCACGACATGTAGTGATCCGACGGTTCATTCTCTCCTCAGTATTACTGACATTTGATCTGTGGCTTAACACCCGATTGGTCCGTGGTCTCTATTTAAAGAGCATGGAGGGTCATTTGTTCGATAACTGTTTATGAGAGAAGCTTATGTAAATTTTGTTTCTTTATATTAATAAATTGTTTAAAGTGGCCGCATTTTCTCTGGTAGTGGACTGTTTCCCTCTTTGAGGGTTTTAACCACGTGTAATATCCGGAAGGGAAATAGACAGTAATATAAAGCATACAACCGTGCATATAGTGCTAGAAACAAACCATGAAGCAGATACACATGAAATAGAGAATGATAAGCCATTTTATTATACTGAGAAATATAAAGAAATACAAGAGGTGATCAGAATGATGGCACCTCGACTTGCACCAGGAAAGTGTAGGAATACTCTTAGAATGTCAAAGGAAATGGACGCTCTCTGTTCTAACTCCAACTGCTGAAATATTGTCGTGCTACTGCAACTGTTGGAACCAAAATGGGTATTTGGGGCTGCTCCCCTACTCGAAAAATGCTGATACTCTGGAATCGGCCTCTACTCACAATACCTAGAAAATCCCAGAGAGAATTTCTGAAATGCTTGACCCCCGAAAATGCCTCCCTTGAGGATCTACGCTATCCTCCCAAGGGCCACGTTGGTGCTGAATGACAACCTCCAAAATAGGAACTCCCTCTCTCCCAAATATCTCCAATAGGCAAGGGTTGGCCCCTTGCTCAATTCTTTGGCCCGAATCCTCCAAAATGACACCAATTCGGAGCTCTCCCAAGATGGACTGTGTCCTCTCTCTCAAGACTGCGCAGTCCCTAGATTCTCTGCTCCACAACGAAGGCAACCACAAATCCTCCTGCAAAAATGATGGTAGAATACCTCAACCGAGCAAGCACTCGAAGTCTCCCGGGACTGAGGGTGGGATCTCTGCACGGAGACACCCGATGTACTAAACAGTAAGTAGACAAGCTAAACAGCCAGTGTGCTCCAAGTCGAAATGACAAGCTCAAGATGCATAAACATGAATGCCCAAATGAGGAGGCTCTCCTCCCTTTTATCACGATGTGCCTCTCTCAACCCTAGGCCCCACCATCTCCTATGTGCCCCTTGGCCCACGCTACCCCTCTCAACTGCGTGAGGTAGGCCCCACGTTGCCCACGTGGTCTACGTCCTGCTCTCCCTGTGCTGTCCACGTGGTCACTAGGCCCCACTTCCTCAAATACGATGTGGACTTTAGGGAAATATTTTATCCTAAGTGAGTTGTTTAATATTTCACTCACTTTATTCATGCTCCAACTAAAATAAGGAAAAATTGGTCAAAATTAATATTTCCAATTAGCTATCGCTAATTGGGAATATTACAGTCTCCCCCGGCAAAATGTTGCTTGACCTCAAGAAATTGGAGTGATGGATGCTGCAAGATCTTCTCACTCTCCCAAGTGGCATCCTCATCCGGCAAATTCTTTCACCTCACTAAGAATTCCCGGACTGTCCTGCTCCGCAACTGTCTCTCCCGAGTATCAATAATGGCCTCCGGCTGTAGCACCAAGTGCCCCTCATCATCCGTAGGCGGAAGCTCCCCTGTCACTGTCACCTGCTGTCCTAGCGCCTTCTTCAGGCATGATACGTGAAAGATGTTATGAATCTTGCTGCCCTGGGGTAGCTCCAACTCATAAGCAACCTGCCCAACTCTGCGTATCACCTTGTAAGGCCCATAAAAATAGGGCTTGAGCTTCTCAGCTCCCTTCTGCTTCAGAGTAGACTGTCGGTATGGCTGCAAACGTAGGTAGACCAAGTCCCCTACCTCAAAATGTCTCTCCACCCGACCCCTGTCGGCATACAACTTCTGTTGGTTCTGCGCTATAGCCATGTTATCCTTGAGAGCTCAGAGGATATCCTGACTCTCTTGGATCTAATCCTTGGCTCTCAGAGCCTTGCTGGCACCAAACATCACATTAACAAAAGATAAAGCATGATAACCATATAATGCGTAAAATGGAGACATACCGATGGTCATGTGATGTGTGTTGTTGTAGCAGTACTCTCCTAGGTGCAACCACTTCAACCATGCTCTCTGCTGCCCACTGACATAGTTACACAAGTAGCCCTCTAGCCACTTGTTAACTATCTCTGTCTGCCCATATGCTTGTGGGTGGTAGCTAGTGCTCGGTGTCAACTCTGTCCCCAACAACTGAAAAAGCTCCTGCCAAAACCCGCCCATGAAGCAGTTGTCCCTGTCACTGACAATGGTCTTGGGAAGACCATGTAACCTGAAGATGTCCCTGAAGAACAGCTCCGCCACCTGTGCTGCTGTATAATTTGTGGATATGGAAAAAAAATGTGCATATTTCGTCAGTCGATCAACGACGACGAATATACAGTCCTTCCCCTGCACCATGGGCAACCCTGTGATGACATCCATCGAGATACTCTCCCATTTCCCCTCTGGAATGGGAAGAGGTTGCAACAAACCTGTCGGATGGTTCATATCCCCCTTGTTGTGCTGACAAACCTCGCACTCCCTGACATGCTGGAGTACGTCCTCCTTGAAGCCCTTCCATGAGAACCTCTCTCTGATGGCCCTGTAGGTTTTGGTAAACCCCTGATGGCCAAACAATGGTGAATCGTGAGAAGCCTGCAATATCTTCTTCTTGAACTGGGAGCCCTCAGTCAAGAAGATCCTTTCCCTATAGTAGATGATCTCATCCATCACCCTATATCTATCATTTTTCACCTGCCCATCCAAAACCTCACAAGAAAATATGTCCTTGGAGTACTCCACCAATATTCGAGCCCTCCAATTTGCATCCAAACTCATCAGAGACAACGTGGCTGGTCTGCATGAAAGTGCATCAGCCACCACGTTGTTCTTCCCTTTGACATACTCGATGTCAAAGTCGCAGGCTTGGATCTTGCTGACCCACTTTTGCTGCCTCTCCTGTAGCTGTTTTTGCTCTAAGAAAAACCTGAGGCTGTTGTGGTCAATCCTCACCCTAAACCTGTTACCTACCAGGTACTGTCGGAATTTGGCCAATGCATGCATGATGGCAAACATCTCCTTATCATATATGACATACAACCACTCATGTGGTAGGAGCTTCCGGCTCTCAAAAGCTATAGGGTGGCCTCCCTACATCAACACTGCGCCTATCCCCTCTCCTGATGCATCACACTCCAAAACGAATGGCTGCATGAAGTCTGGCAATGCTAGCACTGGATAGTTGGTCATCACCTCCTTGAGCCTGTCAAAGGCTCGCTATGCTGTGTCTGTCCAAATAAATGCCCCCTTCTTTGTCAGATCTGTAAGGGTGCAGCAAGCTGAGAGAAACCCTTGACGAACTTCCTGTAGTAGGTGTAGATACCTACAAACCCCCGAAGTTCCGTCACGTTTCTCGGCTCTAGCCAATCCTTGATGGCCTTGATATTGTCCTCGTGGACCCTCACTCCATCCACGCCTATGATGTTTCCCAAGTGTAGCATCTCTGTCAACCCAAACTCGCACTTGGAGAGCTTAGCATAAAACCGCTGCTCCTCCAAAATACACAACACTGCCTCTATGTGCTGAAGATGCTCCTCCCATGTCCTGCTATATATCAATATGTCATCAAAGAAGACCAACACACACTTCCTCAAGTGGCTACGGAAAATGTGGTTCATACATGACTGGAAGGTGGTCGGTGCATTGGTTAGCCCGAAGGGCATCACCAAGAACTCAAAATGGCCATAGTGGCACCTGAAAGTGGTCTTGGGAATGTCCTGTTCCCTCACGCGAATCAGATGGTACCCGGATCTCGAATCAATATTTGAGAAGAACTGTGCCCCTCTCAACTCATCCATCAACTCGTCAATTCATGGAATGGGGTACCTGTTCTTCATGGTCTTTTTGTTCAGGGCCCTGTAATCAATATCCATCCTCAATGTGCCATCCTTCTTCTTCACCAACACTACCGAAGAAGCGAAAGGACTGGTGCTAGGCCGAATGTGTCCAAGAGCTAACAACTCGTGGATAGCCTGCTCAATCTCATCCCTATAGGCCTTGGGGTGCCTATACGGTGTGGTAATGATAGCCTGTATGCCCTGCTCTAGCTCAATCGTATGCTCAAATCCCCGATCCGGTGGCTATCCTGGCGGTATGTCCCCAAACACCGTGGCATACCTATCAAGGATGGTCTGTATCTCTGGATGAAATGTCTGCCTGATATTCTCTGCCTCTGATGCATGCAGTTCTACTGCCCTCTCTATGTCTCCCTTCCGGAAGTTTTCCTCCATCCAGTGAGCTGAAACTGTCTCAGGTGGGTAAGTGTGCATGCCCCATATCTTCTCGTGCTTCCCGGTCTTCTTGTCGTCCCACTCCATCTCCAAGGCCTCCCAATCTGTGGTGACCTTCCCTAGAGTGATCAGCCACTGTACTCCTAATACCAAATTGGTATCCAGTATGTTAACCACGAAAAAGTGGTCAGTCACTGTGTAAGTGCCCATCGTCACTGCCAATACTGGGACATAATTGGCACATTGCTTAGTCTGATCTCTTGGGACCAACACTGAAAACCCATCGAAGCTCTCTATCTGTATGCCTCTCCGCTCTACCATCTGTGCATCGATGAAGTTGTGGGTTGCCCCACTGTCCACCAGTACTGATACTTGCTGCCCCCGCACTGTACCTCGGATGCGCAGCATCAGATACTTGGGAACTCCTCGCAATGCTGCAAGGGTCCCTCCGGTAGGTGCAAAGGTTGCACCTCCTGCTCCTGGTGGTGGAGGTGGCAAATGATCCTGCACTGTATGGCTGCCCCCTGCCCCCACGTCATCATACTCATCTTCTTCCCTGCTGCTCTCGGAGAAGACCTCGATATAATGTGCTTTGCTAGCAACAAATTTGTGTCCTGGTACCAACGGACACTGACAGGTGAAACACAATCTCTTCCTCTTCAACTCCCTCCTGGCATCATCATCCAACTGTCCTCTACCCTGATTCCCATTCGAAGGTGGAATCCTCACATCCTTCCCCTTAGGCTGGAAAGCCTATCTCTGGGGGTAAGGCGTCCTAGTATGGGGTAAGGCATCCTGCAAGTCCCATGCCCTGCCAACCGCGTCATGGAGTGTGGTCGGTCTAGTGGATATGACCAATCCCCGAAGCGGCTCTGCTAGCCCATCAATGTACATGTAGATCATCCGTGCTGCGGATAGATCTGGTACCATCACCAAGAGTCTCAGGAAATCTAAGATGTGTGTATCCGGACTCCTGGTCTGCTTGAGCTTCATCAGCTCAACAAAGTGCTCCTCCAGATCCATTCGATCAAACCTCTCTATCAACCTCCACGTGAACTCAGCATAAGTTGTCACTGTCGAGTTCTCGAGTGTAACCATCCCGTGGAACCACCAATATTGGGCCTCACCATCTAGATGCAGCACTGCCACCTTGATGGCCTCCGTCTCCGACATCTAGCTGAGCTGGAAGTGTATGTCTAGCTTCTCCACCCAAGCCTTTACCAAACTATTTTATGAACCATCAAACACAGGCAAATGGAACCTGCTCATCGTATGCTGAGTGTCTCCGTCGTGATAATGCCGGTGTCCCCTATGATGGTCACGGGGTCTGCTGTCCTGCTTGAGCTGGACAAAGTCACGAAATGAAAGGGCATCCTTGAACTCCTTCCCGTATGCCTGGTACTCAGCAAAGTAATCACCCATGTGGCCAGGTTCCTAATCCTGCTGTGCTCCTGCCCCTGTGTCTGCAGCCAGAAAAGTGGGTATAGTGGAACATGTGGGTGCATGAGATGCCATGTGCTAAGTGGCATCGTGCTCATGCAAATGGTGGGATGTGCCTGATCCCTCACCAATCTGGAAACCCCTTGGGGTTTCACGCTGCCTAGCCTCTGCTATCGTGAATCTCTGCCCCATCTCCTCTATCCGCTTTGACAAGTCCTGTACTGACTTGAGGATCATTTCCCCGAACTCCTTCGTGGCACTATCATCTACCATCGGTTCCTCCTAATCTGCGTCCACTACTGGAGCGCAGTCACCCTCTCCATAGGTGATTTTCAACCTATGCTCTCAGTCACGGTACTTCCTACCCCTGTAGCAAATATACATCTTCTCTTCCGGTGTCATAAACAACTTGCTCCATAGGCTGAGCCAGGTCTATGAGCTCTAATACCACTGTAATATCCCAAAGGGAAATAGACAGTAATATAAAGCATACAACAGTGCATATAGTGCTAGAAACAAACCATGAAGTAGATACACATGAAATAGAGAATGCTAAGCCATTTTATTATACTGAGAAATATAAAGAAATACAAGAGGTGATCAGAATGATGGCACCTCGACTTACACCAGGAACGTGTAGAAATACTCTCAGAATGTCAAAGGAAATGGCCGCTCTCTGCTCTAACTCCAACTACTAGAACCAAAATGAGTATTTGGGGCTGCTCCCCTACTCGAAAAATGCTGATACTCTGGAATCGGCCTCTACTCACAATACCCAGAAAAGCCCATAGAGCGTTTATGAAATTCTCGACCCCTGAAAATGCCTCCCTTGAGGATCTATGCTATCCTCCTAAGGTCCACGCTTGTGCTGAATGACAACCTCCAAAATAGGGACTCCCTCTCTTCCGAATATCTCCAATAGGCAAGGGCTGGCCCCTTGCTCAATTCTCCAGCCCAAATCCTCCAAAATGGCACCAATCCAGAGCTCTCCCAAGATGGACTATGTCCTCTCTCTCAAGGCTACGCAGTCCCTAGATGCTCTGCTCCAAAACAAAGGAAACCACAAATCCTCCTGCAAAAATGATGGTAGAATACCTAACCTGAGCAAGCACTCGAAGTCTCTTGGGGCTGAGGGTGGGATCTCCGCATGGAGACACCCAGTGTACTAAACAGTACTGCAGACAAGCTAAACAGCCAGCATGCTCCAAGTCAAAATGACAAGCTCAAGATGCATAAACATGAATGCCCAAATGTGGAGGCTCTCCTCCCTTTTATCACAATGGGCCTCTCTAAACCCTAGGCCCACCATCTCCTATGTGCCCCTTGGCCCATGTTGCCCCTCTCAAGCGCATGAGGTAGGCCCCATGCTGCCCACGTGGTCTATGTCCTGCTCTCCCTGCGCTGTCCACATGGTCACTAGGCCCCACTTCCTCAAATACGCTGTGGACTTTAGGGAAATACTTTATCCTAAGTGAGTTATTTAATATTTCACTCACTTTATTCATGCTCCAACTAAAATAAGGAAAAATTTGTCAAAATTAATATTTCCAATTAGCTATCGCTAATTGGGAATATTACACCACGTCAAATACTGGTGTACTAATCTATGATCTATTTGAGTGGTGTGACCTTTGGTGTTTGATCTAAAGAACTTACCCTGTAAATTCCTACATCAAGGGAAATCCATCCAGAAGAAGATGCTTCTGGAGAACCAAATGGGGTAGTTTATGATGACTAAGGGAGAGGAAATCAATCCTTTCCTCTTCAGGTTGCAAGTGATTCAGGATTAGCTAATTGCTATGGGAGTTAAGTTGGATGATGATTTCATGGTGAGGACTGCTCTAAATGCAGTCACAGAGGATTGGGAAACGTTTTTCCAAAGCATCTTGGGCAGACAAAACCTTCCAAATTGGGTCGATATGTGGGCTATCCCCCAACAAGAGGAAATCCATTGAATGGCCAAGAGACAAACTAGCACTGGATCAAGCAAGGTGAAGAAGGAGGAAGAGGAAGATGCAGCCCTGGAATCTAAGAAGAAACATGGGAAAAATAAGTGTGATGTAACAAATATCAAATGTTTCAAATGTGGTGAACTTGGAAACTTCACTAGCAATTGTCCTCTTACGAAGAAGGACAAGGAAGATTCTAGTTCCAAGGTTACGACAACTAAAGAAGATGATGGCTCCGACGATGACGTAGCCATAAGCGCTCATGTACCTCAAGAGAAGAGGTGGGGCGATATTGATCTGTAGAGCAGCTATAGAGTGAAGGTGGGATCCTTGAGTAGCCCAACTCTTAGATCACATCCGTTCTACGAGAGCCTTAAGACATTAGCAAGATGACTGGATTAGTGGGTGCAGAGGATCACGGATGGAGCAGAGGTAGAGTTGGACATTGTAGAGGGAGTAACACAGTGCAGAGGTAGCAACAATGTAGAGGCAGCAACGCAGAGGATTTGATGGAACTTTAGCAGTGCAGAGAAGGCATGCTTAAGCAGTGCAGAGCTACAGCAGCACAGTGGCTTCAGGAGGACAGCACAAAGCAGTAGCCTAAGGAGCTTCAGTGATGAGATGCAACTCGACTGACTAGTTTATCAGTGTTTGGGCAGGGGTCCTTCAGTTTCTTACTCTCAGCAACTGAGTTGCACTGCAACAGTTGGTAGTACGATGCAACAATTTGAGAGGGAGCTGCAATACGGATGTAGCAGTGACTGTGGTAGAGTCATGGGTAGTAGTATAGAGAGCAGGAGAAGCACAGTGATGAATGGTAGTAGGCCAAGCATCATCACGAAGACCGATAGAAAAGATCAGAGCAGTACTTCAAGGTCAATGTATTGCTAGAGCACATTCCTCACTAATAGGGAGTTGAGATTTTAGGGTAGCATCGTATGTGCTCTAGCTCCCAAATTTTGTGGAGGAGATGGAGTACATTAGACCTCCAATACCCAGAAAGCGTTTGGGGAAATTCCATCAGGTTTAAGAGTTATTCAAATAATTAATCTTTTTAGTTAAGGACCCTAAGTCTAACTTAGGAAAATTAAAAGATTAAAGTGAACTAAATTAAACATGTGATGAGAATGACTTAAGTGACAGAGATCAAGCAGCTTATAATATTAGTTGTTGATTAGAGATTAGATCATGACCTTTGGTTTCCCAATGAGAAAATTATAAGAGAAGGGCTTGGGGTCAGTTGGAGAACACACACATTGGCAGAGCACTGAAGCTAAGTTGAAATTCTAGGGCGTGGTTTGCTAAGAATTTTAGGAAGAGTTTGCAGTTCAGCAAAGGGTAGTATTGGCAAAGGGATGATCTGATCCCAGGCCAAGACTACAACAGTGACAGAGAGGCAGCATATCCAAAAACGCAAAGGCAGGCAGGTGCTACGCAATCCAGCCAGAGCCTAGAAGGGACAACGCAGAGTCAGCAGGAGTCACACAGGGCTGACGTAGGCCTAGTCAAGGCAACACAGAGGCAGCATAAGCCTTTCAGGGGTGATGCAGGCTCTTCTAGAGAAGCGTAGAGGTTGATGCACACAGAGGGCTGAGGAGTAGCACTGGGGTTTCTGGTGGGCTAGAAAGGGCTCGAGTTCTGTAAATCTCGTTTGAGGGTGTGAATCAGCCATGTTTTCTCTCTCCGAGTGAAATAGGTATTATTGCCGTGATTTTCTTTGTAGGTCCAACCATGTCTAGTGCCCAGAAATTGTTGTATTCAGAATCTTCTTAATAATAAAACCTTTCGGAGCTAGTTGCACCGGTTTTCCCACATTGGGTTTTCCCGGGGACATTTGTCCAAAAAATCTATGTCACTTTGTCATATGAGCGTGCTATTCAGTAAATGATCTGTATGTATAGGCTTCTATTTGTATTTACTTCACTTATTTTATGAATAATCAGATTAATAACTTGTGTATTTAATCAAGTAGGAGAAGTAAATCGATAGTTAGCAGTAGGGTTTCTTGTATTAAGAAATTTTCACAAATGGGACTAAGATTCAAGGGTAACATCCAAAAGAGAACAAGGGGACAGAAGCACAAACTAAGCCCACTCTTTCTGCCAAACCCCCCCATTAATCCATGTCCAGAAGTGTCCATGATAAGTAAAACCAATACTCAATTACCAAATGACAATACATACCTTCAAGTTCGGGAGGCCCACCTTCAAACATATGATCAATACATATGGGTGATCGACCACATGGTTGGCTTAGGTGGTGGAGAAATGACACAATGAGCTAGTTGAGGGCTGCAAGGGGCTGCTGGCTACCAGCTGAGGTCCATCATGGAGAAAAGAAATCTCCTAGGAATATCACCCATGAAGTGGTGGGTAACAATGTCCATAAGATAAAGTTTTTTCTCCTAGGTGGCCCTTTGCCAACAACTAGTAGCCCCTTGTACCCACCAAATAGCTTGATGCACCACTATCTTTGCTAGTCCAGCCATCAATATGCTCCTTGCCCATCGGCTATGATTGTATGTTTGAAGGTGGGCCTTCCAACCTCGAAGGTGTGGTTTTTCATTGTGTAGTTGGTTATTTTTGTTTACTTATCATGGACACTTTTGGGCATGGATTAGTGGGGGATTTAGCAGAAAGAGTGGGCTTGGTCCGTACTCTTGTCTCCTCTATCAAACTTGATGGTGAACCTTGTATCTTAGTCTCGTGGAATATCTTTTATTAGGTACTAGCTTTAGGGGTGACACTACATGCGAAACACCGATTTTGGTTCTGTGGTCCCACTTCCTGACACCACATACATCACCCCCCCTCTGCTCATTACAACCCCTTTCACCAAATTTCCTATCCAGGTCCACATTTCTCCATTGGGTCTGTTACCTACAACCTATGGGTAGTATGTATAGGAGAAAATTTCTATCCTAGACAGTCCTCAGCCAGCATCCAACAACCCCTTGTAGCCACCAAATAGATCAATTTGGCATTATCTCTGCCACCTGAGCCATCCATGTAGTCCCTTGCCCATTTGTTACGATCAAATGTTTGAAGGTGGGCCTCCCGACCCAAAAGGTATGGCTTTTGATTGGTATAGTTGATTAATTTTCCTTATCATGGACACTTTTGGGCATGGATTGGTGGGTAGATTCAGCAGAAAGAGTGGGCTAGGTCTATACTCGTCTCCTTCTCTCAATTTGTTGTTACCCTTGTATCCTAGTCCTGTGGGATCTCCTTTATTGGCCATTAGCTTTAGGGTTGGCACTAGATCGGAAATCTTGATTTTGGTTGCATGGTCATACTTCCTGATACCATATACATCACTCCCCTCTGGTCATTCTAGCCCCATTCATCATTTTTCCCATCCAAGTCCACATGTGTTCACTGGGTCCACATACGGTCAGCCTCCCTGTCCTTTTGTCCACACTTGGGTCAAGCCTGGAACGATGAACCGAAAGTTGATTCAACTAAAAAGAAAAGAAAAAGCATAATTTGGCCCATGGAAAGAAAGGAAAATGTTACACATGTCACAAGACCGACCACTATGCTAGAGAATGCCATTATAAGAAGGATTCTCCTGGGGATGATGATAACAACAACAACCGTAGGAATGGCAATCAAAGGAACAACAGGTTCAAAGGAAAAGGGAAGGCTCCCTCTGGTCGCAATGGAAATGGGAAACCTTTCAAAAGGTTGAGAAATTCCAGGTATGAGGAATCTAATGTTGTTGATGATAAAAAAAATGAATTTATTCTTGTATTTTCCCTCTCTGCTGCATCTCCACCTGACACTATGGATGTCTGGTTAATTGATAGTGGTGCCTCAAGGCACCTCACTGGGTTCAAGGAAGCACTTTCTGATTTGGTTGAGAAGGATACTATAATTTTTTGTAGATGTTCTATGCTTGATGCAACTTTACTTTTATCTCAATATCAGTTAGCAATCACATAAAAAAAAAGTAAAATGCTGATAGAACATACCGGTGGATCGGCAGAAGACAAGCCAGAATATATAAGTGTGTTGGTGCATTACGACAGTCAATAGGATGCTTCAACCAACAAAGTCTCAATATAGTCAGCCAACCAGAAGTGTCACACAACCCTCTAGGATAGCCAAATTAGTCAACCACAAAGGTCAACAAAAGTCAACAATGTCAGTCAATAGTCAACACAAACAGTAGCAGCAGCTAGGTCAACACAACCAAGTCAAAGTCAACGTCCAGCCTCGAGAATTGTGCCAAAAAAATGCAGATTCAAAAAATCGAAAGTTTGGGAGAGTTTCAAGTCAATTTGGCCTTGCGTTGACCAAAGTCAACGATGCTGCAAAAACCCTAGGCCGAAAACAGAAATTGCTGCTTGCTAAAATTTGCCGCGTGTGAAGAGAAGAGCCTCCAAGGTGATCAAACCAATCAGATGAGGAGAGAGAAATGTGTGAGGATGAGATAAGTGAAAATGTCCTCCAATGTTGACCAATTTATATCCATCAATGAGGGTGTGTGACACAACTGCTAGGGCACTAAACCTTAAGGCCAACCTACACATATTTTGAATAAATTCAAAATAAATGTTCTGCTCATCGGATCAAGATGATCTTTAGATCGATCTTGCACCTCTTCGAAAGAGGAGTCCAATAAAAATATTGGTATCTTCATCTGATCATCACAACATGGATTTTGGACCTAGTTGTCCAAAATTAACACTCCCTCTGAACTACGGAGTACTCCATCCACCTGTGCAATCCAAACATCGTGCGTCATCCTGCCATAACTTGCTTTGCTGGCTTCTTTATTTCATAAAAAAAGTGGGTCAGTCACAAAGACATCATTCCCTGCTGACAGATTCAACCCAGAGGTATGAAAACTCTATAGGACTCAAAAAGAGTCTCATACCAACATGAAGTTGGTTTACCTGACCCGAAGTCAGTAGGAGGTCCAAAACCACACTATACTTGATCCAAGATCAAGTGGTTGTATCTTCCATCCTAGATAGAGAGTACGAAAATATTTGATGCATTCATCAGTATTTTCTACTAGTCTCTAGCCTTTTCGACCTCACTGGCCAAATGAGAGGTACTTCCCATGAGCCCTGAACTCAATGGGTAGGATGCATACAGGGCACAGATCATGAGAGGTGAACCAACTCAAACATCATAATGGTGGAGTAGAAGCACCACAAGGTTTGGCAAGCCTAGCCCCATGTGTGCTTATACCTTCGAGAAGCTATCCCCAAAGCCCCTCAGAGATCCCAGAGCTCATCGTCCAACAAGACCCTCAGAATAGGGTCATTCCACGATACCAAGATTCTCATGTAAGGTTAGGAACTTGACCTTCCCCAGGGGCTTTATGAGAATATCCGCGACCTTCTCATCAATTCCTATATGATCGAGCCTTACAACGCCTCACTGTACCATATCCCAGATAAAGTGGTACCTGATATCAATATGCTTGGATCGATCGTGGAACACGAGATTCTCCGACAATCGAATCCCCCTTTGGTTATCACAGAGTATCATGGTGGTATCTAGCACATGCCTGAACAACTCACTGAAGAGCTTTCGCAACCAGACTGCTTCACAACAGGCCATACTCGCTGCAATGTATTCGGCCTCAGCGGTGCTCAAAGCCACCAAATTCTGCTTCCTACTCATCCATGATATCGAGGCAGAACCAAGTGTGAAGCAACATCCCGATGTGCTCTTACAATCCACCATACTGTCAGCCCAATCGACATCTATATATCCATGGAATGTCCTGCTCCTGGAAGTGTATCTCATCCCATGGTTTATCAAGCTACGAAGATATCTCAAAAGATTCTTTGCACCAACCTAGTGAAAGTAATGAGGTTCAACCATATGTTTACTCAAAGTGTTCACTGCAAAACATATGTGCGAACGGTTGTTCACTAAGAACATCAGGGCCCCTATGAGTTGACGATACTCATTAGGATTTGCTAGCATGGGCCTAGTAGCACTGCCACTCAACTTCTTAAAGTTTAGCTCCATCAGTGTCGACACGGACTTACAGTCCACCATACCAAATCTCTCCAGAAGTTTCACAATATATTTTCCTTGAGAAAGGAAAATCTCGCCAGGTCTCTACGAGACCTCCAGGCCTAGGAAGTAATGCATTAGTCCTAGGTTCTTCATCTCGAACTCAGCAGTGAGCTCCCTCTTGACCTGATGAATGAGAGGGTCAGCACCTGTCAGGAAGAGGTCGTCCACATACAACACTAGAAATTGAGGCTTTTCTCTATCAACCTTGAAGTAAAGGTTTGGATCAGCATTACTATGAGTGAAGCCCAGCTTCATCAGGCAGCTATCTATCCTCTCGTACCAAGCTCTGGGCTCTTGCTTCAACACATAGATGGCTTTCTTCAACCTGTAGACATGGGTGTCCCGATCCTGGACTTCGAACCCCAGAGGTTGCTCCACATACACCTCTTCCTTTATCACACTATTCAAAAATGCGGTCTTCACATCCATCTAATGAAGACTCCATCCTTTCGTAGTAGCAAGGGCTATGATAGATCAGATGGTGGTATATCGGGCCAGAGGTGCAAATATATCATCATAGTCTACGCCTTATTTTTGAGAGAAGCCATGGGCAACGAATCTTGCCTTGAAATTTTCAGCACTTCCATCAGATCCATGCTTGATCTTGTAGAGCCATTTCAAGGTGACAACTGCTTTGTCCTCTGGTCTTGGAACCACATCCCAGACATCATTCTTCATTATGGACTCATATTCTTTGTGCATAGCATCCTTCCAGACTTGATGATTTACGGCTTCCTCAAAATATCTATGCTTATATTGTACGATAACAGGTCTGTGATGCCCTTAGATGTTCTGGGCCACACGCGCGCTACACTGATGCAGCCGACGCATTTTTCTTCTTGGTTCGATAGGATCGGGAAATATTCTCAAATTGCATCGTGATGGGGATAGACCATTGCAATTATTGGTCTTCAACGAGGAATTCCTAGTAAGTGCGTGTACTCATCGCTGCTAGATACCCTTTGTATCTACTCGGCTTCTTGCTTTCACGGAATGTCCCCCCTGGGGCCATATGTCCCTCGACATCCTCGAGAGTGTCCCTGAGACATGATGGTCTTTTCCTCATCGAAGGAGGTGGATCAATCGGGTCCATCGGTCCTTCAACATCGGGCATCGTCTCATCCTTTAGTTCTTCTTGATTTCCAGGCCTTACTTCATGATCTTCCTTAGATCTCAGAAGATTGACTACTTTCCTCAGGGAAGCATCTTCATCAAAGGTAACATTGTGGCATATCTCCACTTCCCTTTGACCAGGCACATAGACTCTATAGGCCTTCAAAGTTTCGTTGTAGCCCACAAACATTCCCTTCTTCCCAGAAGCATCCAGCTTGCTCCTCTTCTCCTTCGCCACATGAAAATAAATAGGACATCCAAAAAATCTAAAATGTGAGACGTCAGGTTTCTTACCAGAGAAAACCTCTTCAGGAGTTTTGGATTCCAAAGCAGAATGCGGGCATTAGTTTTGTATGTACACAACATTGTTCGCAGCTTATCCCCACAAAAAATTCGGTAGACCTTGGTCACATAGCATGGCACGAGCAACTTCCACAATGGTCCTATTCTTTCGTTTAGTAATGCCATTCTGCTTAGGAGTATAAACAGTTGTGGTCTCCCTCTAGATCCCATCTTCTCTGCAAAAGTTCTTGAATTCGTTCGTCTCATATTTAGGGCCATTATCGATCCTCAATATCTTGATCTTCTTCCCTGTCATATTTTCCACCAAGGCTTTGAAAGTACGAAACCACATGAAAATCTCATCCTTATTTTTCAAGAAGTATATCCAGGTTTTGCGAGAGAAGTAATCTATGAATGTTTTATAATATGAACATCCTCCCAAGGATGTCACGGGCAGCATACCAGATAGATCAAAATCTATCAATTGCAAGACATCAGATGTCTTTGTGACACTTGAGGGGAAAGGTCCCCTTGTATGCTTTCCTTCAGCACAGCCCTGACATACACCTTCATGATCATTTGTGAACTCGAGCATCCCCATCACCACCTTCCTTGCTTAGGGAAGGGCTTTGTAGTGAAGTTGTCTAAACCTCTGGTGCCATAGTTCAGTCTGTCAGATAGTATCACATGTCATCGCTCCCAGTGGACTTCCTCCAACTTGGTAGAGTGTATCAACTCTAAACCCAATCGTGATAGCTTCCTTGATGTTAGGTCCCTATAATTTGGCAGATTGGCAATGACCAAATAGACAAGGGTAACATCAAACTAACTTTGGAGTCCTAGGACCTAGCCTTCCTGGACTCAGAGAGGGCTCTCTCTAAATTTGTATAAAGGTATGACTTGTATGTTTTTAGGATGCTGATTTTAGGCTAGTTAAAGTAATAGGGTTTGTTTGTTTTATTTTTTTTGGGTTGGGTAGGTTATCAAGAAGAATAGATAGAGTAAGAGAAATTCAAACCATTGGGCTATGGGGTCAGTGAAAGACTTGAAAAGGACAACAATGAATGAAGGGTGTTTCATGGGGCAAGTTAACAAAGCCAAATGGATCTTAGTAGCTTATGTGAGTGAAATGAACATTAAATTTGTGAAAATAGTAGGTTTAAAGGGCAATTAAGAATCCTTTAACATATACCATAACAATAAGGGCCTTCAAGATCATTATGCTTAAGAAATAACCAAAGGACAGGGCACACTATAAAATTCTCTAGTCAAACTTCACCAAGTAAACTCTAAAAACAACAATGCAGCAAACCCTAGAGAGCATGGAACTCCTAATTTCTCTATTTATTTACCTTTAGTGAAAGAAAACATGCAAGATAACACATTAGTAATGATTAAAGAGCAGGGAACCCCTAAATTCCTTAATCAAACTATAAAAGACCTTCAAAGTGACTATTCAAGATGGATAAAAGGACAGGGCAAACCATAAACCTCTTCAGCCAAACCCTAATTAGTAAACTTCAAAGAAAAGGCCTCAAAAACAATGTTTTAAGCTACACCAAAAGACAGGGCATACCATAAACTTGCTTGACTCCATTAATCCACTCTTAAGACAACAAGCATAAGTGGAACTAGAGAGCAATTGAGAATTCTCTAATCAGACCTAGCAAAGGAAAACATTAGAGCAATAGAAGCAGACAGACTTAAGGTGCCTCTAACAGCATATCTTAAGCTAAATTTTCTATTCTATTGCAAGAGAAAGATGCACAATATGGAAAACATAAGAAGGCAAGTACTAGATTAGAACAACATCACCATTAACCATGTTCATGAATCCTGCAATGTGATTGCTCCATTGTCATTCAAATCAAAACATCCACACAACTCCAAAGCCAATTTCTTCACAACTCCAAGTCTATGTGTATTGAACTCAAAAATCAACCAACAAAAAATAATGAAGCTTGCATGCAGTATTTAACTGCCAAATGAGGAGGTGAAAACCCTAGCTAGGGTTTTAGAAGTCATTAACTACATAATAAATGCATTTGACCATTGAGACCATGCAAGGCCCAAGGCACAAATATCCCAAGCTCATTAAATGCAAAAATAAATTCTAACATAAATTCCAAGCTAACTTTGGAGTTATTTGCCTTAAAAGCCCTCAAAATATATTTTTTCAATAACTTTGATGTCTTTTGTTGACTTTCTAGAAAGGGCACAGCGCCAAGGTGCAAGGACGTAGCGCCAAAACTGGAAAAATTTCCTTTTTTGCAACTGAGATTTGGAGGCCTTCCTGGTGTCCAAATGAGCTCCATGATAGCTCATTGGAAAGCCTGTCATGTCTAGTTTCCAAATTTTGGCCCTTTTTTCTGCTGGCCAAACAGTCAAAATTTCAAAATGTGCACTAAATGCCACAAGTTGGATTTTTCTTTGCTAATCATGGTTGGGATGTCTGGAGGGATACATCAGCAAGGATGTCAAGTTTCTCCTTCTCCTTTGCCTCATTTAGGACTTGAATCTTTGCAAGGGCTCTTTTGAGCTTGTCCCTTACAATCCTGTTCCTCAAGGCATAATTCCTTGCCATCTTCTTCGGCAAGTCAATGTTTCTTTTTTCTTTCTCAAGCTAATCCTCTAGGTGCACATTGGCTCTCTCTAGCCAAGATTCTTTGTCATAGCTAATCTCCATGGCAAGAAGCTCACTTGGAGTGAGCTACTCTGCCAATGTTGTCTCTTTCTCTCTTTCCTTGGCTAAGGCCTTCTTCAACCCAATTTTCCTTGGCCTCTTCCTAGGAAGCTATTCTTCCTCATCTTCATTGTCATCAAGAGTGCCCAAGGTCTCATCTAGCATAGCCTTGGATTTTCTAGCCTCTTTCCGAGCTCTAATATCTCTGACCTCACTGATGGATTTCTCTATCTCTAACTGTTTTTTTTATACCTCAAGGAATTTGATCACATTATTTTCCCTACCAAGATTGGTTTGTATATCCCTAATCTGGGAATCCTTGCTTTTAGGTAGCATGTTTGTGATCCTCTCCTCATCCTCATTCTCACTGTCAAGGTGAATTAGCTGAAAATCTTGCTCAGTTTCATGATTGTCTTCCTCCTCTTCAACAATGAACTTTTCCTTACCTTTGTCAAGTTGTTTTTTTGATGTAGAAGACAGGGCCCCTTCCACAATCTGTGGAGAAAACACCTGCCTAGGACCTATTTGATAGGTCAAAGGAAAAGGCTCTATGTCAACCATCTCAGTGTCACCTGTCTCATTGCTTTCTTCACTGTTTGATGTTGTGTCATGAGATGAAGGTGAAGGGCTGTGGGAAGATGATGAAGGAGGATCATCGTGGGGTGAAGGAATGTGAGTGAGTGGAGATGTGTGAATAGTAGGAAGTGATGGAGGAATGGACCCTAGAGAATGGGATGAGGAAGGTATATCTTGCTGATGATGGCCTTGTGGAGTAGTAAAAACCTCATTGGCAATGAAGGTCTACCTGGAATGTCTTTCTGTTGTAGTTGGTGCATAACAACCATTTAGATAAGTGAGTGATGAAAGAGGCTTTTCATCTGCTAAGGATAGTCTCTCTTTTGCACTATGTAGGACATTTTATCAATGCTTCGGTAGAGATAATATGGTATATGCAGCATCCTCAATCTAGTAAAATGCATAAGCAGCCTGATGTGGTAGAAGTAAAGACGGGAGAACCTTCCCTCACATGTAAAATACTTCATGATAATCTTCATCATAGGTGTATATCTATCAAGCAGGTGAGAGAAAGGAAAGATAGATTTTCCTTGGTCTTTATACCTAGGCTTAAGGTATGGCTCAAAGTAACTCATGTCAAGGTTAGCTTGCTTGAACCATTTCTCCCCTACACCAGGTATGCATGTGGCATTGGCAATAGCATCTATAGATAACTCAAAGGTGACCCCTACAAGGTTAACTTGTTTGTCATGCAAGTTAATGATAAAAAGTTTAGTTAGCTCAGGGTGGTTTTACACCTGCTGCACCTTTTCACAAAATTCATAGCAACCTACATGTTTGAAACAAGAAATAGTAAGGGGAGATGCCATGAGCTCTATTGTACTGAGGGGTTCAAATCTATTGATCTTTAATCCTTTGTGATCATGCCTCCTTGGCATTTGGGCCTCCACACCATTGCCACTGTCCTCTGACATTGTAAACTCTGTTTTTATAAAACCCTGGAGTGTAAATGGAAAGGAGATGAAGGGATGGTAAGAAATGGCAGTTTTGGCAATTAAATGGGATAAGTGAGTGAGGGTCTAGGTGTATGAGAATGAGTGAGAGGCTAAACAACTCAATGACAACCCTCTAGCTGTGTAAATACCCTATCCATGACTGACACTCTGTTTAAGAAGATGAAATGAGGTTCAAATAATGATTTCAAGCTTGACATTTAGGGTTTCTCTTAGGGTTTGATTTCATTCATTAAGAAAAAACCAAAATTTCTTGAAGATAGGTGCATGGCATGTACTTACCCTTAAGATTTTCTTGGAGGACCTTTGACAAGATATTGGTAGTAATTTGAGGTGATTTGAGTTGTTTGAGGGCTTAGAAACCCTTCCTAGCCAAGGGCGTAGCGCCAAGGCTGAGCGTGCAGCGCCAAAAGAAATTTACAGTGGATCTTTCGGGCAAGAGCGCAACACCTTCCAGGCGCGCAACGCCTTCACAAAATCAATGGAGGAAAAATGTCAGGGGCGCGGTGCTAAGACACTTTGCCCAATTTTGGCTTGAAATGATCAAAAAATCTTCTCTCCTTGAAACTTCTAACTCTTTGCAAGACAATAATGATTCTTTGAAGTGTTAGATGAGATTTATAGATTTGGGAATTAAATTTAACTTTGCAAACCCACTTTATAATGTTAGAAACCCTTTTTTCCTTTCTCACTAACTCTTTTACACTTTTTTGCCTGCAGGTTTGATGAAGTCATTAAATTTGTTTTTCTTCTGATCTTGGAGACTTGACATGTTTATTTTGACACTTTTAGGATGATTACACACAACAGAATCTGCAAAATCCTCTTTTTCTTCCACCATGGAGTTAAACTTATGCTTTTCACCTTGTTTGGCCACTTTCTTAAAAAACCCTAATGGTTTGTAGTTTTTCACAACCATTATCAATGTTGTCTTCTAAGTTCTCTATAGCCCTTTCAAGTTCATTCATTTTTGTCCAGTTCACCTCAACTTTTCCATTTTTCTTCAGTCTATTCTGATAGAATTTCTTCATGTTTGGCCTTGTGTGCCTCCTCCATGTCATTTCTGCAAGTGATCACTGTTTTTGGCACTCAACTAGACCATCAAGCTCAAAACCCTAGTTCTCTTTAGGACCAAGCTGTTTCCTTTTCCTTTGTTGTGATTTGTCTTCATTTAGGAGTAGACCATCTACCTTATCAGTACCTTATTTTGACACAACTTTCAACACTCCTGCAGAAGTGCCAAACTTTGTCCATTTTTTTCATTTGCAGACTTTGAATTGATGAGGTAATCTTCTTTGGAAATATTTAGGTCCTTCTTGAATAACCATGTCTTGACATTCTGTTAGTCATTAGTAATTTTTCTGATATCAAAAGATGACTAAGTTGTAAAGCCTAGATTTCTAGAAACAATATTTGAAGAAACATTGTGAGTTCTAGAAATCTCACTGCCTCCATCATCCTACACTTAACTGTTCCACTATAAACTTTATCTTTTGCCTTCTTAAATTTTATCCTGCTGCAAAGAAAACTCCATTTTTCTGGGCCTGTTTGCCTCATTTTCATTACCTCACTTACACCCTCATTCTTTCCCTTTTTCCCTTCTCAAAAACCCTCAAAAATTCCCCTCACACATCATTTTCTTCTAAAAAACACTTAAACAATGTAAAAATCCTTTTTTACATTGTTTTAAACTAACTTCTAAGCCTATCGGATCCTTTAAAATTTCATAAAAAACTCTCTTTTTATGTTAAAAGCGCATTTTGCATAAATTAGGATTTTAGCCCCTTCTTGTCTCAGCCTCGATCCCCCATGCTCCCATAAGACCAAGGCCTCTGCCCGCTATATCCTAGCCCCTTCCCTATTCAAAAAACTCCTCTGCCCCGTTTATTTTTACCCCCGCATACCTTATCAAAAACCCACCCAAAACCTTTGAAAAATTAAGAGCAGGCCCCATCTACTTCAACCTGCATCTTCGTTTTCTCTCGGATCATCTCAACTGTTGATTTTGAACCCTAGGCCCTGATCCGACGGCCATCATTTCCTCGCCCTTCATCCTGCATCAGCGCAATTCCGCGCTAACCGACAGATCTTCTCACGTCATTTCTCCCGAGACCCGCTCTCCATTTGAACCTTACTCCAATGAAATCTCGACACTTGTCCTTGGCTCCACTTGCCAAACCTGCACGCCAGTCCCTCAACCACTTCACACCGTCGATATTATCCCTTGAGATCTGATGGTCCAGATCAAATATCGCGCATATTCTTGCGTCGGACTTTAACATTCCTAAGCTTCGTGATAAAAGCATTTTTATCTTGCCACATGGCAAACGATAAGTGGAATTGCGCAGCCTACGCTCAAAACCACTTACCGCTCTTAACCCACACAATAAACTGTTGTGGTTTTCCAAAACCACCTTTCTCCCCCTCACACCAAAATTTGAATTTCTTCACCTCTCCAGCATGATCCACCTCTGGAAGCCTCCCTCTGCACATTCTCCTCCTATGCAGATCTCCCCAATAGCTCCAGACCTCAAAAAGATGCAGTTTTTCCCCTCCTGCAGGTTTTAAAGCTAACATTTATTTGTGCTTTGTGCAGGTTTTAATGGCGGTTATGCCTTGAAAATGCATTTCAACAGCCAAAGAAATGATGAAATTAACCTTCGAATGACGATCCAGAAGATAAATTCATGTAAAAAGAGGCCAAGAGGGTTACATAAAGGCTCAACCCTCGATTAATCATGATCATCGATGGATTATAGAATCCTCCAGTACCATGAAGAAACCCTCCCTGCACACAAAGGACAAATACAATAGAAGCATCAGTAAAGGAATGAAGAATAGAAGGATCAAAAGGGCTAATTACAAATCAAAGGATAAAACAAAAGATTAGCCCTTAAAAACAGTGATTAAAGATGAAAATTCAAAGATTTAAAGATAAAGGATAAATGAATAAAACAAACATAAAGCAGAACAAAGGATAAAGGCAGTAAGGTAGATTATAAAAAAAAATCAAGGTTCAAAGGCCTAAAAGACAGATTTATGATTAAAACAAAGATAGATAACCCAAAGACAGCCTCAAAATAACTCAACAAGGAAGCAGTTACTCCTCAAAAATATCAAACTCCCACCTATACCATGTTTCCTTTCCATAAAGGCATTTGGGCAGTTATTACACAGTTAGAAGATATTTTTATTTGTCAAGACAATAATTGTAACAGTTAAGAATAGGCCTTAAAAGTCAAAATCTTCACCTATCTTCCGTTAGGAGTTAAAATAAGAGTTATTGAAACAGAGAATTAGTTGCAGATATTCCTACCTTAAGCCTTGCATGGTTTTCAAGGTTGGGAATGCACTTACTCTATAATTAATGATACTCAAACCCTATCTTGAACTCCACCTCCTCATTTGTAGCATAAATACTGCATTTGAACTCATTGTATTTTTGGCATTTGATGACTCTTTGAAGTAATACATAGTCTCTTGGAAGTTGAAGGAAAATTGATGTCTTGGATCTTGTGAATGCCCTGATTTGTTTGTGATGGAGGAGGCTAGATCAATAGATCCCTGAGCTTGGCTATTGGTGAAGTGCTTCTATCTGTTATTTTTACTTCCTGTTTTCATTATGTTTTCATCCTTATTTGTTATAGTAGAGTAAAATTTTTAGGCTAAGAAATGTCTTTTGAAAGCACCTTAGTTCTGTTTGCTCTTCACTGTCTTAATGTTTTCTCCTACAAGATCTGATTGGAGGATTCTTAATTGCCCTCCAGTTCCATCTAGATTGTTATTTTAGAGATAATTCAATAGAGTATAACCAAGGAGTTTCTCTTTTGGTAAGTCCATGTTCCTTTGAGTACGGCTTGAGAGGTTATTTTTAAGGAATGATTTCAATAGAGTGAAACCAGGAAAATTAGTGGTGAGTCCATGTTCCTTTGAGTACAACTTGAGAATTATTTCTGAAACTTCTTTAAAGTATGCTTAGTAGAGTCTAAACCAAGGAACTCTATGGTGTGCCCTCTCCTCTGGACTGCCTCAAAAGGTTGCATTAAATATCCCTAGAGAGTTAGTCAAAAGCAGATTAGATTATTTCTATTTGATCTTAGACTACTCTTACTATTATCTTATATGTTTTCTTTATCTGAAAGTAGTCTTTTGATTGCTGGATTTTTTTCTGAAAGGTTTGCTTATTAAAAGTTTGTCCAAAGAATTCTATGGTTAGCCCTATCCTTTGTCTCACTTCAAAACAGATGCCTTGAAAGATATCTCTTGTTTAAAGTAGATGATGAAGAAACCTTAGTTGCCCTTTGTCCTACTTTCCATTCTTCTCCTTAATGTTCATCTCATTATTCCAAAAATTTTGAAGATCCATTGGCCAAGTTAGGTTTTCCCTATGATACTCCCAGATCATTTTATAAACTTATCATGAATTCCATTTGACTCCATTGCCCAATGACTTAGATATTTCCTCATTCTACCTATGCTCTTTGATCATCATACCCAACCAAAACAATCAAACAAACTTTGTACTTAATAACTAGCCTAAAATCAACCCTTAAAAGCAAACAAGCACATGTCCTTTGCAAACAACCTGAGAGATCCATCTCTAAGTCTAGGAAGGCTAGGTCCTAGAACTATAAAGACTGGTTCGATGTTGCCTTGTCATTTGGTATGCCAATCTACCAAATCACAAGACACCAACATTCTAGCGATCACGGTGGGACCTTCTGAGTCAGTGACAAACTAAGTACACCTTAGGACTACAGAAACCATTATCAATCATAGAAAACTCAGAAAACCCCAAAACAATTCTTATATTGGTTTGTTTTACTTATTTGGTGGGGGACCATAACATATTTTACCTTCAAAAAGCTAAAAATTTCCACCTGGCGACTCCACTAGCCCCAGTAGGCCTATTTATCCACTAGTTCTTTTAGATTCCCTTAAGATTGTATCAAATCAATCCTAGAGAAGTCTAGAAGCTTAGTCCCATATTCTAGAAAAGTATTACACACTAAAAGAGGTCAAAATTTTTGAAAAACAGTCCTTAAACTTTCAGCCTCTCTAATTTTTTAACTTGAAATCTGGCTTCACATAGGATCAATACCAGATCTCATCCGGACCCAGTCCTCCTAAAATAGTTGATGATCTAGAAAATATTTTGTGGCAAACTTCTAAAGCTAGAAATTTAACTACTGCTAGGACTATCCAAAGAACAAGATCTGTCCCTAAAAACCTTACAGTCTTGAAAGATCCTCACTTTGAATTGTCTCACACAAAGAACCTATTTAGAACCAAGTCACATAGTGATATTGACCAATTTGACCTTGAGCTCATAGATTTGCAACAGAACTTTAGTAGAGAAGCCTCTCCTTCCACTCCTCCTGATTTTCAGCTTCTCCACCACTTCAGTTCTTTCCATAAGAAATCTGCTCATAATCAGCTTGTTGGTCCCAGCACTTCCACCACCCCCCATTCACACATCCACTGTTCAAAACACTCATTTTCATCCCACTTTCCCTTTCAAAAATCCACCCCTTGTAAATCCCCCATTTGCTCCCACCATGGTAGCAGGTATGCCCCATTGGTGTTACCACAACCTCTGGTTCCTTTACCAAATGATTATCAATCTAGAATTCCCCATTTCACTGGAACTGAATCTAATACTGCCCAACAACATGTAGATAAAATGGATGATGCCTTTGATTACATGGAAATATAAGAAGAGACTGTTAAGATGCGAATATTTTCACAAAGTTTAGGAGGAGAAGCCAAAAAATGGTTTAAAAGCTTAACTCTTAATAGCATAAATGATCTCCCTTCTTTATACCAAACATTCATAAACAAATGGGAAGTTAAAAATAACCCTCTCCAAATCCTTTCAGAATATAGCAACCTCAAAAGAAACACTGGGGAAAGTGTCCAAGATTATTGCACTAGATTCAATAGTGTTTACAATGCACTTCCCCCTAACATGAAACCTCCACTAGGCTTAGCCTTGGCTAAATTTCATGAAGGCTTTGATCCAAACATGGCCTACCAGCTAAGAGAAAGAGACCCCTTAACTTTAGAAGATATGCAGAGGGGAGCCATAAGTGTAGAGGAAAATCTTATTGAGAAAAGAGCTATATTGAAATCAGAGAAAAGAGTTACACATAAAGATGAAAAAATGACATCAACCTCATCATCTGATGCCAAAATTGACAACTTAGTAAGGGTAATGGAAAGAATGCTTGAGAAGATAAACTTAAATGATAGAGTGCCTCCTAGAGAAAACCAAATCAATCCCCAAAACAGAAATAGAAATCCTAATTTCAGAAGAGATCCTATTCAAAATAGACAAAGAGATAATGACCAACAAATTAGGCCTCCCTTTCAAGAAAACTATGTAGATCAAGAAGAAGAAAGGGAAACTGAAATATTAGAAGAAAATCATGTAAATCTGATAGGATCTAACAATGAAACAGATGTTTTCCTCACTGAATAAGAACAAGGTTTCTTCTCCTCGAAAAAAATTGAAAACAATCATGAGGATTCTGAAGATTACCTATTGGGGTTTGAGAATGCAATAATGGAGGCACACAGACAATATGATCTTAGGAGAAAAAGGAACGCAGAAATTTCCAATGATGAAAACATAGATACTACTGTTAGGAAAAATTCAGAAAATTCTCCTAAAAAGATAGCAAACAGAAATAACACTTTGACTAAGAAAACAGAATCAAATATGGACAAAACCAATCAACAAAGTGTTGACCCAAGCTGCCCTAGTACTTCTGCTAGTGGTCCTAAGAAATTTGTCCTAAATAATAGTCCTAATAAAACTCAGCAAATCAGAATTTCTGAAAGGACTATGCTTGAAAAAACATATATAAATAAGTCAAAAGCATTATTTCCTTTCAACCTTGAGGGTGAGATTGCCAAGATCAAAATTAGCATACCCTTAGCTGAACTAGTGACCCAAGATGTATATAAAAACTAAGTTTTGAAAGCTTTGAATATAGGCAATGACACTGATACATTAAACTTGACAGATGATAAACCAGAACTGTTGTTTGGTCCTGAAGTAGAAGGGAAATACCAAGAAGGGAACATTCCTCCATTTTATGTCATCGTAAATATACATGATAAGGTTTTACACAATGCCATGCTAGACTCTGGTGCTTCTCACAACCTTATGCCAAAAGTAATGATGGAGAGATTAGGCCTAGAAATTACTAAACCTTACAAGGATTTGTATTCCTTTGATTCAAGCAGAGTTAAGTGTTTAGGCCCAATCAAGGATTTATGTGTCAATCTGGCGCAAATCCTGCTAAGGGGCTAGTTATGGACATAGTTGTTGCTGATATTCCCCCAAAATATGGAATGCTTCTATCTAGATCATGGGGATCCAAACTTTAGGGAAGCCTTCAAATGGACATGTCTTATGCTACCATTCCAGTGTTTAACCAGACCAGAAGATTATACAAAGAGTCTCATATGAAATTTATGGTAAGTAATCTAGATAGGCCAAACAACACTCCTGTTTATTCTATTCATTCATATTTAGATTCCTTTATCTTGTACAATGAAGATGAAATCAGCCAACAAGAAAAGGAGAATGAGATAGGATTTAGTTCACCTATACAATTAAATCAGTCCCCAAAAGAAGAATCTAACAACCCTTACCTTAGCAGCCTTGAACAACAAAAGGATAATGAGCATGAAATAGAAACACTGTGGGAAATGAGCTTTGATGGCTCTTGTAGCAAAATAAGTTTTGGAGCTGGTGTATGGATACACAATACAAACCAAGGAAATTCTTATAAACTTGATTTCCAATGCACCAATAACATTGTAGAATATGAAGCTCTCCTCCTTGGCCTACATTTGCTCAAATATTTAGGAGCCAAGAAAATATCAGTCCAAGGAGATTCAGAGCTGATTATTAGGCAAATAAAAGGGGAGTATTCAGCCAAAAACCCAAGATTAAGAGAATATAGGAATGTTGCCCTGGAGCTCCTAAAAACCTTTGAAAAATATGAACTCACTTTCATCCCAAGAGCTCAAAACAACCTTGCAAATGAACTTGCCTTTGCTACCAGCAATTGCCAAATCCCCCATAAAAATGAACAATTCACTGTCAAAGTAAAAAACAGGCCTACAGTTCCTAACAATGAAGACTATTGGCGAGTGTTTGAGGGAGATAAACACATTAATGATTTCCTACAATCTGAAAATGATTTTGATGAATTAACACCTAGCTCAAGCCATGAAAAGGAATGTTTTGATGAAAAACAAATCCATGAAATAGGGTTTTCCTCTACTGCTGATATAAACCAATGTGAATATCTTTATACAGCAGAATTACTAAACAAAACAGATCAAAAGGACCTTGAATTTTTACAATGTAAAAATGATTCAATACCAAGGGGTCTTACACCATTAGAGGAACTGTTTGATTTCAATGATGTAGCCAAAAAACCAAAGATGGAGCCTACAGAAACCAATGTAGAAGAACATAACATAGGCAGCATAGATGAACCCAAAATGATCAAGTTATCTAGCACTCTCCCTTCTCATATCAAACAATAATATATTGAACTTTTCAAAGAGTTTGGAGATGTGTTTGCATGGGGGTACAAAGATCTAAAATCATAGGATACCAGCATTATTCAATACAAAATTCCTCTTAAGGAAAATCAAAAACCTTTCAAACAAAAAATAAGAAGGATAAACCCTGTTTTATTACCTTTAGTTGAGAAAGAGATTAAGAAGATGTATGGTGTTGGGATCATAGTTCTCCTTAGATACTCACAGTGGGTGTCCAACCTTGTGTCTGTTAGGAATAAGACTGGGGAAATTAGGCTGTGCATTGACTTTAGAAATTTGAACAGAGCCTCCCTGAAAGATAATTATCCCTTGCCTAAAATGGACCCCATACTTCAAAAGGTGGTTGGATCTAAAAGAATATCATTGTTGGATGGTTTTTCAGGCTACAACCAAGCGCTAGTACTCCTAAGTGATCAACACAAAACTGTTTTCACCACACTTTGGGGTACATTCATGTATGTTAAAATGCCATTTGGTTTAATGCATGCAGGGGCCACATTCCAAAGGGCCATGGACATAGTTTTTTCAGAAAACATAGGATTTTTCATAATCATTTACCTTGATGACATTATTGTCTTCTCCAAAACTGATAAAGAACATTTGAGAAATTTGAGAAATTTTTTTAAGAAATGTAGAAAATAAGGCTTAGCTTTGAATCCCAAAAAGACACTCTTTGGTCTCCAAGAAGGAAAACTTCTTGGCCACATAATTTCTGAGGAAGGAATCAAAGTAGAACCTAAAAGGATTGAAGGCATATTGAAAATCAGCCATCCTAGAAACCTCAAAGAGTTGCAATATTTCATTGGGAAGATCAATTTTCTGAGAAGGTTCATCCCCAACCTTGCTGAACTTTTGAGGAATATTACAAACATGCTCAAAAAGGAAACATGAGTAAAATGGACCTTATAATCCAAACAGTCATTTGAACTGGTGAAACAAGCTCTTACTCAAACACCAGTTCTTATTAGTCTTGATTTCACTAAGGATTTCTACATTTTTTCATTTGCCTCTGCACACACCATTGCTGCAGTCTTGTTGCAAAAGAATAACATGGGCCAAGAAAAACCAATATCCTTTTTCAGTAGAGCCTTAAGAGATGCTCCACTCAAATATAATACCATGGAGAAACAAGCCTTGGCCTTGATAAAAGCATTGAAAGATTTCTGAGTATACATTTTACACTCTCATATCATTGCTTTCGTCCCACATACAGTTGTCAAAGACATTCTAAATCAAGACTCTGATGGTAAAAGGGGAAAATGGATTGCTATTATCTTAGAATATGATTTAGAAATCAGGCCTACCAAGTTGATTAAAGGAAAAGGAATAGCAAAACTCATGGCAGAATCAAATTTCCAAGCATTAGACATGAATATGGTTGATGTTTTAGAAGAAAAAGAAGAATTCATAGCTCCATACATTGAAGAAATATTTTTGAATTCATTTTGGTATGTTGATATCATTTATGTGCTTCTCTATCTTAATACTCCTCCTTCTCTATCAAATACTAAAGCTAGATTCTTGAAACAAAAAGCTTTAAATTACTACATTTAAGATGGAGTGTTATATTAGAAAAATGTTGTTGGCATATTGCTTAAATGTTTGCTTGAGGATGATGCAGAAAAAATCATGCATGAGTTGCATGAGGGAGAATGTAGAGACCATCTTTACTAGAATACAACAGCCAACAAGATTCTTAGAGATGGCTATTATTGGCCCACCCTTTTCCCAGACACTCAAAAACTAGTCATGACTTGCCATAAGTGTCAAATTTTTGATGGCAAAAGAAAACTCCTACCTTTACCTTTACATCCCATCAGTGTTGAGGCTCCCTTTCAGCAATGGGGTTTAGACTTTATTGGAGAAATTCACCCAACCTCATCTGCCCAACATAAGTGGATCCTTACTACCACTGATTACTTTACCAAGTGGATAGAAGCCATCCCTTCTAGGAATGCTATTGACTCTGTCATTATCAAATTCCTTGAAACCAACATACTATCCAGATTTGGTTGTCCTAGGAAAATTATTACAGACAATGATGCTGCCTTCAAATAAAAAAGAATGGTTGATTTCTGTTACAAATATCATATCACATTAAACCATTCCATAGCTTACTACCCCCAGGGTAATGGATTATCTGAATCCTCCAACAAAATTTTGGTCAACATTATCAAAAAACTATTGGATCAAAAACAGAAATCATGGCATAGTAAGCTGGTCCATGCATTATGGGCTGATAGGTTAACCACCAAGAAATCAATAAATATGTCCCCCTATCAGCTGGTATATGGCATAGATGCAGTCTTCCCTACATCTTTGGGAGTCCTAGTCATAAAACTCCTCCAAGAAATACAAACAGAAGAAAATGATATGAAAAGAAGACTGAATCAAACCATTCATTTACATCATACAAGAGAAGAAGTATACAAAAGGACACAGGCAGTTCAAGAAAACATCAAGAAAATCTTTGACAGAAGGACCAAATCAAATAACTTCCAAGTTGGCGACATAGTTTTGAAATGGGATTCTAGAAGGGAAGATAAAGGTAAACATGGCAAGTTTGAGAATTTATGGAAAGGGCCTTATATCATTCACTCAATTAGGGGTCATAGTGCTTTCTTTTTTGGAAGGGTTGAATGGAGAAGAACTATTTGGAGGTCCTATCAATGGCAGGATGCTCAAACACTATTTCTATCAAGAGTCCTAGATTCAAAGTTTTCACTCATTATACATAACATAGCATGAGAAAAGTCAAAGAAAATACAAAAACAATGAAAGAAAAAAAAAAGAGGGAAAAATTCAAAAGAAGTACAACCCCATACCCAAAAATCAGTACTGTTGAAAGTGTGCGAGTCTAAATGCCACTACTAATTCAAAAAGATATCTTGTTCAGTCATCTAGCCTAATCATGGCTGAACATGCTTTAAATTTATGTTGATAAGTTAGTAGGAACAAATATTGTCAAGATTATTTCAGACTTGACTTATCAAGAAGTATAGATTAGGGAAATATTAAGATCATGGTTCCACATGCTCAAAACAGAACCAAAGAGATAGATAAGGATGCATTACTAATGACAAATCACAACCTTATCTTTCTAAATTTACTTTTATGCAAATAATGTTTGTCTGTAGTTTGTTCTAATGCCACAACCATGGTGAATCAGACTGTCTAAACCTGATTTGAACCATGTTTTAAATTTCATGTCAATAGCTAGAGAATCAAGACTGCCAAATAGTTTAATCTTGGCAGTCAAATAGTTCAGGTAGAAAATGAAAAGAGTTCAACAGTTTAATCTGAGCTCTTAGAAGAAATAAGGATAGGAGTAGATAGTTTATTTTCTGTTTTCAAAAAAATAAAATGTCAAGAGTTTGCCAATTCAAGTGCACTCAAAGAAAAAAAAATGTTAGGACAAGTAGGATTGGGTAGGTAGAAATTTTGTTTGAGGGAAATCATATATTGCAGACTAATTAGGTTGTCACTTCAAAGAAGTATCAACAAAAGAAAAAGAGGGAAATTTGCCCAATGGATAAGGCACTGATTTGCTAAAACTCAGAGATTTCATGAACTGAGGTTCTGGACACCTTGAAAGGAAATTTTCCCTCCCTAAGTGGAGCCACTGTTAGTCATCAGTAATTTTTCTGATATCAAAAGAGGACTAAGTTGTAAAGCCTGGATTTTTAGAAACAATATTTGAAGAAACATTGTGAGTTCTAGAAATCTCACTGCCTTCATCATCCTACACCTAACTATTCCACTATAAACTTTATCTTTTTCCTTCTCAAAGTTTATCCTGCTACAAATAAAACTCCATTTTTCTGGGCCTGTTTGCCTCATTTTAATTACCTCACTTACACCCTCATTCTTTCCCTTTTTCCCTTCTCAAAAACCCTCAAACATACCCCTCACACATCATTTTCTTCTAAAAAACCCTTAAACAATGTAAAACCCCTTTTTACATTGTTTAAAACTAACTTCTAAGCCTATCAGACCCTTTAAAATTTCATTAAAAACTCTATTTTTATGTTAAAAGCACATTTTTGCATAAATTAGGCCTTTAGCCCCTTCTTGTCTCAACCCCGGTCCCCCATGCTCCCATAATACCAAGGCCTCTGCCCGCTATATCCTAGCCCCTTCCCTATTCAAAAAAATCCTCCACCCCGTTTATTTTTACCCCCGCATACCTTATCAAAAACCCACTCAAAACCTTTGAAAAATTAAGAGAGGGCCCCCTCTACTTCACCTTGCCTCTTCGCTTTCTCCCGGATCATCTCAACCGTTGATTCTAAGCCCTGGGCCCTGATCCGACGACCATAATTTCCCCACCCTTCATCTCGCATCAACGCAATTCCACGCTAACCGACAGATCTACTCACGTCATTTCTCCCGGGCCCCACTCTCCATTTCACCCTTCCTCTAATGAAATCCCGACACCTGTCCTGGGGTCCACTCTCCAAACTTTCACACCAGTCCCTCAACCACTCCACACCATCAATCTCATCCCTTGAGATTTGACGGTCCAGATCAAATATCGTGCAGATTCTTGCGCCAGACTTTAACATTCCTAAACCGTGCAATAAAAGCAGTTTTACCTAGCCACGCAGCAAACCATAAGTGGAATCGCGTGGCCTACACTCAAAACCACTTACTGCTCTTAACCCACGTGATAAATTGTCGTGGTTTTCCAAAACCACCTTTCTCCAAAATTTGAATTTCTTCACCTCTCCGCCATGTTCCACCTCTGGAACCCTTCCCTCTGCACATTCTCCTCCTCTGCAGATCTCCCCGACAGCTCAAGGCCTAAAAAAGATGCAGTTTTTCCCCTCCCACAGGTTTTAAAGCTAACATTTATTTGTGTTTTGTGTAGGTTTTAATGGCAGCTATGCCCCGAAAATGCATTTCGATAGCCAAAGAAATGATGAAATTAACCTCTGGATGATGATCCAGGAGATAAATTCATGTAAAAAGAGGCCAAGAGGGTTACATAAAGGCTCAACCCTCGATGAATCATGATCATCGATGGATTAGAAAATCCTCCAGTACCATGAAGAAACCCCCCCTACACACAAAGGACAATTACAACAAAAGCATCAGTAAAGGAATGAAGAATAGAAGGATTAAAAGGGCTAATTATAGATCAAAGGATAAAACAAAAGATTAGCCCTTAAAAATAGTGATTAAAGATGAAAAGTAAAAGGTTTAAAGATAAAGGATAAATGAATAAAATAGACATAAAGCATAACAAAGGATAAAGGTAGTAAGGCAGATTATCAAAACAAAATCAAGGTTTGAAGGCCTAAAAGATAGATTTATGATTAAAACAAAGACAGATAACCCAAATACAGCCTAGAAATAACTCAACAAGGAAGCAGTTACTCCTCCAAAAGATCAAGCTGCCACTTATAGCATGTTTCCTTTCCATAAAGGCATTTGGGCAGTTATTACACAGTGAGAAAATATTTTTATCTGTCATGGCAATAATTGTAATACTTAAGAATAGGCCTTAAAAGTCAAAATCTTCACCTATCTTCCCTTAGGATTTAAGATAAGAGTTATTGAAATAGAGAAGTAGCTGCAGATATTCCTACCTTAAGCCTTGCATGGTTTTCCAGGTTGGGAATGCACTTACTTTGTAATTAATGATACTCAAACCCTATCTTGAACTCCACCTCCTCAGTTGCAGCATAAATACTGCATTTGAACTCATTGTATTGTTGGCATTTGATGACTCTTTGAAGTAATACGTAGTCTCTTGGAAGTTGAAGGAAAATTGATGTCTTGGATCTTGTGGATGCCCTGATTTATTTGTGATGGAGGAGACTAGAACACTGGATCCCTGAGCTTGGTTGTTGGTGAAGTGCTTCTATCTATAATTGTTATTTCCTATTTTCATTATGTTTTCATCTTTCTTTGTTACAGTAGAGTAAACGTTTTAGGCTAAGAAATGTCTTTTGAAAGCACCTTAGTTCTGTTTGCTCTTCATTGTCTTAATGTTTTCTCGTGCAAGGTCTGATTGGAAGATTCTTAATTGCCCTCCAGTTCCATCTAGCTTGTTATTTTAGAGATAATTTAATAGAGTATAATCAAGGAGTTTCTCTTTTGGTAAGTCCATGTTCCTTTGAGTATGGTTGAGAGGTTATTTTTAAGGAATGATTTCAATAGAGTGAAACCAGGAAAATTAGTGGTGAGTCCATGCTCCTTTGAGTACAACTTGAGAATTATTTCTGAAACTTCTTTAAAGTATGCTTAGTAGAGTCTAAACCAAGGAACTCTATAGTTTTCCCTATCCCCTAGACTGCCTCAAAAGGTTGCTTTAAAGATCCCTAGAGAGTTAGTCAAAAGCAGATTAGATTATTTCTGTTTGATCTTAGACTACTCTTACTGTTATCTTATATGTTTTCTTTATCTAAAATTATTCTTTTGATTTCTCGATTGTTGTCTGAAAGGTTTTCTTATTAAAATTTTGTCCAAAGAAGTCTATGGTTAGCCCTGTCCTTTGGATTGCTTCAAAACAGATGCCTTGAAATATTTCTCTTGTTTAAAGTAGATGTTGAAGAAACCTTAGTTGCCCTTTGTCCTACTTTTCATTCTTCTCCTTGATGTTCATCTCATTATTCCAAAAACTTTGAAGATCCACTGGCCAAGTTAGATTTGCCCTAGGATACTCCCCGATCCTTTTATAAACTTATCATGGCTTCCATTTGACTCCATTTCCCAATGACTTTGAGATTTCCTCATTCTACCTATGCTCTTTGATCATCATACCCAACCAAAACAATCAAACAAACTTTGTACTTAATAACTAGCCTAAAATCAACCCTTAAAAGCAAACAAGTACATGTCCTTTGCAAAAAACTTGAGAGATCCCTCTCTAAGTCTAGAAAGGCTAGGTCCTAGAACTCTAAAGACTGGTTCCATGTTGCCTTGTCATTTGGTATGCCATTCTGCCAAATCACAGGACACCAACACATTCTATTACATCTGAGATAGATTTTAGCAAAGGAAAAGCAATGCCTAAAACATCCAATGATGACCTTAAAACATTTGAAACCCTAATGACCTAGGGGGAGGATCTTTTGACCTAATTTTGATTGGGATTTGACTTGGAGGTTTTCAAGTGAAAAACAGAGTATTGTCAAAAGTGTTGTATTGAAGATCCAAAATCCAATGTACTTAATTTATCTAAAGAGCCTACAAAGATAGTTTTCAGACCATCAATGCTTGAGGGACCTAGGGAACATGGGAATGAGTTCAGTGATAAGGGGAAAAATAGGGCAATGAGGTTATAGGCAGGAAAGGAGGCTGAAAATGAAAGGTATAATCTCATGAGTAGTTTGTAGGAGCAACAGGGTGACCATGAAATGGGAAACTGATAGAATAGTGAAAAAATTTCTATAAGGATAATGAAGGCAGTGAGATTTCTGAAACTCAAGATATTCAAGGAATCTTGTTTTCAGAAATCTATAAACACCCTTTAGTCATCCAAAGATAGTGAAAAATATTGATGACTAACATTTAAAACTCTTCTTCCACATGCGCACCTTCCCATCAATGAATGCCACATTGAAACCTTTGTCTTCCATGGCCGATATAGGCACAAAGTTCTTCTTAAAATTAGGTACATAGAGTACATCCTGCAATTGGAGGACTTGACCTTGAGACAAGAGGAGGATCATAGTCCCTGTCCCTTTCACGAGATATGTGGCATTATCTCCAAGGATAATTTCCAGATTAGTATCCTTCTCAACCATATCAGAGAGTGCTTCCTTGAACCCAGTGATGTGCCTTGAGGCACCACTATCTATCAACCAGACATCCATACTGTTGGGTGGAGATGCAGCAGAGAGGGAAGATACAAGAATGAATTCATTTATTTTATCAACAACATTTGATTCCTCATACCTAGAATTTCTTGACCTTTTGAAAGGTTTCCCATTTTCCCCGGAGGGAGCCTTCCTCTTCCCTTTGAACCTGTTGTTCCTTTGATTGCCATTCCTTTGGTTGTTGTTGTTATCATCTTCATCGGGAGAATCCTTCTTGAAAGGGCATTCTCTAGCATAGTGTCCAGGCTTGTGACAAGTGTAACATTTTCCTTTCTTTCCTTGGGCCTCTGCTCTTCCTTTGTTCCTTGGACCACCAAAGTTCTTCTGCGAAGGCAACATTTCCTTCATTTTCATATTCCTTCATCCTTGTCTATTCTTGTACGCATCTCGATAATACTTCGTCAAAATCAGGTATCACATTGTTATTGAGATTGGTAGTGTAGAATACATGCCATTCGGATGAGAGACCTCCAAGTGTGGTGAGAACCATCTCTCGATCAGCTATTGTTTCCCAAATAACTAGAATATTATTCCTGATTTCGGTTAGCTTCAGAAACTATGATTGAACAGACTCATCCCTACATTTCTTCAGATTCTTCAATTGATTCTTGAAGAATAGGACTTGATTCGCATTATTGGCCTTGAACATGTGGAGCAACTTATCATACATCTCCTTGGATGTGCCCAGCTCAGATATGTAGGCAACTAGACTCTTATGAATTGAGTCCCTAATCATCAACTTTTCTTTGATTTCCCCCTTCTTGTACTTTGTTTTGGCAGCAGCAGTTGCAGTGGATGGAAGCTCTTGGATTTTACCCAGTACATAGTTTATGACATCTTGGTATTCCAAATTAAGATCCAATGTCATCTTCCAGGCATGGAAGTCATCCTTCCCAGTCAATTTTTCATTAGCCTTAAAGCCATTGTAGTTTGAGGAACCCATCCTCTTCTTCGATGATTGCTACAAACTAGGGCTTTGTCTTCACCTCAACTCTGATACCAAGTAATTTTTTGTAGATGTTCTATGCTTGATGCAACTTTACTTTTATCTCAATATCAGTCAGTAATCATATAAACAATAAAGTAAATGATGATAGAACATACCAGTAGATCGACAGAAGACAAGCCCGAATATGTAAGTGTGTTGGTGCGTTACGGCGGTCAACAGGATGCTTCAACTAGCAAAGTCTTAATATGGCTAGCCAACCAGATGTGTCACACAACCCTCTAGGACAGCCAGATCAGTCAACCACAAAGGTCAACAAAAGTCAATGCTATCATTCAACGGTCAACGCAAACAACAGCAGTAGCTAGGTCAACCCAGCCAAGTCAAAGTCAATGTCTAGCCTCAGGAATTGTGCCAAAAAATGAGAATTCATAAAATCGAAAGTTTGGGAGAGTTTCAGGTCAATTTGACCTTATGTTGACCAAAGTCAATGTTGGTCAATGCTGCAGCAGAAACCCTAGGTCGAAAACAAAAATTGCTGCTTGCTGAAATTTCCCACGTGTGAAGAGAAGAGCCTCCAAGGTGATCGAACCAATCAGATGAAGGGAGAGAAATGTGTGAGGATGAGATAAGTGAAAATTTCCTCCAATGTTGACCAATTTATATCCATCAATGAGGGTGTGTGACACAACTATTGGGGCACTAAACCTTAAGCCCTACCTGCACATATTTTGAATAAATTCAAAATAAATGTTCTGCTCATCGGATCAAGATTATCTTTAGATCTATCCTGCACCTCTCCGAAAGAGGAGTTCAATAAAAATATTGGGATCTTCATCTGAGCATCACAACATGGAGTTTGGCCCTAATTGTCCAAAATTAACAGATACTAATTTGAAAATTATCCTTGGAGATAATGTCACATATCCTGTGAAAGGGACAAGGACTGTGACCCTCCACTTACCTCAAGGTCAAGTCTTGCGTTCACAAGATGTACTATATGTACCTGATTTGAAGAAAAACCTTGTGTCTATTTTGGCCATGGAAGACAAAGGTTTCATTGTGGCATTAGTTGATGGGAAGTGCACATCTGGAAGAAGAGTTTCAAGGAAGCTATCACGATTGGGTTTAGAGTTGATACACTCTACCAAGTTGGAGGAAGTCCACTGGGAGCGATGACAGGTGATACTATTCGACAGACTGAACTATGGCACTGGAGGTTTGGACAACTTCATTACAAAGCCCTTCCCGAAGCAAGGAAGGTGGTGACAGGGATGCCTGAATTCAAAATTGATCATGAAAGTGTATGTTAGGGTTGTGCCGAAGGAAAGCCTACAAGGGGAACTTTCCCCTCAAGTGTCACAAAGAAATCTGATGTCTTGCAATTGATACATTCTTATCTGTCTGGTATGCTGCCCATGACTTCCTTGGGAGTATGTTCTTACTATATGATGTTCATAGATGAATTCTCTCGAAAAACCTGGATATACTTCTTGAAGAAGAAGGATGAGGCTTTCATGTGGTTTCGTACTTTCAAAGCCTTGGTGGAAAATCAAACAGGGAAGAAGATCAAGATATTGAGAACCGATAATGGCACTAAATATGAGACGAACGAGTCCAATAAATTTTGCAGAGAAGTTGGCATCAAGAGGGAGACCACAACTGTATATACTCTTGAGAAAAATGGCGTTGCTGAAAGAAAGAACAGGACCATTGTGGAAGCTACCTGTGCCATGCTATGTGACCAAGGTCTTCTGAAGTTTCTGTGGGGAGAAGATGGGAACACTGCTGTGTACATACAAAACCGATGCCCGCATTCCACCTTGGACCCCAAAACTCCTGAAGAGGTTTTCACTAGTAAGAAACCTGATGTCTCACATTTTAGATTTTTTGGATGTCCCATTTATTTTTATATACCGAAGGAGAAGAGGAGCAAGCTGGATGCTTCTGGAAAGAAGGGAATGTTTGTGGGCTACAGCAAAACTTCAAAGGGCTATAGAGTCTATGTGCCTAGTCAAAGGAAAGTGGAGATATGTCACGATGTTACATTTGACGAAGATGCTTCCTTGTAGAAAGTAATCAATCTTCTGAGAGCTAAGGAAGATCATGAAGCAAGACCTGGAAATCAAGAAGAACCAAAGGATGAGACGATCCCCGATGTTGAAGGACCGATGGACCCGATTGATCCACCTCCTTCAATGAGGAAGAGACCATCATGGCTCAGGGACACCCTCGAGGATGCCGAGGGACATATGGCCCCTACGGGGACATTCCGTGAAAGCAAGAAGGCGAATAGATACCAAGGGTATCTAGCAGCCATGAGTACAATCGTACAATTTGACCCTAGATATTTTGAGGAAGCCGTAAAGCGTCAAGTTTGGAAGGATGCTATGCACGAAGAGTATGAGTCCATTATGAAGAATGATGTCTAGGATGTGGTTTCAAGATCAGAGGAAAAATTTGTCACCTCGAAATGGCTCTATAAGATCAAGCATGGATCTGATGGGAGTGCTGAAATTTCAAGGCAAGATTTGTTGCCCGAGGCTTCTCTCAAAAGGAAGGCGTAGACTATGATGATATATTTACACCTGTGGCCCGATATACGACCATCCGATCTATCATAGCCCTTGCTGCTACACAAGGATGGAATATTCATTAGATGCATGTGAAGACCGCATTTTTTCATGGTGCAATAAAGGAAGAGGTGTATGTGGAGCAACCTCTGGGGTTTGAATTCTAGGATCGAGACACCCATGTTTGCAGGTTGAAGAAATCCCTCTATGAGTTGAAGCAAGCACCTAGAGCTTGGTACGAGAGGATAGATAACTACTTGATGAAGCTGGGCTTCACTCGTAGTAATGTCGATCCGAGCCTTTACTTCAAGGTTGATAGAGAAAAGCCTCTCATTCTGGTGTTGTATTGATGACCTCTTCATGATAGGTGCTGACCCTCTCATTCATCAGTGTAAGAGGGAGCTTGCTGCTGAGTTCGAGATGAAGGACCAAGGACTGATGCATTACTTCCTAGGCCTGGAGGTCTGGCAAAGACCTGGCGAGATTTTCCTTTCTCAAGGAAAATATATTGTGAAGTTGCTGGAAAGGTTTGGAATGGTGGACTGTAAGTCTGAGTCGACACCAATGGAGCTCAACTTTAACAAGTTGAGTGGAAGTGTTGCTGGGCCTGTGCTAGCAAATCCTACTGAGTATCGTCAACTCATAGGGGCCCTGATGTTCTTAGTGAACACCCGTCCGGACGTATGTTTTGCAGTGAAAAATTTGAGTCAACATATGGTTGATCCTCATCACATTCACTGGGTTGGTGCCAAGAATATGTTGAGATATCTTAGGGGAACAATAAACCATGGGCTGAGATACACTGCCGAGAGTTTGATACTCCATGGATATACTGATGCCGATTGGGCTGGCAGTGTGGTGGATCGCAAGAGAAAATCTGGATGCTAATTCACACTTACTTCTGCTTTGATATCTTGGATGAGCAGGAACCAGAAGTCGGTGGCTTTGAGCAACGCGGAGGCAAAATACATTGCAATGAGTATGGCTTATTGTGAAGCAGCTTGGTTGCAAAAGCTCTTCAGTGAGTTGTTTGGGCATGTGCTAGATACCACTGTTATCCTTTGTGATAACCAAAGTGGGATTTGTTTGTCAGAGAATCGCTTGTTCCACGATCGATCCAAGCATATTGATATCAGGTACCACTTTATCTGGGATATGGTACAGCGAAGCACCATAAGGCTCGATCATATAGGAATTGATGAGCAGGTCGCGAATATTCTCACAAAGCCCTTAGGGAAGGTCAAGTTCCTAACCTTCCATGAGAATCTTGGAATCATGGAATGACCCTATGCTGAGGGTCCTATTGGACGATGAGCTCAGGGAGCTCCAGGGGGGCTTGGTGATAGCTTCTTGAAGCTATAAGCACACACGGGACTAGGCTTGCCGAACCTTGTGGTGCTTCTGCCCCACCATTATGATATTTGAATTGGTTCACCTCTCATGATCTGTGCCCTATATGCATCCTACCCTTTGAGTCCCGGACTCATGGGAAGTACCTCTCATTTAGCCAATGAGGTGGGAAAAGCTAGAGACCAGTAGAAATTACCAATGGACGCATTGGAGATTTTCGTACTCTCTATGTCTAGGATGGTGCGTGTCCAACCACTTGATCTGGGATCAAGTCTAGTGAGGTTTCGGACCTCCAACTGACTTCGGGTCAGTCAAACCAACTTCGGATTGGTATGTGACTCCTTTGAGTCCTATAGAGGTTTTGAACCTCTGATCTGATTTTGTCAGTCAGGAGTGATGTCTTTGTGACTTACCTTTTTGTTCTGAAATAAATAAGCTAGCAAAGCAAGTTACGGTGGGATGACGCACGATGTTTGGATGGCACAGGTGGATGGAGTTCTCCCTAGTTGAGAGGGAGTGTTAATTTTGAACAACTAGGTCCAAACTCCATGTTTTGATGCTCAAATGAAGATGCCAATATTTTTATTGGATTCCTCCTTTGGAGAGGTGCAAGATTGATCTAAAGATCATCTTAATTGGATGAGAAGAACATTTATTTTGAATTTATTCCACTTATGTGCAAGGTGGGCCAGAATTGTAATGTAGGCTTGAAGCCCCAATAGATGTGTCATACACCCTCACAGATAGATATATATTGGTCAACGTTGGAGGACATTTTCATCATCACTCATCACACATTCTCTCTCTGCATCTGATTCGCTCGATCATCACTTGGAGTCTCTTCTTCTCCACACGTGGGAAAATTGCAGCAAGGATATTTTTGTTTTGACCGAGGGTTTAAATGCAGGTTTGACCAGCATTGAATTTGGTCAACGCTTGGTCAAACTAACCCTAATCTCTCCCAAAATGCTGATTTCTGAAGTCCACATTTTTTGGCATGGAAATCGAGGCTAGACGTTGACTTTGACTAGGCTGCATTGACTTTTTGCTGCCACTGTTTCACATTGACTATTGATTGGGACAATGTTGACTTTCGTTGACTTTGGGTTGACTAGTATAGAGCTGTCCGAGAGGGTTGTGTGACATATTTTTGTTGGTTGACCGTGTAGAGACTCTGCTGGTTTAAGAATCCTGTTGACTACCATAATGCACCACATCACATATATTTTGTTGATCAAGTTAAGTGTATTTTTGGCTTGTCTTCTGTCGATCTATTGATATGTTCTATCAGCATTTTACTTTCTTGTTTATGTGATTGTTGTTTGATATTGGGAATAAAAGTAAAGTTGCATCAAGCATAGAACATCTACAAAAATTTACAGGGTGACTATAGTCCTCTAATTGATGTCATAGCAAGCCTGGCATTTTTTGATAAATTTGGGGCAACTATGGGTCTTGGGAAAAATGTACAGAGGCAACTGGGTCTCCCACAGGCTGATATCAATGGCTTCATCGATAAATTTGTCCTCGAGCTAGTAGTAGACATCAAACAAGTCGAAGTCTGACTCTGTCTTGTCAACTTTGTAATCTCGGTCTACCAGGGCTGCATGATCTAAATCCAATTGCGGGTATACCATAGGGTTGAAAGGTTCCTGGTCCTTCTTAGGAGGCATGGTTAATCTTATGTAACTTATCTTCAATTTGCAATGGAGAATGGGATATAAGAAAAGGGAGCAGAGGGGAAAAATTGCTATTGGGGAAGGGAGAGAATAGAAGGGACCATGATCAGAATGCTTTGAAGGTGAAACTGTGACTTCGTTGTACAAGAGTTGTTGATAGATTTGGTGGACAAGGGTTCCCTTGCAAAAATTCTTTTTACCAGTGATCTTTCCTGTAATTATTGGCAAATTCGATCTCTACAACTTTTAATCAGAATAAACACAGTAAACTGTGTATCAGGCGTGAATTTATCTTTTAAACTGTGATTGGTGAGAAGTTAGGGTGGTGTGGGTTCGTTGGACAACAGCCCGAACATTCATGGTGCAATGGCCATCTTGGCGGGAGTGAATGCGATTGGACGGGGGATATGTCAGCGAGGATGTGCAATGGCAGGAGCAGGCAACAGATAAGCTAACGGTTGGTGAGAGAATAGTTTTATGTGTAGGCAGAAATTGCTTTCGGAAGGGGGTAGAGGTGGTAAGATGTATTTGTGGGGGGGCGGGGGGGGGTTGCGAACAGCCCCAGGGCACGACATGTAGCGGGCTGGGCGGCATTGGGTACCACCCATTTCGGACCACCCCCCCACCCCCCCACCCCCCACCATTGTTAACGATTGGAGGGTGAGGGGGGCCCAGAATATAATGTGGGTTGTTGGATGGATGGAAGATTCACGACGATGAGGGGAGTTGCGGGGTGTTTTAACGTAGGTGGGGATGCGTGATGTCGGGTCTGATGGGATAGCTTATGGATGGTGGGGTCAGGGTATGAGAGTCGGGGGTAAAGTGGAACTTAGGATAAGAAAAATATAAATGAGGTGTGGCGTAGGTGGAAAGGAATGCGGTTGGGACTTAGGATTAAAATTATATCCTAAGGTCCCTTACCTATATAAAATCACCCATTTTTGGACCTTTTGAGCATAATTTTTTCCTTTTAGTTTGATTTCTCTTTTGTTATCATAGGAAAACAATCAAACAGTTTTTAGGTTGCTTATTCATAGGATGAACCTTACATATTTATCTTTCTCTTTTCCAACAAATCTACCTACCCAAACTACAACTCTAACCATTTTTCTTTCTTTAAGGGTGCATTTAGACTTGCAGACCCTAAAATCGTTTTTCTTCTGAATTTCTAACCTATCACCTATCCCTTATTTCTCCTATTGGTTCAGATTAAGTTGTTGAACCAATGTCATTTTCTACCTATCTACTGATAAGCCAAGGTTAAATTGTTTGGCAAATCTTCATTTTCTAACCTATCAGCAGAAAATTCAAAATTTTACTATCATGCTTAAACTGTATGATTGCACAAACCTTTCTAAATAGTAGTGGCATTTGGATTTGTAACACTTTCAGAAATATTCATTTTTTATTTTGTGTGGGGCTTTCTTTTTCCTTTTTTGACACCCTTTTTTCTTCTTCTTTTGTTTCTTTTTATCTTTTTGGAAATGCTTTTGAATATTGGAATATATGTACAATATGAAAATTTTGCAAATAAGAAATACATAGTCACCTTGTAATATTGTAAATTACAAGACTCTAATAGTGGCTCTAGCTGGGGATGGCACTTCTGTTTAGGGAAGTGTCAAGAACACCAATACCAGTAGCCTTGTATATTCTTCTCTGCAATGTCTTTCATGAACTTTCTCTTGCTGTTTTTTTGAATCGGTCTTGCTGCTTTTTAGCACAACAAGGTGGCCTACAAATAGGATCTGAACCAAAACTATGGTATTTACAATGGAGTGGGAAATTTCTCTGTATTTAAGAGAATTAATGCTTCAACATCCTGCCATTGACAGGACCTCCAGGCAACTCTGTTCCATCCATCTCTTGCAGAACCTAAGATCCTTCCCATCATTTGGGCCTTCAGTTATTTTTCCAGATTTTTTTATTCTACAAACACTTCGGGTTATGTTTTATTACATGCCTTGTTTCATAACATGATCAATATTAAAATGAAACACTTTCATATTCAATATTCTAAGCCTATACATAGTTTGGATCCATCACATTAATATCAGTAGGAACATCCTTGTTGAAATCCATCTCAACACATATTCAAGCATAATTGGTTTTACAAAAAAATCGTATTCTAGGTTATGAAAATTAAAATTCCCTAATGCATTACCAATGGTATATAATTTTGGGAGGTTACAAATATGTAAGCTAAGTTTCAAGAGCCTTACTCAAAGAAGAGTCATGGATATTTTTTCCATAACCAGATCAAAGGTGGGAGACCAGGGCTACATGGAAAGGGCAACATGGCCCCAAAACCAAGGCCTAGATTCATAAATATTCTTCTTATCCTAAATATTATCAAAAACCACAACAACAAAAACCCTCAGCCAAGGGGTAAATATTTAGACCATAAGTCACTAGGGGTTTCCACGTATCAAAAATCCACTTTTGGAGATCAGTCAATCATGGCAAAAACCCATTAAATCTACAAACCAAACTATGATCTAAAAATATTTTTTCATAGTTGAAGGCATATTCTTTCAAAGGAAAATTAAGAGTCAGAGCTTCTTGGAAAACATACAAGAAAAAATCCATATTTTATCATGGTTGTACCATACCCCCTATTAACCCTAGCCTTAATCAAGGATATAATAAGGAAATTACTATGTTGAACCAATCTCCATGTCAATTATGGAAATGGGGTCTAAATGTTTCGACCTTTTTCAACTCCCTCAAAACTTATAATGAACAACATTGTTGCATTTGCCTCATCGAGACATTTCCAATAATATAAAGTTTGCTCCAATCTGACCTCTAGATCGGAAAAAGTCTTAACCAATCACACTATGCCACGTCATTAGATCTACCATTTGACACCCACAAGGCTATCCACGTCAGAAGCTACATAGAAGCTACCAACCCATTCATTTTAGCTTCACATATTAATCCCCTTTCTATGGTCCACATGGACCCACTGATGCATGCACACACACACACACACACACATATATAATATGTATTCAAGTGGGTGTGGGTGTGGGTCCACCATGGCCACATCACTCAAGGAGTTAAATATCCCCTAGTTTCAATACTGCTCCTCACTAAAACATCTGGGGAAAATCTTTCGGGCTCACGTGGCATTGCAATTCCGCATCACAATGCATTCCCTTTTGAACAGCAAGCGAAATCGTCCCAATTTCATGGAAATTTTCCTCACCAATGGGTCCCTCATGACAAGTCACCCTAGGACTTAAATATCAAGCATTCTACCAATTCCTACATCCAAATCTTCTAGGGTCTAGGGCCAGGGGCGATATCACCCTTCATCATGTCTTCCTTGCCACTTTTCCCACAACTATGGGTGCTACTAAATATTGTCAATTATCCCACCAAATTGTCTCCACTCACCATTTCATCTTGGATATACTACCCTAACAATTTCCTTTGATGCTCCCCTTGAGACTTCCATGGTACTAAGTGATTAGATTTGGATCAGGACCTAAGTGATAGCTCAAATTTCAAAGTGTTCAAAAGTGTGTCGAAGCTAAGCGATCAGATAGATCTTGTCTTCCTGATTTTGGCGCCACAAACGATTCGAAAAACCAACACCATATGAAGAAGTTATCGCGTTTTGAAAAGCCTAGTAAACTGTAAAATTCGCCAGTTTGGTCTTATATGTGGGTAAAATTCCTAATGTTTCTAAGGTGGAAATATATTTTATTTTTAATTATTTAATTATGATTTAAATATTATATATATATTTATATATTATAAAATATTATATGTTTTTAACATATTTTATATATTATATTAAATAATATATTATATATATTATAATTAAATTTTTAAATTAAAAAACAAATTTCCAACCCAACGTATTACATGAGGTGAGGTTATCGATATGTGGCATTTTAATTATTTACAAAGGTTCGAATGGTTTGTTTTAAACCATGGTCCACATAAATGTTTTATGGTTCGTTGCGCATAATATTTGCAAGGTTCGTATAATATGTCGAAGGCCCGTTATAAATGGCAAAAGGAGTTAAATAAGAGTGGGGGTCGAGTTTTGAACGCACGACCTCCCCCATAACAGTGCTTAGCCTAATCGCCAAGCCAAACTTTGTTCCTATAGTGCGCATCATAATCTTTATCTTTAATAACAATGCCGACAGCGGGGAAGGAGGGAGCCAACCCCCTCCCCACATGACCAAGCACGAAGACCAGGAGCTGAGCGCCAGCGCAAACAACGTTTAGTGCTAACTAATCAAGTGTTTAAACTTTAATTAAGCTCCAATTTATGTTGGCGAAATTTTCGGAGGCAGTGCCATTTTTGGCGGAATTTCTATTTTTAGAAAATTAACTGGCAGTTCTTCCAGTTTTAGTGGAGACAATTGGGGAAAAATTGGATGTGCTCTATCTTGAGCATCTTTTAGCCAAATTTTGAAAATGAATAGTAAATTTTGATTATATTGAGCATTCTAGATCCATTGGTGAGGTTTTCAGAGCCATCTGAGGACTTTTGAGCATGATTTTTCTTTAGAGAAGTTCAAAGGGCTACTAGGGCCAACAGGAGCTAGCAGGAGAATGAGGCCTATCCATAGCAGCCAGAGACCATTCTCAGCAAAAAAATAGTCTATTATGACTATATTGAACCTTCTGAATCCAATGATGGGGTTTTCAGAAACATTTGGAGACTTCTGAAGGCCAAGATGCTACAGAGAAGTTTTCAGTGAGCCGAGAGCCATAGGGTGCCACCAGGTGTTGGAGGCATAGCCAGAGCAGCCAGAGGCCAATTTCAGAATTGAATAGTATATTATAACTATCTTGGAAATTATAAATCCAATGGAAATATTTTCAGAGCCATTTGGAGACTTCTAGAGCCGAAGAAGCCACAGGCAGGTTTTGGGGAGCCTAGGGCCACCAGGAGTTGGAGGCCTGGATTGGGGAGCTAGAGCTCATTCTGAGAAAATGAAAAGTATATTTTGGATGACTGATATATGTTGGAGACAGTAGAAAAGGTCCCAAGATATAAAAGGACTTCTAAGAGAGTCTGTGCCACAGAGAAGCTCAGGAAAGCTTAAGGACACCGACAGAAGAGGTCAAGCCCAAGGGAGCCTAGGTCCATTTCCAGAGGATTAGCAGTCAATATAAGGCTATGATGGTATTCTAAACCCATTGGTACAATTCAAACAACCTTTGGATTTGAGTAGTTTCTTTTAAAATACATTTTCCATCTTAATCCCAAAGAGAAAAGTCGACTGACAAAGGCTTAAGGAGACGTAGCCCAAGACATATGGGTGAACTCCTTTATTAAATTTGTTGTTATGTGTGGATGATTAATTCGCTGCAATTTACTGTCATTTTACATGATTTTATTCAGCCTAAACAAATGTTTAAGTCCTCACACATAAAGTATTAAAACAGTTAAAACACATACACCTGATTCAAGTATGCAATTCTGCACATGCATGTATAAGCAAGATCTTTAATTTGTTTAATTGAGTGGGAGGTGCTTGCATAGCATAAAAATTCAGGCACCTATTTCAGAGCAGGTGGTATCATAGCACTAGGTTCCTTTCTTGACAAAGCACAAGGTTTCTTGCTTGCTTGTTTGACTAGAAGGGTGTTTAACAGTGCAAAGAATTTAACTGTTTTCAAATTAATTGATGCTTACAAGTTTGAGTTTGCTACTGCTAGCTAAGTCCAGAAGAGGACAAGAAGGAAGAAGGCTAAAATCATTCCCCTTACCCAAAGGACCTCAAGGTAACCCTTGAAGCAGAAGAGGGATTGTTTGCAAAAGAGGCTACTTGAAGAAGATACAAGCTGCAGAGAAGAGCTTGAATCTACAGCCAAATTGTTAAGAAGCTTTATCAAATTGTTTTGAATCTTTTTGAATTGTTTTTGAAGTTCTTTATTTCATTTACATAGTGATGACAACTTCATCAAGCGAGGTTTCAAAATCCTCCTCCTTTGTAAAAATCTTTGATAAAGAGATGAATCGGGACTTCTACATCCTGAAGGATATGGTACAAAGTCTATATGAAGATGTAAGGGAAAGCGCTAGACTTCATGAGAAATTGGGTACTATAAAGTAAGAGAAAGAAGGACTTCTTCAAAGAATGCATGAGATGGAGATGCAGCTCCATCATGCCCAAGAGGCCTTAACCAAACACATACTTGAACCAGAGGTAAATCACTCAAATTTATCTTCAATTTCCTCTTCAGATAGATGTGTAGGTTCATTTGAAAAACACACTAGAGGTATAGGGTCAAAATTGATGTGAAAAATGGGCTATGAAGGAAAGGGTCTAGGAAAACATGCACAAGGCATTATTGAGCCTATTATGGTTGAGGAAAGGCCTAGGAAGTTTGGTCTTGGTTATGTTCAATATTATGGTGAAAACTCTATAGCCATGAAGGCACTTGAGACAATTCCAAGAAGAAATTTTGTTGCAAGTTCAAACTCACAAACATGCCAATTTTGTATTCAAGATGACTGCCATTGTTTGAAGCCTATGTTGCAGCAAGATGTTTGTAGACATGCAACTTATGGCGAGCAAGAGAGTGCTGATAGCTATCATGACATGAACATTGATGTTGGTCTTAAAAAGAGAGCTGGAACCTCTTCAGCTTCATCTCCTCAAGAAGGTAAAAAGGACGGACATGCAAAGCAACATTTGAGTTATAATTCTTCCCATAGTCAAGTTGCTTATGATTATGTTAAGCATGAAAAATCTGCAAGCATGAATGGAAGAAAGAGTTTTTGTTCCTATTGTGGTTAGTGTAACCATGAAGTTTCAAGATGATGGAAGAGAATGAAGGCATATAGGAAATAGTCAAAGCGAAGGCAACTTGGACAGAAGATGCAAAAGACTTGCACATATTGCTAGAAAAAGGGACATTTCATTGCGTAATGTTGGGCACTGCATCCAACCAATCATCCCAAGCATTTGACACAAGAGGATAAAAAGACTGGTGAAAATGGAACCAAGGATTCCATCATCGATGTGAGTCCAGATGATTCACAAGAGGAAGATTTTCAAGTAGAAAAATTTCCATGGAAGTGGCTTGGTAAGAAGTGGTTTGACTTCTTGACCCAGTAAGACTTACATTTCTTTGTACATATGCAAATGTATTCAATTTTTTATGTTGAAAACTTACTTTTGCATGAGCCACTTTTGATCGATGATCAAGGAAGTGATGTTCAACTACCTTCTATTGAATATTTCTCGCTAGAATTTCTGGATGAGTTCAAGGAAGATACCACTCTTGATAGGAGGACTAGAGTGTCAAAGAGGGGAAGTGTTGACTACCTTTGAGTTGGGGCTCAAAGGCACTAAACCAAGCAAGGCAAAGTGGATGGAGGTTGGAAAGGTGAAGGAGTTGTACCCTCATCTACTAAACAGGTAATCAAGTCTTTTGGGGTCCAAAATATTCCTAATGGGGAGGAGTGATCAGATTTGGATCAGGACCTAAGTGATAGCTCAAATTTAAAAGTGTTCAAAAGTGTGCCAAACCTAAGCTATTGGATAGATCTCGTCTTCCTAATTCCGGCACCGCGAACGATTAAAAAAACCAACACTGTATGAAGAAGTTATTGCATTTTGAAAAGCCCAGTAAACTGCAAAAGTTGCCAGTTTAATATTATGTGTAGGTTTCCTAATGTTTCTAAGATGAAAATGTATTTTTTTTTAAATTACTTATGATTTAAATATTACATATATATTTATATATTATATATTTTTCACATATTTTATATATTATATTATATATATGTTTTATTATATTATAAATAAATTTTTAATTAAAAAACCAAATTTCCAACCCAACGTATTACATGAGGTGAGGTTTATTGATATGTGGCATTCTAATTATTTACAAAGGTTCGAATGGTTTTTTTTAAACCATGGTCCACGTAAATGTTTTATGGTTCGTTGCATATAATATTTGCAAGGTTCGTATAATATGCTGAAGGCTTGTTATAAATGGCAAAATAAATTAAATGGGAGTGGGGGTCGCGTATTGAACGCGCGATCTTCCCCATAAAAGAGCCCCACCTAACAGCCAAGCCAAGAATTTTCCCTTGTTAAGGATAGTGTGCATCATAATCTTTATGTTTAATAACAATTCCGACGGCAGGGAAGGAGAGAGCCATCCACGTGCGGCCAGCCCCCTCCCAACATGACCAAGCGCTGAGCACGAGTGCTAATAGCGCTTAGTGCTAACTAATCAAGCGCTTAAACTTTAATTAGGCTCCAGTTTATGTTGGCATAATTTTCGGAAGCAGCGCTATTTCTAGTGGAATTTCTATTTTTAGAAAATTAACTAGCAGTTCTTCCAGTTTTAGTGGAGAAAATTGGGGAAACATTGAATGTTCTCTATCTTGAGCATATTTCAGCGAAATTTTGAAAATGAATAGTCAATTTTGAATATATTGAGAATTATAGAGCCATTGGTGATGTTTGCAGAACCAGCTAAGGACTTTTGAGCGTGATTTTTCTTCAGAGAAGTTCCAAGGGCCACAAAGGCCACTAGGAGCCAGCAGGAGAATGAGGCCTATCTAGAATCCAATAGTCTATTCTGACTATCTTGAACCTTATGAATCCAATGATGGGTTTTGAAGAAGCATTTGGAGACTTCAGAAGGCTGAGATGCTACAGAGAATTTTTTAGTGCGCCGAGAGCCAAAGGGTGCCACCAAGTGTTAGAGGCATAGCCAGAGCAGCCAAAGGCCAATTTCAACAATTGAATAGTGTATTCTAACTATATTGGACATTATGAATCCAATGGAAGGATTTTTAGAGAAATTTGCAGACTTCTAGAGCCAAATAAGCCACAGGGAAGTTTCGGGGAGTCGAGGGCCACCATGAGTTGGAGGCCTAGATTGGGGAGTCAAAGCTCATTATGAGCAATTGAATAGTCTATTTTGGATGAATGATATATGTTGGATATAGTAGAAAAGGTTTCAGGGATAGAAAAGGACTTCTAAGAGAGTTTGTGCCACTGAGAAGCTCAGGGAATCTTAAGGACACTAACAGAAGAGGTCAAGCCCAAGGGATCCTAGGTCCATTTCCATAGGATTAGCAATCAATCTAGGGGTATGATGGTATTATAAACCCATTGGTACAATTCAAACAACCATTGGAGTTAAGTAGTAACTTTTAAAAGAATTTTTCCATCTTAATCCCAAAGAGCCAAGTCGATTGACAAAGGCTCAAGGAGACGTAGCCCAAGACATACAGGTAATCTACTTTATTGAATTTGTTGTTATGTGTGGATGATTAATTTTATGCAATTTATGGTTGTTGTACATGCTTTTATCCAGCCGAAACAAATGTTTAATTGTGCACACATAAAGCATGAAAACAATTAAAACACATACACTTGATTCAAGTATGCAATTCCACACATGCATGGATAAGAAAGACCTTTAATTTGTTTAATCGAGTGGGAGGTGCTTGCATATCATAACAAGTCAGCCACCCATTTCAAATCACTAAGTGTTTGAGTTCATCAACTACCGCGAGTGCTTCCCCATCTACAATCCAAACTTAATAACAAATCCCTCTCCTCCCTATGATATCACCAAGGGGGTGGTCCACGTTCATGGTTATGTAACTAGTTCCACAAGATTTATCCAACAACCTTGTCTCATTCTTTGTTATCAACGACATGTGGGGGCCCAAATTTGATTTGGTATAGAGAGAAGGGGGGGTCTGCTATTGGATCCTCACCCTCAGATGGTGTTTGCAATTTCTTGTTTGATTTGTATCAGCACTAATGCACTCTAGTACTTAACCACATTTTGATATAAATTGTACCCCTTAGGTTATACATTGTGAAATTTAATCCCCATTTTGCTAAGGGCTCTACTACTCAACCCCACATGATCATTATGAACAATGGATTGAATTGAGTGTTTTTTAAGGGGCTCTTCCTCACACATTATATATATATATATATATATATATATATATATATATATATATATAAGCTGGGAAAAATGTGTGCTATCCCTCTTGAGATTTCAATAGGGCTTGACCCAACCCATTCAAAACATATATTTTTATATATTAATCATATACCTAGCGCTATATTTCCTGATTTTATAAACAAACACCAGGTAGATATATAGGCTAGTTATGTGAATCATTAAAACATAATGAGCATTTCAGTGACATGGAATTTATATGTTCTCCATGCTCAAATAACTAGATTAGCTTCAATCTCTGAATAAACAAAGGAATGAACCATTTCTTTAACATAATGATAAATATTACAAATATCTACCCCTCTCTCAATACACAAGCCGTTTAGAACAATTTGCAGACTCATATAATTATGGGAATTAAATCATTCCTAAGAAAATGTTAATGGAACACTTATGCACAAGATATCGCTTTCCTTATTATCAACATGTTCCAACCAATATCATGGATACCAAAAGGTATACAACAATAAATTATCCATGTGCAAGGATTCCAATCCCTTTATGCAAAGGAATGCTTCAAGTATTTCAAGGTTAAAAACATCCACAAGTAATGGACCATATCACAGGATATTTACACAATCATTTACATTCTTAATTTATGCAAGAAAAACACTCTGCAACATTAACATAATCATTATTTACATGCAAATAACAAAGACATAATAACAAACTCAAGCACAAAACATAAGAGTGAACTTGTCTTAAAAGAGACCTGGGAATAGAGAGTGGGACTCTAACTCTCCACCCAACTGTAGACAAGCTACAACAATAGTTACTCGTAGTTGTCACCCCCAAGGCAGATTACAGTGCTTGAGGTGGAGTGCTTATGAGGAATTTGAACCAATAAAATAGCTAAAACAAGATGCCACAAGACCACACTACCTTAATCTACCAACTATGCACGTTATCATTTATTCTTTTTAGGCATAATCACATCCATGCTAGGATACCACAACAAAAATATTTTTCAACTTGCATTCATGAGAAAAGATTCAATATCTAGGAAGGTTCATCACTGGAAAAGATAATGATGGATAATAAATCACCTCTCTAGGTGGTTCATCAATGATTCAAGCACCGAAGCTTCAACAACAAGGCAATTCTTGGTGGTTCAACAACCCTCACAAGCACCTGAGTGACTCTTCCCAAACATGTAGGTTCTTCAGTGCATAATCTTCTAGTGGGTTCTTTAGCCTTACAAGAAAATCACTGCTCTCTACAATGATTTTACCCAGAAAAAATCTTTGAGGGTTCCACAGCTGGTTTTTTTCTCTCCAATGCTTGAGTTCTATGATATCTGATCAATTCTCTCTATGTTTTCTCACCTCCACCCTTGAAGGAATTTCTCTAGTGATCACCATTTTTTATTTCCATTGTGCATGCATGAGTGATTTTGAGTGTTTTATAGCTACTTAGCTATGCCCCCTTGTCTTATTTTCCCTCTCTGACTTGTTTCATGTCATACCCCACTAGACCAACCGTTTTTCTTTTTACTAGGCCTATGTAGGTCAACTTCCTTGGACAACGCAACCCATGTTTTCTTTAATATTTTATCCTTTTGTTTCTTATAGTTGGAGTTTAAAGGACACCTAGGATTTTCCTCTTATTTTTAGTTGAATTTACTAAATAGTTAGCCCATTTAAAACCACTCAACCAACCAGAATTATTATTTAAAGCAGCCTATTCTTCAAAAAATCTCCCTCCTCAAGCAACTAGAATATGTGTCCCTTTCTCTCAACCTTTTTAATATAAAATTTATTTTCAATAAGGAATATTGACCAGGGGATGCCACAATGTCACTATACGAAATTGAGGCTTGAGTTTCCATTCCTTCAATAGAAACGTATTTTTCTTCTTTGAATCACTATAATTCACCATGGATCAGAAAGTTATAGAAACGATAGCCACTAGTCATATCCACAATGGTCAATGAAAGATTTATTGGAATTACCTTTTTTGAACATAACCTTTCCTAGAAATGTGAATGGTTGATACAATATTTTCTTCTAATGAAGTACATAAATAACATCATTTACAATTCCATGCTTGATTAAGATATGAACAAAACCCTTTGATTTTAAACAATTATCATTAGTTGAGTCATTTTTTTCATATGAGTTATTCTTAAGTGTTTCAAATTTATGCATGACATAAAACATGTGCCTTGTTGTAATATAGTTGTCTTGTTTTCGTAGTAAATAGAGTGAGGAAAAATTCTCTATTTATATATGTCCTTCTTCTTTTTATTTATGTCATGATTCTTTTTCTTAAAATAGTTTATTTATTTATTCTGAAAGGTACCATAATAGTTGCAATTATTACTAAATGTTGGAAGGGATAGTCGAGTCAGTCAACTAGAGCTGATTGGTCAAGATATCCAACTAGAATCTATAGTGAACATACCAAGATGTAGTTGATTGGGTCGACCAAGTTAGTTAGTCAATTAATTCATTGTAAATATTAAATTATAGTATAAATATGCACGTATACTAGGACTAGCCTAGATCCATGTAACTCCGGATCTATCATGCACCGAGAGGGATCCAATCTCTAGAGGTGCAAACCTATTTTTTGAGTGTAAAACTTGAGAAAAGGTTTGCACCTCGAGAGATTTGATACCTCTCAGCGCATGATAGATCCGGAGTTACATGGATCTAGGCTAGTTTCAGTTGTGTGAAGCCAATGAAAATATATCGAACATATGATTAATTTTATGAATAATATGTAAATACATCTACTATAAATATAATAATTTTATATATGCTAAATATGTCTCATATTTAACTGGTCATTTTAATTTTAAAATTTTCTTAGTTACCTCAGTTTGTTGAGATAAATATTGTTAATATCTTTAATGATGAAAAATGATGAAATAAAAAATTTGAATGCAAAGTGACAATGTAATACTGTTGAATGACGGAAAATGTGAATAATAAGAATGCACTCAATTACAAATAGTCTTCATTGTAATAAATCTCAAATTATTTTCTTCTACTATTCTTATTGTCACCTTTGTTAGTTTTCTTATCTTTTCATATCGATTATATGGAAATAATGGTTGAAATCATAAACCATTTAAATATCTAGCTGGAACTATTGTACTAAACATCATACATTATCTCTCTTGCTCTTTGATATTAATAGGTTGAATTACTAAAACACAAAAATAAATGTACATTGTCAATAATTTTTCCTGCTTACAGTTAAATTAATGCACAATGTTAATCCAATCACTTTAAAATTAATGTACCATCAATTTACATCCAATTACATCAAATCAGAAATCAACGTCTACACTAAAATCAATGCATCTAATGCAAACAATAAAATAGGATTAGAAAACAACATCTACACTGAAATGAATGCATCTAATGCAGGTAATCAAATAGGATTAGAAATAAACATCTACACTGAAATCAATGTATCTAGTGCAAGTAAGCAAATAATATTAGAAACCAACATCACTGAAATCAATGCATCTAGTGCAAGCAATCAAATAGGATTAGAAATCACCATCTACACTGAAATCGATGCATTTTGTGCAAGAAATCAAGTATGATTAGAAATCATCTACATTGAAATCAATGCATCTAGTGGAAGTAGTCAAATATAATTAGAAATCAACATCTACACTGAAATTAATGCATCTAGTGCAAGCAATCCAATAGGATAGAAAATCACTGTCTACACTAAAATCAATGCATTTAGTGTGAGAAATCATATAGGATTAGCAATCATCTACCTTGAAATCAATGCATATAGTGCAAGCAATTAGATATAATTAGAAATAAACATATACACTAAAATCAATGCATCTAATGAAAGCAATCAAAATGGATTAGAAATCTTCATCTACACTAAAATCAATTCATCTAGTGCAAGAAATATTCTTCCCTCTCTCCCCCTCGAACTACAAATTTGTTTCCTTCCCTCTATCCACTCTCTCACATCCTCCCTCTTCCTTCCTATCTCTCCATTTCTCTCCTACATCTTTATATCTCTCTCCCTTCACCCTCCAACTCTGTTACTATATCCCTACCTCTCTCCTTCTCTCATCCCTTCTCTTAATATCTCATTCTTTGTCTCTTTATCTCATCCCAAAACACACACTCTCTCTCCATCTCTCCCTTGTCACTTAATCTCTCTCTCCACTTATCACTCTCTCTGTATTTCTTCTTCCCTCCCTCTCTCCCCTCCAACTCCATCTCTCTATCCCTCCATCTCTCCTTCTATCTCTCTCCCTCCCTCCTCTCTCTCATCCTTCCTCTCTCTCCCTCTCTCTCTCCCTCTCTATCTTTTCCCTCCAATTTTCTCTCTTCCCCCATCACTCTCTTCCTCTCTCTCAATTCCTCTCTCTCCCTTTCTCTCCTACCTTCCTCTCTCTCTCTCTCTCCCTCTCTCTCTCCAATCTCTCTCTCTCTCTCTCAACATCTACACTAAAATCAATGCATATAGTGCAAGAAATCAAATAGGATTAGAAATCACCATCCGTAATGAAATCAATGCATCTAGATCAATAAATCGTCTTCCCTCTTCCATCTAGTGCAATTAATATTTTAATATTAATATTAGGGATAATAATGGTTTTTTGGCATGGTATTAATAATAATTTGGCCCATAGTATTTGACCTATAGGCTTCACCTAAATAAAACCTATTGTTTGAGTGTTGGTAAATATAAAGAGGTTTATGGAGTAAATATAAAAACAGGTTTTATTTATTTACCATGGTATTTGACCCATAGACTTGGTATATAATTATATGTTGATTTATAATGATATTTGATATGTTTTTATATATTTATCATGCCTCTTTATACCTCTTTTATAAATATGGTATTTAGCCCATGGTATTAATAATAATTTTGATCATGGTATTTGGCATATGTGCTTCACCTAAATAAAACTTCTTTTTTGACTTATTGTAAATATAAAGAGGTTTATAGAGTAAATATAAAAATAGGCTTTATTTGTTTACCATACCTTTAGAGTAAGTATCAAAGAAGGTTTTATTTATTTAGCATATCTCTCATTTATTTGTATTTTTATTAACTATCATACCTAAGCCTCTTTATATTTTAAATTTATATTATGTTTATACATAATAATTAAGTTTATTTTTAAATAGGACTGACATTAGATCAAAAATATTAAATTTTAAACATTATATTTACTTTTACATGTTTACGTTTTTACTTGAGAGATCAATTAGAAACGGAATACCAATTTATGGCTAACAAAATTGTCAAAACTCATTATCAATCCGGTAGAGTTACTAATTACTGATTGATAATTTAGGTGATGATTTCAAGAAATTTAATATCCACTTAGAAATCACAAAATCTTGGAGGCATGTCATCAATTGTGACTCATCAAATTTTTTGTCATATTGTAAAACATTATTTTACTATAATTATGGAAATGGAGAAATACAAAAAAAAATCCTGTAAAATTCAATATGAATTGTAAAAATCATTTAGAGTGTGATAGGTCATGGTGATATTGAGGATTCACGAAGAAGATGAAGATTCAACCACCCATTTGTATAAATGTACCCTCATGCCTCTAAGATAAAAGATTTTAGCACTTGAGTCTTTTGACACTTAGGTAGTTGTGAGCGCTCTTACTCTTCAAAATTGTAGACTGAGTTGTGGTGAGGCTAGGGACTTATTTGAATACGATATGAAAAATCCTCCTTACACTATTGGATTTTGATGGACATATAGCACATGTACTTGACATTGTATCGTTATCAATAATAATCTCTTCACTCTTGGCATATATTCTCATGCACTTTCATGGTGGTTGTAATGGTCATCTTGCACTTTTATTGTGTGTGGATGTTCCCTTTCACATGAGTTGAATGTTATTGAACTAATTCATGGATTATTTCACATATGTTTTTGAATCTGTCTCTTTCATTCCCTGCATAAAACTAGTTATTATTTGTGAACTATGTTGAGAATGCAACAAGATGATGGAGCTTAGTGGAAAGAAGTTGCCTTCACTAAGTGGGCCCACAAAGCACTTGGCTGAAGTCTATTTTTAGACATATGGATCATGGTCTATGAGTTGTAGGATGCTATTTGTGGATGGTTGGTCATGTCGGGGAAACAGATGGACCTCTATTTTTAGACATACCGGGTTTTAAGTCTATTATAGACTAGCGCCTAAAAATAGCCTGGTCAAATATTATTAGCTCTAATAATATTCTTGGACTATACAAACATTATCTTATCCACTTGCAAACATTTCGCCTTGAGCTAGGATGTGGCACATGTAGCCGATGTAGCGAATTACACTATTCCTGTGGTTTAGTTGAGCTTTTGAATGGTTGACTTCACTTAGGTTAGAACTCATGTGACATAGTTTGGTGGAGTTGATTGAGGAAGTTAGTGGAGTTGTATTCAGTTTAACTTAGTTAAACATAGTTGAGCTAGTTGTATCTAGTATAACTGATTGATACACTAGTGAGAGTGGTGTGAATTAATTATTAATTAATTCACTAATTAATCAACTAAAGAATACATCAGTTAACTCAAGTGCATGGACAGTTCAGTGGAGACCAGTGGAAGAGGTAGGTGAAAGGGTGAGTCTACTATCAAATGTGCAGTAGTGACTATACCGTGCATGAGATTTGCACACATCGATTGAGATTTCCAATGAGGATTGCGCAAGACAAGCCAAGGGGATTCAAACTTGGATCTCACAATCCATCTCGATCGCGTTAAAGAGGCAGAAAATGCTGGAGGAGATTTGAACCCGTGACTTGTTCGTATCCGAGCTAGTTTGTGTGTAGCATGTGAGATAAAGCTCGTGAGTACTCTGCAGGAGTATTGTACTATGATTGTTACATGTTCTCTATCATTATAATATATAGATAGTTGGGGGTTTTTAGTTGCATGCTTTCCCCAGTACATCCTGTGTTTATATGTGTGAATGTTTGATGTTTTAATGTGCGCATGCGATTGTTTATGATTCCGTAAATTGATGATCAATGGTAGACGAGGTTATGTGTTATGCATAAAGATAAAATAGTGTGTAACCAGGTTAATCTCGGTTGAATAAGTGATTTATTCAAGTAATTTCTACATGGTATCAAAGCATTATTGATCATCGGAGCGATCGCAGTGATTACATTTTATTTCTATAGGCAGAGTCTGTAATCAGGCTAGGTAGCCTTTGGATTCATCCTTTCCTTGAAAGGTGAGAGATCCAGTAAATGCTCATACAGTCGATCTCTGTATTAGAAATACCGTGTTCTCACAAACATTAAAACAGTTGAGTTTTAGCTGGTGGAAATTTGAATTTGTAGGAGTAAGCTGTGTCAAAGTTGAAATGCCTTTCAACGGATTGGGATTGGAGTATGCCCTCGAGGGTAGCTCGAATTATATTGCATGGAAGGACAGAATGGAGGCAGTGTTAGATGAAAATGGGTTGAAGGAGTTCATAGATGCAGAATTCCCAAAGCCTACTTCTACCGATGCTACCGTAGTTGAAGCTTGGCAAAAGAAGACAACAAAATGTCGAAGGATTATGTTGGAGGGCGTGAAGGATCACATTGTGTCTAGCCTGCATGGTAAGGCTTCTCCATTCTTGATGTGGAAAGCCTTGACAGATCTATTCTAAAGCAAGAGTGACCAGAGGAAGTTGGCGCTCAAGGATAAGCTCAGGAACATAAAGATGGAGAGAGGAGACAGTATGCCCAAGTATCTCACGAAGTTCACCCAATGCAGGGATGAGCTGGGAAGTGTGGGTGATCGTAGATGACGAGGACTCGTGAGCTAAACCTCTCCTAGGTCTCCGAAGAGTTGGCATTCCTAATGACTCACAATGGTCGGGAGAAATTTCTAGGATGGGACATCCTTTGGCCTGGATCTTGTGCATAAGGAGATAAGCTTGGTATAGGATTCGATCTTCATCAAAGGCATCTGATGAAGAAAATTGCACTTTGGCTGCTAAAGAAAAGAAGGGGAAGAGCAAGAAAGCTTCTCATTCTGGTGCGAAAGGCAAGAAGCAGGACATGTCCAAGGTGAAGTGCTTTCACTGTCACCAGCACGAACATTATGCCACAAATTGTTCGCAGAAGAAGAAAAATAAGCAAGCCGCTGGACTGGCAGTGGGAGAGGCCTTAGCCTCACAAACTGAAGTTGATTTTTTGCTGATCGCATGCTTGGTCTCAAGTGTGATGGGTTCAGTGTGGTTTCTGGACAGTGGTGCATCTTTTCACATGATAGGAGATCAAGATTTGTTTACTGATCTAGATGAGAAAGATCTTGGAGTGTACATCGAGATGGGTGATGATGGTAGATACAGTGCGACTGGTATCAGTACCATTTCCTTTGAGAGGGAGTCTGGTAAACCCTTCATATTGAAGGATGTGATGCATGTTCCAGGATTGAAGAAGAATCGTATCTTTGTGGCGATGTTAGAAGACAAGGGATATGATGTTGTCTTTAGCGAGGGAAAGGCTTTCCCGCGCAAAAAGAAGACAACCGGAGAACCCTAGATTAGGCTTCGAGTCAAGAACCTTTATCGCTTGCGTGTGTAGATGAGTCACAGGAAGAATGGCATGCAAGGCAGAAGGAGTGGTGAGCCGGGATGATGGCGAGTTTTGGCACCGAAGATTGGGCCACCTTCACCATGGAGCTTTGAAGATTCTACAGCAGATTTCTACTGGGCTTCCTAAAGGCACTCTTGCGTAGTCAGATCAGTGCAAGGGGTGTACCTTGGGAAAATTTGTGAAAGCCACCTTTCACGAGAAGGATAGTCGCACCACGATGATCCTTGAGAGAATCTGCGTACATGTGTGGACCTTTCTCGCAGCTCACATCAAAGCACAGTACTATGTGATCTATGTTGATGATTATTCTCTAGTGCTCGGATCTTCTTCATGTAGAAGAAGAGCGAGACATACTCAAAGTTCAGGAGTTCAAGGCGTCGGTTGAGAAGGAATCAGAAGTAGAAGGCTCTTAGGAGCGACAATGGTGGTGAATTCATCTCTAGCGAATTCAAGGACTTTTGCAGCGCAGAAGGAATTCGAAGAGAGCTCATAGCACCTCATAACCCACAGCAGAATGGGGTTGCCGAGTGGAAGAACAGAACGATCGTGGGTGCTGCACGGACGATGTTGCATGATCAGGGCCTACCCCTTCACTTGTGGGCAGAGGCATGAAATACTGCAGTATATGTGCAGAACCGTTGTCCTCACAAGATACTTGGCATGAGTACACCGGAGGAGGCGTTTTCTGGTAAGAGACCCGATATTTCCCATTTGAGGATTTTTGGTTCACATGTCTACATGCATGTGACAAAGGATGCCAGGAAGAAGCTGGATCCAACCGCAGACGTTGGGATATTTGTGGGGTACACTGATACACCCCACAACTATCGTGTGTATTTTCCTGACAGTCGCAAGACTGTTGTGTGATGGGATATCAAATTTCAGGAGGAGAAAGCCATGAAGTGTTCGCTTGAGAGGAAGCCACACTTGCATGTAGATGAGGAGCTATTAGTTCCTAAGGATGAGCTTCCAGATGTGGATCAGCCACAAGAGGAAGATCATGGAGTGGAAGAGACCACTCATGCAGCGCAAATCATCAGAGGGCACAAGCGCACTACAGAAGCTGAGTGACTGGCTCAAGATGCAGAGCGGGTTGTAGGACCACCTATAGCACAGCGCAAATAGAGACAGTCACCAGATCGGTACACTGGATACATGGCTCTTGTGAGAAAATGTGTCGTGACAGAGCCATACTCTTTCGAGGAAGCTGTGGAGGATCCCGCATGGGTAGATGCCATGGTGGAAGAGTATGATTCGATTGTTAGAAACAGTGCATGGGAGATTGTCCCAAGGTTGGAAGGGAAATCAGTGGTGGGTTCGAGATGGATCTACAAAGTGAAGCAGGCAGCTGACGGGAGTGTGGAGAAGTACAAGGCAAGATTTGTTGCTCGAGGCTTTTCACAGATTGAGGGGATCGATTATGAGGAGACCTTTGCACTTGTCGCAAGGTATTCTTCCATACGGACGATTCTTTCTCTCTCAGCGCAGATGGGGTGGCACATTCATCAGATGGATGTGAAGACTGCGTTCCTCAACGGAGTCATTGAGGAGGAGGTGTACATAGAGAAGCCCAAGGGTTTCGAGATCTTCATCAATGAGTCGCATGTGTGCAGGCTCAAGAGAGCGCTGTATGGGTTGAAACAAGCACCTCGTGCTTGGTACACACGGATAGACAGTTATTTCACTGGACTTGGATTCTCCAAGAGTGAGGCGGATTCGAACCTATACCAGATTGTGGTGGAGGGTAAGTTGCTAATCATTGTACTTTATGTAGATGATTTGATTTTGACAGGTGATGAGCTGTTGATACTCTCATGCAAGGAGGATCTTGCAAAAGAGTTTGAGATGAAGGACTTGGGCCTCCTTCATTATTTCCTGGGATTGGAAATTTGACAGCGCAGTGATGGACTGTTTGTTTCTCAGGGTAAGTATGCCCGGGAGATACTGGAGAAGTTCAACATGCATGGATGCAAGCCTGTTGATACTCCTCTTCCTGGAGGTTGGAGGAAGGAGGATGCTACTTCAGCGGAGGTAGTGGATGCCACTGTTTATCAACAGTTGGTGGGGTCACTTATGTATCTAGTCAATACACGACCCGATATATGCTATGCAGTTAACTAGCTTTCACAAGCTATGGTTAAGCCTACCAAGCTCTTCTGGAAGGAGGGCAAGCATGTATTGCGTTATCTTAGAGGCACCTCGGGATATGGCTTATGGTACAGACAGGAGGATGAGTTGAGGCGACAGTGCTTCAGGCATCGGTATCATCATATCAGAGATTGTGTGCAATGGAGAATCATGTTACTTTCATACATTCCCACGGAGGATCAGGATGCTGATATCTTAACGAAGGCACTCACCGGGAGAAAATTTGAATACCACAAAGGCAGGATAGGGGTTGCAGATAATCCATATCTTGTTGAGAGGGAGTGTTGAGAATGCAACAAGATGATGGAGCTTAGTGGAAAGAAGTTTCCTTCACTAAGTGGGCCCACAGGCTATTTTTGGCGCAAAGTCTATTTTTAGACTATGTCTATTTTTAGACATATGGATCATGGTCTATGAGTTGCAGGATGCTATTTGTGGATGGTTGGTCATGTCGAGAAAAATATATGGACCTCTATTTTTAGACATACTGGGCGAAGTCTATTTTTAGACTGCCAGTCTAAAAATAGGAAAGTCAAATATTATTAGCTCTTCATAATATTTGGACTATAAACATTATCTTATACTCTTGCAGAACTTCAGTTCGAGCTATGGATGTGGCACATGCAGCTGACAGAAGGAATTACGCTATTCCTAGGGTTTAGTTGAGCTTTTGAATGGTTGACTTCAGTTAGAACTCATGTGGCAGAGTTTGGTGGAGTTGATGAGACAGTTGATGGAGTTGTGTTCGGTTTAACTTAGTTGAACTAGTTGTATTTAGTCTAACTGACAAATACACTAGTGATGAGTGGTGTGAATTAATTAATAATTAATTCACTAATTATTAACTCATAAATAAACTAAATAATACATCAGTTAACTCAAGTGCATGGACAGTTCAGTGGAGACCAGTGGAAGAGGTGGGTGAAAGGGTGAGTCTACTATCAGTTGTGACTATACCGTGCATGAGATTTGCACACACATTGATTGAGATTTCCAATGAGGATTGCGCAGTACAAGCCAAGGGGATTCGAACTTGGATCTCACAATTATCCATCTTGGATTGCGCAGTAGAGGTAGGCAAACAGTGGAGGAGATTTGAACCTGTGACTTGTTCAGATCTGAGCTAGTTTGTGTGTAGCATGTGAGATAGTGCTGAGTACTTGTGAGGAGTATTGTGCTATGTATTGTTACATGTTCTCTATCATTATAATATACAAATAGTTGGGGGTTTTCAGCTTTAAGCTTTCCCATGAAATACTGTGTTTATATGTGTGAATGTTTGATGTTTTAATGTGCGCATGCGATTGTTTATAATTTCGAAAATTGATGATCAATGGTAGAAGAGGTTATGTATTATGCATGAAGCTCAAATAGTGTGTAATCAGGATAATCTCGGTGAATAAGTGATCTATTATTCAAATTTCTACAAACTACTTTGCAGTCATTTTTTACTACCCTTTTACTCTTGTATGTCCTAGATGGTTTTAGCTAACTAATTCCTCTTGAGATATACTTAGTACTGTTATTGTTGTGGTATTATGATCTTGTATTTTGTATTGCAAGTTTATAATTTCTGGGTTGATTCTTCCTCACTCTTCGAGTATTTCACACTCGCCCCACATTAACATTTTTTCATTTGGGCCCACATACCGAATGAGACTCCTATCCAAAATAGTGTGAAGTCTTATTGGGACTTCACATTGGGGAGATCCCTTTACCATTAATGGTGCATTTTTCCTCATCAATAGAATTATAACATTGGTTTTGGATCTTAACCTATGGCTGAAAGGTGTATTTCTCATTAAAATCCAAAACTAACAATGTATTACCTAGGGGGAAGGTTTGCTTAAAAATTCTAAATTGTTAATCTTTACATAAGGCTATATGCACATGTTGAAAAATTGTTTCAATTTTTACAAAAAATTACTTCATGAAATCACATACTTATGCCTAATGCCAAAAATATAAGGTCATAAGAAAAAACATATATGCTTAATTTGAACATGCAATAATAAATAATGCTATGCTAAATTACCTAGTACTCAACAGTGCAGTCTATTCATCTTTCTTTACCACTATATATTTCATAGGTAAAATATTTGAAACTTTATTTACTATCACCCTCCAAAATTTGTGCTCCTTAATTTCATGAATGCACCATATTAATGATGTAAATTCATTGCACCTATAGCATGTCCCATCTGAACATGATTTTGCATAATATCTTTTTCTATTAGGCCTTGGTTGTGTGATGCTATGAATAAATTCTATTGATGGAAAATGTGGTAGTTTGGATGAGAAATCCTACACAATGTCACGATGAAAAACATGATTAATGTGTACATATGTATCATACAAATAATATATTTTTTCATGGTATTTACAACAACATGTGTTACAGTTTATGCATGTTCTAACATACCCAGCTTTGCATTTCTCGAAAGATACTTGGTACAGGTTCAATTCCATGGGCTCTTTCTTGAATCTCTCATAAAGTTCTATTTGTGTCATGTCAGGGAAGTCCTTACGGTGGGGTTGGTGGTATTCACAACATTTTTTAATTTTATTACATATTTTTGATTGGATGAAGGCCAAGTATTTACATGCCAAACATTTTGTCCTAGTTCCTTAGCATCATAAATTAACTTCATGTGTGAATGAGACAACCTACCTATGAAGGGACAATAATTTGTTTTGAATGTGGTAATCTACCAATGAATACCCAATAATTTGTTTGACATGGGCTATCAAATTTTTCTCTTACAATAGAATACTTACAAAGAGTTTTTCTTTTTCCATTTTAAATATGAGACGTGCATGACCTCAAATGATGTTGCCTTGTGGACTTTTTTACAATATATTCTAATATTACATTATGATATTTTAAATTAGTCTTTCCAATTATATACAAATCACCATGAATGTTTATAATAATGTTATTATTGGTGTTTGTACTTCTAACCATGTTTATGTTTAACATTCTCCTTGCAACAACTAAATAGTGTAATTTTAAGAAGGCCAAAAATAATTGAAATTTTGTTGCATCACTTATTGAATCAAAAAATTCTTTCAAAATTTTATGGCTCTACCAATAAATAGTTTTTTTACTTAACTTACCTACAATTCATGCTAGATAACTTTCATCCACATGAATAAATCTATGAGTTCTTTGTCATGCACTTGAGAGCACATGTAAGGAAGGTGGACAAAAAGAGTCAATCCATTTTCTAATAGACTGTAGCACTTCACTGCTTTAGATCATATCTCCAACATTATAGTAAACCAAGGTCTGTAATTTGAAACATAGGTAAATGACAATATTCTATCTATATCATCTAAGTTTCACAATCCAAAACATCCTAGAAAAAAATCTATATTAAAACTTGCAAGCTAACATGTTTGAAGAAGATTTTGAGAGCATTAAGGAAGCCTAAATTTCTTATAATATATCTTTGAATGAAGAATATTTCATAAATAATCACACATAATTTACCAAGACCAAGAAGTGGCGGAAATGGCTTGAGAGCCTAACTGTACTCTCACATTCTCATTGTTAAAATAATGTTTATGATGCATATAAATACATGAGAAAGTTTGTCTCAGGATAGTGTGTATATCTTGGACTCTTTGGTTGAGCAAAGATCTCAACAAAACACTAATCTAGGAGCTGAACTAGCTTGAGAGAATCTCTCAACCAAATAGACCTAAACTCAGACTCCTAACTATGAGGAAAAAACCACAACTAGAAAGGTAGGATTAAATCCTAACTTTCATGATTTAATTAATTTAATTATTTTTGACTTAGAACTTTTTTAATCACATGAGAGTGAGGCTAAAATTGCACCCCCCCCCCAAAAAAATCATAAGTCCAAAATAAGAACTAGGAATCATCTTCCAAGTGCTCATGTTGAAACTGTTAATCCTCAAAAACACTGCCTGAAAAAATCACCAAAGCTGGATACCGAAAAAACTTCAATCTAAAGAGAACATAAGCTAGTTGCAATTCTGATTCATCTCTGAATTTAGCTTGACAACTCCATCACATGCCAAGCTGCAAAAGGATCTATCTATCCTTTTATTTCAATCAACATCATTTTTCAACTAACAGAATGTTGATGATGTCCAATGGAAAATTTACGTGTCCACTAACAAAATATTGAGAACGCCCACTGGCAAATTTGCTGATGTCGAAACTTCCCACTTGATGTTGACTTCCCATTGGTTGCTTTGATATTGACCACTCACTATTTACTGATGATGATCGCCCACTAATCGTTGATGTCAAAAACAGATTATTGTTGCTTTTTTGATGTTGTCGAAAACTACTCACTTCTGCTTTGTAGATGTTTTCAAAACTTTAAGTCAGAAAACCTTCAATTCCATTATTATCATTTCCCCCCCTTTGTCAACTAAAAGGAGAGATAATCAACATTTAAATTCAAAACTACCCCCCTTTAGGTGTAGGAGAGTTTCACCATCTTCATTTTACTCGAAAATTTGTCTTCATGTGAGACTGAATGTAGATGAACACTTCCAAGGATCAATCCATGCATAATTGATCTTAGATCTGGGTGGTTGATTTCGCTTGCAACATATTTCTGATGAATTATTTTTCTTTCCAAAATGGTGACAAGGATGGAGGTCAAAACATTTACTCTCCATATGGCCATTTCGTTTACAATGGTTAGACTTATTATGAGCATTGTCTTGCAAGCCTGCATTGACAAACTGCACTGGATAACTTGAACGTTACACAATGACTAATTTTCGTTGAATGTTGATGTAGAATTTTCTTGAAATTCTTGAGTTTGTAGCTTCATTAACTTGATTTCCTTGAGTGAATGATGTTGAATTGCTTGCTGATGTTGATTATGTTTGAATCTTATGAATGGATTTGTAATTTGCTTATGTATGCTTGATTTGAAGAGAATTTATTATGTGCATATAATTCTTTAAATTTTTGTGTACTCCATGTGGAACATATAAAAAATTGAGTGTCAAAAATTAGACACACAAAACATAAGCATCATCAAGAATCACGCGCCATCACAAACATACTGATGTCGTACCTAAGATCCCCTTATTCAATTTCGGGCGGATCTAGGACATAAGCACCATCAAAAAATATGTTTTATTAAATAGTGGATGTTACACCATTTTTTGGTTATCTAACCTGTTACTATTAGATGGACTAAAGTACATCATGTAAGACCAATTTCCCATAGTAAAATTGCTTTCACAATGAAAAATAACCCAATAATCCATAATTTATTAAGTTTTTTTTGGTCTAAGCAAGAAACCCCATGAGGAATAATTGAATAAATCCTTATTTGTTTGATTTTCCTCAAGGGATAATTAATTAAAACACAGTTTAATTAATATTCCTGGTCATAGTTAACCCAAAACAACAAAATTAATTAGATAAATCATTATTTATCTTATTATTTTCTAGGAATAATGATTTAAAACATTATTTAAATAATATTTATTGTTAAATTTGACTAAATCATTTATAAATAATTGAATAAATCACTATTTATTTAATTATTACTCAACCACATTCTTAAAATAATAAATAAATCATTTATTTATTATTTCTAAATAAAGGGATTTGACCAAATTCAAATTCTTTTTCCCTCCAAAAAGAATAATCAAATATTCCATAAAATATGGATCTAGATTTGGTTAATAATATTTTAATTATGTACCAATATCTAGACTAACTCAATATTTTGTTATAAATAGAAGGGTTTTTCCATTCATTCACTACCTTTTGTTGCCTAAAGATCACTCTCGATCTATACTTTTGGTCTGAGTTTGATCCTCCATCATCGTCATATTTTCCTACTTTTTTCTTGTGAGCTCTCCTTGAGTTCCATCTTTGTCTGGGTTTTCTCACAGGGGATTCACTCAATAAACCTCTAAAATATCACATGCGATCATAGCATATTAAACAATACCCTTAATTTGAGTACATATTGGAAAATACCCCTAAAAATCACATTATTTAACCTCTTACCAATATAAACCCAATACACCATCCCAATTTAAACAAACCCTAGTTTCACTATATATTGTAGGTATCAATTTTTTGATTAACAATTTTTATACCCCTTTATATCTTTCATTAACTTTGAGGTCCATTTTTTATACCTGCCAATATAAAAACCCTTTATCCCCTATATATCCCCCAATATATTATGTCATTTTTTCCTCATTATATATCACCCAATATGAACCTGCGTGCTATGGTATCGCTCCCACAGTGAAACCCCTGTGGGTTTTCTACACCATCAAGAGAGAGAGATCTTAGATCTGAAGCGCTGAGGACATACAAGAACCCATCCCATTGAGGGGGACTGGTAACATCTTTCTATGTTCCTTCCCAGGTGTCATAATACAAAAAATTCTTTAAAAATTATTGTCTTGTTCATTGGATGCATGGAGAAACTCTTGCTTATTATTTGTTATTTAATGTCTTTAACTCCATAGATCTAGATTTTTGTAGCATTTATTCTGATCACTAACTACAGATCTAAGGAAATTGACAGCCATCTTTGATGTTAGGGTTGTTTGTTATGCACAGCTAAAGTGAGCTTTTTTCATACGCTTGTGATTATAATTCACACTAACAACTGGCAACTCCATAAGGGTTTATAATTACGACCGCTGTCATTTTTTAGATCCTTGCATGAATAGCTGCTTCAACCCCTAGGGTATTTCTTTAGATTCTTATTTTTCATTTCTTGATGTTATTTTTAACCTTTAGAACCCTAAAACAATAAAATTTCTAGCTTCTGTGTGTTTTTGGGCCCTTTGCGCAGGTAACAGGTATCAGTCGCAGCAGAGACGACAATTTTTTCTGAAACCTACTATCGAAACAGTCGAAAGTGTAGGTCGTACATTTGGGCCAAAACCTGCAACCTCAACCTTCAGGAAGTGGAAAACAGCCTGAAACCTGCGACCTCAAGAGAAAACAGGTCAGAAACTGCGACCTGTACTTTTTGCAGGAATTTTTCTGTGATTTTCTGGGTTTATCTGGGCTACTATTCAGGGTTTTCTAACCTCCCTCACCAGCCATCTTGGACCTTTAATTGCTTATTTTTACTCATTGAAGTAGGAACCAATTCCCCCTAGGGCTTCAATATGCTTCCACCTTTTTAGGAGGAGTTTAGCTGAAGTAGGTCTTCTGAGATTTTAGTGTGTTCAGCCATTTTTTAGATCTGAACCTGCACTTTCAGATCCATTTGAAATTAGTTATCCATTCATCCAAAACACCTCTTTTCATTTTTGTTTGGTCCTCCTTTATGGTCTCCTCCATTTCCCTTTAGGTTGTAGCCTTTCACCACCTTTTTTGCAGCATTTTTTCCTCTGGGTTTTTGTTGTTTTCTGCACCTATTTCCAGTAGATCTAACATTTAGATCCCTGTCCCTCCTAACTTTAGATCCATTGGCTATTTGGTGTGTTTTGATTAGATTTCACCCACCCATAGACTAGTTTTTGGGAATCCCTCCTCCTTGGGTTTAAATTGATGCATCTTTAGCTGTTTATTTTCCGTCGTATTCAGTTTCCTTTATTTTCATTTTCAGATTTATTTATAGTTATACAACATATTTTTTCTTTTTTCTCTACACATGTCTAGGCTTAATTAAAATTTGAACACTTATCACATACACGCACACCCTAAGTGAAGAGCGCCTGGTACACATCGCCAGGCCAAGACTTAAATATTCTAATCAATTGATCATGGACCTCCCTGTCCTTTTTACAACATTGTAATCAATTGATCTTGCACCTCCCTGCCCTTGTTTGTCTCTCTTCCTTCTATGATCCATGTCTATTTTCCATAATTGCACCCCCAAGGCATTTATCCCAGACACTCCAAAGTCTTCATCCTCAATTTCCGTTAGGAAGACTTACCCCACCACGTAGGGTTCATGTCGTCCTCCACCAAGTCCCCATTCTGACTCTACCTCTGGTTCATCAGGATCCCCTTCTGGTTCTATCCCCGGATCTCCTCCACCTTTCACCTTCATCATGTATGGTTCAGGGCCTCCCACTGGTGGCAACCCTGGCCCTAATGCTGGGAATGATACTAGTGGTGCCACAATAGGAACTATGAAAACTACTCCCTTTCTTCCTTATATGGCAGGCCTAAGGCTTCTCGATTTTAGCGAGTTGATTAATGTCCCCATACACCATGATCCTGGTTGGCCTGTTATGCCAACCAAGCTCCCTTTAGACATCCCTAGTAGTTTGAAGGAATTGTTGGAGAGGATCCTACCAACCATGTCCGTTCTTTCCACATGTGGTGTTTGTCTAACTCCATCACCGATGACTCTGTCCATCTTTGGTTATTCCAGCGTATTCTTACTGGAGAAGATTCCAAGTGGTATGTCGACCAGGCCTCCTCCTCTCATACTACTTTTGCGACCCTTGCCAGGGTTTTTCTGTCTTACTTCCAGCTTCCACTTCACTATGACACCAGTACCGAACTCTTGACCTCTTTCTATAAATCTTCTGCTACCCGCCTATATGACCATGTTCAAGAATGGCGGAGAAGAAAGAGCCTATGTCGAGCCCCTACCTTCGAAGACCATGTCTACATGGACTAGTTTCTTAAATCCCTTTTGCCTTCTATTGGCAAAGATTTTGCATCTCACTTCCTTCAGACCGAGGAAGATTCCCTCCAGATTGCATTGAAATATGACCTGATCTACACACAATATGGTAATGTTTATACCCTCTTACCTGATCTCCCTAGACCCGGTGGTGCCAACACACTGGGGGCATTCCATGCTGTGGATAGTATCTTTGGATCCCTTTCACATCCATACACTCATACTCCTATGGGTTATGGTTTCCATCAGGGGAGGCTAGCTCCTCCAACACCTTTCTCCCTCCCTATAGTAAGTATCCAGGATACGGCATGCCTCCTTTTTCTTTTCCCAACCTATTTACCCCAATTTTTCCCAACCTCCTTATTATCCATATTCGTAGCCTTGTGCCCCAGCTCCTCCAGCATTAGCACCTCAGCCTCCCTTTCCTTCTCAAGCTCTGCAACAACAGCCACCACCCCCTTAGGGTCAGGTGTATGCACAGCAGAGTGCAAATAATCCTCCTACTTCCAAAAAGAAGAGGAAAGGAAACCAAAACCAATCTTCCCTTGGTAATCCAGGAAATAATCCCCAAGGGAATACACCTAACACTGCAACCCAACAACAGGGCACTCAGCTCAAGCAGGACAGGCCAATTCTCATGAATAATCCTTATTCTTATTGCGGTGTCTATGGTCACTATACCCATTATTGTCCTCTTTTACCTCAGATGCATCAGATTTGGGAAGCTCAAGTAGCATCCTAAGGACAACAAGCCTCCCCTTCAGTTCCTCCCAATGCTGCCCCTATCCAACCAGTTGTGGTTACAAATCCTTTCCCCGAGTAAGGATATGTGGCTGCCCAACCCCGTGAAATTCAGGCGGCCACTCAAACTCCTCCATTTGGTACCTATGATTACCAGATCCTCATGATGAACTCTGAACAACCCAATACCGCTAACCTCAACATTCAGACTCGGTCCTGTCAGTACAACAAGCCCCCCGCTACATCTGTCACTGAGCCCCCTTCTTCAGGTCCCACAGAGCCTCTTTTGACACCCAATGGTCAGTTACAGATCCCTCAGCCTAAGGCAGAGGTTCATACCAAGATCCCCAAGGAACCATTATGCCAAAACGCTACTTCTGGTAAAGCTTCCCACTCCTACAGTATAGTAGATGACTTGGCGAAATCCCATGTCGCCATGTCAAAGCTGGAAGTCCTCCAGTCATGCCCTTCACAATGAAAAGCTCTAATAACTTCTATGGATGTTGTGGATCCTTTAGATGATCGTTTGATTGTCTACAACATTGAAAATTTAGAGCATCCCCCCCTTCCTACTTTTGTCACCTTCCAAATCCCTGTCAAGATTTGGAATTGCAACATCTCTCGTTGTATCATTGACAAGGGGGAATCCACCTGTGTGATGTCTGATTTGGTTTGGAAGCAACTCAGATCTCCTGAGTTAGCCCCTTCCACTATCACCCTCCATGTGTGGGATGGCCACTCTTCCCAACCCCTTGGCATGTTTCGAAATTGTCTTATTACTCTTGCGAGAAAGACTATTTGTGTTGACTTAGAAGTCATTGATGTCCCCTTAGACTACAAAATTCTATTAGGTCGTAGCTACACTTATGTGATGTTTTCTATCCCATTTGTGGTTCACCGTAAGATGTGATTTCCTGATAATGGAAAGATCGTCACCATCGATCAGTTGACATATTACGAACCGATGTCTCAGACCTCTCTCGAGTCCATTATCTCTTCGGTGGCCAATAAACAAGTAGTCGAACCTCTGACCAATGTATCACCTGGAGTTTATAAAAATTCCTCTTTGCTTGGTTCATTCCCTGGTCTCCCCTCTCCTATATCTGACCCTAGCTCATCAAATGTTTGCATGATGCAATCGTCTCGGTTTGACCTCAATCGGACTTGTTTGACTAGCCAGCAGCCCCGCCCTCTGTAGCCTGCTCCTAGTAATTCTACTCAGCCTTCAGGACCCTCTCCTCTAGGCCCCTCTTCTACAGCTGGTGTCCATGATCCTATCTACCCTCTTGGAATGGTTCCCCCTGGCCTTAACCATCTCGAAGCTATCCCGCCTGGCCATTACCCCTCCAGTCAGATACCGTTTCTTGCTCCCCCTCTTGGAGTATTTTCGGTACCTGTTATGGCTACCTTGTCTCTTCCTAACATGACCCTGGGGATCCCAATCTAGTACATTGATCACCCAGCCACTATTCCACCTGGTCAGCCCAAACCTTATACAGCTTTGACCCTGTTCCAACCGGTCGCCATGACCCCTCCATTCGCTTATGTACCCCAGCCACCTCAACAGGAACCTACTCCTATTGCGAAAGCTTTGAGTGAGGGGGGGAAAGCCCACAAGAAATAACCTAAGGAAAAGGCTGCCCAGATAACCCCTACTCCTCCTTAGCCTCCAAAGTGTACCCCCTAGTGTGCTTTGGGTGATGTTGTCGATCATGCCACCCATACCTGTCTTGAATTGCCTCGTCTCAAGCCCATGGTCAACGAAGCATTTCCGGGGTTTGATATCCCAAAGGTCTATGTAACTTTACCTGAATCGGTCCTGAAACTCAAGTCTTTGTGCACAAATCATTCTTGTGCTTTGTGTGATTTCCATGGCCACTATACCCACCTTTGTCTCCGCCTCGAAGACTAATGTGCCTCTTTAGAAGTGGTCCACCAATTCGAGGCCAAGTGCAACAAGTCCACCTCTCCCTTATTTACGAGTTTTTCTTTAGTAGAACCAGAGGTCACACCTGCTCCCATTGACATTCCCCCTCCTGATGTCGAGATGACAGAGCCTTTGGCCACCATTTTATACCTATCATCATCTATGAGATCCATGGTGGAAGATCCCGCTGGGACTTCCCCTTCTGTTTTTCATGACCCCCCTTCAGCAATAACCCTGGGCTCAACATCGGTAGATCCTTAATCTACTTGTTCTTCCGTCACCCCCCATGATGATGCACATGTGAACCTTTCTTCTCACGATGATGATTAAGGTAGATTTTCCATGTCACGTGGTCTCCCTTCTACCAGTCACACCATCTTCCATTATGATGAAGACATTATGGAAGCGATGACCGCCCCTGACTTTATATGGGATGATATGCACGATCGTGCATAATTCCTCCCATAGTAGTCCCATGACCAATAAGTTGTGGAAAAAAAATACTTCATTCTCGATGAGGTCGATTGGTTTAGAAATCCCATCCCTACACCCGATGCTTTCGAAGAAGGAAATATGGCCAATATCTCTCCTACCATTAAAATTAGCATTTATGAAAAGTCAGGGGTAGAAGAAAACATTACCTTGGGTGCCCAATGCACCCCGGAAGAAATTGAGGCTTACACCAAGTTATTCAACGAATTCCATGATTTTTTCACTTGGTCCTATTTAGAAATTACCAGACTTGATCTCGCCATTGTTGAACACCATATCGATACATGGCCAGATGCCAATCTTGTTTGTCAAAAATTGAGACCCATTAATCCTTCCATACAAGAGGTTTTCAAAATCATAATTGATAAGCTCAAGAAGGTTGGTTTATCTATTCCATTGAATACACCACTTGGGTGTCCAATCTAGTTCCCATTCTCAAGAAACAAGGCATCATCTGTGTCTGTACTGACTTCTGCGACCTGAACAAATCTTGTCTCAAAGACAACTTCCCCACACCATTCATTAACCAAATCATTGACGAGTGTGTGGGGCACGAGGTTCTATCCTTCATGGATGGTTTCTTTGGATACAACCAGATTGTTATCCGTCGTGCTGATAAGCTTAAGATTGTGTTCATTAGTCCGTGGGGAACCTTCACTTATCGGGTCATGTTGTTCAGCCTTAATAATGCTAGAGCCACTTTTCAGAGGGCCATTTCATATTGTCTTCATGACCTGGCTCGTATTATCCTTGCTTATTTAGATGACCTCACTACGCATTCTAAACATCGGGGGCAACACCTCCATGATTTGCATATCGTCTTTCTCCGATGTCGCAAGTATAATATCTGCCTCAACCGGCTGAAGTGTGTCTTTTGTGTTCCCGCCGACCGTCTTTTAGGCTTCATTGTGTCTAAAGATGGTATAACGCTTGACCCCTTGAAATTTCAAGCCATCCTTGAGCTTCCTATTCCTCAGACCTTACACCAGTTACAAAGCCTCCAAGGCAAAGCTAATTTCCTTTGCCGGTTCATACCTGACTGTGTCACCACCGCGCATGGGTTCCTTAGGCTCTTCGGATCTAACATTCCATTCACTTGGGATGATTATGCTCAAGAGTCTTTTGGTGTCCTAAAACATGCTCTCACCTCCACTCCCTTGATTCTTCCCCCTGACTTTTATAGGGATTTCATCCTGTACATCTCAGCCTCCACCCATTCGGTCGCTAGGGTCCTTATTGAGGAAGATGACAACGGAATCGAGCATGTTATCTATTATGTCAGTAAGAACCTTGTAGGCCCCCCTGTGTCCTACTCACATGAAGATAAATTAGCATTGGTTGTCGTGTTCTCGGTCCAAAAAATTCGTCATTATATCCTCATGCGTTCCACCAAGGTCATGACTAATTCCAACCCTATGGCCTTCCTATTGAGCCATTGGATCATCAATGGGAAGTATGCTCGTTGGATCGTTATCCTCCAGGAATTCGATCTTGAATTTGTCACACCAAAGAGTAAGAAAGGTTTATCCCTCACTGAACTCATTTCAGAATTACCTACTAGTACACAGGATCCTCTAATTAATGATGATTTCCCCAATGAACATTTGTTTTCCATTACTACAGATGATCCTTGGTTTGGGGACATCCTCACTTATCTGCGAACCCAAAATTTTTCCCTCCATATTTATCGTGATGCTCGACAACGTATCTGACACGAGGCCCCCGCTACCTTCTCATCAGTGATGACCTCTATCATCGCGGTGTAGATATTATCCTTCATTGTTGTCTCACACATGCTGAAGCTTAGTAAGTCCTTAATGCCTACCATAGTGGTGCTTATGGTGGCCACCTCTCTGGTCTCGCTGCTACCTAGAAAATCATGTGTACTGGGTATTGTTTGCCTTCTCTCTTCAGTGATTTAATTGAAGCAGTTAAACACTGTTCCAATTGCCAACATTTCATCCCAAAGGCGCGAGCCCCTCTGACTCCTCTCCGTCTTATCATATCAGTTGGTCCCTTCTGTAAGTGGGCCATAGAATTTATGGAGTGTCGACCTACATCTGCTGGTAACCACAAGTATATCATCATGGCGGTTGACTATTTCACAAAATGGGCTGAGGCCATGCCAACGTTCAACAACGCGATAGCTACCGCAACCCTCTTTTTCTTTAACCATGTTATCGCTCAATTCGAAGTTCCGAAAAAATTGGTCTTTGACCATGGCCGACATTTTGAAGATGAGATATGGCGTGAGCTATCCTCTCTGTTGGGGTTTGAGCACCAAATTTCATCCTCCTATTACCCCCAAGGTAATGGCCAAGTTGAAGTGGTCAATAAAATCCTTAAAACCATGCGAAAACGGACGGTGAATAAGCACAAAACCAAATAGCACCTTATGCTCTTCCCTGCTTTATGGGCCTATAGAACTTCTGTTAAAACCACCACCAAGTTTAATCCTTTCCACCTTGTTTTCGGCGAGGAGGAAGTCCTACCGATCGAGTATGAAATCCCTTCCCTTCATCTATCCATAAAACTTCTCCCTGACACCCAACCTTTAGAACAAAGACTTATCATGCTTGAGCACGCTTCCAAAGACTATCATGTTGCATTGCAAACCACCGAGGTAGCAAAGAAACACACCAAAGCTTAATATGATCCAGAATTCCACCCTTGTAATTTTCATGAAGGTGATCTTGTTCTAGTGTATGACTAGGCTCATGATGTCCTCAGTCATGGGAAGTTTGACTCATTATGGCTAGGCCCTTACATCATCAGTAAGGATTTGGGTAAAGGGGCATACCTTCTAGAGGATTTCGAAGGCCACCCTCTTCCTAACCCTTATAACGCACTCTATCTTAAGAAATATTGCCCTTAGCATTTCCCTCCTGAAATGTACATTGTATTTCTTTTAGGTAGCCAAATTTTGTTTTTTGTGATTTGATACTTCACCTGGAAACCTTTTTCCAAGAAGGGTCACTTCACCTCTCCTCAAAATCGAATTTCTTCACTTGCAAAACTTGTACTTGGGACACCACTTTTCCTTCATACTTGTCCATGATTGTGTCGATTTTCGTCGTGAGTAACCATCTTGTACTCATGTTTTTATGGTCCCCACCGGGCCTGTTCTATGTGGCAGCATCATTGAGTCGCCCTTGTTTAGAGCATCTGAGTTGAGTCATCATTGCATCCATGGAGTCTTTCCTGAGTCCCTTTGTATCTCGCTACAGTCCTCCATCCTTCATTTTTTTGTTCCTCTCTTATGTCGCACATTTTTGCCTTCAGTCATACTGTCTCCTATCCCCTCCGGAGTCGAGTCAGTAGCTACCAAGTCATCCATGCACTTTATGCTCTAACAAGGGAAGTCGTCAGCCCGCTACTCAGTACCCCCCATTCCACCATAATCCCTGGTGTCAGTCTATCAATTGCTTTACTATTATCCCTCTTGCCTTAGTCGAGGATCCTTATTGCCTCACCTATGGCAGACCTCCTTTTGTCAGCATCAACTTATTCATTCCAGAATATAGGTCTAGAGGGAGGTGTACCTTGGTTCCAACTTCCACTTTTGTTCGGTGCCTCATATCAGGCAAAGGTACCCTTTATTTCCCTTTGACTTGATTTTTTCTTAGTTCGAGCTTCTTATGGAATGATCGAGATCCGTATACTCGATGGTTCAGTGATGCAGCAAATTGTACTAGTGATTCCCAGGTATGTGTGAGATGTTTCAGACCTCATGAGGAGGTGGCCCTTCAAGTAGCCCCCCACATGCCCGAATGAATTCTCTACTACATCCTTAGATGCAGCTCCATAGATTTGATGGTTCCGGCCTCAGCCGCTTGCAGCGCCTCTTTAGATCACATGTATCATTCAAATTTTCAGAGCCCTTTACTATTTTATAGGGCCTCTTTGGTTGTACTTATATCTCATGTACTCAGATATTATTTTATAAGTCATGGCTATTGTCCCAGGCACAATATGTATGTGGTATCCATTATCATGTTTTTATTTGGCCCATGTTTATGCCAGCGTGTACTATATAGTTCAGTCCCTTATTTGTTGGACACATCGTTATTCTTTGTATTTTTTTATCTCGACGGGCATAGGTATGCCTCTCCCACCTCATGTAGAGCAGGTGCTCACTCATAAAAGAGACTTGTCATACCTGTAAGTCTCGCCTCCTCAGGGTATTGTCCTCTCGTGCTTTACTCTACCTTATATTTCTCTCTCTGACTCCCCCTTTGGTGTCTAGTGATTGAGTTCTAACAACGTACTTTGGTCATATGATTAGCTCCTAACGCTTACACGTTGGGGGTCAATATGTTACACCATTTTTTGGTTATCCAACCTCTTTGTATTAGATGGACTTAAGTACACCATGTAAGACCAATTTTACCATAGTAAAATTGCTTTCACTATGAAAAATAACTTAATAATCCATAATTTATTAAGTTGCTTTTGGTCGAAACAGGAAACCCCATGAGGAATAATTGAATAAATCCTTATTTGTTTGATTTTTCTCAAGGGATAATTAAGTAAACCATAGTTTAATTAATATTCCTAGTTATATCTAACCCAAAATAGGAAAATTAATTAGATAAATCATTATTGCAATCAACATCATTTGTCAACTAACAAAATGTTGATGATGTCCAATGGCGAATTTACGTGTCCACTAACAAAATATTGAGAATGCCCACTGGCGAGTTTGCTGATGTCGAACCTTCCCACTTGATGTTGACTTCCCAATGGCTGCTTTGATATTGACCACTCACTATTTACTGATGATGATCGCGCACTGACCGTTGATGTAAAAAACGAATGCCTATTTCTTTTTTTGATGTTGTCGAAAACTACTCACTGCTGCTTTGTAGTTGCTTTTGAAACTTTAAGTAAGAAAACCTTCAATTCCATTATTATCATTCCCCCCCCCCCCCTCTGCCCTTTGTCAGCTAAAAGGAGAGATAATCGACATTTGAATTCAAAACTACCCCCCTTCAGGTGTAGGAGAGTTTCACCATCTTCATTGTACTCGAAAATTTGTATTCTTGTGGGACTGAATCCATCGATAACACATAGAAAATTGTTTGAATGTATATGAACAGTTCCAACGATCAATCTATGCACAATTGATCTTCGATCTGGGTGGTTGATTTCGCATGCAACATCTTTCTGATGAATTATTTTTCTTGCCAAAATGGTGACAAGGATGGAGGTCAAAACATTTACTCTCCACATGGCCATTTCATTTACAATGGTTAGACTTATTATGAGCATTGTCTTGCAAGCCTGCATTGACAAACTGCACTGGTTTTGAGTAATCTGGAACATACATATTGTTGGCTTTGTTGTAACCTAGGCCATGCTGATCTTTGTTGAAGGAGATTTCATCCCAAGGTCTCATCACTTTCTTGGAAAGACCATCTTGTTTTTGTTCTTCACACTGGCTGTTATTGCTAACATTTTGTCCTTGATTTATTAAATATTATGTATCACATTGGGAATCAATCATTAACAGTTCATCGGTTTGACATGTTGCATCAAACTAATCAATTTGATCTTTGGTACTACTCATTGCATCATCAAGTAGTACAAATGAATGGATAAGATCCCTTGTGTCACAATATTTCATCAAATTTTTGGATGAGGTCTTTAGTGTCACAACTTGCATCTAACTTCTCTGTCAATTGTGCATCTAGTAAAATATCTTGCTTTTCACTTAACTTTGTTTGGAGTGCACTAATGAGTTTTTATTTTATCTCAAGTTCAATTTGAAACTCTTTTGTTGTTTCTAATGTGTTGGTCATTTGATCGATTAAGTTTTGATTATGCTTCAACTTCCATTCCAGTAATTCAATTGTATTCTATAACTCATGATTCCACTCTTTCAATTCTTTAATTTCTAGCTCTACATTTTGAAGACGTTTTCCACCTTTTCCCATTTTGACATGCTCGCTTGATTTGCAATTGTATTGATCTCTTTCTTGGTGAAACTTATTTTGCTTGATTCACGCTCACATGAATAATTGAATACTAGAACTCACACTCGCTTGACGTAGATTTGAACTTGCTTGATTACATTTTCTTGCTTTAGAGTTGAACTCGCTCGCTTGCTTGATTGTTGCTTAAATTAACTTCACGCTCGCTTGAAATTTTTTAATGCTTCAATCAACTTCACACTTGCTTGCTTTCATGCTTGCTTGAACATGATCATTTGTTTTTTAACTTGCTTAATCTATCTCTTGAATTTTCTTACTTGATCATTTCTTGAATTTACAAATGAAGGATGTCAAATACTACCCAATAGACTCACTTGACTTAATTGACTCAATTGAAGAGAATTGACTCACTTTACCTCCTATTAGTTCAAAACTTGGGTGTTGCTTTCAACCGAGAATGCACCCTTACAATTCAACTCAATTTGAATTTGATTACAAACTACCTTATATATATATATTTGCAAGTTACAGAATGACTAATTTTCGTTGAATGTTGATGTAGAATTTTCTTGAAATGCTTGAGTTTGTAGCTTCATTAACTTGATTTCCTTGAGTGAATGCTGTTGAATTGCCTGTTGATGTTGATTATGTGTTGCAGCTTAGAAATTTCTTTGTACTTTGCTTATTTTTGCTTGATTTGAAGAGAATTCATTATGTGCATATAATTCTTTAAATTTTTGTGTACTCCATGTGGAACATGTGAAAAACTGAGTGTCAAAAATTAGACGCACAAAACATAAGCATCATCAAGAATCATGTGCCATCACAAACATAATCATGGCGTACCTAAGATCCCCTTATTCAATTTCGGGCAGATCTAGGACACAAGCACCATCAAAAAATATGTTTTATTAAATAGTGGATGTTACACCATTTTTTGGTCATCGAACCTGTTACTATTAGATGGACTGAAGTACACCATGTAAGACCAATTTCTCATAGTAAAATTGCTTTCACTATGAAAAATAACCTAATAATCCATAATTTATTAAGTTGTTTTTGGTCTAAACAGGAAACCCCATGGGGAATAATTGAATAAATCCTTATTTGTTTGATTTTCCTCAAGGGATCATTAATTAAAGCACAGTTTAATTAATATTCCTCATCATAGTTAACCAAAAACAGGAAAATTAATTAGATAAATCATTATTTATCTTATTATTTTCTAGGAATAATTATTTAAAACATCATTTAAATAATATTCCTTGTTAAATTTGACTATATTATTTATAAATAATTGAATAAATCACTATTTATTTAATTATTACTCAACCACATTCTTAAAATAATATATAAATCATTTATTTATTTATTATTTCTAAATAAAGGGATTTGACCAAATTCAAATTCTTTTTCCCTCCAACAAAAATAATACAGTATTCCATAAAAGTTGGATCTATATTTGGTTAATAATATTTTAATTATGCACCAATATCTAGACCAACTCAATATTTTGTTATAAATAGAAGGGTTTTTCCATTCATTCACTACCTTTTGTTGCCTAAAGATCACTCTGGATGTATACTTTTGGTTTGACTTTGATCCTCCATCATTGTCATATTTTCCTACTTTTTGCTTGTGAGCTCCCCTTGAGTTTCATCTTTGTCTAAGTTTTCTACACCATCACGAGAGAGAGATCTTAGATTTGAAGCGTTGACGATATACAATAACCCATCCCATTGAGGGGGACTAGGAACATCTTTCTATGTTCCCTTCCTAGGTGTCATAATACAAAAAATTCTTTAAAATTTCTTGTCTTGTTCATTGGATGCATGGAGAAAATATTGCTTATTATTTGTTTTTTATTTTCTTTAATTGCATAGATTTGGATTTATGTAGCATTTATTTTGATCACTAACTGCAGATCGAAGGAAATTGACATCCATCTTTGATGTTAGGGCTGTTTGTTATGCACAGCTAAAGTGAGTTTTTTTCGTACGCTTGTGATTAGAATTCACACTAACAGTGGATTACACCATCTTTCACCTTGAAAACATCATCATAGAGTCTTCTCAAAGTTCCAGAACTCCTTGGAAGCAAATTTTCTTCAAAAAACTGGATGTTCACTGACTCAATCTCTCTCAAAGTAAAACATTACTTTGGAATACAATAATGAATTACTCTAAAAAAATTCACTTCTCACTGCAAATACAAAAAACAATTTCACCTTATTACTCCAAAATAAAAATAAAAATTAGCTTTATGAGTCCTCGCCTTATATCTCCAAATCTTATTTTTCCAATAAAAATGTTTCATTGAATCTTCCATGACTTCAAACATAAAATTTATACACCTTATCTCTCCAAAAACAATTTAACTAATTTATGCCCTCTTAAAACTCAAACATATTAAAATCCCCACTTCACCTTACAACGCTCATTTGTTCTTATGCACAAATTTTACGAAAAATACAAGTAAAAAGAAATTATAAACTCACTTTTTGGAAATGCACTTTTTCCCACGTATAAAACGTTGTAAAAATATTAAAATATTACTCCACTCAACCTTAAATTTTCACTTTTTAATGTATGAAAAACAAAAACTTTATGCATACCATATATCTTTGTACTTTTATGCACTTTAGTGAATTGACTCAGCGCACCCGTTCACTTACAACAAAAAAGACCAATTTGAAACGCAGCTACGTTCCAAGTCTCTTCCACCCATGCAAAAATATTATAGATGTGCCAACTCGATGTATCAAACTTGCAGCTGTAAAAGCGTGGTCAATTTGGGGCAAACACAGTCAAGCCACGAGCACCCCCCTGATGGAGATCAAGCCCACAAATATCTTGGCACTGGCCTTTTTTAGAACTTCAAGGATGTTGAAATCACTAGAGGACGATGATGGTTCCTGCCGGAGCCTCTACCACAATGGTCGTAATGGGTTGGCTTATCTTGATGACCGATAGGTTGTAGGTCTCCTGCTGCACCAGAATGGGATTCAAGATTTCCCTCATGGTTCACGTAAACTCAACAAGAAACCAACCCAATGCGTCTCGGTAAACACGATCCTTGAGCAGATGAAGCCCCAACATTCAATTCTGTAAATTGTTTTGAAACTGGTAAGAACAAAACTTATGCCCCAAAATCATCAGAGTGGTAGTGCGTAAAATGGATTTGCAAGGTATTGTAAATCATTTCCAAAAATAAGCAGAGAAATATGCAAAGGTTCAGAATTCTTATTCTAAACAGGGATTAAAATTAGAAGATGATAACAGTCTTCTGGTCTCTACTCATAGTTATATTGTAATCGCATAAGTTGAAAATGATTGCTCCTATATGTTTGAACTTTGAACGTGATCATACTATCAGAATTAAACTAGAAGCCAAATTTCATGAAATATGGTGAAGCAAAACCCACAACATGAATTCTCGTTGAGGATGGTGAAGCACAAGCCAAACATTAATTCCCACTAAAATATAATGCAATATTTTTATGTTAACTGATACTCAGAGGGTCGGCAAAGGAGGGCGTCTGCGAAAAGAGGATGGAACTGGAAATATATTCTCAAGGAAATCCATTCTGAATAAACCAGATGGAGTAACCTATCATTCCTTTCATCAAGCCTTTGAATGGATGAATAAATTTAACTGTATTTCATATATAAATATAAGTATATCATGGATAATCCAAGGAATGGAAAGTCTTATAGTCTCCCTTTCGCCTGGTTTACAACATTTATGCCAATGCCACAATGGGCAAGAAGAATCACCACCGCCACCAACACATCAATTTGAGCCATAAATTACTCAGGAAGATTTTTAAGATGAGTCGTCCTTCATTCAATTTCTCCATCTCCTCTATCTCGTCCCACACAGGACTAGAACTGTCCAAAGTACTAACGATTGAAGCCATCCTCAAAAAGGTTAGGTTATACACTCATAATCCCAGACATTCTTGAGAGGGAGTCAATTTCAATCCAATCTGATACCACATGAAGAAGATTTCATAAATAATCACACGTAATTTATCTAGACCAAGAAGTAGCAGAAAAGGCCTGAGAGTCTCACCCTACTCTCACATTCTCATTATTAAAATAATGTTTATGATACATATAAATACATGAGGAAGTTTGTCTCAAGATAGTGCATCTATCTTGGACTCTTTGGTTGAGCAAATATTTCAACAAAACATTAATCTAGGAGCCTAACTAGTTGGAGAGAAACTCTCAACCAAATTGACCTAAACTGGCTCCTAACTATGAGGAACAAACCACATCTAGAAAGGTAGGATTGAATCCTAACTTTCATGATTTAATTAATTTAATTATTTTGGACTTAGAATTGTTTTACTCACATGAGAGTGGGGCTAACACTAAAAATATAGTGCAAAAAAGTATATAGTTTGAAAAATAAATATCTAATAATATTCTAACTATATCCTCCAAGTTTCATAGCCTAAAAATTCCCAAAACAAAATTTATAGTGAAAAATTCCAAGATGATTTATTTGAAGAATATTTCAAGAGCATTCAAGAAGCCTGACTTCCTTAGACCATATCTTTGAAATTATATTGAATCAAAGTTGAAAATTTTAACCACATGTACATGAATTTATTCTATATTTATCCTCTAATTTTCACATTCTATAACATCCCATAAGAAAAATTATAGTGATAATTCTCATGTGACTTGTTCACCCCATAAATCGTTTTTTTACTTTCACATTTAGACTCCAAGAATCACCTGAAAAGTTATTCCTCAGCTCCTATTGCAACATCATATATCAAATTTCATGGATTGTGTTGAAATGAACTCATATGCCCTTTATTTGTAGTGTTTAAATGTTCACTTATGGAGATCACTAGTAAATTGGTTGGAACGACGTACTTGTACATTGGTTGAGTCATCTTGATGAAATATTTCATATCTCCTCATTCTTATGGAATCAATGGGAGTTCCATATATTTTTGAAAAGGAATCGAAATAATCTTTTTAATCATATATCTTATGCTCCCATTTGAGCTAAGTAGTTGTAGTAAAATTTTCTTCAAATATATGGTATCCAAATGGGGCATCAAAAGTCCAAAAATAATATTTCCAACAATCTTCTTTTTCCAATATTTATTTTGGGCATAAGCTATCTCCCCTTGTATTTGACATCAATGACAACAATATTTACAGAATTAAGAGAAGTCATAGGGAGATATAGAGATAGATATAGGAATTGGAGGAGAAATTTAGGGAGATAGAGAGAGATCAAGAGACATAGAAGGGGGGATTAGGGAAGTGGAGAGAGAGAGAGAGGGATGTACAGTGCAGACATAGGGAAGGAGAGAGAGAGAGAAAGTGATAGGGTGTGACATAAAAGGAGGGAGAGGGGAGAAAGGAGAAAGATAGACAAGGGAAAGGGTAGAGAGAGAGAGAGAGGGGGAAATGTTGGGATAGAGAGAGATAGGGATGTAAGGGGAGATATTTAGGGGAGAGAGAGAGAGAGAGAGAGAGGGATGTAGGAGTGATATAAATGTTTTTAGAATGGGTTGTTTGGGGGGCGGGAGAGAGAGACAGAGGAGGGACACACATAGAGAGAGAGAGAGAGAGAGAGAGAGAGAGAGAGAAGGGGGGCTTAAAAATGAAAGAGAGAGGGATATATTAGGGATAAATAAGCACAAAGAGAGAAATGGATAGGGAGAGAGACAAGGATGAAGAGTGGGGGAAAAATAAAGGGAGGGGGGGTAGAGGGAAGGAAGAGAGTGAGAGTGAGAGATAAAGAAATGGAAAATTTAGAGATATATAAAGAGGGAGACATGGGGAGAGAGATAAAGAAATGGATTTGGAAAAGGGGAGAGAGGACGGAAGCATGAAGAGATGAAGAGAGAGGAAGGGATAGGGAAAGAGAGAAAGAGGGAGAGGGGTGGCTAAGGAAGGGGGTTATTAGTGAAGGGGGGAGAGAGCCTACCATAGGAGGGAGACATAAGTATAAATTGTATAAATTATGATGTAGATTTGCAACTTCTCATGAAGTTTTAATTAAAGTCATAAGACACAAGCCTACTCTATGTCTCTGAGGAAATCAATTTACAATCTAGAAAATCAATCACAAACTTGAAATGAGAAATAATACACATGCACACAGTGTTTTTTTGGGAAAATAAATCTACTAAAAACCCCAATTCCTACTTGCATTAATCTGATGAATAGAGATGTATTACAATTGATTTGCTCAACTGAGTACAACCTGCAAGTGAATAACCTCTCTCTGCTCATTGAGAAGCTTTGGCACAAAATTAGTCAAATTTTACCTCTGCTTGAGCCCCTATTTCCTTGCACAATTCCTTGAGAAATTAGGCCCCTATTATTTAAGAAATTCCTCAAATTGATTGCACAATTCCTAAGGTTGATCATCTGACTACATGCAACACCTGTACACTCAAAACTAGTCTAAAATTGATATACATTACTTTGGAATCTCCACCACAACTGGGGAACTCAAATTCTCTGTATGCATTAGCTATTTTGGTTTGATTGATCGGTTAATTGGATGGTCATTGAGTTTAACTGATGTCCCACTACACAATTGAGCTTCCACTAGTTCCTCCAACAGTTACAACTAGTTTAACTGAAAACAACTTGAGATAACTGACTTTGATTTCTACAAATTAGCAATCAACATACTTAACTGAAATCTAACTCCTCCAACTCAAATTTACTGAGATAAATGAGTGACAAGAGCCATGTCACCTCAGTTAACTGCATCCAAGTTCTCTGCTTTTGTGGAAATTTAAAATTTCTCAATTTAATCAAAGAAAAATCAAATTGAGAATTTCTCGCTGCATTTTTCAACACAAAGAGAGAAATAGATGAACAAGGAGAAAAGAATCAAGTGGGAAAGGATGAAGAAGGAAACAAAGTGAGAGGGGGGCAAGAGGGAGATATAGCTCTAGAGAGAAATAATGATAGAGGAAGATGGAAAATGAGCATGTGTGTGTGTGTGTTATACAATGTGTGTTCATTATATAATGCATGTGTCTTTTAAAAAAACATGTGTTTTATTAATGTGCACATGTTACTAATTTAAAAATATATTCGGTGGGGACGTCTTTTCCAGTTACATGGTGGATGAGGTGGTCACTTTGGTTTTAGGTTTGGGGTGACAAACATCTTAGTTTGTTCCATATAAATCAAAACACATCCATTTTTACAACTTCTTGATTTTCAACCATGATTCCTCAACACATTTATACTCTCTCTCTCTCTCTCTCTCTCTCTCTCTCTCTCTCTCTATATATATATATATATATATATATATATAAGAAAATAATTTTTATTTTTTATTTAATTTTTTTTGGACATATAACAAATTTACAAAATAATCTTAGGTTTTTTATTTCCACTATAACTTTTGATTGGTTGACTTATTTTGAAGTAAAAAACAACCTACACTAGAATATATGAGGACCTACGTAGTAAAAAAAATAAAATATGAATTTTTTAAGACTGTCATAGCAAGGTTAGCAATTAGTCTCGTCATTTTAAGGCTTAGGTATGTTTCCTAATTTAAAATAATATAAAATCAACATTCAAAATTATGGAAAAATAACTTGATGCACAAGATTTGTTAGTTATATAAATCATAACCAAACCTGGGGCCTAGCATGAAGATATGCATCATGTTTTAGAGAAAAATCTACAAATTTATTTAGAAAATTCCAACATTTGCATACCAAACATGGTCCTAACATGAAGATATGTATTATGTTTTAGAGAAAAATTAACATACCAAATTGAGAAAAACACCATTTTTTTATAAGATACACAAATTTTCCATAAATAAAAGCTATATATTCACGAAAACAAATTGGTTGTTTACATATCATCATTTTACATGATGTCCTAAATAATTTCTTTTAGTGATCAAAGTTTTCTTTTTCCAGATTTCTCTTATAATTAACATGTCATAATTTGATATTTCTCTTATAATTAGCATGTCATAATTTAATAACATTATTGTGCACCAATCCATAAATAGATTTATATTATAATTAACCTATCATAATTTGATAGCATTATCTTTCACCAACCCATAAATATTATTTTAGAAATCAAAAGACTAATTTACATTTCAGTGTAGCATAATAAACTTGAGAGATAAATAATTTCATGGCTTCACAAAATGGGCCCAAGCTTATCTTTTTTTCTAATTAGAATAGTATTCTTCGTAATAAAATAATCTAACTTGAGTATAACCATAATGAAAGAGTACAAATTTAAAAGGACTCTCATAAACAACCACTAATATGTTTTCTATCCTTTTTTTTTCAATATATAAAACAAATATGTCAATAGTTATTTGTTTAAAAATGAAATTAACGTACTTATTTATCCGACGATCACATTTAATAACTACCTTCCCAACATTTAGGCATCCTAATTTTAATTTAGGAGTTTAGGCTCGTAAGCCACAGAGAATATGGATTCCTAATAAATATGAAGCTTTATTTTAATAGCACTATGACTAATTCAAATCATATATTTCATTCTATTGCATTTTTTGGTTTATGGTAATAATAGCTTTATTTCGTATTGAGGGTGCCAAGATGTTTTAGAAGGCCATAAAAATAAAGCACTGAAGTCATGAGATAGCTTAGATATAAGACAACTAGTATCTTCATGAAAATGGTGTGTTAGTGATCTAAGCTATCTCTCAATTTCCAACGCGTTTCCTTTAGCATTACCTATATGAAAAAATCAACTTGGTCTACATCATCTCTCACAAGGGGCCACAAACTACCCATGAGTTCCCCACATGTAAGAATAAGATTTCATGAATACTTACACAGTATCCATCCACAAAGTTACATGTAAATATCAACTCTTTTAAGTACTCACAAACAACCCATTTGTAAAAGATATCTCTCCTCGACTTGATTTAGTACCCTTAGTGAATATCAAGAGCTACCATGATCACTATTAAGTGCTCATATATAAAATTAAGTACCTAAAACAAGTTTTCTTTCTTTATTCATCAACGATGAGAAAAGAGCAAAAAGCGTTGTGTTAATATGTGTATATGAAGGTTTAAATGCCCCATTTTTTATTTTTTAATCATCCTGCATGGGGCTTATATTTAACATTACGATATGGTATAGTACATCCTAACCATTCCAAGGACATAATTTTATCTATTAGGTGTACTTAGAAATAGATGCATCCATGATTTTGGGATATATCTTTCATTGATATATGTATTTATTAATGTACATTTTGTGCATTACATATATGTGATTTTTTTTTCGAAATGGAATGTGCTAATTACTTTAAATTTTTTTTGAGGAAATTAATTTTAATTAATATTTTTTTTTTTTTTAAGAATTAGCAATCATTCGTATTCATTATTATATAAATATTCTTTACATCATTTTTATTGTTGCAATGTGGATGGATCTAAATAGACAAGATGGAGTATAATAGTAGGTGTTAATGTGGACCACTTTCTATGAATCAAGAATTTCAAAGTGGCTTTCATGTTGCATTGGAAGTTTTTAACATAGTAGAGTGAGAATGGGTTGTGAGAACTCCTATGAAATCCCAAGGTAGTCTAGTGTGATTTTATTTGTTTGAGCATTTATTCCATCTTCCTAATTATGTTGTTTGTAAATTTCAAAAAGGTTATATGCGTATTTATACACTATCTTCCTCCATGCATAGTGACAATTTATTTACTACCAATGTGGAGGGGAATAGATAAATTAGTAATGATGCAATGGTGGTTTTTAAGAGAACTAAGGGTTTTGTTACCATGTGTAAAGTACCTTAAATGTATACATGTTTACCTTCTCATGCGACGTGTTATGCTCATTGCTTGATAACATTCAAGTATTGATTCAAATTCTTTAACAAACCACCTCGATATTCCCTTATGTAGTGTTATTGTATCTTACTCATAATACTGGGGAATTTTTTTGTTGAGTATCTTAATGAAATGTTAGCTAAGGGGAAAGTCACTGAACAAGGATTTTCTATCTTGAATACAATTATAGTTAACTTATACTATTACTATAATTATATATTATTCAAAGATTTTAGCATTTAGAAAAGCAATATAACGGCCTACTCATACCATATTTTAGGATGCAAAATATCATTTCAATGTGGATCATCCTCTTGTTCATTAAGAATAGCACTTGGTACTTGATGGCTTAAAAATATCAATTTTTGTTCATTTCATTACCACTTGTCATTTAGCCAAAAGCGCCTTGTTCTATTCAAATAAAATTTAAGGCAATAAATTTTGTTATAAATAAAGGAAAGAAAATGTAGAAGACATACAATAGAAAACTTTGGAAATAATCTGTGAGATGTATGCTTAGATAAGTGAAATATAATCAAGATGTTATTTTGTTGGTAGTTATGAATGAAACTTAATAATATACAAGGTTTATACAACAACAAAAAAAAAAGATTTTTTTTAAATTTTTATGTAGGCCATGACATTGAATTTGATGAACAATTTACATTATTGTTACAAGTATATCTAGGAAACTAGAGCTCCTCCTATTTATCCAAGAACTTTCAAATTCCTATTATGAGCAAAAAGACATAGATAGATCTCATTATTTAATAGAACTTAAAAATATTTGAAGCTTTGGTTTATATATCCAACTTAATATTGTTTTTCATATTGATAAATTAGTATAGTTTCATAATTATTTTGTAACTTTTAGATTGGATGTTGTAAAATTAACCTATTTTCAATTGTTTCTTGCCACTATATAGCCGTAACATGATACAAATAGGTAGATTATTTTCACTTTTGATAGACTTAAAGCTTAAAGTGATTTCCTTAGTGATGAAGTTTAATGTCTCACTTCATTCATTTAAATTATTTACAAACTTAGAAAATGAAATAAGAAAACTCTAGCAATACATGTAGATGTTAAAGAGAATTCCCACAAGGGTTGACATGTCTATAGAGACTTGATTCCACACTATTTGGAACACAAATCTTGAACCGTACCACTTGAATTAAATTCCTTTAACTATTATTTAAATAAAATTAAAAATATAAAACCGTCAACATTTTAATCTATAATATAAAAAAAATAAAAAAAAATTAAATATTACTTAATATATTATTTTTTAAAATCATTTAAATAAATAAAAATTATATTTTCAAATATTTATTTATTTACAATAATAAAAATAAAATAATTCCTCACTTTATTAAAATTCAATTTTTTCATCATTACTTAGCAAAATCACAAATCTAATTAAAAAAGTTTTATCTCTTATTAAATTTTAAAATTTATTAAATATAAATATTTTCTTTATATTTTACATATAAAGATTTGAATTCAATTTCTTTTCCAAATATTAAATACTGTCACATTATATATTAAATAAATCCATATATATATAAATAACACATCTAAATATAAATACAAATACAGTGTAGAAGATTTAAATTCACATTAAATTTCATTTCCAAATATTAATTCCTCTCACATTTTATTTTAAATAAATCCTCATAAATAAATAAAATTATTTTTATTGAGTTAATAACATATTTTAAAAATGAAAAATAATTTTATAAAATATTAATCACTATAAAGTAATATGATTTATATATAAAATAATTAAACCGTTTTATTAAATTATAAAATAAAGTGTAAAAAGGAAATTAGTATAAAATATAATATAAAAATATTTATTAAAATTTTAAATGAAAAACTCCAAAGATGAATTTTTTTAATAACATTTTTCCTTGATAACGTTATGGATCATTGTAATCCCCGAATATATTTTAGGTTAGAAATAACTTGGCTGTAATAATAATTCTTACTTTTACCATTCATTTACATATGATATCCTTATATTACATTTACTATTAATAACATTTATCATGATATTCTACACTAATTTGATCTTTTCTTCCAGGTTGATTTTTATGTTATGATTCCCCTGAATGGATCTTTCCCATACATCTTCGATCATTTTTATGTCTTTTAAATTGGAGAGCTTCTCAATTCCTACTGGAAATATCTTGAGTGACTTGCAATTCTTTACCTTCAAGAATTGAAGTTCGGGCATTGTATCCTTCGTCCACACAACATTTGATGAAGACAAACTTGATATACTCTCTAACACTAGCATGTTCTCGATCTCCAAGCGCTTCAACATCGGAAATTCACCAACGATTCCCCTAATCCCCATCTCCCTCACTTTACTTAACTGTTATAATCTCAATACCCTTAAATTTAGCAATCTCTCCAATGGTGGAAGCTCTTCCAGTTGGCCACACATTACCAAACACAACTCCTCCAGTTGTTTAAACTCACAAATAAAATTGGGCAAACTTATCCCACTGTAATAGTAGAGACCAAATCTCTGCAGGTTATTCATGTTTTGAATGTCAGGGGGGAGATCCTCCATTACCTCATCCACATGAATAAATTGCAATACCAAATGCTTCATCTGCAACCAAGTTCCCATTGGACCCACTTTCATTCTCGACCTTTTTCCATCTACTATCTTTCTTGATTTGACATGTAGACTGAGCTCCTTCAAATTTGGAAATTTTGTAAAATCTTTCAAACTGCACATACCACTCTCACCTTCGTCCATGCCCAGTACAACCTTTCCCATTAGAATTAACATTGGTCCAATGGACAAGGTATCTTGTTTAATGACGTAAGTTGAGAGATCCCATGTAGAATCCCTGCTAACCTGATACAATTATGTAAATCTAAATGCTTGAGATTTTTCAGCTCTCCTATTGTACATGGAAATGATTCCAACGCTCCACAGTGGCTAAGATGCAAAAATTGCAATCGAGAAAGATTGCATATGTCAACGGGAAGAGTACTGATTTTGGTGCAATTCAACCCCAAAAAATCAAGCTATTTGAGTTGCCACATCGACTCTAGAAATGATGTTATATTAGTGTCGCCAAGATTCAAAACCCTGAGAGAGGTGAGATTGAATAGGAAGCCATTTGGAACTTCTCTTAAACCCTGATTTTGGGCTAAGATCAAAGTTCCAATTGTTGGGCATCTGAAATCTGTGGGAAGAAATGTAGTATGATTATAATAGATAATATATATTCTCTTGTAATGGTCTGGTCCAAGTTTTGACTTGTTCTAAATAAACATTTCTCTTGCTTTTCAACAATATGGATCGTCATATCATGAAGAATGTTGTGAAATTTTATGCACTCCTTTTGGACACTAACCATCACATGAATGCCAGTATAATTAATGCTAACATACTCAAACAAGCAATGTTATACTAATAGATTTACATATTTGTGCCTTGCTTCCATTAATTGGCTTTTGTCTCTACTACTAACCAATCCCTCCCCTATCCACATCTCCACTAATTTTGCATAGATCAGTGCGAGACAATTGACAGAGTGCTGGAGAATCTCATGAGATATTAAGCATTGTATTGTTTCATGATTCCTTGACTTTATGCAATATATGATAGCAGGGTTTTAATCAGTTGATTTCCCTAAGAACATCTTGCATTGTGTGATTTATTTACTTCTTTCTCTTACTTTCATGTGATTGAGCGATCACATTTTGTATTTTGCAAATATTGTATAAGGATTCATTATCTTATTTTAGTACATCACAAGATCGGATTGAATCCATTGATATATAATTTCTATAAATTTATACATGGTATCATAGCGATATTTCTACTTAATAACTGCACCAATAGCATATTCAGAGGCATATGTCTCAATCTCAAATGGTTTTTGCAAGTCTAGTAATGTTAGCACTGGTGTAGAGCAGAGAAGATGTTTCAACTCTACAAACGCCTTCTGTTGATATTCAAACCAAAATAAATTTTCTTTCGTCCCTCCCTTGGTGAATTGAGTCAAGGGCCAATTGATATGAGAGAATCCCAACACGAACTTGCGATAGAAATTGGCAAGACCCAGAAAGCTGTGGAGCTCTGTTAGAGTGGTTGGGGCTGACCAATCCTGAATGACTTGGATCTTGGATGGATCCACAATCACCCCTGCTCATCAATAATGTATCCCAGATACTGAACCTAGATCATGCCAAAAGTGCACTTCTCCAAATTGGTACACAACTTGTGTTGCCACAGTGCTTGGAGGACCTGTCGGATGTGGTGGAGGTGCTCTTCCCAAGTCTAGTTGAAGATCAAGATGTCATCCAACTACACCACCACAAATGAGTTGGTGAATGGTCGTAATATGTCTTCCATCAACCGCATCAAGGGTACGAGAGCATTCATCAACATGAAAGACATGACTAACCATTCAAAGAGGCCCTCCTTGGCTTTGAAGGCAGTCTTCCAGACATCGGAGGGTTCGATTGGTACCTGGTGATACCTAGACTTCAAGTCGATCTTGATAAAATATTTGGCCCCCTTGAGCTGGTCTAGGAGGTCATCGATTTGTGGGATTGGATACCTATTATGGACTGTGATCTTGGTCAGCGCCCGATAGTCAATACAAAGTCTCTAGGCGTCGTCCTTCTTCTGTACCAACACGATCGGGATCCCACAGGGTGAGGAGCTTGGCCCGATGTGCCCTTTATACAATGGCTCTTGAATCTGCCTCTTGATTTCATCATTATTCATAACATAGAGTCGATAGATCGGCTTATTAGGCAGCGACGCACCTGGGGTTAGATCAATGGAGTGCTTGACCTGACAGTGTAGAGCTAACCCTATGGGCGAGGAGAAAATGTCCTCGTATTCCTCCATGACTTTGTCCATATGTTTTTGCCACATAGGGGCACCCTGTTTAGATGTTGCAGCCACAATATTCTTCTTTCCTTATGGGTGAATCATAATGAAAACAATTTTCATCGTTTGGGAAATAATCTTATTGCATTGCTTGGCAGTAATCAAAGAGATGGTAGAAGGCGGTACTACCTATGATATCTTGTACAAATTATTTCCAAAATTAATAATAACAGAACATGGCCTAGAATCATACATAGCATGTCGCTTCCAAAGTATGTTTGACCTAATAATACATCAGAAACTTCAACAAGAGAAATATCACACAGTACCTCATCCATGAATGGCTTGATGTTGTAGGGAAGGCAACACTGTTCGCTGACACTGAGATCTCTTCCTTGGTGAAGCCACCCGATGTTATACAGTTGTGGGTGTGTTGTGGTTAGTAGGACAAGCCGCTTCACGACCTCTCCCGAAATGAGGTTATTTTGGCTTTCGCTATCAACAATGAATTGTCGTGTAGAACCCTTCACCCACATCTGGGAATGGAAGAAGTGTTCCCCTCCTCTAGATATCCAGGTTCCTCCTGTATCTTGGTGGTGGAAATGGTGGCACTAGGTTCCACATCAATGATTTTCTTCCCTTTTTCATTCCCCTTGTCTGGTTCTGACTCAAAATCAGAACATGCATCTGATTCGAATGCCTTTAGCTTGGCCACTAGCGACGTTTTGGCTCGAATATCACTTGTGTTGTGAGTGGAGATTTTATGAAATTCACACCACTTCCTTGTGTCCTTCTTTGGCTTTGTGATGTTGTTCCTAACTTGCTTCTTCAGTGGGTTATCCTGAGTTGCCCTAGGCTTTGGATTTTCCCCTTGAACTACAGTTTGGGGGTGCCTTTCCCTCGATTCAGATTCATGGATCCAAATTCTCGTTTCTTCTACTTAAATTTCTGCTCGATCTTGGCAGCATATCGATATGTCATGCTAAGTGAGATAATGTCGAGGAACTCCATTTATTCCTGAATGTATCTATGAAAATAGTTGTGGTACTTGAGCACCAAGTATTTCTATGAATCTTTAATACCCAACTTTGTGCGCAGGGTATGGAACAAATTCATTAGCTCTTTCACATCTTGCTCCCTTTCCTGTCGCAGTGTGGTCCATTGGATGTACTTGTCCTCATAGCTCCCCACGAGGTAATATTTTTCCTTGATGCCATACAAACTGATTTTGTTCTAAATATAAAGTTTTAATGCATACCTTTTGTGTGTTTTGCGTATTATGGAGCTCAAAGTATTGCTCCATTTGTAGTATCCAAGTTATTGGATCCTTGCCATCAAACTTCCTCATATCTATCTTTGGAATATGGTGGGTCTTAGATCCAACATTAGAGTCTATGAAATCATGATTTTCTGGGAAAAATACTGAGAGGGGGGTGAATCAGAATTTATAGCTTACTTAAAGCTTTATTTTTTCCTTACTAATTTCTATACGTGAATTTAATGAACCCAACTAGCGTATACACACAGATAACTTTAAGAAAACTTGCGTATGACCAGAGATATTATTGTGCAGATAATTTTTTACTTAAATAAATGCATCATTCATTCATCATATGTCTAGTAAGTAGTAAACATGTGCAGTAAGAATAGAATAAATCATCACACTTAAGAAATACAGATGAACACCAGGAATTTAAGGTGGAAACCCGATTCGGGAGAAAACCTCCGCTACTATCATCTCTATCTTCAATATTTATTATATGGAAAACTACTTACAATATTGTACCAATGCAGACTCATATTGAGTATGCAAGAATCTACCTGCAGAAGGCGGTTGTTACACCATTTTTTGGTCATCCAACTCATTGGTATTAGATGGACCCAAGTACACCATGTAAGACCAGTTTTACGATAATTATAATTGCATTCACTATGAAAATAACTTAGTAAAACCACCTTTATTAAGTTTTTTATGGTCTAAGCAGGAAACCCCATGGGGAAACATTAAATAAATCCATATTTGTTTTATTTTCCTCAAGGAATAATTAGTTAAACAACAGTTTAATTAATTTTCCTGGTTATATTTAACCCAAAACAAGGAAATTAATTAGATAAATCATTATTTATCCTATTATTTTCTAAGAATAATTATTTAAACATTACTTCAATAATATTCTTTGTTAAATATGACTAATTCTACCTTAAATAATTAAATAAATCATTATTTATTTGATTATTACTCAACCATATCCTTAAAAGGATAAATAAATCATTTATTTATTTATTATTACTCAATCACATCCTTAAAATGATAAATAAATCATTTATTTATTTATTATTTACAAATAAGGGAATTTGACTCAAGTCAAATTCCCTTTCCCTCCAACAAATATAATAAAATATTCCATAAAAGTTGGATCTTGATTTGGTTAATAATATTTTAATTATGCACCAATATCTAGACTAAATATTTTGTTATAAATAGAAGGGTTTTCCCATTCATTTGTCACCTTTTGTTGCCTAAAGATCACTATGGATCTCAACTCTTGGTCTGATTATTGATCCACCATCATAGCCATATTTTTCCATTTTTGTCTGGGTTTTCTACACCATTAAGAGAGAGGAATTCTAAATCTGAAGTGCTGAGGACTTACAAGAACCCATCCCATTGAGGAGAACAGGGAACACCCTCTTGTGTTTTCCTCCCAGGTGCCATCAATACAAAATTTATTTGATATATTCTTTTCTACTTGGAATTAAGATTCATACTAACAACTGGCGACTCCACACGGGTTTACGATTACGATCGCTGTCGTTTTTCTAATCCTTGCATATCTAGCTGCTTCAAACCCTAGGATTTCTCTTCAGCCCCTTGTTTTTTCTTTTCTTGATCTTGTTTTTAACCTATAAAACCATAAAATGATAAAAATTCTAACTTTTGCATGTTTTCGAACCCATTGCGCAGGTGACAGACATCAGCTGCAGCTGAGACGACAACATTTTCTGAAACTTGCCACTGAGAGTGCCAGAGGTGCAGGTCACACTTTTTAGCCCAAAACCTGTGACTTGGACTCTCGGGGCACACATTACAGCCCAAAAATTGAGACCTCTACTGAACACATGTCAAAAACTACGATCTGGACATTTTGCAGGGATTTTTCTTAAAGTTTTCTGGGTTTGTATGAGTCTTTGTTCAGGGTTTTCTAACCTCCGTCTCTGCCCGTTTTTGACCTGTACTTGTTCTGTTATGCTCAACTAAGTGGGAACCTAGCCCCCTAGGGCTTCAGTACCCTCCACTTTTTGTGGAAGAGTGTTTTCTGTTGCAGGTTGTCTGAAATTTCAAAGTCTTCAGCCATTTTTTTCAGATCTGATACCTCATCTTCAGACTTGCTTTAGATCGGCTTGTTATCCATCCAAATCTCCTCATTCAACTTTGTTTGGGTTTTCCTTTAGGGATCACTCTGTTTCCCTCCTGGAGATAGCCTTTCGCCACCTCTTTTTACAATAATTTTTTCCTTAGATCTATTGTTGTTTCTGCACCACTTTCCAGCAGATTTTGTCCTTTAGATCCCTGTCCCTTCTGACCTTAGATCTATTGGTTGTTTTAGTGTGTTTTGATTAGTTTTTTCACTCACCTATAGACTAGTTGTTGAGAGGCCCGCCTCCTTGGGTTTAGATTATTGCATTATTAGCTGTTTATTTTCTATTTTGCAGGCTCATATACTTTCATTTGCAGGTTATTTACAACACACTTTTTTCTTTTTCTCTACAAACGTCTGGGTTTAAAAATTAAAATTTACACACTTCACACACACACCTTAAGTGAAAAAGGGCTTGGTTAACACCGCCAAGCAAAGACTCTAAAACATTGAAATCATTTGATCCTGCACCTCTTTGCCCTTGTTTCAACATTGTAATCACTTGATCCTGCACCTCCCTGCCCTTGTCGGTCTCTTTTTCCTTTATGCCATGCTTGTGTCATCACCGTTGCACCACCAAGGCGTTTATCCGGGAGACTTCTTGGCCTCTATCCTCAGTTTTCGGTAGTGATCCGAATTTATGTAGGAATGCAATAGAATAAACATATAACCATAAATACAAAGATGTAGCGGAAATAACACTTCATTTCATTAATATCAAAGAACTAAAATTTGCTTATAGACAGAATGGAAATAAAACTAGCTAGGGCACTGGTAGCTATCTCTAAGAAGAGATGTAAGGGCTACAGGCCTCTGAACTGAGTTACAATGAAGCTCGAGGGCCTATTTATTATTTAGAAACAATGGGAAATCCTAAACAGCCAAAACCCTAACCCTAGGAGATGAAGCGCCAAAACTATGGGCCACGTTTGGGTAAATTGGTGTTTCAACTTCCCAGGGGCGTAACTTTGGCATACGATCTCTGTTTGACACGTACCATACCTCGTTAGAAAGATCTATCTAAGGACTACAAATTTTGAATGAACAACATCAATCCATGGACTCATGTTGCTCTACGTTTTCCCAAAAAACATCGTTTAGGGCCTCAAAATGGCTCTGGAAGTTCAGGACCCGAAAAAATGCTAAAAATAGTAAGTTGTGCCGAAACTAAAAAACTACAAGAGAAAATGGTGGGGCCCCAAGTGGAATTGGCGGGTGACCACCAATATCCACTTGGATCATTCCTCCCCCCTTAGGAAGCAATGGTCCCCATTGCGTTAAGTTTCTTCATGAGATGAAGAAATTGCTACTGAACTTGGTCCCTGGTGAACCACTTTCCTTGGTGCAGGAGTTGGCCAGCTTTGACAACCCGATACAGTTGGATCTTCTGTTGGTGAGTGCTCTTGATTTGCATGTCCATGATACAATCTATGGTGGCCTATTCCATGTAGTCTGGGTTTAACTCTATTGGGGTGAGTTGTTTTGCAATGTCAGAGGTGTCCAGTAAAGGCCGGAAGTAAGGACGAAGGCGGTCCACATTGAATAATGGGTGCATACTAAGGAATAATGGAATACTGAGCTCGAAGGCATTGTTCCCTACAACCTTGGTGATGGTGTACGGCCCGTATCGGAGCAGGAAAAGCTTGCGTTGGGGTCCAGTGAGGCGCTCCTTCTGCAAATGTAGCCATACTTTGTCGCCCACCTGGAAGTTGTGTGGCACCTGGTGTTGATCATGGCATTGCTTGTACTTAGCATTGGCTCTGTCTAATATGTCATGAACCTATTGGAGGATGTGTTGAATGTGCTCGATGAAGCTATTTTCTTTGTTAAATTTAGACTGGACATGAGCTGAATCGGCCTGAGTAGCCGCAAATGGCATGGATATGTCAATGGGACATAGTGGCTGGTATCCCAAGCCCACCTGAAAGGGGATATGGCCGATTGAACTGTGGAGAGCCTGATTATAACTATGTTGTACATAGGGGAGGCTCCCGTCCCATGTGTGTGGATGCTTTGAATTGTACATGTGCATAATGTGTACAATCATTATGTTGACGACCTTTGTTTGGCCATCTGTTTGGGGATGGAAGGCTGTGGAATTGGTGAGCTTGGTGTCCAGCATTGACTAGAGGCTGGACCAGAATGTGTTGAGGAACCTGCTATCTCGATCTGATATGACAGACTGTGGGATCCCAAAGTGCACCCACACTCGTTCAAAGAAGAGTTTAGTAGTGGCTTTTGCTGTGATATTCTTCTTGCAGGCCGCCATAATGGCCATCTTCGAGAATCTTTCGACGACCATGAAGGCAGGCTCGACATGTAATCCATGGAGATGGATTCCCAAGGTCGACTAGGGGTAGGTAGCGGAGTATATAGGCCTTGCTTCTTGATGGTCGGTTTGGCAATGGCACAGGCAATGTAGGATCTGATGTGCTTCTCGACATCCTTTCGAAGGTTCAGCCAATAGAAATACTTCTGCAGTACAGATACTATTTTCTTGACCCCAAAATGACCAGCGATTCGATTGTAGTGTGCTTCCTATATCATCTTGGCACGCTCGCTTGAAGGAACACAAAGGTGTCCCAGGTGACATAAAAGTGCATATTGGAGGTGAAAATTTGGAACTTGCGTACCCCCCAAGAGTGCCTTGTAAGTGTGGCCGAATTCTCAGTCGCTCTCATAGAGAAGCAACCAATCAGAAGTCTTGTGCCCACAAGAGTTGAGAATGGTGGTGAGCACCATGATCGGTGGTTGGCTGAGGCAGTCTGCAACATTATTGGTGCTACCCTTCTTGTACTTGATGTTCAAATGAAAATGTTGCAAATATTTGGACCACTTCTAATGGCGATCATTCTGCAACTTCCCTTGTGTCTGTATGAACTGCAGGGGCCGGTGGTCTGTGTGGATGATTGTTTCCTTCCCAAAAATGTAATGCTTCCATTGTCGACAAGCTTGCACAATGGAATACATTTCTTTGTCGAAGTGGGATACTTGCGGGTGTGTCTAATATTGTCTCCTTCTTAAAAGTACCCTTTAGATGTCCTGTTGATGAAAATACCTTTTAACGAAATGGAAGCATACTGTCTCCAATCTCGAGTAGGCCATTGCAAGTCGATAATGTGAACGCGGCGCGGAGACGAGAGGTGATTTTTAATTGCATGAATGCCTTTTGTTGAGGTTCCGACCAAAATAATTTTTCTCTCGCTCCTCCCTTGGTGACTTGACTCAAGGGCCAAGTGATATGAGAGAATCCCAACACGAACCTACGGTGGAAATTAGTAAGACCCAAAATGTTGTGAAGCTCTGTTATAGTGGTTGGGGCTGGCCAATCCCGAATGAATTGGATCTTGGTTGGATCCACATGCACCCCCCTTTCATCAATAATGTATCCCAGATATTGAACCTGGGTCATGCCAAAAGTGCACTTCTCCAAATTGGCACACAACTTGTGTTTCCGCAGTGTTTGGAGGACTTGTCGGATGTGGTGAAGGTGCTCTTCCCAAGTCTGGCTGAAGATCATAATGTCATCCAAGTACACCACTACAAATGAGTTGGTGAATGGCCACAAGATGTCATCCATCATCCTCATGAAGGTTGTGGGAGCATTCGTCAACCCAAAAGGCATGACCAGCCATTCGAAAATGCCTTCCTTGGATTTGAAGGCAGTCTTCCACACATCGGAGGGTTCAATTTTTACCTAGTGATACCCAGACTTCAAGTCGATCTTCCTGAAATATTTTGCATCTTTGAGTTGGTCCAGAAGGTCATCAATTCGTGGGATCGGGTACCTATTCCAGACAGTGATCTTGTTCAGTGCCCGATAGTCAATACAGATTCTCCACGTCCCATCCTTCTTCTGTACCAACACGATCGAGCTCCCACAGGGTGATGAACTTGGTCGGATGTGACCTTTCTACAACAGCTCCTGAATCTGCCTCTTAATTTCATCGTTATCTAGAATAGAGCGTCGATAGATCGGTCCATTGGGTAGCGACGCACCTAGGGTTAGATCAATCGGGTATTTGACCTAACAGTGCAGAGGAACCCTTGTGGGTGAGGTGAAGATGTCCCCGTATTCCTCCACAACCTTATCCATTTGTTGTTGTCGTGCAGAGGATCCCTATCTGGAGGTCGTGGCCACAGTCTTCTTCTTGCCCTGGGGGTGGATCATCAGGAAAATGAATTTCCTGGTTTGGGAAATGAGCTTACTGCATTGTTTTGTAGTAACCAAAGAGATAGCGGTAGGAGGTGGTACCTCTGGTATCCTGTACAACTTATTTCCCAAAGTAACAATAACAGCACGAGGTTGAGACTCATACATAGCATGATGCTTCCACAAGTATGGTTTTCCTAAAAATACATTAGAAACATCAATAGGGGCAATGTCACATAATACCTCATCTGTGAAGGGCTTGATGCTATAGGGAAGGCGGCACTGTTGGCTGACACAGAGATCTCGTCCTTGGTAAAGCCACCCGATGGTGTATGGATTTGGGTGAGATATGGTCAACAAGCCCAACCACTTCACGGCATCTGCTAAAATGAGGTTCTTTTGGCTCCCATTGTCGACAATGAACCATACTGGGGAGCCCTTTACCCACATCTAGGAGTGGAAGAGACATTCCTCCTCCTCTGGATCTTCCGGTTCCTCCTTCTGGATCTTCGTAGTGGCAACAGTGGGGTTGCGCTCCGCATCAATAATTTGTTTCCCTTTTTCATTCCCCTTGTCAGGTTCTGATTCATAGTCAGAGCATGCATATAACTCAGAAGGCCTCATCTCAGCCACCAGCGACTGCTTGGCCCGCCACTCACTTGTGTTATGAGTGGAGCTCTTATGGAACTCACACCACTTTTCCATGTCCTTCTTTGGCTTTGCGATGTTGTTCTTTTCTTGTGGCTTCGACAGGTTGTCTTTAGTTGCCATGCCTTAGCTCTGTCCTTTGTTCTACGGTTTGGGAGAACCCTTCCCTTGCTTTTGATTTGCAGATCCAAAGTCTTGCTTCTTCTGCTTGAATTTCTGCTCAATCTTGGCAACATACCGGTATGCCGTACCAAGCGAGGATATGTCGAGGAACTCCATTTCCTTTTGAATGTATCTGTGCAGAAAAATGTGATACTTTAGCACCAGATGTTTCTATGAATCTTTGATACCCAACTTGGTGCGCAGGGTATGGAACAAATTCATCAGCTCATGCACATTTTGATCCCTTTGTTGTCGCAGCGTGGTCCATTGTATGTACTTGTCCTCATAGCTCCCCATGGGATAGTATTGTTCCTTGATGGCATCTCAGAAAGAATTCCAAGTGGGTACGGTCGAGAACAGAGAGGGTTCTATCTTGTCCTTTTTCTCATAGTGGGTTTCCCACCAATCCTTGACATGGGGGGCAGCTTTGAGGAGTGCAAAAATAATCTTCTCCCTGTCGGAAAAGTCATGAACTGAGAAATATCCTTCTAATAGATTCAACCATCTATCTATGGCATCTACATCTATTTGACCCTAAAATATGGTAATGTCAAAATTTACTTGTACCTTAAAAGGAGTTCCACCTCTAGAGTGGCTGCTGGATGCAGATGCGCCGCCGGTGGGCAGTCGTTGAAGGATCTGGGAAAAGTTATCCATCATTGCGTTCCTTTGTTTTTCGAGGGCCTCCTCGAGCAATATTTTGATAGGATCTCCTCTTCCCTCATCTTTCTTTTCATCCCCCATGGGCGCCCGTCGGGGTTTGCGAGGTTGATCTTGCAAAGGTTCCACCAGATCGAGCCCTAACTCCTTATACCCAGACCTCGTTGGGGACATGCAAAGAAAGATCGAGAAAAAGCAGATCGCTCTGATACCACTGATCTAGATTTATGCAGGAATGCAATAGAATAAACATATAACCATAAATACAAAGATGCAGTGGAAATAACATTGTTCATTATTATCTATGGTAAGAATTTTGGCCACTGAATAGAATGGAAATAAAGCTGGCTAAGGCAACGATAGCTGTACGAGAAGATGTGGGCGGCTACGGAGCCTCAGAACTGTGATTCTGACCAGGGCTTTCAGGGCCTGTTGTTAGAAACAATGGGAAATCCTAAACAGCCAAAACCCTAACCCTAGGAGATGAAGCGCCAAAACTATGGGCCCTGTTTGGGTAAATTGGTGTTTCAACTTCCCAAGGGCGTAACTTTGGCATACAATCTCCGTTTGATGTGTACCATAACTTGTTAGAAAGATCTATCTGAGGAATACAAATTTTGAACGAGCAACATGGTCCATGGACCCATGTTGCTCTTCGTTTCCCCAAAAAATGTCATTTAGGGCCTCAAAATGGCTCTGGAAGTCCAGGACTCGAGAAACTACTAAAAATAGTAAGTTGTGCCGAAACTGAAAAACTGAAAGAGACAATGGTGGGGCCCCAAGTGGAATAGGCAGGTGACCACCAATATCCACCTGGATCAAGCAGGAAGACTTACTCCTCCACATAGGGTTCGAGTTAGTCCTCCATAGAGTTTGCACCAATATCCACCTGGATAAAGCAAGAAGACTTACTCCTCCGCATAGGGTTCGAGTTAGTCCTCCATAGAGTCCGCACCCCGACTCTTTTTCTAGTCGTTTGGGTTCTCCTTCTCATTCCACCTTCGATTCTCCTCCTGACACCTTCACCATGTCTGGTGCAAGAACTGCTACTAGTAGTAACCCCAACCCTCAGGCTGAGAATATCACTAGTGGGACCGCAACAGACACTACCCCGGCTACACCCTTGCTCCCTTTCATGGCAGGCCTCAGCCTCCCTGATTTTGACTAGTTGATAAATGACCCTATACACCATGACGCTAGTTGGCCTGCTATGCCAGCGAAGCTCCCTTCAGACATCCCAAAGTTTGAAGGTCTTGCTAGACAAGATCCTTCAAATCATGTTCTATCGTTCCATATGTGGTGTTTGTCTAATTCCATTACCGATGACTTTGTCTGTCTTTGGTTGTTCCAACGAATGCTCACTAGTGAAGCTTCTAAGTGGTATGTTGATCAGGCCCCTTCCTCTCATACCACCTTTGCATATCTTGCCTGAGCTTTTTTATCTTATTTCCCGCTTCCCCTTCGATACGACACTGGTATCGAGCTCTTGACCTCTTTCCGTCAATCGTCTATGACCCGCCTATTCGACCATGTTCAGGAATGGCAAAGAAGAAGGAGCCTATGTCGAGCCCCTACCTTCGAAAACCATGTCTACATGGACTTGTTCCTTAGAACTCTCTTGCCACCTATCGAGAAAGATGTCGCATTGCAATTTCCTCAAACCAAAGAAGCCGCTCTCCAAATTGCATTAAAATATGACCCGATCTACGCTCAATCGGGTTATGTTTATACCATTCTACCTGATCTTATGAGACCTGGTGATGCCAACACACCAAGGGCATCTCACGCCACCAAAGGTATCATTGGAGTTCTCTTTAATCCGTATTCTCAACCTCCCATGGGCTATGTTTTCTCTCAGGGTGGGGCTAGCACCTCCGACACCTTTCCCCCTCCCGGTAGCATGTATCTAGGATACAGCATGCCTCCTCCTTTTGCCCAACCTCCTATTTACCACACTGTTACCCAACCTCCTTATTATCCATATCCACAGCCTGGTGCTCCAGCTCCTCCAGCATTATCACCTCCTCCTCCCTTGCCTTCTAAACCCCCACAACAGCAACCACCACCCCCTCCAGGGCAGGTATACGCACAACAGGGCACAACTAATCCTCCTCCCTAAAAAAGGAAGAGGAAAGGCACTCAAAATCAAGCTGCCCCTGGTAATCTTGGACCTAATCAAGGTAATGCTCCTAACATTAAAAACCAGCAACACGACACTCAGCCCAAGTAGGATAGGCCTCTTTGTATGAACGAGCCTTGTTCTTGTTGTGGTGTTTATGGTCATTATATGCATGATTGTCCTCTTCTGCCACAGATGATACAGCTATGGGAGTCTCAAGCAATATTGAGAGGACAGGAAGCCATCCTTTCTGTTCCTCCCAGTCCTACACCTATTCAACCAGTTGTGCTTACTGATCCTTTCCCTCAGCAAGGATTTGTGGCTACCCAACCACCTGAAGGTCAGGTGGCCACTCAACCTCTTCCATCTGGTTCCCCCGATTACCAAATTTTCATGATGTCCTTTGATCAGCCATTTGAACCTTCTTCTCCTGGCCCTTTATCTTCAGCTGGGACTCATGAGCACCTTTATCCTCCTGGAATGGTTCCTCCAGGCCTTAACCATCTTGGAGCCGTCCCGCCTGGTCATTACCCCTCTGGTAAGATACCATTCCTAGCTCCCCCACCAAGAGTGTACACGGTACCTGTTATGGCCATCCTCTCTCTTCCTAACCTGACCCTTGGGATTCCCATTTGGTACCTTGATCCTCCAACCGCTACCCCACCTGGTCAACCCAAACCTTATCTTGCTTTGACCCAAGTTCAACTGGTCCTTATGACTTCTCCCGCTACAACAGTGCCTCATTCACCTCAACCGGAATCACCTCCCATTGTGACCGCTTCGGGTAAGAAGGGCAAAGCTTGCAAGAGGGCATCAAAGGACAAGGCCACCCCTAAAAACCCAGCCCCTTCTTGGCCTCCAAAGCATACCATCCAGTGTGCTTTGTGTGATGTTGTTGGCCATGCCACCCATACTTGTCTAGAGTTTCCCCACCTCAAATCCATGGTCAATGAGACATTTCCGGAATCTGATATCCCAGAGGTATATGTCACTATACCTGATTCAATCTCGAAACTCAAACCATTGCACACAAATCACCCTTTTGCTTTGTGTAATTTCCATGGCCACTACACTCACCTTTATCCTCACCTCAAAGAGTATCGTTCCTCTTTATAAGCCTTACGCCAATTCGAGGTCGAGCACAATGAGTCAACCACTCCCTTATTTTCGCATCTTTCTTCGGCAACACCAGAGGACACAGATGCTCCCATTGAGATTCCCCCTTATGATGTTGAGATAATGGGGCCTTGGTCCTCCATCTGATATCTATCATCATCCATGAGGCCCTCAATGGAAGTCCCTGCTGAGACCTCCCCTGATGTTTCGCCTAACCTCCCTCCAGCAACCTCCCTAGTTTCAACATCGGTAGATTCTTTGTCTGCTTACTCTTCTGTCACCCTTTGTGACGATACACATGTGAACCTCTCTTCTCATGATGGGGAGTAAGGTAGCTTCACCACGTCAAGTGGTCTTTCTTCCATCAGTCACCCCATATTCTATTACGATGATGACATTATGGAAGTAGCCACCACTCCTGACTTTATCCATCCCCCCTTACATTAAACTCATGCATTCAAACCACATGCACCTTGTGGCCATTACATTGACACCCAATGTTTGGGTAAGGGGGCACCCATATTTGAGAGACCAGGAGAAGCAGTTCTCCACCACTCTCTTAGTTAATCTAGTCGTGTCGACTCCAGTCCCATTATTCTTCCATGTTTAGAAGAAACTCTAGAGTCCCATATCACTTCAGATCACTCTAGGGATGATACCCCTCATCATTCCTTCATATTACATCAGCAACCCAGTCTCATAGACATCGTGGTTGACCAACCTATGGGTTTTCTGGGAGAACATCAGTTCATTATTCCCAAATCCTATCTTTGGGATAGTAACACCATATATGCCAACCCAGAAATTTAAAGTTCATTTGATTCATATATGCAGTACCAAAAGAGATTGGTAATCGTCTATTTCCTTTCTCAAACTACATAACCGTAACGAAAACAAATGGTGCACCACATCATTAAAATGTGTTTAGATTCCCCACTTTCTAAATACATTGTGGCATGACCACAACATGCTTGGGGGAACCTATGCCCCTCGACCATAAAAATCCCAGATATCAACCAAAAACAGCACTGAAACCCCCTTTATCTGATAGGTCACACTTTCCAGGTCATTTCTTGGGACAAGCTGCAGTTTTCTGCCCAATAACTGTTACCCAGGACACAGAATAGACCCCAACAAATGTGACCTGGCCTTTTCATGAGCTCTAGGTACCTAAACTGAACTTTCAACCCAATGAAATGAAAGAGTAGGATTAGGCATCTTGCCTACAACTGATAGATCTCAAATTCCAATGATAGGTTTGTCTGCTACGATCACCGCAAGATTTAGGGCCTCCTCTCCTCACTACATTCACCACAGCTCCACCTGCAAATGAGTGAATTTGGAAGGAAAATGCCTTATTAAAAGAAAACCCCTGTTTTTTCCATTTCCTGCTGCAACCAAACAGTAGCTCAGTGTGACGAACCGTCTATACCATTGGAAAGATCTCACCAAGCCCTCAAAAGGGTATCTATTAATTTTTCGTGACTTGATACTTCACCACAACACATCTTTTCCATGAAGCATCACTTCACCCCTCCTCAAAATCGAATTTCTTCACTTGCAACACTCGTATTGGGGGCACCACTTTTCCCCCATAACTGGTCCATGCTCGTGTCGACTTTCATCGTGAGTTACCATCTTGTACTCATGTTTTCATAGTCCCCATTGGCCCCTTCTTTTTGTGTGTAGCAGCACCATCAAGTCACCCTTGTTTAGAGCATCCAAGTTGAGTCATCATTGCATTCATGGAGTCTATCTTCAGTCCCTTTGCATCCCGCTATAGTCCTCCATCATTCATTTCTTGGTCCCTTTCTCATGTCGCACATTATGGCCTTTAGTCCCACTGTCCCCTATCCCTCATGATGTTGTGTCAGTCGCTACCAGGACATCCATGCCCTTTATGCTCTCACAAGGGAAGTTGTTCGTTTGCTACTCATTCCCCCCATTTCATCATCATCACTGGTGTCAGTCTGTCAGTCACTCTATTATTTTCTCTCGTGACCTAGTTAAGGATCCCTTATTGCCTCACCTATGGCGGACCTCCTTCTATCGACATCAGCTCATTCATTCCAGAAGACAAGTCTAGAGGGTGGTGTACCATGGTTCCAGCTTCCACTCTTATTTGGTGCCTCGGATCAGGAAAAGGGACCCCTTATTTCCCTTTGACTTGATTTTTTCTCATCTCCATCTCCTTTCAGCATGATCGAGATCTATATACTCAATGGTTTAGTGATGCAACAACTGACATCAGTGATTCCTGAGTGTGTGTGAGATGTCTCAGCCCTCATGAGGGGGTGGCCCTATAAGTAGCCCCCCACACACTCGGATGGCCTCTTCATCACAACTTTCGATGCAGCTCCATACATTTTATGATGTTGGCCTCAGCCGCTTGCAGCGCCTTTTTGTTTGCATGTATCTGTCAAATTTTCAGAGCCCTTTCCTATGTTCAAGGGCATCTAGGTTGAATTTATATCTCATGTACTCAGATATTATTGTAAAAGTACTGTCTCTTATCCCAGGCACAATATGTATGTGGGATTCATTATCATGTTATTTATCTGGCTCATGTTTATGCTAGGATATCCTATATTATTCCATCCCGTGGTTTTCTGAACGCCTTATTCTTTGTACTATTGCCTCGGTGAGCATAGGTATGCCTCCCCCACCGCCTATAGTAGGTACTCACTCATCAAAGATACTTTTCGCACCTACAAGTTGCCTCCTCAGGGTCTAGTTCTTTCAGCACTTTGGTCTACCTTACACTCCTCTCTCTTTGACTTTCCCTTTTGATGTCTAGTGATTGAGTTCTTACAATGTACTTCGGTCATATGATTAGCTCCTAATGCTTGCACACTGGGGGGAAATCTGTTACACCATTTTTTGGTCATCCAACTCATTGGTATTAGATAGACCCAAGTACACCATGTAATACCAATTTTATCCTAAGTATAATTGCATTCACACTAGAAAATTTGGCGGAATTTCCGACAACCAATTCGTCACTATTTCGACACATAGTCGTCGCAAGAGCGATAGTTCGCCGATGGGCAAAACGTGGTTTGCCATACCATCGCAATTCCGACATAATTAAAAAGTGTCGCACTACCGACACCTCTTCCATTGCTTCCAAACAAGCGCCGCTCTTCTGACGTTTCCCAAACCATCGCGCTTCTGACATCTGTAAACTGTTACACTTCCGAAAAAATGTGGTCTGATGTTTTGAACATCACTCTTTCGACATTTGTAAACTATCACAATTCCGACGAAATGTGGTCCGACGTTTTGAACGTCGCTCTTCCGACGTTTGTAAGTTGTCGGAATTCCGACGCAATGTGGTCCGACGTTTTGGATGTCACTCTTCCGATGTTTGTAAACTGTCGCAATTCTGACGAAATGTGGTCCGACGTTTTTATACTGTCGCTCTTCCGACGTTTTTAAGCGGTCACATTTCCAACGCTTACAAGGCGTCGGTATACCAACGACGGGTTCAATTTAAAAAAAAAATGAAACTTTAAAACATGACAGTAAATCTCCAATATTTGTTATGAATTGTGGGCATTCCAATGACCGTGAAATATTAATATAATAAACCACCCCGCAGCGCTTCAACTATAAAAAATCATTTTTTTTTCACAAGAGAGAAAATGTTGTTTTGAATATATTATATGAAGTAAAATAGTCCATGAAGTCATTACATTTTCACATCTGAAGATTGGAACCCAAATATCCATCCAGAAAAGTGGAAGTCCCACCCCAGACAATGATAGAAAAATACCCCATGTGACATACAGGGACATGATATAAAACCCAGTAACGGTCCACATGGAGATTATCGACAATCTGAGAAAGCATCCAAATATGTCGGAGGCATCTATAAGAAAGTGAAATAGAAGTATATATGTAGAATAGTAAAGCAAAAGATAGAGTACCGACGTCCATTATTCCAAATACAAATTAAAGTACCCAAAATCCTTGAACAGAGAAAAACGCTAATCATGTGAGGAGTGTGATATGTCCAAAATATAAAAATACCATCAAACCATATCAATAAACCAGCAACATAGACCAGCATCGCTAGTTTTGAAGGCAAAGTGATAAACATTAATCATTTTTTTTTCACATGAGAAAAAACGTTGTTTTGAATATATTATATGAAGTAAAATAGTCCATGAATTCATTAAATTTTCACATCTGAAGATTGGAACCCAAATATCCATCCAGAAAAGTGGAAGTCCCACCCCAGACAATGATAGAAAAATACCCATGTCACATACAGGGACATGATATAAAACCCAGTAATGGTCCACATGGAGATTATCAACAATTTTAGAAAGCATCCAAATATGCCCGAGGCATCTATAAGAAAGTGAAATAGCAGTATGTAGAATAGTAAAGCAACAAATAGAGTACCGACGTCCATTGTTCCAAATACAAATTAAAGTACCCAAAATGTGTAGAGACATGTACTGTTGATATACGCCTCACACAAAAAGCATCCATGATAGAGAAAAAATATGTATAAACCCAGGGTTGATTGTATGTTATGGCTCGCTTGTTCCCGGAAATAAAAACCATCTGCAGAAACCCAGGCTCGCTTGATTCCAAAATTGGTAACCATCTGTTGCATCTGAGATGTAAGGTTCAGGCTCGCTTGTTTCCATTACTAGCCCACTATAGCATCCACCCTATTCATAGCAAAAAGGTTCCTGTAGATATACAGAGAAAGAGTATAATACGTAGACCATATAAACATGGCTCTGTATTTCAAAAAACAGGTTTAAAATAGAAACAGGGCAACATTTTTTTTTCTAATTGTTATGAACATAATTCGACCGTGAAATATTAATATAATAAACCACCCGGTAGCCCTTCGACTATAAACAATCATATAAACATGGCTCTGTATTTCAAAAAACAGGTTTAAAATAGAAACAGGGCAACATTTGTTTTTCTAAGTAAAGTTAATCTATTAACAGTGGGAATAAAATTACACCGAAGTCAAAAACATTGCCCAGACTCATAGAAAATTTGTCATAAAAAAATCAAAAAATTAAGAAGACTGCCCTCATATGGGAAAACCAATCTTGAACGTTTACAGAATTAAAAAATATTACAGAGGTCCAGCACAATAATGTAATCTAAAACATGCCCACTTAAGTGGGCCTGCGAAGCAAGAAAACCAAATTAACCAAACTACTCCTCCGGTGGTTCCTCCACGATCTGGCACCATCCTTCAGAAGGTCCAGGATCGCTAGGTGCTACCTCCACATTCATTCCATGGCTCCCCTCTTGAAGGCCCGAATGCTGGCCGGCTTGTTCCGAGCTCAGACCCGCCGGACGGGTGCATTCTTCCTCCGTTTGGGCCTCCTCGCGGAAAACCACAGTGACTATAGCTGTGATTCTTGGGCGGTTGAGGGAGAAATTATAGGAAAATTGCGCAGTGCGCGTCGTGGGAGAAGGTGAACTAGTGGTGGGGAAACGAGGAGGAGAGGAATCCATATGGTGGCCAGATCCTACAACTCGACCCCGCCCACTCTGAGTATTTGAATAACGACCTATGTAATAATCACTAGACGGGCCGGAAGACAACTCGGTTGAGGGGCTGGAGGGAGCGCGCAGGGGTTGACCTCTAATGCTCCCCCTGCGGAAACGCATCCTTTGACGCAGGCGAGGCATGGGTGCAGTCTCAGCAGTGGGCAGAAGAGGAGACAGAGAAGTAGAATTCTAAGAAACAGAGGAAGATAGACATAGACCAGACCGAGAGAAATGCAGATATGCAGCAAGGTCTAAGAAACAGTTCAGCTGGCCACTTCTCCTTCTTGTCACAATGATCAAGCAACATAACCCAGCAATCGGCTCATCTAAAAAACCATAGCGAAATGCCATTTTATCGACCTGACTGCAATGCAATCGAAGGACGCCCATCATAATTAATCTCTGATCATTAATGAGAGCCGAAGGCTGGATCATATTGGAGCATGTGGAATCGCTACCAGGAGTGGAGGTCTGCTATTGAACAGTGTTAAAATTTAATGCGATTTAATGTGAAAACCTTGGAACTTAAATATCGGCTAATTTAACAGCGTTAAAACTTAATGTGATTGATATGAAATCGCCACATCCATGTCCCATCGCTTTAAACGCCATCGAATGCACCCGCAGCCGGGAGCAGGGCAAGTTTTGATTGAGGACACATGGCAGAAATTGATTGGAGTGGATCTTTGTTTGGGCCGCTCGTGCAGTGGAAATTCGGAATCGAAAAAGATTAAGGCGAATTTGATAAGAAATTCACGTCACAACTCTCCCTCTGTACGCCAGCCCAACTTCGGACCCGAAAAAGATTAGGGTGGAATTCATTTGGTTTTCGCGTCACAAAATTGGCCGACGTCAGCAGGCTATTTTGGAACGCGAATTTGGTTTGAATTAGGGTTTATCGCCATTTGAAGTCTGGCGGGCTCGACTTAAGAACAATTTTGTTTAATCCCATCTTATAAAATTTGTGTTGGTTTTCTTTGATACTACACATATTTATAATAAATCATGGGAGTACCGAACTAAACATGTGGAAAAGTTATATAAATTATTGAGAACAATCATTTTTATGTAAAAATATCCAAATGTGCTTTTGGGAAATAAGAATTCGAGTATTTGGTTCATATTGTTTTAAAGGAAGGGGTGAAGTTGGAGCCTCAAAAGATGCAAGCTATTACAAAATGAACTATTCCTAAGAAAATCAAGGTTCTTAGAAGATTTTTTAGACTTACATGATATTATTGATCATTTGTTAAGAATTATGCATGCATTTCAAGTCCACTCACATATCTCTTGAAGAAAATATCATTTATATGGAATGATGAGGCTACTTTAGCATTCTCTCTTTTAATGGATGCCATGTCTTCTACACCAACATCGGTTGCACCTACTTTTGGTAAAACATTCATAGTAGAGTGTGAGGCACTAGGACAAGGAATTTACGTAACATTAACACAATAAGGGATATCATTGGCTTTTAAAAGCAAGGAATTCAAAGAAAATATTTGGTGAAATATACATATGAAAAATAAATGGAAGCAATATTACATGCAATAAAAAATGGGGATAGTATATCATTGGGAGGTACTTTAAAGTCAAGATATACCATGATAGCATAAAGTATTTTTTGAAGCTATGAATTTCATTGGAAGATTAACAAAAATGAGGAGAAAAAATGCAAAGTTTTAATTTTGAGATAATCTGCAAAAAGGGTAAGGAAAATTTAGTACATGATGCTCTTTCTAAAATAGAAGAGGCCTCAAATTCATATCCAATTACATTTTCTATTCCTAGGTGGCTAGAAGAAGCTTGCCATAATGGAAAAATGACAATAGTACTAAACAAAAACTAAAATTTATAAAGGATGGGATGAACTCTGTGGAGCATTGGGAGTGAAAGAGAGATATACTTTGGTGCAAATGTAGAATATTTTTATGCACGCAAGCATATTTGAATAAAAAAATATTAAGGGAGTCCCATGTCTCTCTGATGGTAGGACGGAGGGTTCCTTAAAACATCTCAAAGGATCAAAAAATATATTTTTGGAAGGAATGAAGAAAGATATTCAAAATTTTGTAAGAGAAGGTCAGGTTTGCATAATAAATAAAAGAGAGATAGTAAAATCTCTAGAGTTACTTCAACCATTCCACATACATATTCAAAGACTAGAAGATATATCAATAGACTTTATTACAGGGTTACTGAAATATAAAGGTAAGTATTACATTTTTGTGGTCATTTATATAGACAAATTTTGTAGATTTTTTGTGTAGAGCTCAAAGTACATAAACAACAAGCCAAGTGGCAGAAGTGTCCGTGAAAGAAATTCATAGTCTTCATGGTTTTCCTAAAGTAATAGTAACAAGAAACTTTTGGAAATAATTATTTAATATGGGTGGAGAAACACTAGCTGCCATGAGTTCTACATATCAAACACAATCAAATGGTCAAACAAAAATAGTTAACAAATGTTTTTAAGGTTATCTACAATGTTACTCTTTGGAAAAGCAATCTTAATGGATGAAGTGGGTTCGTCAAGGAAGAATGGTAATATGATACTACCTATCACACATCTACTAAAATTTCCCCAGTTAAGGCCCTTTATGGATATCCAACTCCTAGTATCTCATACATTTTGCAAGATAAGTCCAAAGTATAGGAAACAAAGTCACATATGGAAAATCACTATGGCATTTACTTGTATTGAAGATCGCTATTCTAGGAATAAGGAGTTATTTTCTCCAAAAATAGCCCTAGCCAAACATTGACAATGCATCAAGGATATCTTTATATGCTTCATAAGTACATCTGTTCTACTTCTAAATCATGTCTTAGAAGTGGTTGTTTTGCTGGAAATTATTCACCAGTTGGTTTCATACCAAAGTCTTTTTCTCATTTTCAGCATCCAATACATGAAAAAGATAATGGTTTAAAATAACATAAATATTTGAAATTTTGCAAGAATTGTCTGGCACACTTTGAATATGAATTTTGAAGTCAAGTGCATGATGCTGTATAGGATCAAGTATCATTTTGAATACCAATTTTTTCACAAGAAACTTCTCAACATGCTACCCTGCAGTAAGGATTAAATGACAATATTGCATCAACTATTTCCATAATAAAATTGCACCTCGGCCATAAGACTAAACAACTACAAATGTTGTAGATCTAACAAGACCACACAATCAAATGTATTCCACAAGGCCAATATTGTATTAAAAATGAAAGGGAGTTTGCAACCAAAAATACCTTAGGAAACTAATTCAATTAGATACACTGAACCATATGCAAAAAAGAAAACGAGCCTACTCAAAATGCTAGTGTTTACCACCTTTCACAAACTTTTGAGTTCTCAAACAAGGGCCTTTATTGTCTTGTCAATGCCCTTAGTAATTTGAATGGGTTTTGCACCTACTGCAACAACCTAAACAAAAAGGTTTCATTTCAAATTATTTTCCACAACTTAAGATAATAAATCCATCAGTTTTGTATTTCCTAACAAGCTCATAAATTTTGACAAAAGAACCAAATTTTTTTAATACCTGATAGCAATTTTTTCACTCAAAACTATCTTAGACTCAATAAGCCCAACCCAAAACTAAAAAACCAAACACCATAAGACCCTACAAAAATGAATAGATGATCTTAATCCAGTACTATCGACAAAAAGTTACCTTTACACCCTCACTTATTAAACCCTATGTTGTTGAATTTTAACTTCAACTGCTGCAGCAGAAGGACGGATGCAGCAGCAACATTTTTTTTTGGAGGTTGCTTGCATGCCATCCAGAAATTTAATTTAGCATTTAAAATTCCTGCAAGTTTTTTTTGTAGACGGCCGCAGCCATATTTCTGTACAGGATTGTATTTAAACACAACAACCAACATTAACGCAATTCACCAACCAGAAATTAAACAAACATAAATTTACCCCCCATCTTTTAAATTCAAAAGGAGTACACGTGGAGCATTAATATTGGATCACATGAAATTGAAGGAAATTTGAAAACCTGAAAACCGGGCCCGAATTTTTTATAAGGCACATTGGATTGAGAATTCGCGTTACAAATTAGGCAGACATCAGCATCCCATTTTGGAACGCGAATTTGGTTTGAAATTCAATCTATTCAGACTTTTGAAGTCCGACGGAAAGGTTTCTTTAATGTTTTGATAGTTTAATTTTATGTATGCTTTAATATATACATATGTTTTAAACATATGTTATATATATATCATATGCGAAATGAAAGGTGGGCCATAGAATTTAGTTTTAATTTTATTTTTTTAAAAAGAGGGTTTATTATAATATGTTTTATATGTTACGTCATATAAAAATAAAAAGGACAAAAAAGCTTGGTAGTTTTTTTTATAGACAGTACGTAAATTTTTTATTACACAGCAGTGTGTAAAAAGTGAAAGACTAAGTGTAACTTTTTAAGTGTGTATGCACAGTAGTGCGAAAGTGAAAAACACAGCAGAGTGTTTTAGAGACAGAGTATGTTTGTTTTGAATAGACAGTGAGTTGGTTTTATGCACTGCGTTTTGTAGCAGTCATAATTTTGTAATCCCTCTCAGTGAGGAATAAGTGTACTAGTTTTTTTTTGAGTTATTGAAGGGAATAGAAGTTTGTTTTCAAAGTATTGAAACTCTGTCTCCTGTCAAAGAAATTTTTATTTTCTCTGTGTTAGAGGAAGGGAGATTTATTCTCCATTCATTGTTCTTGAATTTTTCAATATTCCAACATGTGCAAGAACAACAAATGTTGTGGTTCCATCCCCAGCTAAATCATTTGTCTTTTCCGCAGCTTGCCTTACCAACTTGGCCCCAATATTTTCAACTGGGTCCTCTAATTCAACCAATAAAAGGCCAAAACCATAGCATTGAGATACATTTCATTACACTGTCAATAACAATAAAATTTGACTCAGCCATAACCCTTTCCTTTTATTGTTGTGAAAATATTTATGCATTACTCTAATGTGGCTAGTCCATAGGCCAAGTAGACCACCGGGTAACAAATATGTTTCCTTTCACCTTTGAGTTTTCAAATTATGCCTACCAAATCTAAGACATTTAAGAGGGGGAACTAATACAACGTTAAAAAGAAAACCAGAGCACACATCTACAAATTACCTCCTTAGCTACCGTCACACCATCATTAACTATTTTCAGAGAACCATGCTTGCTCTCCAAGACAACATTTTTCCCTTCGCCCCAAGGGTGACTCCAACAAGATCAGCAAGTTTGTTCACACCACCTGCAAGACAAATTGACAATGCTTTCAGTAAGTGTGCAATTGAATGTCAGACCATATGCCAAAACAACCCTCCATGAAAAATTAAAATAACACATTAAAATCGAATATAAGTGGACAAGGAAAGATCCACCGTAGTGAAGTTTCACGTGCAGGTGACCTTCATTTAAACATAATTTTTTCTCTGACCTGCAATTTTTTTGTCACTGAGCCATCCTTGTTGAAGTACAACTCCTTTTCTATAGCTCTTGTATTAACTACCTTCTCTCTGTCGCGTAATCTCAGAGTCCCTCTTCTGCTTGAGCGATTAAAGGAAATGGGTGAAAAAACTGAAAGAGAAGACAATTGTCTGCCATAATTATCGAACATTGCACCCAACTTCTTCCCCTTTCCATTGTTACCCAATGAGGTAGATGTGGCAATTGTTGTCATACTGCCCAAAGCAGAGGCCATCTTCTCTTATGCTGAATATAGAATTGCAAGATCTTCATATTAGTATGAACCTTAAAAAACATGACTCCCATTGCTAAAAACCACTTTTAAGTTGTAACAGGCAAACTAAACAACTATCGCAACTTTTGGCAACTTCTCGAGCATTAAGAGAGAAACAACCAAAGAGAAATACAACCACAATCCTCATTTTAATGAGACCGGACTATATATTTGCATTAAAATAATAGAAAGAATTCACGACTATATTAAGGCCAACACAAAACAATCTTTAACTAGTGTCTCTTGCGACCTTCAGGTTGCCATGCTAGAGGTTGCATATTTTTAATTTAAATTCTTGACCTCTCGTGCCCATCTATGAATGCATCCAATGGGATATCTACATTAAATCCTCCTTTATATCCCCAAAAACAAATTCCCTACTACAAGAGCACCAGTATTGATGGATCACCCCACACCATCCCACCCACTAGAAATAGTGAAAAAGGAAACCTGAGAAAACTTCTAAAATATCTCAAGATGACTATATGGGTGGTTCTTATGAATCAACCAACCATTCAGAACATGCTCATCAATCCAAACCATGAGTATTATGTGACGATATTCAAGGAGGCACTGAATCGAATTTCTGAAGCTATGTTAGAGAAACCCTAAACTCTCACTGAAAATAGGTGAAATGTGGCACCACTCAAAGATTGACATGTGCCAATTGGTACAAGTGGTAGACAATTGGCATGCTCAAACAACGAGGTGATGTAGGAATGACATGAGGGAGAAAATATCAGAAAAGCCCCAAATCTGGAGAACTAAAGCTCATCACCAACCTGACATTGACAACTTTACATGATGTAACCTATGAAATCGTAAATGGAGAATCATAGTAACAATAAAGTAACCTATGTAACAATAAATTCGGATTCATCTTGGGAGTGGTAATGGGAGAAATCATAGTGAACAATAGGAAACATGCAGAGTTTCTTACAATCGAATAGATGAAAAAACACATACAAAAAACCTAGATAATAATCATGAACAAGCTTAATATTGAATTATGAACTATAAAGGAACTTACAAAATGTGACATTACGAACCTGGTCAAGCACACAAGCAAAAATATCCTGGACATGACCTTGGTTGACAAGTTGTATTGCTCATGATGCAAGAGGATTTGTACCTGCACTGCCAAGTCAATCAAAATCCATCATTATCTATACAATAAATACAAGTAATTGATGTAGCATTTTTCACTCTAAGATGCATTCTTATGATAATGTTAGAACATATGTTGAAAATTTCAAAACATACCTAAATAAGCTCCTCTTCATTTCAAGAACAATTTATTGGAGTCGCATGAACTTGGAACAAGCCTCCCACGATCTGAAAGAGTAGCAACTAAGTCAACAGTGACTTTTTTGTTGCTACACTGGATCGAGGGAGGTTTGCTCCAAGATTAAATCGCTCCAATAAATTATTCTCTACTAAACAGGGCCAACCACATGAAGGTGGAAGCTCTTATGGCCCCTCCCCGCCCCCCTCACATCACTCTCAATTCCCCAATACCCAATCTATATTTCATTTTTTACTTTCATGAGCATAAAAAAAAATTCAATAACTAATAATAAAAAAAATTCAACAAAAAGTACGCAAGGAAACATTGCAATTAATGCTTGACATAAAAATAGTATGATAAATGAGTTTTTTATATAACGCAAAAAACGCTCCAAGTATGGTAACGTTTGTCTTATAATAATACAATATTTTACATTATCAAATTTTCTTTTTCTTCTTCCTATTTCTAAAGCTCCTAATTACATCATCAATATCATCATGCTCTGCTCCTATTTCGTTCCTTTTGACCCGCACTGCTGACCTAGTTGCGTAGTCATGATGTCTGGTCTCATCCAGTGACGGGGCATCGCCTACAAAAACAGATAATATTAAATTTTAATTGTTCGTTTTTAAATATCATTGAACTAGTTCGGTAATATTAATAAAAAAAATTGCAATGAGATTATTTACCTGGTGCACCAGTTGTCACCGCTGACCTAGTTGCGTAGTCACGATGTTTGGTCTCATCCAGTGACGGGGCATCGCCTACAAAAACAGATAATATTAAATTTTAATTGTCAGTTTTTAAATATCATTGAACTAGTTCGGTAATATTAATAAAAAAAATTGCAATGAGATTATTTACCCGGTGCACCAGTTGTCGCCGCTGACCTAGTTGCATTGTCACGATGTCTGGTCTCATCCAGTGACGGGGCATCGCCTCCAAAAACAGATAATATTAAATTTTAATTATCAGTTTTTAAATATCATTGAACTAGTTCGGTAATATTAATAAAAAAAATTGTAATGAGATTATTTACCTGGTGCACCAGTTGTCGCCGTTGGGACTGTTGCCCTGTCTTCCTCTCTGGTGGTAAGATCCTCAAGGGAAACATTCTCTGTCATTTAAACAAAAAATGTTATAAGGACAACCATCAAGGTATAATTAGAAAAAATTATAAGTGGAAATTAATTATCGTCACGGCCCTCACTGATAGTAGCATTGTTGGCCTGGTCCCCACTACAATGATCAGGTTGCACATGAGGATCATCTACATCTGGCTCTAAAACTGGGTTATTTGCCTCGTCGGTAGTGTTGCTCCCCTGATTTAAACAAAGTTGTTAGACATTAAATTTATAGACGAAAACAAACATATTGAAAGGTTAATGTTTTACCTTATCAGGCATTTTGGATCTTGGGACCTGCCCCAAGCTTCTGCGACGTTCAACTACGGCTTGATAGCCGAAATGGAAAGTGATATTTTTATCTTCCTCTGTAGTTTCTGTTTCGAAGTCATCACCCTACATTACATATGATTGTGTATTTTTAATCATATTTGATAGGATTACAAAAACGTTGGAAGGTGATACAATTAATTATAAGATGTTTAACTATTTAATTACAATTCTTGCGGCTAATTTCAAGTAGCTACCCTGGCCTAGCTTGTGATGGCCCTTTTTTTCAATCCTAGCTTTGGTTGCCTTTGAGGTGTCAGGCAACCTATCATCAAAAGATTGAAGTCAGATATGACGTAGCACACTTTTATTTTAGACATAGAGAAAATTAAAGCTATTGAATTAAAGTTGTAATTTACCTTGCGGGTCCAGTTGGCATTTTTCCTTCTTTCTTTGCTCTTTTCTCTTTTCCGTCATGGATGAGTGCTCTCCACTCACTCTCTGGAACTGTGAGAGGACACTCGCATCTAGGGTTAAATTTCAATTGCGTCCTATAGGTGTCCCTAGTATATTTCAAATATTTGCCGGCTACCCGAGCCACCGCTGTTCTGTCAAATGTGTCGACCCCAAAAAGGGCTTCTAGATAATCTAGAATTTCTTTTTTCAGGTTGGAATTCTAGGAATTCCACCCTATGCGTATGGTTGGGCCAAAAATTACCAATGCATGGCTCTCCAAAAACCTATAGAACTCATTGGTTCCTACACAGAAAAAAGAAGAAGATATTATCATTAATTTAAAAATAAAAATCATGATAAATAGGTTTTAGATAGAGTACATGAAATAGTTAAAATATTAAAATTTACCTGGGAGTTGTACGTGCTTTATAGGGACACCTTCATCATTCACCAACAACGTGCCATTAATGGTCCCCATGGAGCTGACATGTGTAGCTCCAGGAAATGCAATAATGTAGTTGGCTGTATCAGCCTCATCATTGCCAACACGTTCAACGGTTGGCTGGTTGTCTGCTTGGGCAGGGTGTGTTTCTTGGTTGGCACCTAAAGGAGTAGAAGGTGTACGAGAGGGTTGCTGGGCAATCTCTTGCCCTTGTGTCCCACTACCACCGACACCGGGTTCAGCAAGTGCCAGAAAACGCTACATACAAAAGAACTTTTTGTTAGTTTAGTCAATATAAAAATTAAAAATCAAATTATCACAATTCATCTCATGCAGAAAAAAAAAAATATCCTTTTGAATTTTTATTATTACCCGATATGTTTCTAGCCGGCTCATAAGTTTTTTTATCTTCTCTTATTTTTCAGGTGTTTGAGGTGCGTCTATCAAAGTATTAAATTCCGACCTTGCTTCTCGTGCCTTTTTTCGCAACAAGAGTGCTAGAGATAGGGATGAAGAAAGCTCTTCCTCAAAGAGGGAATCATCAGGTGTACCATGGCTAGGTGTCTGCATATTTGAACAAAATTAATATTATTTCAATTATGTAAATAACTAAAATACCCGAAGATAGAGCAATGCTGGCACTTTACATGTTCTTCCGTTGGCCTCTTTCCGCGATCATCCTGTCTCGGGGTTGTTCCTGTACTGCTCTGATCAGTCTGCCACATTACAATAAAATTATAAATGTAAAAACTTGAAAACAATATCTAACTTGAAAACACAAAATGAAAACTGAAATAATTTCTAATAAGACACTAGAAGACAGAGTTAGAGTTTCAAATATGCCTTGCATTGAATTCAGTCCTGGAAACATGTCATTGCACATTAAGGCACCCAAACAAGAGACGAGTTGACAATGAAGACCTTATTGAATATATTGTTGGAGCAACTTCTAGTAAACTTTTTGTGAAGACCTTGAGGACATTTTTGTAGCAACATTGTTGAAGCTGATGGTATAGCATTGTTGGAGACGATCTTGAAGGGCCTTGAAGTGAAGCTTTTGGAGCAACTATTGAAAAATCCTTAAAGCATTTAAGTAAGGCACTTTCTATCTTCCATCACCTTTTTCCTTTCAATATCCTTTAAACAATTTTTTTGATATTTAATGTTTGAAATCACGTTATAATTCCTTTATTATATGTGTTTGGGGACTTTCCCTTTGAAATTACCCAAAAATACCTTGGCAATTTTATCTTCAGGATGCATGTCTTACCCTATTGTTCAATATTTTGATTGATAGTAGTAAACATAGAGAGTTAGGGGGCTCTTGACTTGGTTTGGTTGGGCCATTAGATCCCTAACATCTACTAGGGAGAACCCCCCTTGAGTTGGAGGAGAGCTAGCCCGAAGTGAAAAGAGGTTGGTAAGGTGACAATGGGGCTATTGAATTACACATGGTATCACACTTTAGCTTTAGGACTTTATCTTGAGAAGTGTGAGATTTTGCTATATCAATTCTCAAATTGTTTAAAACACTATTGTTAAGAACTAATAAGAAGTGATGTTGAGGGGTTTTTGGGTATAAGAAACAATACCATTTAAAAACTAGGGTTCTCAGTCCTTGGCATTCCTTCACCTAGGCCTAGGGGCACACTAGAATAATTTCACACTAAACCATGCAAACTTAAAAGTAACTTAACATATCCATAAAGTAATAATAATCATAATTCCTAATTTCCTATTGTATGATATGATGCAAATTATTCAAACATGAAGCAATGAAGACATGCAATGTTTGAATTTCAAGATTTATGAACCAATACAAGAAGTTAGAAACTACAACTTTGATTCAATACTCTGTGTCCTAACTCCAAGAAGGAAGCTAGTTTGTAGTATAGAACATGCATCGTGTATTATCAATTCTTAATTGACAACAACTAAAGGTCATCTACCTCATCAATTCCTTCCCATTTTGTGTTTTTATGTTATATTCCTTATAAAAGTGTCAAATTTCTCTCAAAGTAAGCAACCACTGAATAAAATAAAAATAGTTGAGATATGATTGAGAAATGGTCATTTATTTCTTGAAAGGATCTTCACAATTTCTTTGGTTGTTTTTCATCTCAAGAAACAAGAAATGACCTAAGAAACCATCGTGATGTAATATAAGAAACAACATGGTGCAATGGCCATTTTCAAAGCCAAATGATGTCCATTGAGGACATGGCCTTTATTTGGTTCATGTTTCATAGGATTTTCAGGTAGAAATGGAACTTTGTTGTACCATTTCCAGTAGTAAAAAGGGAAAACCTTCTTTTTCCATGGGAAATAATTTACCTTTCCTTTTTCAAGATAATCTAAATCACAAAAAATATGAACCATACTGCACACATTCTTGGATAATGTGAAAGTGGAAAAGGAATACCATACACAAGTGATGCACACATGTACATTTGAGCACTAATAGATTTTTGTAGTTGAAATGCAACGCTTGTTTTCATGTAAATGTAGGGTTTTTAAAGCAGGGAGAAATAATGGCTGCTAAATTAATAAGCGTTTCTTTGGGAAAAATTTAAATCTTGTATTGGGTGATGAAGATAATAGAGGGTATTGAATCTTGATTCTTGACATTGTGTTTAACTGGAATAACTCAAATGATTATAAATATCAGTGGATGAGTTCTTTTTTTCAAGTATGTCACTCAAAACTCTCATGTCAAAGCATTGTATGATGGCTAGCATTTGCTTGTTTCCCTTTCTTCAGTTCAATGTAAAAAGTATATTAATATATTGGAGCACGAATGATAACTACAAATGTTTGCTCTGTAGTATATCCAGCCCCAAGATTATGAAAAGTTTTCTCAAGTGGAGCTATTGGTTATTGATGAAGCAGCTGCAATTCCATTGCCTGTTGTAAAGGCTCTACTCGGGCCATATTTAGTGTTTCTGTGCTCTACTGTAAATGGGTAATAATTATAAATGAGCCAACCACAATCATAGATTTTGTAACCATTCAGTTTCCATGGATAGTGATGATGATATTAACCCTATATATCAGTGACCTATATCTATATGACAATGATCTCAACATTGACCTTGATATGGTTGTATGGATGTGACCTGTGGTATGTCATCAAAAAATCCCCAAATATAATAGAATCCCCAAATCTGGAGAACTAAAGCTCATCACTTTCGATCTGGAGTACTACCCTTGTGATAAACCCACTTTGCACTTCACCTTCAATATAGATCAGACCAAGGGCAATTCGTTACTGGGTGTTGAGATGGATAAGTTTTTTGAACTAAAATCCATAGCTTAAACTTCATGAAACTGGTGGAGTCAAATTCATGCAAGCACAAACACATCTTACACATCCTCTTTGAAACTCATCCAGAAGAACATTGAAAGACATCTAGAGAGAACCCTACAGCCTAACACAATCCAATGGAATTGACCAAAAAAACCCAAATAGAGTCAACCCTACTATAGGAGGAAGGGCCTGTAGTAATAACTTACCATTTTGCAAGAGCTGAGGGCGAATGCTGTTCTGTAAGAGCTGAGGGCGAATGTTGTTCTGCAAGAGCTGAGGGTGAATGCTGAAGGCAAACGCAAGGCAAATGTTGTTCTGCAAGAGCTGAGGGCGAATGCTGAGGGTGAATGCTATTCTGCAAGAGCTGAGGGCGAATGCTGAGGGTGAATGCTGTTCTGCAAGAGCTGAGGGCGAATGCTATTCTACAAGAGCTGAGGGTGAATGTTGAGTGCGAATGCTGTTCTGCAAGAGTTGAGGGCGAATGCTTTTCTGCAAGAGCTGAGGGTGAATTCTGAGGGAAAATGCTGTTTTGCAAAAGCTGAGGGCGAATTTTGAGAGCAAATGCTATTCTGCAAGAGCGGAGGGCGAATTCTGAGCACGAATTCTGTTCTGCAAGAGCGGAGGGCTAATGCGCGTGTGATATCAGACGTTAATGCATGTAGTTTTTAATAAAATCATTTTTATGTAGCGCGGATATAAGTTTCGTATTTTTATGTAGCGCGCATATAAGTGTCATTATACCGATGGTGGACAAAGTGTCACTCTTGCGACGGATGCCTCTAAACGTCGCAATTGCGACACTTAGACATTGTGTCGCACTTGCGACGTTTGGAGGCATCCGTCGCAAGGGCGACGCTTTGGGGCAAGTGTCGCAATTGTGACGTCTTCCTTCAAACGTCGCAATTGCGACACTTTGTATAAGTGTCGGTATTGCGACACTTTTCTCTAAACGTCAGTATAGTGATGGTTTCGGGCGGGATTGAAAAAATTTGGGGAAATTTTTGACATTTGATCAAAAGCGTCAGAACCAAGTGTCGGAATTTCCCCCAAATGTACTAGTGTCACTATGAAAATAACTTAGTAAAACCACCTTTATTAAGTTTTTTATGGTCTAAACAGGAAACCCCATGGGGAAACATTAAATAAATCCATATTTGTTTGATTTTCCTCAAGGAATAATTAGTTAAACAACAGTTTAATTAATATTCCTAGTTATATTTAATCCAGAACAAGGAAATTAATTAGATAAATCATTATTTATCCTATTATTTTCTAAGAATAATTATTTAAACATTACTTAAATAATATTCTTTGTTAAATATGACTAAATCTCCCTTAACTAATTAAATAAATCATTATTTATTTGATTATTACTCAACCATATCCTTAAAATGATAAATAAATCATTTATTTATTTATTATTACTTAATCACATCCTTAAAATGATAAATAAATCATTTATTTATTTATTATTTACAAATAACAGAATTTGACTCAAGTCAAATTCCCTTTCCCTCCAAAAAATATAATAAAATATTCCATAAAATTTGGATCTTGATTTGATTAATAATATTTTAATTGTGCACCAATATCTAGACTAACTCAATATTTTGTTATAAATAGAAGGGTTTTCCCATTCATTTGCCACCTTTTGTTGCCTAAAGATCACTCTGGATCTCAACTCTTGGTCTGACTACTGATCCACCATCATAGCCATATTTTTCCATTTTTGGCTGGGTTTTCTACACCATCAAGAGAGAGGAATTCTAAATCTGAAGTGTTGAGGACTTACAAGAACCCATCCCATTGAGGAGAACATGGAACACCCTCTTGTGTTTTCTTCCCAGGTGCCATCAATACAAAATTTATTTGATATATTCTTGTCTTGTCTATTGGATGCATGAAGTAAATCTTATCTTTTCTACTGTTTAATGTATTCTAATGCATAGATCTAGATTTTTGCAGCATTTATCTTGATCACCTAACTGCAGATCTGAACATATTAGCAGTAATTTCTTTTGTTAGGGCTGTTTGTTATGCGCAGCTAAAGTGGTCTTTTTTTGTACGCTTGGAATAAAGATTCATACTAACAGCTGCAACATTTTCTCGTTCTCCAACTACTACAGGAATGGAGATCCAACCTCCTGATCTCGTTTACTAGCCACTACTGGAAGGGAGCTTCAACCCCCTAATCAGAACACCAGCTTCTACTGGCAGGAAGCTTCTACTTCCACACTAAAGGCTTCAACCTGTTAGTCTCTTGTATTCATAGTATCACTAGATGACTATGGATTTTCTACAGTCTGCTGAAAATAAACATCCCCTGACTATCATTTTATTTTCAGAAATCTCACTACCTTCATTATATTTATTTAACCTATTTTACTATATCTCATTTTTACTTCTCCAATTACCTTGATGGTCTGAAATCTCATGTATTGACCCAAAATCCCCTCATTTTTACCCCTTCCCCTTACCTAAAAATCCCATTTTCCTCACAAAAACCCTCCCCTTCATTCATTTCCCTTCTTCCATCAAAACAATGTAAAAAACCCTTTTTACATTGTTTTAAAATAAAAAATTATATTATTCGAGTCCCACTCTTTAAGAATGGACTCTGTCTATTCTACCCAACCCCTTTATATCTATAAACCCGCTCTAAACCGTAGTCCTGCTATATAAATATCCCTACACCCCTTATATTCTTTAAGCCCCCACGTTAAAGCCTTAACCCCTTGCTCTCACATAACCTTGGCCCACCGTTTATTAAGATCCTCCGCTTAAACTCCTTACCCTGGTCCTCGCGTTATTTAAACACCCCGCGCTACATATAAATAAACCTTTCACTTAATTAAAAGTCTCGGGCTCCACCTTCTAACTAACCTGTCATTCCATTAACCCTGACCACCGTCGGATCTTCATCATCCGATCCAACGGTCCCTAGCGCATATCGAACTCCCAACAACCCTACATTTAAAAGCCCTTTGACCTTGCGAAATGGGCATTATTCCTGCTGTCACATCTACCACGCATCGTCTCCTCAATGGTATCGCATGTCCTCCACCCAATACAATTTACCACCTTTTCCCTATGCAAAAACTGCCAAATGTCCTTCGCGCCATAAACCTGAAACCACTGACTCGTTTAAATCTTTCAAAGCCATGTCCTTTCACGATAAACCCTGATCCTCTATGTTAAACCCTGCAGATTTTCTGAAGACTCGATAAGCCAAACAAACGCAGAGACCAATAAGCCCCCATTTTCTGGAATCTGTCCACAGCACAGGGTTTTAACTGACAATTTTTTTTTAAATGTGTAGATGATTATACATGGAAAAAATGTATAAATCACGTTTCTAAGGTCTATAAATTTTTTTAAACGGGTCCTTTGGGTGACGATCCAAAATGAATTGTTTCATCTAAGGGTCTGGGAGCGCAAGATCAATCTGAATCATCAATGGATCATGACCATTGATGATCATTCGATCAAATTGAAGGGAGCAAGAGATCCTTCAAAGGACAGAGTAAAGGAAAAAATAAATTTTCATAAGTAACTGCGCAGGCAAAGGTAAATATAGTTAAGCGAACAAACACGGTCAAAGAGTTCACCATGACAGTCAGAGGTTAAAGAAATAAAAGATCAATCAAAAGGTTGAAGATGGAAGACAAGGATTAAAGACAAAGCACATTTAAGGAAGGTTAAAAGAGAGATTACAAGAACTAAAGAAGGTTAGAAGAGAGATCAGAGATTAAAGGAAGATTAAAGGAATTCAATGAGAAAGAAGAATTAAGGAATAGGAAAATCCAAGTTTAAAGATAAATCATAAGTTAAAGGACAAATCAAAAGTAAATCAAACAAATAAAGGCATATTCGAATGACAAAGGCCAAACCATCCTTTACTTCTCCCAAACCTCATTTGTGCCACCTACAACTTAATTTAAATAAAGGAAGCTACAGCTAATAAAGCAGTCAGAGATATTTTAGTAGCTTAGAATTTATTGAAAGAGTTAATATTAAAGCCAAAAATTCAATAATATCCTAAAATTTAGCTCAGCAGTTAAGTTAAAATTTATTATTACAGTGAGTCAGTCAGTGGTATTTTGCCTTGGGCCTTGCATGGTATCAAAGGTCAAGATTACATTTACTCTGTAATAACTATAGCCTGAAACCCTAGACTAGGATCACCTCCTCATCTGCAGTTAAATACTGCATGTATTGTTCATTTTTATTGTTGGTTGGCTGCTAGGCTAGTTGATTGACTACTAAGATAGATTTGATCAGAATTTGAGTTGCAAAGGTTATTGCACTGGAGTATTGTAATTATTTTGGACATCAGTAATACAAGCACGTTCACAGGATTCTTGAGCTATGTTAATGGTGAATTTATCCTTCTTTTTCAATGTTTCTCTTATGTTTTCCATATTGTCCATCATTTCTCTGATAAAATAATAGAAATTTTAGATCAAGATATAATTTCTTGGCACCTTAATTATGTCTGCTTCTTTCATCTTAATGTTTTCTTCTGTGAGGTCTGATTAGAGAATTCAGGGGTGTTCGGCTCTTTAGTTCCACCTAGCTGGTTGCCTTGAAGTTTACTTACTAGAGTTTAGCCAAAGGAATTTATTGTTTTCCCTTCTCTTTGGTTTTTCTTAAATTGTTGCTTTAAAGGCCTTCTTTGAAGTTTGATTAAAGAATTCAGGGGTGTTCTCCCCTTTAATATCACTGACTGTTATCTTGAATGTTTTATTTGTCTGAAAGTAATAGCTAGAGAATTCAGAGGTGTCCTGCTCTCTAGGATTGCTAGATTGTTGTCTTAAGGTTTACTTAGTAGATTTTAGCTAAAGGAATCTATGGTTTACCCTCCTCTTTAGTTCCTCTTAAACAGTTATCTTAAAGGCTTTTCTTGTTGAAGTAGAGTTAAAGGATTCTTAATTTCCCTTTAGTTTTACTAAATTCACAACTTGCTGTCATTTCATATTTCATCTAATCTAAAAAGATCCACTTGATATAGTTAGCTTGCCCTATGAAAACCCTTGCAGAGTTGATGCACAATTAAAACCTTGTATGAATCCATAGCCCAATGGATTAATGCTTCTCATGATCTATCTATTCAACTGAAACACTCAATCAATTAATCAAACAATCAATCAACCAAACAAAGAAACAATCCCAGAACTTCATAACTATCCTAAAAACAGAAACATAAGTATAAAGATAAATCATTCACAAACCATAGAGAGATCCCTCTCTGAGCCCGGGAAGGAGAGGCCCTTGGACTCCAAAGTGGCTTGATGTGGTTCCCTGCAGAGTTGTTCTTGCCAATCTTGAAAATCACAGGGAGACAACATAATGGCGACCATACTAGGGAAGTCCTAAGTTATTATAAAGATTAATATTTTCTCAAGAACTTAGAAACCCCATTCAAATTTAAATGACACAAGTGTTAGCCAAGACTAGTATTTGGCTGCTGATGGTGAACAACTGCCAGCCTCAAGACAGTTAAAATCATTCACCTGGTGACTCCACTGGTTTTCAGTAGACCTACTGACTCCACTAGTTTTATAAAAGAATCCACTGGGAAATTATTGAGAAATCTTGATATCATTAAACCTCAAAATAACCCAGTCAAGAATACTTTTTGAATAAAGTATTTCTTTCATGGATTGGTTTTTTTTTCAAAAATAACACTTTCAACCTCTCTGAATCTTGGGTCTAAGTTATGGGTTCTAGAAGAATATTTACCAGATCCCATCCAAACCCAAAGCCTCCTGTAATAGTTGAAAATCCTGAGAGCATCCTAAGGTAATCTCCTAGATCCAAAAATTCAACTGTTAGTAGACCAATTCACAAAGAAAGTTCCCTACCTAAAAACCTTAAAAACTTGCAGAATATCCCATCTGACTCACCCATGGAACAAATCTTGTCTAGGACTAGATCTTAGAATTGGATAACTCAGATAATTTTAGACGCATCCATCTTACATCAGAATCCTGTTGTACTAACTTCAACCTCCATTCATACACCCACTGTTCACCTTCCTCCGTTTAACACTCCACCTCCTTTTGTAAACCCTCCTTTCTTTCCTCAACTACCAACCATGGCAAATGGTATGCCCCATTAGTCCTACCATTGCCTTTAGTTGTTCTACCATAGGACTATCAGTCCAAGATTCCCTTATATGATGCAAGTAGTTCTACAACTACTCAACAACATGTGGATAGAATGAATGACTATTTTGACAGACAAGAAATAGATGATGAGACTGTTAAACTAAGATTGTTTGCTCAAAGCTTAGGGGGTGAAGCAAGAAAATGGTTTAAAGGCCTAACCCCTAATAGTGTACATGACCTCCATAATTTTCACCAACTATTCTTAAACAAATGGGAAGTCAAGTAAAACCCTCTCCAAATCTTATAAGAGTATGAAAACATTAAAAGAAATGTTGGAGAAGGTATCCAAGATTACTGCACTAGGTTCAATAGTGTATACAACGCCCTCCCTCCTCACATAAAACTTCCATAAGGTCTAGCCTTAATGAAATTTTCAAATGGTTTTGATCTAGATATGGCTTACCAACTAAGAGAAAGAGACCCTCTTACATTAGAAGACATGCAGAGGGGTGCAGTAAGTGTAGAGGAAAATCTAATTGCCAAAAGGGCAAGAATAAAAAATGAAAAGAGAGTGACATATAGGGAAGAGGCTACACCTTCATCATCTGATACTAATATTGATAACCTTGTTAGAACCATGGAAAGGATGATGGAGAGAATAAACATAAACGAGAGAGCTTACCCCAAAGAAAACCAAGTAGCTCCTCAAAACAGAAATCAAAACCAGAACCAAAACCAAAACTTTAGAAGAAATCCCCCTCAAATAAGACAAAGAGAACAAAGGGAACCTGATCATCAAATTAGACCTCCCTTTCAAGAAAACTATGCTAATGAGGATGAGGGAGTGATTGAAGAACCAGAAGAAATTCAAATCAATCTAATGGGAGTAAAAAATGAGGATAATGTTTTCCTCACTGAGTAAGAACAAGGTATGTTTTCCCCAACTTAATTTGAAGAAGAAAGCCTAGAATCTGTAATGCTCCACTTGATCCCATAAGGAAAATTTTGATTAGCTTTTATTTAATCTGTAAATAATGACTTATAATCTTTGAGTAATATCTACACTTGTGAAATTGTAATTTTATTTTATTTTTACTAGTATTACCTTTATTATTTATTTCATTTCTAATATGTCTTCTCAAATCAAATCTTAGATGAGATATGGTCTTCCCTCATTTAATTCTAAAATCAAATATCTAGATTTGTGTACATCCTTTATGTCATCTCAATTTAACTTGTAGATAAGGTATGGCCTTCCCTCATTTAATTCTAAAATCAAATATCTAGATTTTGTACATCCAATATGTCATCTCAATTTACATCTTTGTCTTCTCATTTATTTTTGAATAAAATATCTATATATGGTAGAAAAGTCAATGTTAATAAATGAGAAGGATGGAGGGGGGGTAGTCATGAAATTAATGGCAAGTAGTTGAAGTGGATGAGAGGAAAATATATAAAAGGAAAGGAGGATGAGAGGAAAGGGGAAGGAATTTTTTATCTTGTTTGGTATTGTGGAGGATTTTGGCCTTGTGGAAGATTTTGGTCTTGTTGTGGCATTGAGGAGGATTTTGGCCTTGTTGTGGCATTGTGGAAGATTTTGGTCCTATTGTGGCATTGAGGAAGGATTCTTGGCCTTGTTTGGCCTTGTGGAGGATTTTGGTCTTGTTGTGGAATTGAGAGGATTCTTGGTCTTGTTTGGCACTGAGGAGGATTCTCGGTCTTGTTTGGAGTTGAAGGGTGCTGATTCCCACTTGGACACACTACAGCTGGTTGGACTTGGGCTCGGAGGGCTAGGGAGCCTGTGGAGGTTCCCTGGGCTAGGAATTCATTCCTAGTTAGCTGGGAGGCAAATCTAGTCGGGTAGCCCAGCAGAAGCATCTCAACAAAATTCAGGTGCATCTCAACCAAGCAAGTGATATAGGTACTCTTCGATTTCTAATTACTTATATAAATTGCTGAAAAAAGAAAAGAAATAAATTTGTTTAATATGTTGTAAATAAATTTTATTTGTATATTATCATCAAATATATGTTGAGATAGAAATATTTTATTTTCCTTCATGTTGTGTTTAATTTCAATGACACATTTGGTTTAGCTAGAAATCCTAGATTAGGTCTTCACATATGGTAGTAGAGCTAAGTTGCAGCCTTTGAGGCCTATGAGCCCTAGCATGCATATTTGTTGAAGTCTATTACATAACTTGAAGTGGTAGAACTTATTCCTAGATTGATATCAAATAATTTATCACTGCTATATTTATATACTAAAAACAAGTGCTTTGCATTGTAATGATTCACTTCTTGATGCACCATTGCCATAGAAGTTTTTCAATGTCGCTGCAAGCCCCCACTTCGGAATTTTCAAGATCAAGAAACCATAGACATAGAAAATACCCCCAAATGAAATGAGCATCTCTTAGTTAACGACAAGCCTAATATGTTAAGCATGGAATGCTTGTTATGTTAAGAATGGAAAGCTACTTAGGACTTGCGACATTAATAAGAGTGCAACTTCTACTACCTTAATCCAAGTGAATTCAAATATATTTAAACCTCAAAATGTTCACTATTAATATGAATAAGTCTATTTTTTTTTTATTGCAAGCTTTGAAAATCAATTTCCCTTATTTAAACCAGGGTACCTTAGCTAACACTCATGAATCTAAATAAGTGAAAATGTAAGGCATTAATCAAATTTTCACTTAAAAGCAGAGTAAATTTAAAATTTAGGCACTCGCTGTGTCTATTGCTCCCTTAGCAATGAATGTTCTGCAGTTCACTGGCTGTGTCTATTTCTCCCTTAGCGATGAATGTTCTGCAGTTGTAGAGCTAAAGATGGCCTTGTAGAATTCTGCTTTTGTACGATATTCTCTGAAAAGCATCCTTTAGTGGATGATTTTTAATTGCCAAGGCACATGATTTTCTGCTCTACATCTCAGAAAATCAGTTCGATTTTCCTCTGTCTTAAGGGATAAGGCATGAAATATCACTTTACTACTGAGTTAGAGAGACGAGCACAGAAATTCAAAGATTCATCATACTGCGTTTGCCCTAGCTACCAAGTAGTAGATCTACTATCTCTAGATCCATCGCTATAAATTAAATTAGTAGAAGGAACTTGTTGGAAGAGCCACCAACGTTGTTTCAAGAAAATCCATCCACAAAACATTGAAGAATGAGGTCGTGAATTTACTTGAGATTTGGTGAAAAATGGGTTCCAGAATCTCTCGTAGAAGCAGCCCAGCAATCTCGGAAACTGCCCAACGCCCACAGATTTTTCGCTCTCAGGCCTACAATTTTTTTACTCTGAATCTCAAAAATTTTGCAGTGTTAAAACCCTTGATTTTACAACTTCCATAATACATAATTTTTGCAACTCGAGAATCCACGAACTTATAGCTCAAAAACCCAAGAATCCACAGATCCACAGACCCACGACTTTGCAGCTCCAACAAAATTGCAGCTCAAAATCCCACAAGAATTCATGGCTTCAAATAACCATGGTTTTGCAACACAAAATACCCAAATGCAGTTCGGAAACACATGAATCCGTGGTTCAAAAACTCACTGATGGATCACGGCAGAGTGAAGGGAGCCAACACTACGTTCTCGGCCTACAGAGACTATAGACATCTGTCCAAGGAAATCAGACAGGGATGCCAAAAGACTGGTATCAATCTCATCGATGTCCCCAGTGGGAATAAAGATGTGGCCGATAAGGCCATACTGATTGACATGTTTTGTTTGCTTTGGAAAATAGGCCTCCTGCTCTGATTCCTTTGATTTCTAGCGATGGGGACTTTGCTCCCACTTTGCATAAGTTGCAACAGTGGGGTTACACTATCGCAATTACGCTACCTACGGTAAAAGTGCATTCTACACTCTCAAACGTTGGGAAATTTTTTTGGGATTGACATAATATGGCCAGCAATAAGGGCCTTGGGACGATTTCCAGATTCAATCTGGATATCATGGCAAAAAATTCCCAAGTGATACGTTTGTCATTAAATCCGATCCTTTCCCACAGGAGTCGAATGAATGGGGTCACTCTAGTGTTGATTTGATCAGGAAAAGCACCACGGTTTGGCCTGATATCGGTCCAGTTAGCAAGTTTGCGTGATGCCCTAATTCCATGCCGACAGCAAATTCACTAGCCACCAATAATAGGCCACAATCACTCATAGAAGATAGAGGGAGTAAATTCGGGTTGATCTCAAGGTTTGTAACCACATTTGGGCACAACGAATTCATCATTTCAGTTGTAGGGCCAGGGCTTAGGGCTTGCCACCATAATCGGATTTTGACACCAAACTATGTCTAAATGCCATATCAATTTCAAGACTGGTAGATAGGCTTTAAGGACTCACCCAAACTTAGCCAGGTGGTCATACAACAATAATACAAAGAGGAAATAACTCTGAGAATGCAGGTATAGATATATTCATAATTAAAATGCTGAAGCTGTTAAGCATTCATTCAATGAAGAGGGTCACAGATGCTTCAGTTTCCTTAGTTGGCCAAAGTAAAGCCTGGATGGGTACACCCACACATCTATCACCTGCAAGGTAATCTAACAAAAGGTGAAAATTCCAACACACTAGCTACAAAATTACATCTTTGTAGAGTGTGGATTTTGCCGAGATATTCTGTAACCCTACATATTTATGATATTCTAGTTCTTGATCATTTTGAATCATATGCCTTGGGATAATTTCTTTATCATTGTTCCCGTTAAGTAAACACTCTAAGAACATTTCTGTTTTGGCAATACATAGAAGGTAAGGTCTTATGTGAATGCAATGATTCCAAGCTGCTAATAGATCCATAACAAAAGGGTTCAAAGGAATTAACCTTGACTTTAATTAGAGTGGATGTACTGAACCGAGAGTATAATCCTTCCATGTAATTGATTTTATCGATGCATTTCTATCCATAGGAAGATGGTTGAGTCATGCAAACTTGTAGCACCATTCCTCTACTGGCAATATCGGTGCAGCCATCGAGATTCAAGGTCCTCTGAACCATGGAAACAAGGTTTGGCCCTTATATATATTCATAAATATAAAATAGTTGTAAACGAAAGAGTTGTGAAGGACGTCCCTATCAGCCTTTTAGTCTTACAACCTACAAGAATGACCTCCAATAGGGCCTATGAACCACAACCCATTCTGATTTTACTTTTTGTATGATAAAGAATTTGTGTAGGCCCTTTATGGAATACCATTCCAGTTGATTAGCTTGAGATCGTCTCTCCTTCCTTGGTTACTTTTCCAAGCCCATTGTAAATTACAAAAAATCATAGATTGAGTTTGGAAACTTCAGCCATTAGATAAGGTGGTAGACAATACATTCATCTTCAATGATACAATGTTTCCAGGACCAGAAATTAGCCTTATAAATAATTTAGTTTCTGCCAGAGGTATATTTTTACCAAGAACAAAAGAGATTGTAAATCTGGTTGTAGAGGGATTGGTTAGTTTATATGATCAACTTTACTACATGCATCAATACCAAGGCCCAAGAGGCACAGTAGGAGGCTGCCATAGCCCCAATGTCATTGAAATTTCAAGACTAGGCAAGGTCCCCAATTGTTGGCTAATAGAAAAACGAAAGATAAAGTTATTAGGGACAAAGGATGAGCAAGAAATTCAGGAATTTTTTTTTTGAAACCTAAAAAATATAGTTGTGGATATATAAAGATTCTTAGTTAACATTTAGGTATTGTGACTAGTAGGAAAGAAGGTAGAGGAAGCATGGAGTGTGTTGGGCCTTGTTTTTTATCTCTTTTTGCTTAAGAAATACATTTTATTTTTCTACATTATCCATCCATTTACCATCATATTCACCTCACATAGACCTAAAGATGCATAATCAGGTATTTAATTTATGTTTTTCAATTATTAGATGTTTTTGTGAAATTGAAATTTAAGTGCAATTTTGGACAGCAGCAGAAATTCCTGTAATAACATGATGGTTTGCATATGTGCAGGACACTTGGGCTCGAGCTGGATATGTTTCTAAAAATATCGAGAACTAGGAGTAACATTACACCTGTTGGTACAATCAGATTGAGCTTTAATAGGCTCAGTCAAAGGCGGTCAAATAGGACCAGTCTTTATGGAGGATCCCTAGAAACTAGGTCAACACTCTTATTTTATGGGATTTTTCCAGATTGTGATGGATATGGTTGATAAATTCGACTTGATATGATAGGATAAGGATATTTATGATTTCTTGAGATATTTTAGATCAGTTTGTTAAACATTTCATCTATTTAAGCTTCACACTTTGAAGGCTTTGACATTGGAACATATATGACTTATTATTATCATCTTTGAGACTTGAAGACACAATAGAAGATCTGTTCTACCATATTTTGATGCTGCTACATGTTTATTGATTGCTTGAAGTCTTGAGTAGCTGAGTTTACTTTTAGTGTGCAAGGCAAGGGTGGAAGGGCCCCCACACCAAGCTAAGTACACTTCATAGTTTTCATAGCTGTAATTGATTTTCTTATATTTATTTCCTGCTTTCATGATTTCTTAATAGTGTTAACGATGTATGAAATCAATAATTAAGGACAACCAAGACCTCTAAACATTGAGCCTCTTGATTATTATTCCATATATCTTAACCTATTGTTTAGGTTTATTTCCTGCTTTCATGTTTTCACAATGGTATTAATGATGTATGCAATCGGTAATTAAGGACAACTAGGACCTATAAATATTGAGCCTCTTGATTATTATTCCATATATTTTAATCCATTGTTTAGAAGTTAAATTTCCTTCTTTCATGATTTCGCAATAGTGTTAACGATGTATGCAATTAGCAATTAAGGACAATCAGGACCTCTAAACATTGAGCATCTTGATTATTATTCCATATATCTTAACCTATTGTTTAGTATTAGATTTCCTGCTTTCATGTTTTCACAATGGTATTAATGATGTATGCAATCAGTAATTAAGGACAACCAGGACCTCTAAACATTGAGCCTCTTGATTATTATTCCATATATCTTAACCTATTGTTTAGTATTAGATTTCCTGCTTTCATGTTTTCACAATGGTATTAATGATGTATGCAATCAGTAATTAAGGACAACCAGGACCTCTAAGCATTGAGCCTCTTGATTATTATTCCATATATTTTAATCCATTTTTTAGAAGTTAATTAAGTTAAATTTTTATATTTGTAATATGCATTTCACTAACCATCCATAGTTCATCTTCTAAATTTGACTGTGATTGAAACCCATATACTTTGGGGATGCTTCTAAGTTCACCAACCAAGGTTGATATTAAATACTTGCGTTAATTTGCAACAGTAAATTGACCCAACATTTTGGCATCGTTGTCGGGGAAGCATATTTCCAAATCGGTCAAAATAGGAAGACAAAAAGATTAAAACATAAAAACAACATAAAATCACCAAAAGCAACAAAAACATAGTTTTCATTTCAAAGTAATGTTTTCATATTCCTAGAGATAGAGATAAAAAAGGTATATTTGTGAAATAAAACCCCCAACAACACATTCATCCATAGGATTAACAACACCAGTTGTTGGAAAACCTACTGTAGAAGAGTTAGAGGAGAAACAGAGATCAGGACAGAGATTAACTTTAGTTGAAAGAAAAATTTTGTTAGCTTATGAGGTAAAGAAAAATATATCACCTAAAGAACCTCCTTCTATTTGGAAACAAAAAGAAACACCAAAACCAACTGTTGAACAACTAGAACAACTTGTCCTTGAGAAAATTGTAGTGGAAGAAGTACAAAATCAACCTATTGAAACACTACAAATCTCTGAACACGAAATGGCTGAAGAGGGAGAAGGATCAACTAGAATAAACATGACTCTTGAAAAAAATTAGATTATGAAAGACAACAAAGGGATTGGCGAAGACAAAGAGAAGAAGAAAGAAGAATTGAAGCAAAAAGAAAGGATAAAGAAGATAGAAGAACAGAAGCACTTCGAAAAATAGGGGAAGAAGCAAGAAGAGAAAACCAAACTCGAAGAACATGAGAAAATGAACAAGAAGATAATAATGATAAGGAGACTAATTTTGGCTTTCCTATTTTAGATGTAAGAGCAATACTAGGAGAAAAAATAAAAATGAAAAATATTCCACCATCTGTATTGCCGAATTTCTATGGAATGTCAACAGAAGATCCTGATGCATTTATGTTTGAGTTTGATATCTTGTGTAGAACATATGGATATATTGATGATACACATAAATTTTGACTTTTTCCAGCTACTTTAAAAGCTACAGCCTTAAAATGGTTTAAGGGATTAGGAGAACACACTATAGCTTCTTGGGAAGACATGAAGAAAATATTTCTTAAAAAGTATCAAGCTTACTACAGGGCTAGAGACTCGAAAGAAGACATTTCTAGAATGTCCCAATAGGAAGATGAAATTTTGGAAGAATATTTGGAAAGATTCCTATATAATTTGCAAAAATCCAAACAACATTCTCTTAGTCCAGATACTATCCGCACTATTTTTCTAAACGGTATTAGAGACGAGTATTTATATTTCTAATGTAATGGGAAAAGGAGATATTTCTAATTTACCATTTGAAGAAATTTCTGAATTATTTCAAAAATACTCTAGAGGAAGAGCTAAGAGTGGTAAAAGAGATATTTCATCAAAAGCTTCCAAGTCTGCAGCAAGTGCAGTAACAAGAGCGGAGATAGGAAGCCTGTTAGAGAATTTTAAAATAGATCTCTTAAGCACTTTGGGTACACAAGTTGATGTTTTAAAAGCTAAGAAAAGGCAAGAAGAGCAAGATGAAGCCTTAGCAATTTTCTGTCCAAAGTGTAGACAAAAACATCCACTCAAATAATGTCCTTTGTAAAATATACAAGTATGTGGACTATGCACAGAAAATCATACAATAGATAAATGTCCAAAGTTAAAATAATTGCAAGGGGAAGAAGTACAAGGAGTAGATTCCCTCTATTATATGGCACCAAGAAGACCTTGGCAGCCAAGAATACCTCAACAGTTCCCTCAACAAAACTTTTAATATCCTAAAAATACATGGAATACACCAATGCCATGGCAAGCTTGGCCACCACAAAAATATCAAAACCAACCTTCACAAGGTTGGAGGGGATATGGTTAAGGAAACCAACCACCACAGCAAATGTATAACCAACAGTATCAATATCAACATCCATATCCTCCACAATCATTTCCTTAATATCAACAATTCCAACAACAACAACCCATGCCATATCTAACTCAAAATCCACCAATGCTAACTCAACTGCAGCAACTTCAGCTGCCAACTAACCATCAACCTCCTAGACCAACACAATTACCAGCTCAGCTAGTAGCTAATCCAAGCAATAAAGTGGATAGACCAACATATCATGTGGAAGAGGTAACATATTATCCTACATATTCAATTCTTCCTATAGAGGATGTTCACCTAAGCTCTGGGAAGATACTCCAGAAATATTATCCTCCAATAATTGAAGAGAAAACGAAACAAAATGAACAAAATGAACAATCTCAACCAGAAAAACAAATTCAAAAATGTAAGGCTATCATGAAACAAACTCCAAGATATCTGGAGAGACTTATACAACAAAACATTCCAATATCTCTCCCTGAATTTAGCATTCTGGATGAATTGAAAAACACATATGTTAAAATTCCTTTATTACAGGCAACTAAATAAATTCTAATATATGCATAAAGAAATCTGGTAGAAGAAATAAGGATCCACCAACAATCCAGGTAGTTGGAAGTCTTTCATCTCTCATGTCTAAGAATATGGCTATTGAAAAATATGTTGATCTAGGAATTCCTATGGTTACTATTTCAATTAACAAATTTTCGGTACCAAACACTTTAATAGATTTGGGAGCAGCTATCAATGTTATGACAACAAAGACTATGAAACACTTGAATCTAAACAACATTAGACCTACTACTATAGTCTTAGAACTTGTAGACAGATCCAAAGTTGTTCCAGAAGGTATACTAGAGGATATCATTTTCTCACTGGATTCTTGGGAATATCCTGTAGACTTTTTGATTTTGCAGCGAAAAAAAAACTTGGGAGGGCATCCCTTAATTTTAGGCCAACCCTGGTTGACCACTGCATATGCTTACATTGGATGCAGACCAGGAAGCATGATTATTTCACATGGAGATGAACGAAAGCATGTCACATTATATCCTCCTGCTCAATCTCCTTCTATATATTCATTACTTGAAGAAGATGAAGAACAAATATCTAAACCTGTTCTTAGTCTTAATCAAGTTTATAATTTTAGAGAGGAAGAAGAAAATGAGGACTTATTAGATCTATTCATATTAGAACCAAATCTTTCAGAGCAACTTAGGGTGACTCAATATGAAGGTGCTAGTTATCTTCTAAATGAATGTTTTCAAGAAAATTACACAATACAATCATTGAAAAATACATTTTAAATCATTTTTCCTGTAAATTCAATTACCAATTCAAATAGCAAAATCATTGAAATTAGTCCTCAAAGACATTTGAATATTGGTAACAATTTACAATCATCACAAGAGGAAAAGCTAATAACATTATTGCAAAAATATTCAAAATATTTTGTCTAGCATTATAAAGACATGCCTGGAATTCATCCAAAAACATGCATACATCACATTTATACTGATAATGAAATCAAACCTGTTAGGAAACCACAAAGACGAATGAATCCCATGATGAAAGAAATAGTGAAAGAGGAATTACAGAAACTATTATAGGTCGGATTTATCTATCCTATTTCCGATAGTCAATGGGTCTCACCATTAGTTGTGGTGCCTAAGAAAAATGGGAAGTGGAGAATTAGTGTTGATTATCATGAGCTTAACAAAGCTACATTAAAAGATCATTTTTCTTTACCATTTATTGATCAAGTGTTAGATTCATTTGCAGGAAAGAAATTTTTCTCCTTTCTGGATGGATTTAGTGGATATAATCAGATAAAAATAGCATTAGAAGATCAATATAAGACAACATGCACATGCCCTTGGGGAACATATACATACAATGTATTACCCTTTGATTTATGTAATGCACCTGCTACCTTTCAAAGAGCAGTTCTTGCTATTTTTGCTGATTTGATTCATGAATGTGCGGAATTTTACATGGATCATTTCACCGTGTATGGTACAACATATGATAGTTGTTTAAATAATCTCGAAAAATTATTAAAAATATGCATTGAGACAAACCTATCGCTTAGTAATGAAATTTTTTTTATGATGCTAACTAAGGAGATAGTGTTGGGACACCATATTTCTTCTTCGGGAATTAAGTTGGACCCGACAAAAATTCAAGTCATTGTGGACTTAACACCACCTACAACACAAAAAGAGGTTCGAAGTTTCTTGGGTTATGCAGGCTATTATAGGAGATTTATTCAAAATTTCAGTAAAATAGCTTTACCATTATTCAATTTACTTTCAAAAGATGTACAATTCCAGTGGAATAATAAATGTCAATATGCATTTGAAAAATTAAAACACAATTTATCAATTACACCCATTCTTCAAGGACCCAATTGGTCTTTTCCATTTCACATTTCAACTGATGCATCTGATGTTAGAAAATTAAATATTACAGAGCAATGAAACACATAAAATATGCAGAAAACACAAGCACACAAAACACAGAAAACCAGAGAGACACAGATATACATGGTTCACCTAGTTTGGGCTACGTCCACCCTGAATAGCCAGTCCTTCCTTTCTATTATCCAGCAAAAAATGAAGAGACACAACCTACAACGGATCCTCTATAATATCCTATGTTCTCTCTCACAATCTCTCTCTCTGTTTCTCGCTCCAAGAATACACATACAATACACAACCGCAATACAATACCCTCATAAAAGCGAGGGGTTGCTTTCTAGGGCAAAAAACCCTAAACTAAACATAACTTCTACCATCAGATCATCTGCCTAATGAATGGCCCAGATTGACTAGAAATTACTATACTTTTACAAGGCAATTTTACATCTGTTTCTAGCTTCGGGGGTGCTGCCCTTGAAACCCCCGCCAGGGGGGCACTCCATAAAGTCGTTGCCACCCCCCCTGGACCCCCCACGGCAGCGATTAATTTATGGGCGGCGTTGCCGCCCCATTTAAGGTACAGGGGTCCAATGCTGTGATACAAAGTAAACAAGATAATCAGGCTCCACACCCAACAATATCCGACTTGGAGACTGATTGTAGCAACTCCACCGCTGCTTCATTTGCTGGACAATGACTCCTCTTTGGACTTGGTTGTTTCTCATATTCATCGTCATCCTTGAAGACCAATTGACACTGAGCACATTCTTAGTTTATCCTTGGTTACAACTTTTGTTAGAATATCTGCAGGATTCTGGCTAGTGTGTATCTTTTCAAGCTTCAACTCTCCATCTTCCAATACTGACCGTATCAAATGGTACTTGAGATGTATGTGTTTAGTCCTGGAATGAAATGCTGAGTTCTTTGCAAGATGAATGGCACTTTGGCTATCACTGTATAGCGTGCCCATATCTTGATTCTTACCCAATTCATCCATAAACCTTTGTAACCAAATCATTTCTTTACTAGCCTCTGTAGCAGCAACATACTCTGCTTCTGTTGTTGAAAGTGCAACAACACTTTGGATTTTTGAACCTGCAATCGATGGGCATTGTTCCACCTCCACAAAAGAACATGGTCCCGTGGTGCTCGTTATCTCTGTCACCTGCCATATTTGCATCAACATATCCCCGTAGAGCAATGTTTGAACCACCAAAACATAATGCTTGATTTGTGGTACCTCTCAAATATCTGAGAATCCATTTTACTACCATCCAATGTTCTTTTCCTGGATTATTCATGTACCTGCTTACAACTCCCACTGCATGTGCAATATCAGGCCTTGTGTAGACCATTGCATACATTAAGCTTCCAACCGCTGATGCATATGGAATTTTAGACATATAATCCATGTCTTCTTGGGTCTTTGGGCACATCTCCTTACTAATTTTGAAATGGATAGCAAAAGGTGTACTAATTGGTTTTGCATTGTGCATATTAAATATTTTCAACACCTTTTTCGACACCATTTTGACATAGTACACTTCATGTATTTTTTTCCGTTCTAGTTATCTCATACCAAGGATTGCTCAGAAAGCTATAAACTCTTCATTGCAAAGCTACTAGTTGCCAATTTTCTTTTTTGTTACATTTATTTCCCTCGTACAAGATCATAGTCAAGCACACAAGCCATTCATATACAACAACAAGCGACAACATAGCCACACTTTTTCCTTAGATAAATAAGACAATGATCAGAGTGACATCTAGTATAACTTTGTTTAGACATAAACTTGTCAAATTTTAGATACCACTGCCTTGGAGCCTGTTTTAAGCCATACAAGCTCTTCTTTAACCTACACACCAATTTTTCTTTCCCTTTGACCTCATATCCTTCTGGTTGCTGCATGTATATCTCTTCCTCCAAATCTCCATGGAGAAATGTTGTCTTTACATCTAAATGTTCAAGATGTAAATCTTCCGCTGCTACAAGACTTAAGATAGTTCTGATTGAAGTCATCTTAACAACAGGAGAAAATATTTCATCAAAATCAATACCTTTCTTCTGTGCAAACCCCTTCACCACAAGTCTAGCTTTGTACCTCTGTTTTCCTCCATCTTCTTCCTTCACCCTGTAAACCCATTTATTCTGCAATGTAGTTTTACCTGCAGGCAACCTGACTAAGTCCCAAGTCTGGTTATGCATTAAGGAGTCCATCTCTTCTTCCATGGCTAGCTCCCACTTCTTCCTGCTTTCAACCTGCATTGCTTCTTCATAACATTCGGGTTCACCAGAATCAGTCAACAATAAATAATATAATGACGGAGAGTATCGTTCAGGGGGTCTACTTATCCTGGTAGATCTTCTAACACCACTTTCAGGTGTTTGAGGTGCCTGTTGCTGTTGTGGTGGTTGCTGCTACTGTGGTTGTTGATTATTATTATTTTCAGGCACCTTTACTTTTTTAGTTATCTCATCAAGAACCGTGTATTCCTTGCTTTCTTTTTCCTGTTTCTTTTCCTGCAACTGATTCTTATACAAGACCTTTTCATTGAATATTACATCTCTGCTCCTAATGATTTGGTGATTTTCATAATCATATAAGCGATAACCAAAATCATTAGCACCATATCCAATAAAGGTACATTTCTTTGATTTTGCCTCAAGCTTTGTTCTATTTTCTTTATTAATATGGACAAAGGCCTTACAACCAAAAGGCTTTAAAAAAGAGTAGTTTACCTTTTTACCTGTCCATGCTTCCTCTGGAATACCACCATCCAAGGAACTTGAAGGCCCTCTGTTTATTAGATAAACAACATTATCTACAACATCTGCCCAAAATTGTAAAGGAAATCCTGCATGCAATCTCATGCACCTTGCACGCTCCATGATTGTTCTGTTCATCCTTTCTGACACACCATTTTCTTATGGTGTTCTTGGAACTGTCTTCTCTCTACGAATTCCATGCTCTGAATAGTACCTATCAAACTCTTTGCTGCAATATTCACCTCCATTGTCTGATCTGAGACACTTCAACTTCTTTCCTGTCTCAATCTCAACCAAAGCTTTCCATTTCTTAAAAGTATCAAATACATCAGATTTATTCTGAATACAATAAATCCATGTTTTTCTAGTTGCATCATCAATAAAAGTAACATAATAACGAGAGCCACCGAGAGATGATACCTGAGCAGGTCCCCATACATCCGTATGCACAAGCTCCAATTTTTCGCTCTTCTTTTCTTTTCCCTAACCGAAGAACCGACTTCTTATGTTTTCTCTATATAAATGCACTTTTCATAACCAAATCAAGTATCTTCCAAATTCGGCAACAAATTTCTTGAGTGAAGACCTTTCTATCCCTTTTCATTCGTGTCCTAGTGCCTATGATGTGATACCGTACTTGTCTTTGGAAGTTAAAGCATTAACAGAGTTAGAAATACCATTGCACAAATACAATGTACCAACCTTTTCACCTTTTTCTATTACCAGCAGTCCTTTGGTGACCTTCCAAGTTTTATCTGTGAAAGTTGTCACACAACCTTCACTGCCTAACTGCCCTGTTGAAATCAGATTTTTCTTCAGATCTGGAACATGCCTTACCTCCTTTAGTAGCTATTGGTTTCCATTCTGTTGTTTTACAAGAACTTTACCCATTCCAACAATTTTACAGGGTTTATCATCACCCAAACGAACTTGTCCAAAATCTCCTTGAACATAGTCATGAAAATATTTCTTATCAGGTGTGGCATGGAATGAAGCCCCCGAATCTACAACCCAAGAATCAGTAACATTTTTGAAAGAAAGAATCAAAGTAAGTTAGCACCTAACCGATCCCTTAGCCGAAAAAAGGAAAACTGCAGTAACAACTAAACTAACACTTTTGGTGGTCATTCTATGGCAAACAACAGTAGGAGAGGGTTTCTCCGTAGAATTGATATTCAATACCACGATAATGAACCGATTTTAGGCCAGTATATAAATGGGAAAGGGGTTTTGAGAATTAAATTTCAGGATGTATGGACCAAAAGAGACAAGACAGAATCAAGGAACTTAATCAAATATTATTATATTTCATGGGGCAAGATAGGCAGGAGATTTAGCAATCAAGTTGAAATAAGATGGAGTGGAAAGACTGTTGAGAAGATAAAAAGGGTATAATAAATGAATCCTTTTCGAACAGAAGAAAACACACAGATTATGAATGATTCCCCAAGGCAGAGCATATAAAATGGATTCTACCTTTCTAACTTGAAAAACATTCAACTGTAAATGTTTATGAATGAATGGTGAAACATAACAATTTACATATGAAACACAAAGGTGAGACATATGCTAAAAATCATACCACATGAATCCCACAAATCAGAGCTACATCACTTTATTAATTCCCTGCCAAACTGTACAATGGAGCGCAGAGCTCACTGCCACACTATTCTCTACTTTTGAGTTTTCGCACCTCGTATTTTTCAACTTTCAGAAACGTATTTAATTTACAATAACAGACAAGATTTAGGAATATAGAATGATAAGAAGAGGGAAATTGGCAATCAAGATGGAAACAGAGCTAACAATCACTCCTACATGAGTATGTTACATGACCTCTACCTTAATTTTTCGGATATCCAAATGCAAGAGTAAGAAATCGTAGTGTGGACCTTAGAATCACAATAAGTGATCACATTTATGTTTCTTCGGCCTTTGACTTTCCGCTTTCCATTATTTCTTTATTCTCTGACTTTTTAATAAAATACTGCAGAAATAGAACGTAATAGAGATATATGCTTTGTGAAGGGAAACCATATTTTAAATGGGACAGAGGAGGGAAAGGAGGCGGGATCTGCATTATAATCGCAATCAGAATGGGGGGAGTGGAGAGATATGACATATTACAGATATGTGATGCGATAGGGAGGAAGGCCTTTGTAATATATGAATATAACCAAAGTTTCGGATTAACAAAGGGCTGGGCCTTTTATATGTGAATTGGGTGGAAGTATTATGGTGGGCCCAAGGGGTTAATCACAATCGCAACACCGAAGGGGAGCAGAGTGCAATACAAATGGAAAATGTCGATTGCGATGGCCCAATCAATTATGGACCGTCCGATCGACGGGGAAAATCAATGGTGGAGAGATCAATCGGGGGTTATGCGATCAGAGGATCGGGGAAGGGACTTGCGATTGATTGCAATTGGAGTTTGTGCGATTGGGAGATCGGAAGGAGGGGATGCGATTAATCATGTCCAGGTTTCGTGCGATTGGAGTGATCAGAGCATGCACTTTGCGATTTTCAATTGATCACATTGGAGAATGGTGCGATCAGCGGATCAGAGCACTTCAAATAAAACACGCAATTGGAAAAGGTTTGCGATTGCGATTGCGATGGGGGGTTTATAATATAAGACTTTAATATAAGGTTTTATTATAAAGTGTGGTGGGGAAGTGGTTAAAAGTAAATCACATATGTTTTTATAATGCGATTTTTTAATCGAAAAGGGGGAAAAGGGGGATATTAAAACTTTAATAACACAAGTTTTAAGGGGAAAAAGGGAAATAGGGGGTATAGGGAATTTTACTTCACTTAAGCATAAATTTCAATCCAGAAGTCAGTTCTGAGAGTGTAGTATACCGTTGGAAAGCTCTTTTCGGGCTCTTTTTGCTGGATCTTCTTGGAATATGATCTGGTGCTGAACATGTTACGAAAAACTTCTTTGAAAGTCAGGAACATCACTTTGTGGAGATAACAACTTCTGACTTGTGGCTGAAAGGCAAAGCATCATGTTTTCACCTCAAAACATGGTTTTGAGGTGAAAATTACATCAAGCCAAATAAAAATGTCTCTTTGATCTTCCTGGTGCTATGACTTTGAATTTATTGACTTCCTCATGACCTTGCTGATATTTATTGACACTTTGACTCATTGTTTTGACCATGGTGAGACCTTAGAAACTAATGAGACCCATCCTATGACCTACTGATATGGTTTTAAGAAAAAAAGTGGATAATGACTGAAGATCGCAGAGGGGAAAATCAACAAGTTTCGCATGAGGGAAAACTGATGAAACAATACTACCATCAATGAATCCATGACCTAGCGGAATGGTGAAATTTATTCGGTATGAGACACCTAATATGCAAATGCAAAAGACAGTTTTGATCACTGATGGCAGTATGACTAGACTGACACTAACATTGGCTCCAATGGAGATGGTAGCTCCTTAGGAGGTGCCAAGAACACCGTAGACCAAGTAGCCTTATCCATTGGGCATGGAGTCAAAAAATGCTGAAAACTGACACAAATGCAAACTGAAAGAGACTTGACTCAACAAACTGACTCAAAAGTGACTCAAAACTAACTAAGACAACACTCAAAACTTGAAGCTTGATGGCAGTACATGACCACCTGTTTTTCTTACAAGACAATGGACCATCAGGCTATATCAAAATGCCAATGTAAGCAATCAAGTAGACGCCTCCTTGATTGATTCTCCTGATCAGATCCTCTATTCAACAATAGATACTTGCAACTGGGCATCCAAAAACTTAGTTGACCATGATCTCCTTCATCACTAAATACTGCAATAATCACCTTCACTGCTGACTGCAACAGATTTGCAATTGGATCCTGAAAAACATGAAGATTTACCTCCTACTGAAGAAATGAGGTGTCTTTTTCTCTTGATTCTGATCTTTCTTCATAATGTACTTCAGTAAGAGTATGTTCCTGGTCTTCAAAAAATTCTGAACAAGTAGATGAGCAAGTTTCCTCTTGAAAAAACATTTCAAAACATGAGACATAGGAAGAAGAATCTGAATGGAAGTCCTGAATGCTCTAGTCTTCTGTAGTCTGTATATGTTGCTGAGCATCTTCATATGATATGACAACCAAATTTTCATGCTTCTTATTACATTCATCAATCTTTAGAGAATAAAGTTCATATGGTTCTTGAAATCCACAACTGGCATTTCTATCATCTTCCAACGATTCATCCAAAGAAAATTTTTCACTTACTTGAACGAAGATCTCGTCTTGTTTTTCATAGAGGGAATGGACTACCTCCTCATGAAGATCTAGTTCTGGTGGGATGAGAGCATTTAGGTCTATAACTCCGTTTTCTTCGTTTGAGGTGGCCTTAACCATATAACTATCCTTTATGAGATCTGGAACAACGTATTCTTCCTCATCACATTTTATCTCTAGATCTGATTTATCTTCATCGCTATCTAAGATTGGAACATCATTTTCCTGCAACTCGTCCTTTATTTCACTCAGATCTGAAATAAAACCTTGTCTTTCATCATTTTCGACTGTATAAAGATCTTCAGCCTACTGACCTTGATAAGTATCCTCTGAGATTTTTGTATGTTGCTGGAATGGATTTTCATAGAGGACTTCCATAATTTCTTCGTCCATGAATTCATTATCTCCATAAAAATTCTCAAGATTTTCAATGAAACTATTAACATGTTTGCAACAATTCTGCACTAATATTAAGGATGGACAAGATTCTTTATAACTTTCGAAGAATATGGTTTGAAAATATTTTAAACAAAAAATACAACCAGGTGGCAAACTTTCATACCAAGATCGAGCTTCATCTTCTAGAGTAGCCATGAACATATTCATCAAGCAATCTTCATGAAAATCAATTTTTAACTTATGCACATGGATGTGGAATTTCACCAGATGAAGAGCAACATCATCACCTTCCCAATTTTTGAACGTAGGCAAATTCTGAAGCCAATCCACCTTGGGCATTTTAATTGGGAAACCTGGAATGTGATCTCGGCTCATGGGAGCATATCTTCTTACAATACGTTCCATCTTAAAACAAAGATCTTAAAGCTACTGATCTTCCTGTAGTGGAATCACCATGAAGGATTTGATTTTGTGGATCTTTCAGTGAATGGAGTCGCCAGGTGAATTTTTTCAGCCTTTATATGCATCTAATTGTTGTTCACCATCAACATTCAAATATAATACTTTTTCATTCTTTACCGGGGAGGATATGATCTACTGTTTTAAATTAAAATGTTCCCCAGTATGGTTGCTAGAGATGTTAGCACCCAATCCGAACCTCAGGCTGAAAAAGGAAAATCAGGGTAACAACTAACCACGCTCAGCCTTGTAGCTAGCCCTACAAGGACGAAAGAGGGCTCTCTCCATAGAATTGATATTCAATACCATGATAATGAACTGATTTTAGGCTAGGTATATAAATGGGAAAGGGGTTTTGATAAATGACTGAAATTTTAGGGATGTATGGATCAAAAGAGACAGTATGAACCAAGGAATTTAATCAAAGACACATAGTATTTCATGGGGCAAGATAGGCAGGAGATTTAGCAATCAAGTTGAAATAAGATGGAGTGGAAAGACCGTTGAGAAAAGCTGAAAAGGGAAAAATAAATGAATCATTTTCAAACAGAAGAAAATACACAGAGTGTGAATGATTCCCCAAGGCAGAGCATATAAAATGGATTCTACCTTTCTAACTTGAAAACATTCAACTGAAAATGTTTATGGATGAATGGTAAAACATAAAGAAATAAATATGAAATACAAAGGAGAGACATATGCTGAACTCATACCACATGAATCCCACAAATCAGAGCTGAATCACTTTATTAATTCCCTGCCAAACTGTACAATGGAGCACAGAGCTCACTGCCACACTATTCCCCTACTTTTGAGTTTTCGGACCTCAGATTTTCCAGCCTCTTACAAATGATCAGAATTTACAATAAATAGACAGATTTATGGGAATATAGAACGATAGAAGAGGGGAAATCATAACTGAAGATGGAAAACCAAGAGCCAATAATCACTCCTAAGAAGGAGTAGCGTTACATTATGCCACTCGAATTTTTCGGATATCCAATGCAGAGGCAAAACCTGTAGTGTGGATCCTTTAGAATCATTGCTGAAGAAGTGACTGTTACATTTCTGTTTCTTCGGCCTTTGACTTTTCGCTTTCCATTATTTCTTTATTCTCTGAATTTTTAATAAAATACTGCAGAAATAGAATGTAATAGAAATATATGCTTTGTGAAGGGAAACCATATTTTAAATGGGATAGAGGAGGGAAAGGAGGCGGGATCTGCATTATAATAGCAATCGGAATGGGGGGAGTGGAGAGATATGACATATTACAGATATGTGATGCGATAGGGAGGAAGGCCTTTGTAATATACGAATATAACCAAAGTTTCGGATTAACAAAGGGCTGGGCCTTTTATATCTGAATTGGGCGGAAGTATTATGGTGGGCCCAAGGGGTTAATCACAATCGCAACACCGAAGGGGAGCGGAGTGCAATACAAATGGAAAATGTTGATTGTGATGGCCCGATCAACTGTGGACCATCCGATTGACGGGGAAAATCAATGGTGGAGAGATCAATCGGGGGTTATGCGATCAGAGGATCGGGGAAGGGACTTGCGATTGATCGCAATCAGAGTTTGTGCGATTGGGAGATCAGAAGGAGGGGATGCGATTAATCGCGTTAGGGTTTCATGTGATTGGATTGATCAGAGCATACACTTTGCAATTTACGATTGATCACATCGGAGAATGGTGTGATCAGTGGATCAGAGCTCTTCAAATAAAACACGCGATTGGAAAAGGTTTGTGATTGCGATTGCGATGGGGGATTTATAATATAAGACTTTAATATAAGGTTTTATTATAAAGTGTGGTGGGGAAGTGGTTAAAAGTAAATCGCATATGTTTTTATAATGTGATTTTTTAATCGAAAAGGGGGAAAATGGGGATATTAAAACTTTAATAACACAAGTTTTAAGGGGAAAAAGGGAAATAGGGGGTATAGGGAATTTTACTTCACTTAAGCATAAATTTCAATCCAGAAGTCAGTTCTGAGAGTGTAGTATACCGTTGGAAAGCTCTTTCCGGGTTCTTTCTGCTGGATCTACTTGGAATATGATCTGGTGTTGGACATGCTATGAAAAACTTCTCTGAAAGGTAGGGACATCACTTTGTGGAGATAACAGCTTCTGACTTGTGGCTGAAAGGTAAAGCATCATGTTTTCACCTCAAAACATGGTTTTGAGGTGAAAATTACATCAAGCCAAATAAAAATGTCTCTTTGATCTTCCTGGTGCTGTGACTTTGAATTTATTGACTTCCTCATGACCTTGCTGATATTTATTGACACTTTGACTCATTGTTTTGACCATGGTGAGACCTTAGAAACTAATGAGACCCATCCTATGACCTACTGATATGGTTTTAAGAACGAAATTGAATAATGACTGAAGATCGCAGAGGGCAAAATCAGCAAGTTTCACATGAGGGAAAACTGATGAAACAATACTACCATCAATGAATCCATGACCTAGCGGAATGGTGAAATTTATTCGGTATGAGACACCTAATATGCAAATGCAATAGAGCAGTTTTGATCACTGATGGCAGTACGACTAGACTGACACTAACACAAAGCATCTTGTAACACATCACCTGTCACATTTTCTTCATGATTGTTTTCTTGCTGTGTGTCTCCTTCTTTTCCCTTCCGAGATCTACAGTCTTTCTTTAGGTGTCCTTTCTTTCCACAATTCTAGCACACTATCCCCGATTTGGACTTGGATCTGCCTTTCCTTGATTTACTGCAATATCCCAAGCTCTTTCCTCTTTCCATTCTTCTTACCCTAGACTCTACACTCAAAGCATTACTTGATGTCTCACCGGAGCTTTTCCGTCGCATTTCCTTGCTAAGGATAGCACTGACAACATCATCAAAATTTAAAGTACTAGATCTAGAGACATATTTACTAATGGCCATAACTAAACCATTCCAACTTTCTGGCAATGAGCAAAGAAATAAAAGAGCCCTAACTTCATCATCAAAGTTTACCCCTATAGAACTTAACTGACTGGTAACTGTATTAAAATCATTTAAATGGTCTGCAATAGATCCACCTTCCGACATCTTCATATTAAATAATCGTTTCATAATAAATACCTTGTTTGAGGCCGAGGGTTTTTCATATAGTTTCGCCAACGTCTGCATCAAACCCTCTGTTGTTGTTTCCTTTGAAATATTGAAGGCGACTGATGCCGCAAGGCACAAACTGTGACTGTTTTAGTGCTTATTGAAAATGTTCATTCTTGCAGTAGAAAAAGGCGACTTTTGTTTTTCTATCTTTCAATGGCAGGTATCTTTTCTCTGACACAGACAATATTCCATCTGCATCTTCATAGCGGGAAGTTTTTCGTCGTTAAATTTCTCGACCCCAAACTTATTATCTTCGCTATTGTTTCTATCGTTCCAGAACCTTCTTTCTATGCCTATCACCTAAAGATACCTTTGTCTTATACCACCTCCGTTGTTAGAAAATTAAATATTACAGAGCAATGAAACACATAAAATATGCAAAAAAAGCAAGCACACAAAACACATAAAACCAGAGAGACACAGATATACGTGGTTCACCTAGTTTGGGCTACGTCCACCCCGAACAACCAGTCCTTCCTTTCTATTATCCAGCAAAAAATGATGAGACACAACCTACAACAGATCCGCTGTAATATCCTATGTTCTCTCTCACAGTCTCTCTCTCTGTTTCTCGTTCCGAGAATACACATACAATACACAACCGCAATACAATACCCTCATAAAAGCGAGGGGTTGCCTTCTAGGGAAAAAAACCTTAAACTAAACATAACTTCTACCGTCAGATCATCTGCCTAATGCACAGCTTATATTGACTAGAAATTACCGTACTTTTACAAGGCAATAAGGCACTTTTACATCCGTTAGCTTCCGAGACGCCTGCCTCAAAACCCCCCCTACCAGGGGGCTCCGCGCCGCCATGCCGCCCCCCCCCCCCAGACCCCTCGCACGGCAACATGACCGGACGGCGCGTTGCTCACTGTATTTGGCGTGGGGGTCCAATGCTGTGATACAAAGTAAACAAGATAATCAGGCTCCACACCCAACATCTGATACAGCTATTGGAGCATCACTTGGACAAAAAGAGAATCATTTCAATTACGCTATATATTACATCAGTAAAAACTTAACATCAACAGCATTGAATTATATTGTGACATAGAAAGAAATGTTAGTTGTTGTACATGCAATAAATAAATTTTGACATTATATAATAGGTTATCAAGTTTATATTCATACAGATCATTCTGCTATAATATATTTAATGAAAAATTCCATTACAAATAGTAGAATAACTCAATGGTTGTTATTAATGCAAGAGTTTAATATTACTGTACAAGATCGACCAGGGAAAGATAACCAAGTTGCTGACTTTTTGTCAAGATTAAATTTACCTGGCGATCCTAATCCGATATCAGACAATTTTCCAGATGAACTTTTATTTGCTATAAATGTCAAAACCCCTTGGTTCGCAGATATAGCTAATTATTTATCATCTAATATATTACCATATCATTACACAAGTAAACAAAAATGAAGAATAATTAGAGAAAGTGCCAAATATAGTTGGATCAATGGAGATCTATTTTACAATGGTTATGATTTAATTATTAGAAAATGTGTAAGGGAGGATGAAGTAATTGAAATTTTGAAAGCTTGTCATGATGAACCCTGTGGTGGCCATTTTGAAGACAAAAGGACGGCATACAAAGTATTGAAGCTTGGCTACTATTGGCCATCTATATTCAAGGACTCCAAAAATTATGTCAAAATATGTGACAGCTACCAAAGAATTGGTAAATCAGTGGCATCAGATCAAATGCCATTAAAGCCACATGTACTTATTGAACCATTTGAACAATTGGCTTTAGATTTTGTGGGACCAAACAATCCTCCATCCAATGGAAAGAAATACATTCTTGTATTTACAGATTATGTGACTAAATGGGTGGATTACAAGGTAGTAGTATGGGCAATAGAAGAAATAGTTACATCTTTTCTATATGAAGAAATATTTGTTAGATATGGAGTTCCTAGGCAAATAGTGACTGATGAAGGTGCACAATTTACACCAAAAATTGTTCATGAAATTACAAAGAGTTTCCAAATCAAACACATAAAATCCACTCCATATCATCCTCAAGCAAATGGACAAGTGGAATCTACAAACAAAGTTCTAGAGAGTATTATGACAAAAACAGTGAACATGAACATAAAAGATTGGTCAGATAAATTGAAAGATGCATTATGGGCATATAGAATAACTTGGAAAAATACTACTGGTTTCAGTCCATATCAGTTATTATATGGAAAAGAAGTTCTATTACCAACTGAATTTCAAATACAAACATACAAGATAGCAGCAGAGTTAGGGATGGAATTATCGCAAGCACAACAAGAAAGGATTATGCAGCTAAAAAAACTAGATGAAATTCGACAACAAGTAGTTGAACATACTATTCTAGTGCAAGAACAACGAATTGAATGGCATGATCGATTTATCAAAAATAAAGTCTTTCAGAAAGGAGATTGGGCACTCTTGTTTGACTCCAAATTCAAAGATTTCAAAGCCAAATTTATGACTCATTGGCTCGGGCCATATGAGATTGAAGAAATCTTCGATAATGGAGCAGTCAAAATAAAAAAAATTGATGAATCATCTGTTTTGTGGTAAATGGATATAGGCTAAAAATTTATCATAAGCCTATAGACAAAGAGGATTTTCTGAGAAAAATCTCTATGGATTCTGATATGGAAATACTAGGACAACATATCAATATGCTTTCCAAAACTCCAGCATATGATCCATAAGAATAAAAAAATTAAAAATAATAATAATAATAATAATTTTGGTTGTGAAAATCCAGGAAACTGGCACAATACAAACTCGAATTCCCATTGGAAAACCAACTTGTTTGGCCGATCTGAATTCTATTTTTGTTTTTCGCTTACTTTAGTTTCACTTTTGCAGATTTAGCCTCCAAATTTTTTAGACTTGAGGACAAGCCAGAATATCAGTTTGGGGGAAGGTGTGAAATAAAAAAACTATGAAAATAGTTTTCAGCAGTGAATGCGACGGAAGAAATTCTCAATTATGGAACATTATTGCAGAATTATGCCAGAAAGGGAGCTGAATATCATTACACCAGAAAGGGACCTGAACATTATTATGTCACAAAGGGACCTGAATATCATTTCGCCAAAAAAGGGACCTGAAAATTTAATGTATCAGTAGGGACCCGAAAAGACCATAGCAGATGTCAACATGTACCTGAATGATAATTATTCAAAAGAAAATCAGATGCAAAAAGAAATAAAAATCCTGTCAAGTCTACAAGAACTGTCAAAAACAATGTTGACCATCATCAATGTCGCTCATCATCAAATATTGACAAGGGAGTACATTTGTACAGTGAGTAAAAAATTTTGCTCTTAAATTTTCATATTTTTCAAAAATAGTCTAGGATTGATAAACTAATTTAAATACTAGTTAATGCATCTTTTACCTACATTACATTACATTCCATATTTTACCCACATTTCATATTCCCTATCCACATTTTATCATTTATCCATATATTACCATTTGAAATATTTCATACACTACCCATATCCTACCCTATGTATTTCTTAATAAAAAGAATGATAAACAATAGGTCACAAGTTGAAACCATAAGAAGAATTTTTTTTGAGACCTACAAAAACCATAAAGCAAAGGCTAGCATTCTACATTAATTTTAAAAACTTGACTATTGCATTAGTAAATTTTTAAAATTAAAAATCAAAACCAAAGTTTAAAATTATATGGCGCAATTTAAAATGAAATGGTGAGCGCAAACATAATACAAAGAAATGGATGCAATGGAAATGATGGAATGCAATGGAAATGATGGCATGGTAATGAAATGATAAACCACGAATGCAATGATAATAGTGGTATGCATATATATGATGGCATGCATGCAATACAAAAAATCATAATGCAATACGAATGCATGCAAAGTATGGAAATGATGGTGCATACAAGGTATGAGAAATGCAACGCATGGATGCAAATGATAATGATGAAGCATGATAATATTGTAGGTAGTCAGATGTACATACCATGAATATGAAACATGAAAGCAATGCAGAAGGACAAACACGACAGTCAAAGAAATGAACGTGCATGGACGGTCAAAGAGTTCGTGAACGGTTAAGAAAATAAAAAACAAACACTGTGTAAACGAAAAAAAAAACTCATTTTCGCTCTGTTTTAAAACCATTTCTACTCTATTGTAAACATTTTCGCTCCTATAGGAAGCCATTTTGGCCATTTTTAAAACTCAGAGGTCACTGCTGGAGAGAGATAGTCACCATCATCGCCATTGAAAGGCTCAATGAGGAAAAAGGAATGCGTATTCAAGCACGTCCTGGTGTATGTAACCACTATGAAAAATGTAAAGGAGAGATAAGTTGTGAAGGCCGAGAAGAGAAAACGCAAGAGGAGAAGCAAGAGATATAGTGAGCAAGGGAAATCGAAGTAATAAGAAGCATTCACGGCCATAATTCTATAAAAATCAACGGTGCCATCCAACAAAAAGCGGAATTATCTAAAGAAAGGTAAGATCTGATTGTTTTAATGAATTTCGGGATTGTATCAATCAGTCAAACTCCGAGTTAAAGAGGGAGTGTATTTATTTCGACTTGCAAGCCTATCATGAAAACAAATTTCGCATTTAAATAGTTTAAAAAC
>CM076581.1:1147232654-1147403066 GCA_034641835.2 Pinus albicaulis
CTTTGAAAATACTGTAGCACCATTCATTTGATCAAAAAGGTCGTCAATGCGAGGCATCGGATACCTATTCTTTACCGTGGCCCGGTTCAAATCTCGATAGTCCACACACAGTCGTAATGAACCATCTTTCTTTTTGACGAAGATTACTGGAGCACCCCATGGTGAGACACTGGGTCGAATGTGCCCTACATCTAACAGTTCTTTCAGCTGTATTTGCAACTCTTGAAGTTCCGGGGCAGTCATTCGGTAAGGAGTCTTAGAAATAGGTTCCGTACCAGGTTTCAATTCAATAGTGAGGTCTAGCTCTCTCCTAGGAGGTAGTCCAGGTAGTTCTTTTGGAAAAACATCCGGAAATTCTGCTAGAATTGGATATTGATCTAAGGAAGGCCCTTTTTCTTTGCTCACCATTTGAACTGCATATACTTGACAACCCTTCCTCAAGCACCGCTTCATCTGCATGGCTGAGATGATACGCAAGGATACCTTTCTCTTAATACCTTGAATTTGGATTGTCTCACCCATATCATTTACGCAAAGTATTGTTTTCCCGGAACAATCTACCCATGCTCGATGAGATTCTAACCAATCCATTCCTATTACCAGGTCATAAGTACCTAGGGCTGTGACATAAACTTTTAGTTTGGTCAAACAGACTCCTAGATCAACTTTGCAATCTTCCACACATAATTCTACTGACTGAAGGTCTCCTGAAGCCATTTCTACCTGTCTAAAATCGTCTTGTTTGCAGGCTGCCAACCCACATTTGTTCAATGCATAAGATGAAATAAAACTATCAGTAGCTCCAGTGTCAAACAAGATTTTGAGTTTTATTCCGTTGATTGTACCTGAAGATTCCACTACCGTGGATTGATGCGCTGCTTGGTTGTTGTTGACGACAGCATGGATTCTGTGATCGCTTTGAGCATCTGATGACGGCTCTTTTCCTGTTCGCCGCGAGTTCTCCGGTTCTTTTCCTGTTCGCCGCGAGTTCTCCGGACAATCCCGTCGAAGATGGGGTCCTCCACATCCCCAACAGTCCACTCGGGTTGGTCCTCTTTCGTTTGACTGAGAAATCCCCGACCAAGAACTCTGTCCCCTGGTGCTGCTTCCTCTCCCATTTCTTCCTCGATTACCTGTTCCTCGAGACCTCCACGCACTGTTGTTTGAAGACCCGGAAGCTATTGCGTTTATGGTCCCGGGAGCTCCTGCCCCCGCTCCTCTTGGGGTAAATCTGTTACCATAAGGAGATGGTCTCGAGTTATTTCCTCGGAAGAAATTTCGGGGAGTCTTTCCTGTAAATGCCTGCGGTATTGATTCAGCTGGCCTGAAATCCCTTTTTATCCCCAGATGTTCTTCTGCATAACGAGCACATTCTACTGCCTCTGCCACGGTCGGTGGCTTCCACATTCTTACCATGGCTCTGATTCGAGGGTTTAACCCAAATATGAAACGCTCGGCTTGGCGTTCATCCGTGTCTAGATAAGGGACATACTTCACAAGTTCCATGAACCTTGTCTCGTATTCTTCCACGGTTTTACTCCCTTGGGTTAGAGTATGGAAGGCTCCGGCTTGCTGCTCTTGAAAGAAAGGCGGTAAGTATTTCGCACGGAATCGGTCCATAAACAATTCCCAAGGAACGGTATCCGATGTCAGATGCAGCTGTTTTTCCATATTTCCCCACCAAATCAGAGCATTCCCTCTGAGTTGGAATACAGCGATCTTTGTTTTAGAAGTTGAAGAATATTCTCTTAATGCAAAGCATCGGATCATCCCTTCCAACCATGCTTCGGCATGCTCTCCACCTCGTCCTCCAGAGAATTCCGAGAGTTTAATCTTTTGCAGTTCCCGTGAGATATCTTCCCTGTGGGGTTTGTCATCAAAATCCCTCGGCCTTTCTGAGTGCCTTTCCTCTGACTGACGTCGCTCCTCCTTGTTCCTGGTCGACTGCGACCCTTTCAAGGTTTCCATAATGGCCTCTAATGAGCTCATCACAGTAGTGAGATCAGGCGGAGCAACAGGTGCTGACGGCGATCTTGATGGTGGTGAAGGCGATGGTGAAGGTGGAGGTGGCGGCTCTGCATTTCGCTGGCGTTGCCGCCTTTGGTACGTGTTCATCATGGTAATTTTCCTGAAATGCATAATAAATTCATGAGTGGATAAATTTTTAGACGGATAAAATATAATTTTCGCAAGATTAAAGCTGGCATACGGGTATAGTTCTTTTGCTATTTTACCTGCAGGCAGGTCTTACTGGTACCGAGGTCAAGGAGGGTGGCAACGCGACCTCCTTGTCCTATGCAGGGTAATGTATGCTTTACTAAATCTAGAGTGAAATGCAAGGTTTAAGACCTATTCAATCCCGACTCAACGTGAATCATCTGGTTAGGTACTTTTAAACTATTTACGTAATTTAACTATAGGATTAAGGCATCACAATGCACATGTGATCAGAGCACACGATGCAATCATTTGTTTTTTTTTTGTCTGATGATATGTTATATAATTCGAACGTATCCACCATTTACCATTTACCAATGTCAGATCCCGATCTTTGATATATAAATAATATTTTAAATTTCAAATTAAAGGCATTTACTAGATATATACATATATCGTATACCTTACACGCTTTATTTAAATTTCAATTTTAAAACTCATTAATCGGTATATACATATATCGTATACATTACAAGCTTTATTAAATTTCAATTTAAACTCATTAATCGATATATACATATATCGTATACATTTACAAGCTTTATTAAATTTCAATTTAAAATTCATTAATTGATATATACATATATTGTATACATTTACAAGCTTTATTAAATCCCCATTTAAAACTCGTCATATATATATATATCATATTAATGATAAACTTGAGTTTAAATTTTATTTTGAACGCATCACACATATATATATATATAAATGGCAAACTTCATTATATTTCGATTTGAAATGTCGTACATATATATATTCCCACTTTACCTAAATTTCAATTTGAAACGTATTATATATATATAAAAATGACAAACTGGATTTAAATTTCGAATTGAACGGAGTACATATATATATTCCATATTAATGACACTTTATCTGAATTTCAATTTGAAACGCATTACATATATATATGGCAAACTTTATTATGTTTTGACACGCTGTACATATATATATTCCAATCTTTATCTAAATTTCAATTTGAAACGCATTACATATACATATGGCAAACTTTATTATATTTCGATTTGACACGCTGTACATATATATATTCCAATCTTTATCTAAATTTCAATTTGAAACGTATTATATATATACATATAAATGACAAACTGGTTTTAAATTTCAAATTGAACGGAGTACATATATATTCCATATATCGTAATTTTAGTAATGTGCTCCGATTTGTGCGGCAAAATTAAAATGAGCGGTAGTTAAAATGAGGTCCCTGGTTCAAGACCCGATCCTGCGAATTCGAAATTGAGCATGACGCGGCATAAATTATATTGTCAATGATTTTAAATTTTGTTTTCGACTATTGTGGACTCTCTTTCAGACGACACGATGGCGGATGATACGTTGGCGGTTCGAGCCAACGACAACCGTAACTGGTGACCGAGGCACCTGGCAATCTTTCCAGTTTTATTAATACTACAGCGCATCGTTTTATTCTATTTTTAACTGCCACGGTCATGGTTCTTCATGGCCGCGGATACAAACCCACGTTTATAGATAGGCTGGTTTTCTCCCACAGATAGACTGTTATCCACACCTCTGGAATACCCCGGTTCAGAATATAGCGATAAATTTATTCTTTTCTGAAATTGTCCAGAGGTATTCTCAATTGAGTTCATGCGATCCTATGCTATTTTGTTGGATACCCCGATATCATTTAAAGTTTGTCTATACCAGCATTGACATTTATGGTTGAAAACCTATCTTTAATTATGTAGTTAATTTCTAATAAATTTCTCACGGAGAGCACAATCTGATCTGCCACTGAGAATGCTACTGCCATGCTTTTAGTGTCTTTAAATTATAGATGATGGATGTTATAGGTCCCTTACGACAAAATTGAGTGTCCAGGGTGTGTGATTGTGAAGTAATCCCGGATTTGCGTATGGAACCATAGCATACCTTATGTCGTCTCTGTCAGGGAAGAAATTTCCAGGTTTTAGGCCCTAAATATATGGCTTTTGGTCAGCACCCTGCACAATTGGCTATTTTATCATTAATATACTTTAGTTTTTTTTTTTTTTTTGATATTCTTACTACTTGATATGCCAGGTGATGATTCGACTGAGTCCAGATGTATTGAATCTGGAAGATGGCATAGACACTCATTTACTAGATATGCCCTATCTTCTATATCTTTTAGTGGTCTGATTGATCACATGAGGTAATTTTGACAATATAATTAAAAGTTTTTTCAAGTTTCTACTCGAAGCTTTGTGCTTAGGCTACTTTAAAGTCTAATACCTTTCAGCTTTTCCTCTGTTTTGATTATCTTCATCATGACGTTATTGATATATTTCCGTTGCTTTAGGACAATGCCTCCTTCTTGAGCAAGGTTGTCCAAGTCCTTTATGTTATTTTTCTCTGTTTCTGACAATTTCCTAGGGGTTACGTAGTTTGTTGTGTGTTTAGACATGCAATCAAAGACATTGAATTTATTATGTCTTTTGATAGGTAAATTGAGGAACCATAAGATGATCTACATTTTGCTATTAGTAAATCTAAGATTTACAGAAATAAGGGAGAACAGAGGCAGCCGCAGTAATGTTTCGTTACATTACATACAACAGCTCTTTCTTAAACTTCAACATTAAATTTCTTTTCTCCTTTTCTGGAAGTAAAGAATAAAATTGCATCTCTTTATATATTGCTGTAATCTTAACATTTCTAAATTCTGATATGAATAGTGGTTTCAGGAGACACAGTTGTCACTGCTGCTGGCGAAAAATGCATCACTGGTCTCTTGATAAATAGGTATCGGACTAATCAATCCTTTGCATCCTTGGTTGACAGGCTACACTATACGCCTTTTGTTTTCCCTATAATTTCATTTTATTGTAGATGTTTTGACCAATGACTCCATGATACATTTTCATCAGAATGTGCCATCTTTTGAGTTCGAAGATGTCCGTAAGCTTGCAGCTGAGCTTACTGGTCGACTTCATCCCTCCGTAAGAATATCAATAATAATTTATATGTTAAATCACCTTCAATCGTATTTGAAGTATACTGATTTTAGTAATTAGTTTTAGCTTGTACATGGTTGAGTTCATGGTATACTTCATAGCAATCACTTGGCAGAAATTTCTCAAAAGATATGTCTAATTTGGATAAAATTTGATTTTTGAAACTTCAGCGGTTACTTAGAAAATATACCTTGTAATATTAATTAATCTGCTTCTGGGTGCATAATGATCACTGTTGAGTTTATAGAAAATTAATTTTCATTGGCAATAACCTGTCATTTAGAGTCCTCTTGGATCCAAAGTGGCTATAAGAGTTTCTGGTAGGACTCAAAAGAATTCTTTCTGCAGGTTAAGATGGTAAAGCTGAAGGATGGCAGGGAACTAGAGGCAGATATGCTGTTGGATGATATTTGTGACCAGGTAATACAGTGCAGCCTTAAATTTGGGACAACCAGAGACTGGATGGTACCAGCAGTAGCCTATAAATACGTTTTCACTGAGCCAATAAGGTCGTGAGAGGGTTTGAATCTTCCTCTGATACCAAATGTAATACTCCATATGTGATGCTCCAAACGCAGACTTTTAATTTTGCAGACAAATCATTCAAAAGCAGTGATGTATTTGCATGAAATGTAAAGTTTAATACATAGAGAATTAAATGCAGCAAATTTTATACAGCAGTAATGTATATAATGAAATCAGCAGTGAAATTTTTAATGGAGAAATAGCCAAATACATAAGAAAATACCTGTACACAGTTGATGGTTTTGATGATGGCTCACCTCCGGTGATGCAGATGCTGTGGATAGACAAACAGTGTCCCGAAACAACCAAGTCCTCCCAGCCAATCCGGGAATAATTCCCAGACCCAGAGGATGTCTCCTCTGCCCCCGTCCCCAGATATCCAAGAAGAACAGAGACTCCCAGCAGTTCAATCTCACAATATTTCAGTATTTCAGCAGAATTCCATTCCTCCCCCCCGAAACCTCCACATTACCTCCCTTAAATAAGTTCCATCCACCGCCTCCAACTTCCGAGATCTTTTCCTTCATTAATGGGGATATTATATGTATTTATGGTGATGTACCTTTTATTTAATTGAGATAGGAATATATTTTAAACAATCCTCCCCACCGCCTCAAACCTCCCGAGGCCTTATCCACCTTAAGTTCATATTAAATGATGGGTGATCCACATTAGGATGAGTACGACTATATAATTATGAAGGTGGAATTATATCACTATTTTATTTATAGAGCTTGGGCTTTATTTTAAGTTTCCTTTAATATTAATTTATTTATTTTTATATATATATATTTTTTGCACACTTATTTTAACTTTAAGGGTTAACTTTATTATAACATTTCTTTTATTACCTCCTTTCATAAAATCTATACTTAGATGATCGTAATATATATACATATATAGATCTGAAATCTTAATATTAAGTCCCCAATCTTTGTAAGCTTGATATTAGGTGGGCGTACTAGCGCGATGTGGACGGTATAGGCAGGTGTAGCTATCAAATGCCTATATCGTTCACATGCTAATATTGTTTTGGGTATAACAGGGGAATGGGTCGTTACATTTTGGACAATTGTCCCCTGAAAAACCTAATGCGGGAAAACCGATGCAGCAAATAAGGGTTTTATTATAATTCTTTAGTAGAAATTATGAGTACAATAATTTAGATGCCCAACTGGTGATCTAATCTAAGGAAAAATATTAGCAAAATGATTGGGAGAATTTTCTCTCACTCCACAACTATTTTCTACCTCTAAAATTGCCTCCCAAGATTCTGCGTTGAGCCTCCTGCGTCACCCTCTCCGTAGAGCTTACGCTGGCCTTATGAGAATTTCGGCCTTCCTCCTTTTTCCTCTTCCGAGATCTGGAAACCTTCCTCTTGGAATTTTGTTGCCCTCCTCTTTCACCTGCTACTCACCCTTTGGTTCTATCTTCTCTCCCGAGCTACTTCTACTGGGAAAATTGAATTGCCTAGGCAACTAAGTATCTATACTAGTGTCTTCTCCATCTACCCATTGACTTCTTCTTATAATCTTTTGTTGGAGCACCAACGACCAAGATTAAAACACAATCGATCGCCCATATTAAGTTCTTGTCAATCCGTGTGAATTTCTAGATGATTCTCACCTAATCTCACTTAATACTAATTAATTAACCATATTCCCTAAGTTTAGACTTAGAAAATATTTAAAAAACAATCAATAATCTAATTGAAACACTTCTAGGCGACATTTCGAGAAACGATTTCTGGGTCCTGGAGATTTCATGTATTCTAGCCTTTTCACCAAATTTCGTGGCTAGAACACATCTGATGCTACAAAAAATAACACTCCCTCTTAGCGAGGAATGTGTTCTAGTGCTACACACCCTGCCACAACACCTTGTCTCTACATCATCTCCTATCACACTATTGATGTTTGGCCATACTACCCATCAACCACTACGCAGCTCTTATATACGTTGCATCTGTGTTGTTGCAAACACTGCTTTACTGCTGCCAACTTTGCATCTACACTGCATCTCCCTCTCATTTGCTGTTGTTGTAATTGAGAATCATCCAAAGTAATTTGTCCTTGCTACTGAAACAGGTTCTCCACCATACCCATTTGTTCTCTGAAATAGATGAACCTGGCTCTCCCTAAAGATTTCGTGAGTATATCTGCAACCTTCACTTTTGTGGCAACATACTGTAGCTGGACTACTCCATGTTGAACACAATATTTAATGAAATGACATCGAATATCTATGTGTTTCGACTTGTCATGAAACATTGGATTCTCAGAGAGCTTTATGCATCTTTGATTATCATAGTAGACACTTGTCACCTCCATCTTTTTCCTAAACAAGCATACTAGCAACTTTCGAATCCATATAGCTTTCCACATAGTTCTACTGACTGCCATATACTGTGATTCTGCAGAGCTCGGTTCTACTGATTTCTGCTTCCTACTACACCAAGAAACCATTCTTGATCCAACATTGAAGCAGTACCCAAAGGTACTTTTCCTGTCCACTGAACTGCCTACCCAATCTGCATTTTTTAACCCACAAAGTCTGATGTCATCCCCTCGAGTATATCTCAACCCATACCCGGCTGTGCCCTGAACATACTTCAAAACATGCCTCACTGCTTCCCAATGTACCCTCTTCGGCTCTACCATGAACTGTCTTAGGGTATTGACTACAAAGCAAATATATGGCCTAGTGTTGACCAGATACATGAGAGACCCAATAAGCTTCCTATACAAGGTGGGGTCGACATCCTTGTCATCCGACACATCTATCTTATTCTAGTTGGTGATCATGGGTGTAGACATGGGTCTACAATCCTGCATTCTAAAACTCTTTAGGATATCAGTAGTGTATCTTCCTTGCCCAAGGAATATCTCCCCATACTTCTGCTAGACTTCCAATATTAGGAAATAGTGCATCAACCCCAAATCCTTCATGTCAAACTCTGCTGTCAGGTTCCTCTTGTAGTCCTTTATAAGCCCTAATGATCCTGTCAAAAAGAGATCATCAACATACAAAACTAGGATGACTGTCTCACCCTCTACCATCAAATAGTAAAGGTTGGGATCTGCATCACTCTTGACGAATCCCATCTGTTGCAAGTAGTTGTCAATCCTACCATACCATGCCCTGGAAGCTTGGTTGAGTCTGTATAGATATTTCTTCAGTCTGCACACATGAGTGTGCCTCTCATGAGTCTTGAGCCCTCTAGTTGTTCTATCTACACTTCTTCCTCTATCACCCCGTTCAAGAAGGTTGTCTTGACGTCCATTTGGTGAATCTTTCCTCTCATCTGAGCTGCTATGGATATAACTAATCAGATAGAAATGTATCAAGAAACTAGGGCAAAGGTATCCTCATAATCTATCCCTCTGTTTTGTGCATACCTTGCAACAAACCTAGGCTTGTACTTTTCTACACTTCCATCTGCAACATATTAGATCTTGTAGATCCATTTAGAACCTACAACTGATTTGTCCTCTGGCCTTGGCACTACCTCCCAAACATCATTCGTCATGATAGAGATATACTCTTCTACCATGGCACCTACCCACACTTGATGTTGTGTGGCCTCTTGAAAGCTGGAAGGTTCTGCAACTTGAGCCACCAATGCTTGGTACCTGTCAGGTTTTCTGCATTGTCTTTTATTTGTCCTAGGAGTTCCAATAAACTCCTCTGCATCTCTCAATGTCTAACAAACCTATCTACTGGCTCGAACACTAGTCATCGGAGGTTCAGCCAACTCCTCCTCATACGGCCTTTGCTGCTCCATCTGTTGAGAACTCCCAAAATTTCTTGCACCTGAGGAAATAGCAGTACTTGTCAAAGTACTTGATCCTTGTGATTGTCCTCCTTCTTGTCCCACTGGCTACCCATGTGGCTGGCCCTGTTGCTGGACCAAAGGAGCTTCTGCTAACTAATTCTGATCACCTACAAGTATCTCACAAGATTTCCTGAAAGCTCGGTACTCCATGAACTTCACATCCCACTTCACTACAATATTCCTATTGTTATGAATGTAGATCCTATATGCCTTTGAGGTTTCTCTATACCTAATGAAGAACCCCTTCTCTGTAGTCTGATCTAGTTTGGTATGTTTCTCATTTGGCACGTGACAATGAGCAATGCTACAATAAATTCTGAAGTGACTAAATTTGGGCTCCGTCACTGTGAAGACTCCTTTTGGCGTTTTATCCCCTAATTCTCTATGAGGAATCATGTTCTGAATATACTTTATCGCGTTACATACCTCTGCCCATAGAAATCTGTGTAAATCCTGGTCATATAACATAGCCATTACAGCTCCAAAAATTGTTTTGTTTTTCTACTCCGCTACCCATTTTGCTATGGATTATATGGAGTTCTCCATTCTCTCTCAATGCCTTCCTTCGCCCAAAAATTTGTGAAGTCTTTATCTATATATTCTCCACCATTATTTGAGCAAAGCACATTGATCTTCTTCCCAGTCCCATTCTCCACAAGATATTTAAACTCTCTGAAACGATCAAATACCTCATCTTTGGTCTTCAAGAAGTAAATCTGGGTTTTCCTGGAATGCACATCAATGAAGGTGACGAAATATTCGGCACCGTTGAGAGGTCTAATGGACATCGGGCTACAAATATCTGAATGTATGAGTCCTAACATGCCATCAACTTTACTGTCATTTCTTGGAACTGCTGGCTTATCATACTTCCAAAGTATACATCCTCAGCACATGTCATCGTGTTCCGTGCCAAGTTTTGGAACTCCTGTTACTGTTTCTCTGAGCATACTGAGTGCTCCATGGTGTAGATGTCCCATTCTCCTATGCCATAACTCGTTCAACTCCTTCCCATTGCTATTTTCACCGTCTATTAGTGTCATTTGAAAGTCAACTTATAACTCGTACAATCTGTTACTTCGAACTCCAATCTATCTTGCTTTCTTCCAGCTTGGGTGTTCGATATACACTTTCGTCCCTACGAAGTGAATATCATGTGAAAGTTTCACTCTGAAAATTGTTACTGCAATAGTTGGTTTATTTCGCCTACTTATTATGATAAGTTATTTACAGATGCTTAAGTAAATTTTGAAGTAAACACAGCTGCAACATTCACTCTAATAAAAAGCAGAAGAACAAATTAAAACACATACAGCACAATAGAAACAACCACATGAACACAGTTATTTTCGGATAATTGTCCCTAGAAAAACTCAATGTGGGAAAACTGGTGCAACAGATGAGGGTTTGTATTAATCTTCAGTAGTGAAAAGATCATTTACAGAATTCATGATGAACATAGTCAATAGCGTACACGTGATATGAATTCTCTGGACAATCCGGAAGAATTCCCGACACATGGGATGACCTCTTGCACCCTCTGCGTCAATTGCATAGCCCCTCTGCACATTCACTTCCTGGACTGTGTAAGTCTGCATGGAGGGCTAGTGTTGATGCCCAACGTTTCTTTCCCTTCACCTTGTGTCTTCCTTCTTCTCCATCTTTGTTGAATTCTCCCTCCTCCTTTTGTCTCTGCAACCTCACCTCTATAGACTCACTCTCTGAAATCAAATTCTCTTACTTCAGAATTGATTTCCTTTGGGTACTGAGAATGTGCCCAGCTTGCTTTCCAAATGACCCTCAAGCCTTCTCTTATATTCTTCTCGCTGATAAATCAACGGCCCAGATTATATCCTTAATCAATGGCTCAGATTAAAAGATGACTTGATCTTTGTTTTCTAAAAGACTCACACTCTGCTTTATTAATACTCTTTAATTATTTAATTTCCCTAAGTTTAGACTTAGAGATCACATTAAAATAATTAATTATTTTAATAAAGAAAAATATGAGTGGAATGTCCACAAACAATTTTTGGGTTCTTTGGAATACTGTTTTCCAAGCCTATCCTCAAAATTTGAGACCTGGAACACTTCCCGATGCTATAAAAATCAACACTCCCTCTTAGCGAGGAAAGTGTTGAAGCAAGGTACCAACTGTACTGCTTTGACTCTAAAGCATCTACTGCGCTGTTGATGTCCTGGCTACTGCTTATCACCTTTGCATTGCTGCCTTTTATACTATTGCCTATGACACTATCTCTGCCACTGCCTCCTCTGTAATGCAGCTCCCTATGTCTCTGTAGACCACCCATTCCTTTACTGTAAAGGGTTCTCGACTATCCCCATCTTTTCTCTGAAGTAAGTAAACTTAATCTTACTCAGAGCCTTGGTGAGGATGTCTGCCACCTGTTTTCCTATAAGAGTGTACCTCAACTTCACAACTCCTCATTGGACATAGTCTCTAATGAAGTGGCACCCAATGTCAATGTGCTTCGATCGGTCATGAAACACAGGATTCTCAGAGATCTTGATGCAACTCTGATTATCACACATAATTCTGGTTGGTTCCATCCTCTTCTTGAGTAAGTTCAAGAGCAGTTTAAGAAGCCATATGGCCTCGCATGAAGTTGTGCTTGCTGCCATATACTCTGCCTCGGCTAAGATAAGTTCAACATGCTTCTGTTTCCTACTGCACTAGGAAGTCATTCCTGGTCCCGAGACTGAAACAGTACCCACTGGTACTTTTCCGATCCACTATGCTTCCAGCCCAATCTGCATCAGTGAACCCACTCAACTGGATTTCATTTCCCTTGGTGTACTTCAACCCATACTCGGTTGTCCCCTTCAAATACCTGAGAACATGTTTGGCTGCTGCCCAGTGATCCCTCCTTGGTTCCACCATGAACTGACTAAAGGTATTCACTACATAACAAATGTCTGGTCTAGTGTTGACCAGGTACATCAATGATCCGATGAGCAGCCTATACAAGGTAGGGTCAGCCTCATCATCCTCTGACGTGTCTATCTTCTTCCAATTTGTAATCATTGGCGTAGCCATAGGTCTACAGTCTTCCATATGAAACCTCTTCAGGATTTCTGTAGTGTATCTTCCTTGCCCAAGGAAAATTTCTCCCTTTTGCTGCCAGACCTCCAAACCAAGAAAATAGTGCATCTGCCCCAGATCCTTCATGTCGAATTCGGTAGCCAGCTCGTCCTTGCAGTCTTTGATGAGCTTAGATGATCCAGTAAGGAACATATCATCTACATATAATACCAAGATTAGCGGCTCATCCCCTACACTCAGATAGTAGAGGTTGGGATCTGCGTCACTCTTGATGAATCCCATCTTCTACAAGTAGCTATCAATTCGCCCATACCATGCTCTGGGGGCTTGTTTTAGTCTGTACAAGGCTTTCTTAAGCCTGCAAACATGAGTCTTCTTCTCATGTGTCTCAAAGCTCTCTGGCTGTTCTATATACACTTCCTCTTCTATCACCCTATTTAGGAATGTTGTCTTGACATCCATGTAGAAATTTCTAAATCTTAATTCTTATCCAAAAATTATTTCTATTAATCTAGTTAAGCTTCTCCTACTTATACAAGTTATCAACTGAATAAATTCAAGTTAACATCAAAGAAAAACACATAACAGATCTTTACCAATACAGATATAGAATAAGCACATGCACACATAGACAAAGTGACAGTTATTTCTAGACAAACTGTCACTGGAAAAACCTAATGTGGGAAAAATGGTCTCTGGCTGCTGGAGGGCTCTATTATTAAGAATATTTCTGAATACACAACTCTGGGTTCCAGATCTAGAAAACCCTACAGAGAAAACTCTAGATCTGCAGCACCTAGCTGATCTAAGACCGACAATATTGACTGATCCACACCGTCAAACGGGATTTACAGAACTTAGCCAGATCTAGGCCTAGAAACCCTATATCTACACCTAAAAGACACTACCTTAGCCTCTGAAGGCCTCCAAATGCTCAGCGTTGTCACTGAAGGGACTGCGTTACTCCAGACTGGGTGACTAAGTCACTATGCTGCCCCTAAGGGTCTCTGCGTAACCCCTGAAGGGTTTCCTGAAAATCAAATTGTCCTTGCTGTTGCTGCTGCTATTGCTTCCATCTACTACTGCTGTTGTTGCCATCTGATGTTGCCGTCTGCTGCTGCTGCCGCTGCTATTGTTGCCGTCTCCTGCTGTTGCTGTTGCCTTCCTCTGCGTTGTCTTTCCTGATCACTTCTCTGCTTCTTGTGTATTCTATACCCCGGGATCAGATCATCCCCTTGGTCTAAATTCCCCTCTTTCCTATTGAAACACTTGAGAATTCTTAGCAATCCCGCCCTAGAATCTCAACTTAGCTTCAGTGCTCTGCCTCTATGTGTTTTACAAATGACCCCAAGCCTTTCCTTTATACTTTTCTCGTTGACAAATCAATGGCCAAGATTAGATCTTTAATCAATGGCTAAGATTAAAAGAAAACTTGATCCATGTGACTTAATACAATTTCATCACATGCTTAATTAAATTCACTTTAATTATTTTATTTTCCTAAGCTTTAAATTAGGAAATACATTAAAATAATTAATTAATTTAATATCTCCTAAACTAGATGAAATTTCCCAAATCCATTTCTGGGTCTTGTAGATCAGGTGAACTATAGTCCTTCCACAAAATTTGGGACCTAGAGCACAACTGATGCTACCCCAAATACAAAAAATCTCAACACTCCCTCTTAGCATCAAGGGTGTGCTCTAGCAATACATCACACTTATGCATTACATGGTTTTGGGCACTGGTTTTGTGTTGCTGAAGCTTGGCCTCCTGCCACTTAACTCTACACTATTGCTGCCATTATGTACTATTGCCCATGAATCTGCCACTACCACTGCAACCACTGTACTGCAGCTCCCTCTCAATATGCTGCATCTGTGCTGCTCATAGCACTGCCACTGTTGATCTACTGCACTGCAACTTTAGTTGTTGAGAGAAACAACTGAATCTCCTGCCCAATCATTGACAGACAAGTCAGATGGGCTGCATCCTCATCACTGAAGCTCCATAGGCTAAAGATCTGTGCTGGCATCTAAAGAACGATGCACAACTACAACTTTGCTAGCATAATCAGACTCCCTATGCACTATTGAAGTCACATTAGCTCCTTGTGCTGAAATCTATCACATTGCTGCTGCACTACGCTGTCCCTCTGAAACTCTCTGTGCTACTGCAGCTCTGCACTATGCTGCTAAAGTCACATCAGCCTCTGCGTTGTTACTGCTTCTATGCTGCTGCTGCTATGCTCTGTGCTGCTCCTCCCAGCCTCCAGATTTGCCTCTACCTCTACCTCGTCTGTGATCTATGCACCCATTGCTCCACTTGTCCCGCTACTATCTTAAGGCTGTCGTAGCTTGCTTGTGATCCAAGAGATGAGCTGCTCAAGGATCCCGCCTTACATTCTGTAGATCCTCTACAGATCCATGTCGCCCCACTTTCGTGGTTCATGAGCACTCATGGCTACATCTCTTGACCCATCATCTGCCACTGCTGCTTTGGAAGAAGATGCTTCCTTGTCCTTCTTCTTTTATGGACAATGGCTGGAAAAAGGTCCCATTTTGCCACACTGGAAGCACTTGATCTTAGAAAGATCCATCTTCTTGTTCGGCTGCTTCTTCGATGCCAAGGTTGCATCTTCCTCCTCTTCCTTCTTAACCTTGCTCAACGCAAGGCTGTGCTGCTTCTTGGTGAACCTTCGTAGTTCTTCTTGCCGCAGGATTGACCACAGGCTATCCCAATCTGGGAGGTCCGCTCTACCCAAGATAATTTGGACAAAGGTTTCCCACTCATCCGTGACTGCATTCAGGGCAGTCCTGACTATCACTGCATCATCGACGGTTGCACCCATTGTAGTCAGTTAATCCCTGATTGAATGCAATCTGAAGAGGTAATGCTCGATGTCTTCTCCCTTGGTCATCATGAATGACCTCATTTGGGCCTCCAACAACATCTTTCTTTGGACTGATTTTCCCTCATATAAGGAAGTGAAGGCATTCCACATCTCATTACATGTCCTCTTCTCAGCTATGTGTGGCACAATATGATCCTTGATACTATCCATTATCATCCACTTGGCATGCCTAGCAGCTTCTCTATGCTTCTGTAGGAGATCCGCATCTGTCGGCGTGGCCAAGATCTGCTCTGCATGATCTCTTAGACCATATGCCTCTAGGACAATCAGGATCCTAGCTTTCCATACCAAAAATTTTGAAAGGCCCTCTAGCCTATCCTGATCACGCAGTCCATGAGGAGCCATTTTCTCAAAATGTGTCAGAGCTCCTCTTCTCTATGCTAGAGATCTTGGATCTAGGGTCCTTTTCGAACTAGGAACCCTTTTCTCCCTCTGACACTTGATTTCCCTCTTTGGAAACCTACCAAATCAACTATGTTTCAGCTTATTCTTTGATCCTTTGACCAAACTAAAAGTTTCCTTTGGCAAGAAACTCTATGAGAAGTTGATCTCTTCCCAAACTTTGTCACTTGTGCTAAGGTTAAAAATCTGAAAACTTCAGAATTTTAACCCCACCAGCTCTTCTGAATTTCTGCAACTTTTCTGCAGACTTTTTTTGGATCTGACAGATTTAGATCTGAATCACGCTGGCTGGCTTTAGACCTAACCAATGTTGTTTCTGAGCTGCCTCTGCGCAGTAATTGCGTGGGCTTGCTAGGACATAGTGCTAGACAGCATCACCCTTCCCTCTGTGTGAATCTCCTCCTGAAAAATGCATTGTCCCTTCATATCTACTTTTCTGCTGCCTTTCCAGCTGCTTTCTACAGCTAGATCCTTCAGATGCTTCAACTGGTGACCCTTCTAGATTTGTAATTGCTCTGACACCACGTAGAAATTTATGAATCTTAATTCTTATGCAGAAATTATTTTTTGCTAATCCGATTAAGCTTCTCCTACTTATACAAGTTATCAACTGAATAAATTCAAGTTAACATCAAAGCAAAACACATAAAAAATCTCTACCAATTCAGATCTAGAATAAGCACATGCACACATAGACAAAGTGACAGTGATTTCTGGACAAACTGTCCTCGGAAAAACCCAATGTGGGAAAACCGGTCTCTAGCAGCTGGAGGGCTCTATTATTAAGAATATTTCTGAATACACAACTCTGGGTTCTAGATCTGGAAAACCCTACAGAGAAAACTATAGATCTGCAGCACCTAGCTGATCTAAGACCAACAATACTGACTGATCCTCACCCTCAAACAAGATTTACAGAACTCAGCCATATCTAGGCCTAGAAACCCCAGATCTGCCCCTGAAAGACACTGCGTCAGCCTCTGAAGGCCTCCAAATGCTCAGTGGTATCACTAGAAGGGATTGCGTTACCCCAGACTGGGTGACGCAGTCACTACGCTGCCCCTAAGGGTCTCTACGTAACCCCTAAAGGGTTTCCTGAAAATCATGCTGTCCTTGTTGCCGCTGCTGTTGCTGTCGTTTGCTGCTGCTGCTGCTGTTCTGTCGTCTGCTGCTGCTGTCGTCTATTGTTGCTGCTACTGCTGTCTGCTGCTGTTGCTGTCTTCTGCTGCTACTACCATTTGTTACTGCTGCTACTACTGTCTGCTGCTGTTGCCATCTGTTGCTACTGATGCTACCTTACTCTGTGCTGTCTTTCCTGATCTCTTCTCTGCTTCTTGTGTATTCTAGACCTTGGGATCATATCATCCCCTTGGTCTGAATTCCCCTCTCTGCAACTGAAACACTTGGGAATTCTTACCAACCCCGCCCTAGAATCTCAGCTTAGCTTCAATGCTCTACCTCTGTGTGTTTTACAAATGACCCCAAGCCTTTCCTTTATACTTTTCTCGTTGAAAAATCAACGGCCACGATTAGATCTTTAATCAATGGCTAAGATTAAAAGAAAACTTGATCCATGTGACTTAAGAAAATTTCATCACATGTTTAATTAAATTCACTTTAATTATTTTATTTTCCTAAGTTTTAACTTAGGAAATACATTAAAATAATTAATTAATTTAATATCTCCTAAACTAGATGAATTTCCCAAATCCATTTCTGGGTCTTGTAGATCAGGTGAACTCTAGTCCTTCCTCAAAATTTGGGACCTAGAGCACAACTCATACTACCCCAAATACACAAAATATCAACAATCCATCTGGTGAATCTCCCATCCCATCTGCACTGCGGGAGAGATGACGGATCTGAGTGAAGTGTGCCAAGCTACAAGGGCGAAGGTTTCTTCATAGTCGATCCCTTATTTCTGTGCATACCACTTAGCCACAAACCTGGCTTTTAATTTCTCTATGCTAGCATCTGCAGCATACTTGATCTTGTAAATCCACCTTGATCCTACAACTGATATGTTCTTAGGTTCAGGAACTACTTCTCATACATCAGTTTTCATGATGGATCTATACTCCTCCATCATGGCATCTATCCACACCTGATGTTGAGCTACCTCCCAAAAACTAGAGGGTTCTCCGACCTGTGCTACCAGTGCTTGGTACCTCAGGTTGCCTACATACCCTCTTCCCATCTCTAAGGACTCCAACGAACTCTTCTACATCCCTCAGAATTTGTTGGAGCTCTCAGCTCGTTCTCCCACAGGTAGTGTGTGGATTTTCCTGCTCTCCTGCTTGATCTTATTTGGAAGAAATTTCCTCAGAATCCTTGTGTCATGGAGAGGCACTTGACCCATCCTTTATAGGCCGCTGAGGATGAACTCATGGATCTTCATCAACCTGCGTATCTGTAGCCATTTCCCGAGATCTTCTGAAGGCTCTCTCTTCCATGAATTTTACGTCATGCCTTACTACAATCTTCCTGTTTTCTAGAATATAGATGCGATATGCCTTCGCAGTTTCACTATAACCCACAAAATAACCCTTCTCTGCAGTCTGATCCAAACTCTTCCTCTTCTCATTGGGTATGTGGCAATACACCATACTACCAAATATCCTGATATGGCTCACCTCAGGCTTGCTTCCTGTGAACACACTCTCAGGGGTCACCTTCGCCAATGCTCTATGGGGCACCCTTTTCTGCACATACACAGTTGTATTGCAGGCTTCTTCTCACAGAAATTTGGGCATGTCTTGGTCATATAACATCTCCCTTGTAGCTTCTACAATGGTCTTGTTCTTCCTTTCTGTAACTCCATTCTGCTCTAGATTGTATGGAGCTATCTATTCTCTCTTGATGCCTTCCTTCGTGCAGAAAATGGTGAAGTCTTTATCGATATACTGTCCACCATTATCTGATTGCAACTTCTTGATATTCTTTTCAGTTAAACTCTCTACCAATGCCTTAAATTCTTTGAAACACTCAAAGACTTCATCTTTGGTTTTAAGAAATTAGATTCAAGTTTTCCTGGAATGGTCATCAATAAAGGTAGCAAAATACTTTGCACCACTGAGAGAAGTCGTGGACATTGGACCACATATGTCTGAGTGTATAAACTCCAATACACTCTTGGCCCTATTGTTGCTTCTTGGAAATGTTGCCTTGGCATACTTTCCTAGTACGCACCCCCTGCAGGCCACATTTTTCCTTGTGCTGAGTTCTGGAGCTCCCATGACAGTCTTCTTGAGAATATTCAAGGCTCCATGATGTAAATGCCCCATACTTTTGTGCCATAATTCATTCAGATCTCTTTTTTCTGTACTATCGATTAGTTCCATTGGGGACTCAAGCTGGAACTTATATAATTTATGGCTCCTCACTCCAATTTGTGCCTTCCTTTTCCAGTTAGGGTGTTTGACATAAAATTTATTTCCAATAAAATATACGTTATAACCCTTGCTCTAGATCTGAGACACCGAGAGTAAGTTCATCCCCAAGCCCGGTACATGCAGAACATTTGTAGCCTGAATCTTGTTGCCAACTTATGTCTGAAATATTATGGTACTTCTTCCAACAGGGGTACACTTGGCCTTGTTTCCCATTGTGATATGGAAATTCATCTTCTCTTCTCGGTAGCCCAAAAATATTCTCAAACTCCTGTCATATGAGCATATGCTCTACTGTTAATATACCAAACTCCTGGAGAGGTCATGCTTGACACACAAGCGAAATCCTCTTATAGTCTGGATGCCAGAACAGATATGTCATGCTCTCTCTGTTTCTCTATGTGCTCTAGAGAACTGTGTGGGCTCTTCCAAACTGTATTAACGTCGGATCTTTGTTCCATTGCAGAACCTCCCTTTCTGTCTTTTTCCTTTAGCTCTGAAACCATGTAAAATTTTCACTCTAAAAATTGTTACTGCAGTAGTTGGTTTATTTTTCCTACTTATTATGATAAGTTATTTACAGATGCTTCAGTAAATTTTGAAATAAACATAGCTACAACATTCACTCTAATCAAAAGCAAAATAACAAATTAAAAAACATATAACACAATAGAAACAACCAATCGAACACACTTATTTTTGGACAATTGTCCCCGGTAAAACCCAATGTGGGAAAACCGATGCAGCAAATGAGGGTTTGTATTAATCTTCGGCAGAGAAAAGATCATTTATAGAATTCATGAAGAGCATAATCAATAGCATACACCTGATATGAATTTTTTGGACAATCCGGAAGAATTCCCAACACACGAGATGATCTCTTGCACCCTCTACGTCAATCTGCATAGCCCTCTGTGCAGTCACTGCCTGGACTGCGTAAGTCTGCATGGGGGTCTAGTTTCATTGCTCAACACTGCCTTCCCTTCGTCTTTTGTCTTCTTTCTTCTCCATCTCAGCTGACTTCTCCCTCCTCCTTCTGTATCTGCAACCCCGCCTCTACAGACTCACCCTATGAAATCGAATTCTCTTACTTTAGAATCGATTTCCTTCAGGTACTGAGAATATGCCCGGCTTGCTTTCCAAATGACCCTCAAGCCTTCTCTTATAGTCTTCTCACTGACGAATCAATGGCCCATATTATATCCTTAATCAATGGCTCAGATTAAAAGATGACTTGATCTTCGTTTTCTAGAAGATTCACACTATGCTTTATTAATGCCCTTTAATTATTTAATTTCCCTAAGTTTAGAATTAAAGATCACATTAAAATAATTAATTGTTTTAATAAAGCAAAATCTAAGTGGAATTTACAAAAACAATTTCTGGGTTCTCTGGAATACTGTTGTCCAAGCCTCTCCTCAAAATTTGAGACCTGGAACACTTCCCGGTGCTATAAAAATCAACATATCATACCCATTATCCTGTAACTGGGATACTGAAATCAAGTTCATACCCAATCCTGGCACATGAAAAACATCTATAGTGTTGGTGCTTGCTCCTGACTCCCTCTGAAAATCTATGGTACCTCTCCCCACTAGAGTACATTTCGTCTTGTTTCCCATAATAATCTAGAATTCCATCTGCTCCTCCTTGTAGCTAGACAAATATTCTCTAACCCCTATCATGTGAGTTGACGCTCCACTGTTTATATTCCAAACACTCTATGAAGCTAATCCCAACAAGAAAGAAAATTTGTCCTCCAACTTGGAAGACAAATCTAAAGCCTCTTGAAAGTTACTTCTCTCCATGGTTATGTTGAAAAATTTATAGTGTGTTATTCCTCATTTCCACCATGACGCTGACTCTGCTCTAGTGAACTGCTGTAAAAACCATCTACGTCCAGCTAGAGATTTTCTCAATGAGAAAATCTAAGTTGCTCCCTTTGCCTCTAGAATCACTCAATCTAGAAGGATCGAATTTTTTACCCCTCTCTCAAAAAAAATTGGTCTTCCTCAAGCAATTCGGCCTCTGGAAAAAACTTGAGAATTACAGCCTTTTTCCCACACTGAGCACCAAAATTCCTTTTTTTATTTTTATTTTGAGCTCTCTGGCCGATCAATAATGCTCTAATACCATGTGAAATTTTTATCTATTGCAGCAATTGGAAATTATTTTTATAACTGAAATTTAATTATGTAGTTTATTTTCTACAATAAACAATGAATAAAATCACAACTGAAATTTTCGCCATAAAAATAATGTGGAAAATAAAATACTGAAAATTGACAAATTCTAACACACAAGAATTTTAATGCAATTTTTTTTGGACAGTTGTCGGAAAAACCCTATGCGGGAAAATTGGTGCATAAAATGAGGGTTTTATTATAATTATTTAGCAACAATTTTGAATACAATAATTTAGATGTCCAACTGGCAATCTAATCTAAGGAAAAAAACTCGAAAAATGATCGTGAAAATTTTCTCTCACTCCACAACTATTTTCCGCCTCCGGAATTTCCTCCCCAACTTCTGTGTTGAGCCTCTCGCTTCACCCTCTATGCAGAGTTTACGCTGGCCCTATGATAATTTCAGCCTTCCTTCGTTTTCCTCATTTGGGATCTGGAAACCATCCTCCCGGAATGTTGTTGCCCTCATCTTTCACCTGCTACTCACCCTCCGGCTCTACCTTCTCTACTGAGCTACTGCTACTAAGAAAATCGAACTTCCAGGACAACTAACTATCTATATTGGTGTCTTCTTCAGCTACCCATCGAATTCTTCTTATAATATTTTGTTGGAGCACCAACGAACAAGATTAAAACATAATCGGTGGCCCAGATTAATTTCCTGTTGATCTATGTGAGTTTCTACATGATTCTTGTTGATTTTTGGGTAGCATCGGATGTGTTCTAGCTCTAAAATTTTGTGGAGGGGCTTGAACACATGATATCTCCAAGACCCAGAAATCGTTTGGCGAAATTCTGCCCGGAGTACAAGTTATTCAATTAATTAATTATTTTTAATGGAGCCTAAGTTAAAACTTAGGAAGTTAAAATAATTAAAGCGAATTAATTTAAATGTGGGTGAGAAACTTCTAAGTGACGAGGATCAAGTCTGTTTTAATCTTAGTCTTTGATTAAAGATTTGTTCATGGTCATTGATATCTCAATATGAAAAGTATAAAGGAAGGCTTGAGGGCCAGTTGGAGAACACACAATGAGTGAATCTAGAGATTGAATTCTTCTGAAAGAGCATTGCTCGGATGAATATAAGATCTAAGTGATTCAACAACAGTGAGGGAAAGAAGCAGTTATTGGTCGAAGGACCAAGAGTACACAGTAGAGAGGCAACAGAGATAGCAAAGGAAGCAATGCAACCACCAAGAGAGGTGACGTAGTCCCCATAAGGGGTGACGCAGGCCCACGTAGGGCTCTCGCAGAGCTTCCAAGGGACAATCCAAGTTTTGTTGGAGACTGGGGTTTATCATCCGGGAGGACTAAAACCCAATTTTCTGAGAGGCAGATCGATTTAGAGAAGAGGTGACGCAGTCATCATCCATCCCCACGCAGGCCTACGCATCTACTGCGCAAACGCAACGAACACTGAGCTGGGGTTTCGCTAGTTCAGATCCGGATTAGCCGGGACTTGCAGTGTGAGGTAAAACTCACTATTTTATCTATCAGCCGAGATTTTTTTCTTTGTTGGATGAGCCAGATTTTTGCACCCTAGTTTTACTCAAAAAACTGCTGCTTAATAATACAAACCCTCAGATCTGTTGCACCAGTTTTCCTGCATTGGGTTTTTTCGAGGACATTAGTCCAAAAATAAGTGTGTCCTTTGTTTGATTGTCTCGTTTATTTTTCAGAACATGATCTATATATTGGTGTAGGCTACAGTGTATTTGCATTAATATTTGCTGAAGTATTCGGAAAATAACTTGTTAAATTAAAGAACACAAGTAGGTAATGCAAATTAGTTGACTGTAGTAGGATTTTTGTTTGGTAGATTTAGAAATTTTCACAATTCTCACCTAATCTCAATTAATACTGATTAATTAACCATATTCCCTAAGTTTAGACTTAGGAAATATTTAAAAAATTGTTAATAATCTAATTGAGACACTTCTAGGCGGAATTTCCAGAAACGATTTCTGGGTTTTGGAGGTCTCATGTATTCTAGCATTTCCACCAAATTGTGTGGCTAGAACACATAAGATGCTACAAAAATTAACAAGGTGATGATGATACTTCTTGAGTAGTGGCTGAAAAAGTGATGTTTCCAAGGATGGCTGCTACAATAAGATCTTCAAGCTGCTATGACGATTCCTTCAATGCTAATAATTGAGCAATAGGTTCCCAATATAGTCAAAAGAGAGAGATTTTTGCTACAAAGATGATGATGATACTTATGCCTTCTTCTAAGTAAAGCTGTTGCAAGTAATGTCCTCCAATGTAGTTGGTGTAGATAGGCTTTGAAATTGAGATGACTATTATGGAGATGCCTTCGACTATGCCAACAAAAAGTGATCTTCAAGCAACAGTTCCTTCACCTTAGCTCTGAAACCATGTTGATAAATCATTATGCTTATGAATTAGGATGATTTCTCTTACTTGATAATTACTTGTGATTGTTGTTGGCCTTTTATTACTTATCTTCTATTCATCAAGCAATTACCGAAGATATACAAAATATGAAGATCAAAAGATACTAAGAACACAAGATGTAGGCTCCATGCCAAGGATAAACCCCACAAGGGGGAAAACCCAACCAATCCTCTTTTTATAGAATCATATCAAAGTGAGATCCAAGACCCAAATTCCAAGACCAACACTTCAACAAAAGCCCCAAGTTAGCCCCCCTACAAACCTTCTTTAATGAAGTCAAAGTCAACAAAGTTAGTGCTCTTCGAACCTAGTCAAACTCTGAAGTTTTCAACCCTGCAACAATTAAAAAAATTTGCACGTGGAAAAATTCAGAGCATAAATCACAAGAATCTCTCTCCTTTGACCTTTGCTCTCTCTCCTTTGACTTTCAATGGTTTTTCTTCTCTTTTTGGCACAAAAATCGAAGTTGTGAATTGGTGTCCAATGAGGCCGAGTTGCATTGTATTTATAGTTGTTCCACGAGGTTGAATATGTGCCTTTCTAGGATGACTTGACTAGGAGGGCTGACTTGGTATTGTGGTGACAAAGTTTGACATTTTGACTCATCTAAAATGATTTTTATTTTTCTGACAAATAGTCCAAATGGGACTTTGACTCAAGTACATTTGTTTGACTCATGACAAATTTTCTTTTGACTCGATAAACCCTAGAAGCATGAAGAACATGCTTTGACTAGAAAATAATAATAATGAATGAAATAAATGAACATAACAAATATTTCAATAGTACATTTCAGTTACATTATGAAGGCCGACACTAGTTACATTTTCAACAGAGATTTGTAATGTAATTTGAAAGTGACAAAAGTTAAAATATTAAACATAAAAAAATACTAAAATAAAACTAATAAAATTTAAGTTTGCTTTAGATGTGTAAAATAACATGATATGAATAACTAAAATTAAATAAATTTTTAAAAGTTGAAATGTTTTATGAAAAATGAAAAAAAATACCATAATAATAAAAATAACACAAAAATACAACATAAAATAAATTAGTGTAGATCCATCTTAGCCCCAATCTATTAGGCACATAAAATTTTAATATCGGGTTTATTTTTGGCCCCTCTGGGATTTAGTAGATATAGGGCTAAGATGGATCTACACTTATCATTGTTATTCTTATGCATATTATTACTTATGTAATGTATATTCATTACATGTAAATGATATTTTATGGATTTTAGTGGCAACTTTGGTTTTGCATGTTTAATGCTTGCTGATTTTTTGTGTAGTAGTTGCCTATTTTCCCACAAATTTTCAATTTTCTGAGTTGATGACTAGAGCCAAGTTTTTCTTGATTTCCCTGTTTCATTATAGGTTGGTGCACACAGCAACATAAGCTTAAAATTTTATTGCATTCTCATATTAGGTGTGTGTGAAAACCTTGACCTATATTCATCACATGCTTTGAGCTCCAAACTTCTATAATCTACAATGGGTATATTCCATTTACAAGGAAGAGTGCATGATGAAAAGGTTAGAAACTGCCTTGTGGTTTATTATTCACCCAAACTTTCCAACCTCTTTGCCCTAAGTAGTGATAAGATTCTTGAGATATAATCATTGAATTATGGGCCATTTAAATTATCTTAATGCCATATATACTCCAAATTAATGATGATTGTGTGTGATTGTCCAAGAAGTGGGCTATCGTTCTGCTAAGTGCATTCCATCCCTAGTTAGGGTTTTGAATTTTGTCTAAGCTTTCAAGTGAGCATGTCTTCTCTGCCAGTGTAAAAAGGGTGAAAAAGGGGAGGAAAAAAGTAAGCATAAGAATTAACCCTTGGTAGTTTCAACCCTCCACAAGTCCTTTTCCATCGAGCTCTAATAATCATCTTAGTGTGAAATTTCCAATGTTGAGTGCATAGTATTTGATGATATTTCCAATGTTAGAGTGAAAAAATCATTGATAATCTAAAGGGGATATGTGTGGGATATACCTCGTTGTAAAATTCAATGTTTTTCCCTTCGTTGATCTTTGGTCCAATATTACTCTAAGTCACACTTGACATTTGCTTACTAATCTATATGGTTATTCATTGTAGGCATTGGATATAATTGAAGGATGGATGCCCATTCAACCTCATTGAATGTGAAAATTGTTTGCGTTGGGGTTGGGGACATGGGATTGATAGTTTTTTTTTAATAAAATGTATGATAAACTTAATTATGTAAGTATTGCTATCAATTAAAAGACTAAATGTTGATATACCCACTACAAGATAAATTCTTTGATAATGATAAAAATAATGTAATATCCATCCTAAGATCAATGGATGACGATGACAAACTTCTTTGTTCTCAATTTGCCATAGTTGCAAATAAAAATAACTTTTTAAATTCAATTTTCCCCATCATATAAGTGGGGTTCCCCTTGATTGGTGATTTTCTATGGTTGTGTGATTTAAGAAACAAAAATAGTGATGTGATTTTTTCTCTATATCATGACATTTTTCAAGTTGATTTTTTCTTTTGAGTTAGAAATTATGAAAAGATTGTGGTTTCATAAAAATATCAATTATATTTTCATCTATGATTGGGAATAGTGAACAACAAAGTTGTGAGAGAACCAAATGAATAGGAATATGAAATACCAATAGAATAGTCATGGAACAAGATGAACATGACCATATGAACAATATGCACTCTATGAAATTTCTGAATACAGAAACCCTACTGCAGTATATTGATTTACTTCTCCTACTTATTTTATTTAATTAATAAGTTATTTAACTAAAGTATTTAGAAAAACATCAAAGTAAACAAAATTGCAACCTACACATACATACAAATCATTTACTGAAACATAGCACACATATGACAAAGGACGCACATGATTTTTCGGAAAAATGTCCCCAGAAAAATCCAATGTGAGAAAACTGGTGCAGTAGCTCTTAGAGGGTTTTATTATTAAGCGGAATCTGAATACATCATGGACACCAGTAGTGGTTTTCCTAACAGAGAATTTCACGGCATTTGTACCTTATCACTCGTAGATAGAAAATATGGCTAATTCAAACCCTTAATGGAATTACTGAATACGAGCCCTTTCTGGCCCACTGGAACCCCAGCGATGTCTCTCCACAGCCTCTGCGTCAGCCCTTGAAGCCTCACGCTTCCCCTGCATCACCCTGAAGGGCTCAGTGATGCCTCTACGTCACTCGGAAGGGCTTGCGTCAAACCCTGTGTTGTCTCTACGTCAGCCCCTGCGTTGTCTTTGCGTCCCTCCTAATGGCCTTTGCACTACCTGGAATGGATCTGCCTCTCTGCTTATGTATTATCAACCTCGGATTAGTGTAATCCTTCGTTGATCTGCCCCTCACCAGCACTGCAATCTCACTCGAAAATTCTCAACAAACCGCACCCCAAAATTTCAACTTAGCTCAAGCGCTACCACTCTATGTGTGTTTTCTCCAACTGACCCAAAACCTTCCTTTAATAATTTTCTCATTGAGAAATCAATGATCATGATCTGATCTCTAATCAACAGCTAAGATTAGAAAAATATTGATCCGCGTCACTTAGAACATTCTCACCCACATGTGTAAATTAATTCACTTTAATTTTTCAATTTCCATAAGTTACACTGGGTGGAATTTCTCCAAATGGTTTCTGGGTCTTGGAGATCTCATGTGTTCTAGCCCCTCAAAAAAGTTTCAGAGCTAGATCACATCCGATGCTACCCAAAATATCAACAATCCCTCTTAGCAAGTGTTGTCTAGGTAAATCCCCTCTGCGAACAGAGGTGATCCCTCTAGCCCTAGGGTGGGTCTAGCAACTACGGGAACATACTAACATCTACCTTCCTAGATTGTAAATGAAATTCAGAGCAAGGAAGATGACCTACCTTGTTCTAATGTTATGTTGTCGTCTTCCGTCGAAGCTTCTTGGTCCGTCGCTCTCCTGAAGTTCGATACACGCTGCTGCTAACGTTTGATTACTTGTACAGATAGTCAAGACACCACGACAAGCGTAAAACCATGACAAACATAAAACAATTACAACCTATCTAATTGATCAAGGAATGCTAGAAATCTCATTATAAATGTAAACAAGAGTGGAATATAAACATCAGTTGCATTTTATTATGATAAAGACAAGGGGAGTTTACAACCAAGCCTTGATGTTGAGGCTCTCCTTCGGCAAGTCTGTATCCAAGCACGTTTGCAACACCCTCACACACAAAGGTCCAAGATCTCGTTCCCAATCACACAAAAACAATCACACTCTGCACTATTCTCCTGAAGCTATAATTGCTTCTCTTCTCTATGATTTCTAACTAAAGCTGTAGAGCTGAAGGAGGTCTCCTTATATAACAATGGAGGAGGAGGTTATGGGCCCCCAAATGATGGGAAAAGAGCTTATCCTTTGGAGTAGTTCCTATTTCATGGCAACAAGAAGCCCAAAGGGGAATTCCTCGACCATATCCTCAAAAAAAAACTTCCAACTCACCGCTTCACAAAGCTTCTAGTCGTGGAAGCTTCCTTTCTATTTAAAAAAAACTTTCCAAAACAGGATTAGCGTGGGTCCAACATTAAGACAGATCGTCGATCGACGCGGGCCTCAGTGTAAATTTCGTTATCGGCGCGGGTCATACACTGAGTGAAAGCACTGACCTTGAAAACCAGGTTTTTACAAGGAACTTTCAGAAAAGTTGTAAAGGGAGATGATTTGGCAGAAAAAATGTGACAAATTACTGTGTAACAGCGAGGAATGTGCTCTAGCAACACTTCAACCTAGAAGCATTACTCTAATCTCTGGCATCAGTGTCCTGTGTTTTTGATGCTTGGCCTACTACCCTCCATCCACTGCGTTGTTGCTTTTTGTACTGCTTCCCATGACTCTGCCACAATCACTGCCACATCTGTATTACAAATCCCTCTCAAATTGCTGCATCATGCTGCCTATAGCACTGCCACTACTAACTGCTACACTGCAACTCAGTTGCTGAGAAGTAAGCAACTAAAGGACATCACCCAACAACTGACAGACAAGTCATTCTGGTGCATCTCATCACTGAAGCACCCTTTGCTGCTGCTCTGCATTCTCTCTCTAGAGCCTCTGCATTGCTGCTGCTCTACAGTGCGTAAGCACTGCCCCTCTGCGCTGTTGAAGTCCCATCAACCTCTGCACTGTTGCTTCTGCGATGTTGCTGCCATTGCACTCCGCTGCTTCAATATTCATCATTCAAGCACTGCCTTGTGCCTTTCCATGATCCTCTGCATCCACTGACTCCAGTCATCTTGCTACTGTCTTTAATGGCTCCTATAGCTCGTATGTGATCCAAGAGTTTGGGCACCTCAAGGATCTTGTCGTACCATCTGTAGCTCACTCTATAGATCTATGTCGCCCCACCTCTTCTCTCAAGGTACATGAGCACTCATGCCCATGTCATCATCGTTGTCGTCGTCCCCTTTCGTTGTTGCTGCCTTGGAATCCAAATCTCCCTTCCCCTTCTTCTTAAGACAAGTATTGGCGTAGTGTCCCACTTCGCCACATCTGAAGCACCGGACCTTGGATAGGTCCTTCTTTTTCTTACCTTGCTATCTCTGTCCCTTAGATTCTAGGGTTGCATCTTCCTCCTCCTCTTTCTTAATTTTGATTCCTCCGTTGTTGAATTCCCCCTTGGTTATCCTCCTGATCTCCTCCTGACGAAGGATTGCCCACATGTCCCCCTAATTTTGGAGTTGTGCTTTGCCTAAGATACTTTGGACAAAGGTCTCCCACTCATCGGTGACTGCATTCTGGGCAGTCCTTACCAATTCCATCATCAGAAGTTGCCCTCATGGCTATCAGCTGGTCTCAGATAGTCTGCAATCTAAAGAGGAAGGGATCGATCTCCTCTTCCTTGTGCATCTGGAACATTCGCATCTAATTCTCTAGAAGCATCTTCCTCTAGATGGAGCTACCTTGATACAACGTGGTTAAAGCCATCCACACCTCATTTGTCATATTCTTCTCGGAAATATGTCAAACCATGTGATATTTCACTCCATCCATGATCAAGCCTTTAGCCTACGCTTGATTTTCATTGAACTTCTTCATAGCATCACCATCAGTTGACACAACTAGGACGTTCTCAACATGGTATCTGATGCCATACTCCTCAAGGATTGTCAAGATTCTAGCTTTCTAGATGGAAAAGTTAGACACATTGTCTAACCTATCCTGATCTCTCAGTCCATATGGGGCCATCTCTGCTCAAAATTTCAAAGCAAGTGATCTTTTCCCTTCTGCTGCTACTACACTCAGCAAAAGACTGGATCTGTGTTTCTTAGCAGTAGAAACCCTCTAGAGAGTATGCTCCCTTTGACAAGTGATTTCCCTCCTAGAAATCCTCCTCCAATTATGTCGAATCAGCCCTCTACGATCACTCCTCTTGATCGAATCTCAGATTTCTTGGCAAGAAAATATGCGAAGGGGCTGTTTCCCCTTACTTTGTCAACTTTGCTAGGCATTGTTCTGCACGGACAGAATCAATGCCCCACCAACAAATTTGAAGATCGGGAACTGCACTTCCAGCCACAACAACCGGCACAACGTCACTCCCTCTTGGATTGCGACACCCTCTAGGGCCTATGTCATCCACTGTGCCAACCCAGCATGAGCTTGACAGGTTCTGCTTCACCCCTTTTGGCCTGCGTCACCCCTGCAGGACCTACGCTGTCCCTCTCGTGCTACGCCATCTCTTGCTGATTTTGTGTAGCTTCAACTGCCCTCCTACAAAAAAAATATCTTCATCCCTATGGTGATGGCTTCATCTTGATCTGCAATCGCTCTGCTACCTTGTGAAAATTTCTGAACAGAGAAACCCTACTGCAGTATATTGATTTACGTCTCCTACTTGTTTTATTTAATTAACAAGTTATTTAACTAAAGTATTCAGAAAAAAATCAAATTAAACACAATTGTAGCCTACACATACATATAGATCATTTACTTAAACATAGCGCACATATGAAAAAGAACACATATGATTTTTTGGAAAAACGTCCTCGAAAAAGCCCAATGTGGGAAAACCGATGCAACATCTCTTAGAGGGTTTTATTATTAAGCAGAATCTGAATACATCATAGGAACCAATAGTGGTTTGCTCGACAGATAATTTCACGGTAGTTGTACCTTATCACTCGAAGATATAAAATATGGCTGATTCAAACCCTCAACAGAATTACTAAATACGAGTCCTTTATGGCCCACTGGAACCCCAATGCTATCTCTCTAGCCTCTATGTCAGCCTTTGAAGCCTCATGTTGCCCTTGCATCACCCTGAAGGGCTCAGCGCTGCCTCTGCGTCACCCGAAAGGGCCTGCGTTAGCCCCTGCATTGTCTCTACATCAGCCTAGCTGGGCTACATCCCTCCTGTTGGCCTCTGCGATGCCTGGTACAGATATGTCTCTCTGCTTATGTATTCTTGGCCTTGGATTTGTGTAATCCCTTGCTGATCTACCCCTCACCAACACTGCAAGCTCACTAAAAAACTCTCAGCAAACAGCGCCCCAGAATTTTGACATAGCTCAAGTGTTATCGCTTTGTGTGTGTATGTCCTCCAATTGACCCCAAGCCTTCCTTCAATACTTTTCTCATTGAGAAATCAATGGCCGTGATCTAATCTTTAATCAATGGATAAGATTAGAAAAATCTTGATCCACGCCACTTAGAACATTCTAACCCACATATGTAAATTAATTCACTTTAATTTTTCAATTTCCCTATTAGACTTAGGGTCCCCATTCAAAAATTTAATTATTTGAATAAATTTTACGCTGGGTGGAATTTCTCCAAACGATTTCTGGGTCTTGGAGATCTCATGTGTTATAGTCCCTCCACTAAGTTTCGGAGCTAGAGCACATCCAATGCTACCCAAAATCTCAACACACTCATGCTTATCGAGATGTTGGTGATTAAAAATGTGCTTCTATGATTGCATGATGTAGAAGATGCATGCACAATATGGAAGTGACTATAAGAATTGCATGAAACTTAAAATAGAGGTAGGGTGTTTTATCTTAAAAACATGTTTTAAATGCAAATGAAGAAGGAGAATTAGTTTCAGAGAAATTATCGTAGCTGAAAGATATTGGGGATCAATTATTAACCAGAGGAAGAGAGGTAATTGAAGAGGATATGGTTGTAATTACAATAAAAAGTTAACTACTTCCATAATGCGTCTGGAACAGAAATGAAATTAGAATAAGCAAGTGGTTTTAAGGATTGAGCATTCTTGATCAAAAGTTTCTAAATATTTTTCTATAAATATAAGACGTGTTAAAAGAAAAAAATGTTTCCTCCATTATTTTTGAACTTTGTAGAAATCCTCAATATGACATCCAAATATACTGACACAACTTTTGAAAATTTGTCAACATAATTGTTATCGAAGAAATTATGGAATAAGCGATTATGGTGTGATGTAACCAGATCACAAAAACATAAGCAGAGATAGATAAACACCTTGATAATAAGCCACTTCGAGGGGGAAACCTCCTTTTTCATCACATAAATGAACAATTCTTGGATGATTCAAATGAAAAGACCTACTTGGTATATATACCAGTATAAAGGGTCAAAATATAATTAGGGCCTACATAACAATAATAATGTATGGGCACAACAATAACAATAATGGGCTTCTATAGGGCACAACATTAACAACATAGGAGCTATAATAGTATTATATGTGCCTCACATGTCCCTCTCATTCAACAAAGTGTTGTACTCAATGCTTGAGTAGTTTTGGATGCTTTTGTATAAAATACTCATCCTCCCATATGGAATTTTCAACATGTAAGTTATTTCAATTAATGAGATACTGTGATATTGATTGATTCCATAGTTGTCAGATTCTTGTTTTCATTGTTTCTTCAGGATCCAATATGATTTTTCCTTCCTCATCAAGTTTTGACAATATAGTTTGAATTGAGAGCTTGTCACCTATAACCTTCTTTAAGCATGAGACATGGAAAAATGGGTGTAATTGCGAAGATGCAGAAAACTCCAATTTGTATGCCATAATATCAAAATTCTGCAACACCTTATAAGGGCCTTAGTACTTGGGTAATAATTTATAATGATTCTTACCTTTCTTGAGGGAAATTTGTTTGTATGGTTGTAGCCATAAAAGTACCCAATTACCCACGTCAAAAATTATTTCATTGTGATGTTGATCTACTTGTTGTTTCAATCGATTTTTCTCCAAAGTTAAGTTATCCTTCAAGAGTTGGCCAAATTTTTGTTGATGCTCGATGTGATATTCCATTGCTTGAACCTTAGAATTGTCTCTTAGAGACAATTTGATGGACAGTTGTGTTGAGAAATCTAGGGCAGCTAGATTAGAGTGATTTCTCTTACTTTGATAACTGCTTGTGATGTTTTTTACTTAACTTGATGTACTTTTATTTAACTTCTTCTTATCTTGATTATTATAGTTCTCTTTCATCATCAAAAAAATACCGAAAAATGAATATCAATGAGACAAGAGGACACAAAATGTAGGTTGCTAAACAGGGCCAAAACCTCTCCTCTTGCGAGGAAAACCCACAAGAATTCTTCTCTTCTTATAGAATCTTCAAATGACAAATTCCAATACCTTATACTCTTATCAAAGACCCCCCCAAGATCAAGTTAATATTTACTTAGATGAGCTTCTCTTCCACAAAGTCAATGCCAGTCAAACTTTCTTCCTTACTTCAGATTTAGTCCCTTACTTCAGATTTTGGTCACTGCTTCAATACTGCACTTTTAAGCCTACCTATAGTTTATGCAATTTCTGCAATTTCGCATGTATGAGTGTATTAGGGCATAATTTTGAACCTTTTCTCCTTCGCTTGGCTTGATCTCCTTTCTTTGATTGTTCGACCTTCAGTGTTGATGCTTCTTGACATTAATTTCAACTCCTTGATGTGATTGCAATTTGGTCTAGCTACAACTCAAAGTTGCCCTAATTCTTCTTCGCATGTGTGGGAGATTTGGCCCAAAAACAGTCCTTGAAACTTTGATTTTCTTCCTTATTTTCTCTCCTATTCTTCGTTAATTATTCCTTGAATTCATTATGCTTCAAAAAACTTGATTAATGTCTTCAAAAGGTGGATGATATCCATAAAGCACCATAAATGGGGTCATTTTTGTTGCGGTATGGAAGGAATTGTTATACCACAATTATGTGAGAGGTAACCACTTAACCCATTGTATTTTTTTTATCAGATACAAAGCAATGAAAATATCCTTCCAAACACTTGTTCACTAACTCATTTTTCCTATCAGATTGAGGATGATAACATGAGCTATGAGCCAATTGAGTACTAAGACAAAAAATAATTTCATCTAGAAATTTGCAGTGAAAATGGGATCTCTGTCACTTACAGTAATCTTTGGGCTTCCATGTAGCTTTTGAACTATTTCCACAAATGCAGTAGTGACTGTACTGGATTTTAAAGGATGAGATAGTGCATAAAATTGTGTGTACTTGGTAAGTCTATCAATTACCACCACGATGAAACTCTTTCTTTTGAACTTGGGTAGACTAGTGATAAAATTCATTGAGACATCCTTCCAACATTGAATTGGAATGGATAATGATTGTAAAAGACATGGGGTCTTAATTCTCTCGACTTTATTTTTTTGGCAAACCAAAAATTCTGCCACAAACTTTTGAATATCAGGTTTAAGGCCATCCCGAAAAAATTCCTTCTTGAATCTATTGCAAGTTTTAAAAATAGTGGTACATGAGTTACCCTGGCCTTTGTTTTTCCACCCTTCTTCATATTCCTTTTTCTTTTTATTGATTTTTTCTTTTATAATTGCTCAGGGCTTCAGGGGGTGAGAGCATGATGTGTAAGATATAGCAGTGATTCCCCCCTTAAGATGGGGCAGTTCATCGCCCACGAGGGGTTGGGACAATCATGGGTTCCTTAATTATCTAAGGGGTCAATATGAGGGGCCCTAGGAACTAGGGTGATGACCATAATGATAGGGGTAAAGCTCATGTTTCGCATTTTCTCACGTGCTAAAGTTGTATGTCCTAACCATCTTTTGAATTTTATGGTACATTTCCTAATGAGAGAGACTAAATTGTGATTTTTCCTTTCTTTTTTAGCTGCGTCAACCTCCGAGGAATTATTCCAGGCCCTACCCACGGTATGGACAAGGGGAGGGGGAATCTAAATCCTTGTGGACCCAATGGACTAACGTGAGCCCGGATGGGAAATATGGTGAAATGGGTTATAATGAGCGGAAGGGAGTGATATGCATGGTGTCAGGAAGTGAGACCACGCAACCAAAATCAGGGTTTCCCTTGTAATACCACCCTAAATCTAGTATCCAATAAATTAGATCCCACGAGACCAAGAAACAAGGTTAACCATCAAATTGGACAAAAAAGATGAGTACAAACGAAGCCCAATCTTTTCGCTGAATCCACCTGTTATCACTTGCCACCTACACCTACCTACAGTTAGTGGGAAAGCCTTCAACCCCACAAGGTGTGGTTGGTGGCAAGGAACTAAGAGAAGGGATTGTGACCTATTCTTGACTCTCTCCGTTTAAGATATCTCCTAGGTTAGCTAAGGGGGGTGGTCCCTAAAGAAAAATTAAGTTAAATATCTGAGTTTTCTAGGAGAATTGTTAGAGTTAAATAGATTACTTCTTAATATTTATAAGCAAAAATTGATATGAGAAATAAATATCAATACATAAAATAAGCATAAAGCATAAAACATATGAAAACTAGTGTCTTCAAAGTATTGCTCTTTTGAAATGAAAATGTATTTGCTTAAATGAAGTAAAATGCTTTCTAATGGAAAAGAAATGTAATCATGAAAAGTGAAACAAGAAAATGTTGACACAATATATTATAAATGCTTTCAAGATAAATATATTTATGAATCAGAGCATGAGAAGCTATCTTGCTCAAAAGGAAACAATCAATGCTCTACTTGAAAAATGTAGATAAAAAAATGTTTGCCACAAAAAAGTATTCAATTTCAACAATGACAAGAGGAATAAAAAATTGAAAATAAAACCATAAGGTATATTAGCATGAGATGAAATTACACTAGATTGGGATGCAATTAATCTTGGTTATTTTAATCTAAAATTTCTAATCTAGGTGAGAAGTCCTCCTCTTGAGTTCTTATCAAAGTGTAAAAATTGAGGTGATTGTAACAAAGAGGGGGTGAGAACACAGGGGTGTCATTAACAATACTCGTCCCCTGAGTCTTACGAGCCAACGTGTGCCTTCGTTCCTATAAGAGGACAAGCCACCTTCATAACTACAGGGTCACACACTTTTATCTTTGTACCAAATGGAATAACTTTCCAAGAAAGTGTTTTTTCCCTATAATTTCTATAAACCAAGCTTAGGCTTGGATGTTAATTTTAAATGTGCAACTAAATTAGAATGCCTAATATGATCTGCAAGTGAGTTATTGCTTCAAAAAAAGACAGTTGATAACAATGCTTCCAAATAAGTGAAATGGGATAATGCTCAAGATAAATTGCACCAATAACTTTGATGTAAAATTAGACTGAAATTAACTCAATGTCACTTCACAAGCTTAGAAATAAAATTTGCGTAAAATCACATACTTCACAAGTTGTTTGTAAAACAAATGAGCTAAGTGAAATTAGACAAGTAAGTTTCTCAAAATAAATTTCTTCAAGTAAATGACAAAAATACAGTGCTCCAAGAATTATCAACAATAATCAAAATGTCATGTGAGCATAAGTTGACATAAAATGATGAAGCATGGAACAATTCACCAAGTAAAGTAAAAAAGATGGATTTAATGAAAAAATCAAAGCTTGCCAAAAGTACTTGTTTGTGTTTTGTAACTTGAAATCACATAAATTAGTTGCTCAAAATATATGTTGCAAGTGTTGTAGCTTAAGCAACAATGAATTGCACTATAGAAGAACTTGAGAAATAAAATGGCAAACTAGAGAAGCTCAACTCAGCAAATGAAAAGGGATGTCAATGTTTTGTTAAGTCTAGAGATTAACCATGCATAAATTATATTAGAGTGCATGTAAATGAGAAAAATATGAGAGTTAGAATCTAACTATGAAAAGAAATCCACCCAAGAAAGAGTCCTCCTCCTAAATGAGGAGATAGAATACCATGTGAGAATTTTCCAAGCTCCCTAAAGGAAAACAGATTTTATTATTGATTTGTTACAAAAGAATAAAGCTCTTTTATATGTGGAGAAGGGCTCAATATTTAAGGATTCCTTCACACTGTATTCAACTTTGAGGGACTAGGATCTTTCCTCTAGACAAACAATGAACAAATTTTACAAAAATTAAAAGCTGCAAGTTGCCAATGGTCTTCAAATACAATCTAGAAATTTATGACAGAATTTTGTCCCTAAAATTGCAGCCACTTATGACAAGGAAAAATACACAAGAAAGAGAAGGTAAGTCTCTCTCAAGTCCACGGGTAGCTGGGATAAATGGTAGCCCTTTGGGAGCTCACATCTAGTAGAGGTTGAGGCTCCAAATAGCCACAATGGAGAGGTCTCTCCTGTTCAAATTAATGGGTCTGGGCCTGCAAACAAGAAGAGTAAAAGGCATCCACCTTTCATAGCCTTGACAATGGGTGATGCTTCACTCGAAACATGCTCTTAGGCCTGTAAAAAATCAATTCAAATTTTAGTGGAGACAAGGAAAGAAGTGAAGGAAATATGTACAACTAATGTACAAGAGACTAGGCCAAAGAGTATGAGTAAGACTTTCCTCTTTGCTTAGCCATCATTAAGCTCTTCATTAGCTAATTCAAATCAATGAAAACACAAGATTTTTTTAAATAAATAATTTTGAATACATCTGACTTGTCTACAAACTAGTGCTAGGGTCCCTGCAAGAAAAACTTGAATGATGAGAATATGAGATTCAAAAAACCATTGAGAATTCCTTCAAGAGCTATGCCCAAGAGTGGGATGGTCTCTCCAAAAGCTTCCCCTCACACTTTTAGCTTGATCCAAACAATGTGTTGCTTATACAAAGCTTCAACAAAGATTAGCGCCAAATAGATTTAGCAATAAACAATGATAAAAAATCCTAGAGATTTATGTGAAATCAACTAGACCCTTCTATATCTAGAGAGAAATTCTAAATCATATGTCAGTGCAAGGTAGATCTACATCAACACATTTCTAATACCATATGGAAACAAATAAAATCATAACACAAGTAGAAGGAAATAATAGCATTGATTAAAAAATTCATACTACACTTAAGGACGAAGAACATCTCATGAATGAAACCCCAACGTCTTTATTGATAATGAAAGTACACAAAAGAGAAAAGCTTCTGCAAGCATAATAGCTCGTATTAATTTACAATATGAGAGCCCATGGCTCCATTATATAGAATGTTGGGAGAAAATCCCAATGAAGAACCAAATTCCAAGTGGTGAGAGGGAGGAGATTTCAAGGAAAATTCAAATTTGATAAGTGGAGCTCCATTGCCAAGTGTAAAAATTGGATTTTGACAAGTGGACATCATTTTATTCTTCTATTTGTGCCAAATTCAAATTTTATGATAAAATTGCAAGTGTATATGGGTGGTAACTCATGTGGGGACAATTTTCCACAAAAATCACCACCAAATATTCTCCCAAATCCTCCCAAATGTGCATTAACTTCACAAATTCAAATTTCCAAGTAAGCAGCTCTCATTTAATGCCAGAAATTCGATTTTACTTGAGCACATCCTTAACTTGATTTTATGAGTCCACATCACCTTGGGACCTCACTTTAACTCCTCCATACTTTTCCACCTCATTTCCACCTCATTTAGCATGTGTGGATATTTATTTTTCTCCATTTATTTAATTTTTGGCTTAATTAATTTCCAGATTTCCCACTAAACCTAGGAAAAGTGGGTTCTCCTAAAAGTGTGTCATAGTAGAAATTTGAAGGTGAGAGGTGTAATTTTGATTACTCATATCCCATACAACGTTTCTAGGCAACATTTATTACAATTCAATTACAATTTTTATTGCAATTTTCAACTTGCGGAAAATCTAAAAAATAAAAAAATCACTACCTAGACCTAACCAAATTCCATGAATTTTTTTTTGTGATCTATTATGGTAATATACATTGAATCTAGACACTAGGACTCACCCAAGACCTCACCATCAAGCCGTAGTTCGGCTTTGGGGTAAAATTGGAGGAAAAAAATCAATTACTTATTAAGTCCTGATACGGAGATGATAATTAACCGAGTGAAAAAAAATCCCAGAGTAATACTCACTTGTTGGAAAGGTCCCAGACTACCTAGGACTGTTACAGACTCAATACTGACTCAAATTCATCATCACTAGCATCACTTATTACAATTCCACGTAGGGTTTGGAATCTAAGTACAAGAGAAAGATAATGAAAAATAGAAGTAGAGTTCAAAAACTCTGCTGAACTGATGATATTTGATGATATCTGATGGTACAAATGTATTTTAGTTAATTCTTGGGCATGGAGTCTTCTCATTATCATCAAATGCCACTCCAATGGTCAACACCCCCCACTAATCCATGCCCAAAAGTGTCCATGATAACTAAGCAAAAATACTCAACTACATAATGAAAGCCATTCCTTCGGGTTTTGAAGGCACACCTTCAAACATACGATCATAACAGATCGACAAGGGAGTATAATGGCTGGCTCAGGTGGTGGAGATGGTGGCACATCAAGCTATCTGGTGGCTGCAAGGGGTTGTTCGTTGTCAGATCAATAAAATCTATGTAATATTCCTAATGGAATTATGCGGTGAATAATAGAAGAATAAACTAGAAAATGGCACAAAATTTTTAACACACAACACCCAATATAGTTTAAAACAATAGTTGAGCCAGTAATATCCCAAACGGGATATTTTGAAAATTTTTGCAGAAAATAATTTAACCCAACATCATGCTGTAAAATCAATATTTATTTACAGAAGATTGCCATGTAAAATAAGACATATAAAGTTTATGCAATTCCATAACACAATGATGCAGTAAATAATCTCAGCTTTATTATAACATAAACTAGGGTTTACATGCGAGAAAGATAAATAGCTAACATAGCTGAGATATAATCTGGCCTCAAAGATCTGCTACACTGTTGTGTTGTGTTGGCCTCCAAAACTAAACTGCTGCACTCTCCTTCTGGCAACAACTGCCACTAAATCCACTGAAAACAATGAAGCACCAATTGAAGATCTAAATGATCATCACTCCAATATCTCTAAAGCTCTCCAAAACTCCTGAATGAAGTCTCCTCAAAGAGAGTTGGGTTTTTCCCAAACACTCGGCAATACACCTGAGTATTTTCATCCTGGGGCTACCAATGAAGTAGAGAACCAAGTTCTCAAACCTCTGACACAAGAAAATGATCAAATCCAAGATATCCTTCAATGGCCTCCTCCTCTTCTTTTATATATCTCATGGATCCTTCTAGAGCCTTATTTTATTATTATTTTAAGCATGGAGCACTTTTCCCTCTTATTTTCCAATTAAAATATTCTTTTTTAATGCAGGAAAGAGTAAATTGGCTACCATGTCTCCTCAAGTCATTCAAACTCATGTCCAACCACCCCATCATGTAGGTATTCTTGTCTCGGTTCCAACGAGCTATTACATTAAGGTGTTCTATCATGTATTCCTCTCAGAATGCCACCTTGAGTGTAATTAATTGAGTTAAGCCAAAAAATAACTCATTTTTCTTAAAGTTATCAGAATGCACCGGAACGAGAGGCAAATGGTGTGGATAATGGAATATATCAAGTGAATGCCACTAGTCCTCATAAAAACTCCTCAAAACTCCTGTAAAAATCCCTTGGGCCCACTGATGACACCAACCCGTACCTTGACCTCTCTGCTCCTAACTCTAGAAGTCCATCCTAACCCTGTCATAGGTGACACCAAAAAAAGGAATATTACAGACCTTCCGCCCCAAGATTCTTGCCCTCAAGCAATCCAAATAAGTGGGCCACCTTGTTGGCCTGATGCAACTGAGACCCAATGCTTGGATCCCATACAAACCCCTGGGTGCTACTATGCTCATATGTCAATTCACCCAGAACAAACCCCTCAATGCCGGGATACCAAACTAATCTCTCACGGCACCTATCATCAATAAATCCTCCTGGATCCCAATGCCACCATGGACAATCATCACCCAAGTCCCTTGGCTCAAACTGCACACTACCTCTGGCTATAGCTGATGCCCCATGAAGTGAAGACTGCCAAAAAGCATCAATGTTTCATGGCTCCTGTTGTGTTGCAGCTCTGCCTGTGTAAGCCGCTCCACCAACTGCGTACCAACTCATCACTTCCCTCCAATCCAACTCCTGACTCAAGCTCATTCTAACCCAACTTTCTTGAAGTTGAGATGGAATGCTAAAGAATTGTCGACCTGTGCCCCACTGCCAACTAGAAGTTGTCGCATCTATCATGTCTAACGGTCCATGTTTTTCTATGCTCCCTACAAAAAATATCATACCATCAATAGGGTACCAACTCATGATCTCTTGCCAATATATCCCAGAAGAAGAATCCAGTGTAGTGCCATCATCATATGGAACACGTATAGAGTGTTGTTGCCACCCCATACTCAACTCATGTTTCTCTTTCCTGCCTGTCAATGAGAAATGCATAAAAAAAAGGCCCCTCTCTCTATAATAGGCCAAGGTGGGAAAGATATGCTGCAGGTCCTATCTATGTACTCCTAGAGAGTGTTGCTCCATGAAAGTACTGCAGCTCTGTTGACTGCATGTGCATTTATCTACACCTCATCAGTGGGTTGGCCCAAATATGGATGCTCCACCATCTCCGACAGCTTCTCCCTCTCCTGATCAGGAATGTCATCCTCCTATTGTCTACTAGCCTCCTGCCAAACTATCCCATCAACCTCCAACATCTCTGAGGATAAGTATCTGCAACTCCTATCACCGTACTAGATGTTCGTGCAACTATCTTCTCCTCATCAATGGTTGACCCCAAGGTTAACCGCATATCCACCACCGACTCAATGTGAGCCTCCATATGGCTCTCCCCCAAAGGACTATCATGAATGATATGCATAGCCTCCTCCTCAGCTGATTCATGCTTCACAATATGCTGCTTCGGCTGAATCATCACAAGTGACTTATCATCCTGAATATCTCCCATCGAGTCCCCTGAATGCTCACCCTGCACGCTGGAAGACAAATCCAGCCTACTGTCATAAACTCCACTTGGCTGCTCATGCTCCCTAGAAGCATCCTCATATGACCCCTTCAACTCATCCGAAGAAGAGTCCTCATCTTGACATACAGAAGGAATTTCCTCCTGCTTTACTTCTGCCACCTCATCTGCATCTCTCAAGCATGAGTGGTCAGGTCCCCAAGGTTCTTTGCAGATGAAACAAAGTCCCTTCCTTCTAAACTTTTTCTTGCTGCCTGATCCACCAAATTGGAGTAGCTCCTCCCTAGTAAATTTTCTCCTGAAAAACCGAATGTTTTGCTCAACCAACCTCTTGGACAGTTCATAAGCAACAAGTGAACCCAACTGTTGTATCCTCCAAATGGTCGACAACCTAGTTTGCAACATCCTCCAAATTTCATCATTGTTACCCATGACTCTAGCCATGATCTCTAAGATCTTGATCCTCTTCTCAATGGCAAGACCCGAGATGTTATGTAGATCTTGAAGATTCTCTTCTATTAGTTGGAAGACTTTCCAAATAATTCCATCATTATAAGGAAGCACAGGTGAAGTTATTTTGATAATCTCATTGAGACAAGAAGCTACTATAAGTCTGAATCCTTCACATGGATGCTCCAAGAATCTTAGATGAATCAAAGCAAGCATTTTTGGTTCGAGTGCCCAATTTAAGACCCTCAAATCTAATTGGCTCACTTTAGAATGATGTGATTCTAGCTTCTCCAAATTAAGGAAAGTTTTTGCGGTCATCTTCAGGTTCTTCAAGTCAGATCCAAGTGCAAAGAGCCAATTCCCTACCTCCCACTCTTTTTGCAAATCCCTTATCTACTCTAGCTGTAGGATGGCATGTATCCCCTTTGAAAAGGGTTTGTTGTTCGATTTTTCTCTTTGATCCAAGGAAGCATTGTAGCTCCAAGCACATTGTGCAAGTGATTTTTCAAATTGTAGCTGGTACTGAATTCTTTCTAAGTCACTAATTTTTTTTCTAAGATTTTCAAAAGTCTCCTCAAAACCCATGATTTTGCAGCAAGGGTGACAATGTTGTAGAGAATGTGACTCAACCTCTACTCACATAAAATACTCAGAATATGAAAATACAACGAACATAGCAATACATGGCTACTATAACATATCAATATAGTTATTCAACCAACTCATAGAACCTCACATTGATCACAACAATACCCGGCCCCAATAGATAAATCTAGCTTCGACAAATAATTTAGGCTCTGGAAAATAAATTGGGCTCTAGCAAAATCATTTTTTCATAATAAGATGAATTCATCCTAGCAAAGCAATCTAAACAATCTCAAGTGAGAAAAATGTTACCCCAGAAGCAAGGAAATGATCGCTCCTCAATCTCTGCACTGACTCTGGAAATTCTGCAACTACTGGCTGGAAGGAACCCTTTTTTGAGCCTCCAAAAGTGCTCAGAAAATTCTGCCAACTTAATTCTTGGGCTTTCCACCACAAATCCAGAAAACCCATAAATTATTTTGGCAAATTCTACCAGTCACCCGGGACCCAAAATTTAAGCTTACTCCTTCTCCACTAGCTGCCAAATAATTCTGTATGTTTGGGGCACCAAAAATCCCCCAAAAATTCTACAAAATTAGGAGTTGCTCAGTTTGCCCAATGGCCGAAAAAACCCAGAATTTTTTTGGGCTAATTCCGACCTCCCGAAATTACCCAAAATTGGTGCAATTACCAGTTGAATAATAAAACAAATTGCTGAAACAAAAATGATATTTTTGGCATGAATACTACCCGAACATTTTTGCAAATTTAACCACGGATTCCTCTCATAAAACCCATAAAAACTCAGAAAAACATTGGGAAAATTCTAGTTGATCTAGAAAATCTCCAACTTAGTGTGAGTTGCCCAGTTTGCCCAATTATGCATACTGCTCCACATAAGATAAATTGAGACCACAATGTTCCAACTCTACAACCCTATAAATTCGCTCAAGATCACCAACTCAAATGAGAGAAATATCACAAATAAATTAGGCTCCAACAAATAAACTTAACCCAACAAATGATTTCGGCCCATCAAAAGAAATTTCCCACAGAAGAATAATTTTGGCCCTACAATATAAATTTGGCCCAAAAAATGCTCTTCGACAACAATTTTGCACTAGTTGTTGCAATGGATTGGCCAAAACACCCACATAAGGTGCTCAGAAAATTCTCAAAAATTACTCACGTAGTCCGTAAGCCAATCCGACCAAAACCCAAAAATGGTTTGGCCAAATCACTATCCTCCAAAATTCACCCCAAAAAGCTCTATGCTCTCCCAGTAGTTGATGAATACATTATCTACAAAATGATAAATGAATTATTCAACAACCCTCCAAATGTGCAGCAATTAATCCCTCCTACACTTCCTCAACAAACAAATCTCAGATGGTTGAGACCTTCCTCTACAACTAGGCTCAACTCTCCTCCTCTGCGCTAGCCTAGAGATAGCCACATTGCTCGAGAAATAAAATGTCAATCTCAGCTCTGGAGGTTCACCTATAGCTGAAAAAATAATGAACCTAGGTTCATTTATAGCTCTCATAAGCTAATGAACCTTGAAAACATTAACAAACACAAGAACCCAACTATGTTCTCCAATAATGCCTCAAAATAATAAACCATCAATCTTCCTTTGAAATTGAGTTGTGGTAGAACCCTTAAATTTGGATTTTTCAGTAATTTGGAAAGTAAACCCTCAGGCTGGCAAGATCACTAGCTTTGATACCACTGTAATATCCCAAACGAGATATTTTGACAATTTTTGTAATTTAACCCAATATCATGCTGTAAAATCAACATTTATTTACAGAAGATTACCATGTAAAATAAGACATACAAAGTTTATGCAATTCCATAACACAATGATGTAGTAAATAATATCAGCTTTATTATAACATAAACTAGGGTTTACATGCAGGAAATATAAATAGCTAACATAGCTGAGATATAATCCGGCCTCAAGGATCTGCTACACTGTAGTGCTGCGTTGGTCTCTAAAACTAAACTGTTGCACTCTCCTTCCAACAACAGCTGCCACTAAATCCACTGAAAATAATGAAGCACCAATTGAATATTTGAATGATCCTCACTCCAATATTCTTGAAGCTCTACAAAACTCCTGAATGAAGTCTCCTCAAAGAGAGTTGGGTTTTTGTCCAACACTTGGCAATACACTCGAGGGTTTCCATCCTTAGGCTACCAATGAAGCAGAGAACCAAGTTCTCAAACCTCTCACACAAGAAAATGATCAAATCCAATATATCCTTAAATGGCCTACTTCTCTTCTTTTATATATCTCATGGATCCTTCTAGAGCCTTATTTTATTATTTTAAGCATGGAGCAATTTTCCCTCTTATTTTCCAATTAAAATATTCATTTTTAATGCAAGAAAGAGTAAATTGGCTACCATGTCTCCTCAGGTCACTCAAACTCATGTCCAACCACCCCATCATGTAGATATTCTTGCTCCGGTTCCAACGAGCTATTACACTAAGGTGTTCTATCATGTGTTCCTCCCAAAATGCCACCTTGAGCGTAATTAATTGAATTAAGCCAAAAAATAACTCAGTTTTCTGAAAGTTGTCGAAATGTACAGGAACGAAAGGCAAATGATGCAGATGATGGAATATATCAAGCGAATGTCACCAATCCTCATATAAACTCCTCAAAACTCCTCCAAGAAGCCCCTGAGTCCATTGATGACACAAACATGAACCTGTGACTATCTGCTCCTAACTCTAGAAGTCCATCCTAACCATGTCATAGGTGATGTTACATCATTTTTTGGTCATCTAACATATTATCATTAGATGGACCCAAATACATCATGTAAGACCAATTTTACTCCAAGTAAAATTGCTTTCACTATGAAAAGAACTTAGTAAATCACCTTTATTAAGTTGTTTGTGATCTAAACAGGAAAGCCCATAAAGAAATATTAAATAAATATATATTTGTTTGATTTTCCTCAAGAAATAATTAGTTAAATAGTAGTTTAATTAATATTTCTGGTTATATTTAATCCAAAACAAAGAAATTAATTAGATAAATCATTATTTATCTTATTATTTTCTAAAGAATAATTGTTTAAATCTTATTTAAATAATATTCTTTGTTAAATATGACTAATTCACCCTTAAATAATTAAATAAATCATTATTTATTTGATTATTAGTCAACCATATCCTTAAAATGATAAATAAATCATTTATTTATTTATTATTACTTAATCACATCCTTAAAATGATAAATAAATCATTTATTTATTTATTATTTACAAATAAGGGGATTTGACTCAAGTCAAATTCCTTTTTCTTCCAACAAATATAATAAATATTCCATAAAAATTGGATCTAGATTTGGTTAATAATATTTTAATTATGCACCAATCTCTAGACTAAATCAATATTTTGTTATAAATAGAAGGGTTTTCCCATTCATTTGTCACCTTTTGTTGCCTAAAGATCACTCTAGATCTCAACTCTTGGTCTGGCTATTGATCCATTATCATAGCCATATTTTTCCATTTTTGTCTAGGTTTTCTACACCATCAAGACAGAGGAATTCTAAATCTGAAGTGTTGAGGACTTTCAAGAACCCATTCCATTGAGGAGAACAGGGAACACCCTCTTGTGTTTTCCTCCTAGGTGCCATTAATAAAAATTTCATTGGATATATTCTTGTCTTGTCTATTGGATCTATGGAGTAAATCTTATTTTTTTACTGTTTAATGTCTTCTAATGCATAGATCTAGATTTTTTCAGCATTTGTCTTGATCATCTAACTGCAGATCTGAAGATATTAGCAGTAATTACTGATGTTAGGGCTGTTTGTTATGCGCAGCTAAAGTGGTCTTTTTTCGTACACCTCAAATCAAGATTCATACTAACAACTGGCGACTCCACACAGGTTTACCATTATGACCGTTGTCGTTTTTCTGATCCTTGCATATCTAGCTGCTTCAAACCCTAGGATTTCTCTTCAGCCCCTTGTTTTGCTTATTCTTGATGTTGTTTTTAACCCATAAAACCCTAAAATGATAAAAATTCTAACTTCCGCGTGTTTTCAGACCCATTGCGCAGGTGACGGACATCAACTGCAGCTGAGACGACAAATTTTTCTGAAACCTACTGCCAAGAGTGCCGGAAGTGTAGGTCGCACTTTTCTGCCCAAAACCTGCGACCTGGACCTCCAAGGCACACTTTACAGCCCAAAAAGTGCAACCTCTGCTGAAAACAAGTCAAAAACTGCAACCTGGACTTTCTCCAGAGATTTTTTTGAAAGTTTTCTGGGTTTTACTAAGCCTCTATTCAGGGTTGTCTGACCTCCGTCTCTGCTCGTTTTGGACCTATACTTGTTCTGTTTTGCTCAACTAATTGGGAACCTAGCCCCCTAGGGCTTCAATACCCTCCACTTTTTGTGGAAGAGTGTTTGTTGTTGCAGGTTGTCTGAAATTTCAGAGTCTTCATCCATTTTCTCAGATCTGATACCTCATCTTCAGATCCACTTGAGATCGGCTTTTTATCCATCCAAATCACCTCATATAGCTTTGTTTGGGTTTTACTTTAGGGTGCACTCCGCTTCCCTCCTGGAGATAGCCTTTCGCCACCTCTTGTTACAACAATTTTCCTCTGATTTATTGTTGTTTTCTGCACCACTTTCCAACAGATTTTGTCTTTTAGATCTATGTCCCTCTGGACCCTAGATCTATTAGCCTATTTTAGTGTGTTTAAATTAGTTTTTTTTACTCACCTATAGACTAGTTGTTGAGAGACCCGCCTCTTTGGGTTTATATTGGTGCATTATCAACTGTTTATTTTCTGTTTTGCAGACCTATATACTGACATTTGCAGGTTTATTTACAACTATACAATACACTTTTTCTTTTTTTCTCTACAAATATCTGGGTTTAAAAATTAAAATTTACACACTTTTACACACACCCTAAGCGAAAAAGGGCTTGGTTAACACATCCAAGCAAAGACTCTAAAACATTGAAATCAATTGATCTTGCACCTCTCTACCCTTGTTTCGACATTGTAATCGGTTGATCCTGCACCTCTTTGCCCTTGTCGATCTCTTTTTCCTTTGTGCCATGTTTGTGTCGTCACCATTGTGCCACCAAGGCATTCATCCTGAAGACTTCTTGGCCTTCATCCTCAGTTTTCGGTAGGGAGACTTACTCCTCCGTAGAGGATTCGAGTTAGTCCTCAACCGAGTCCGCACTCCGACTCTTCTTCTGGTCCTTTGGATTCTCCTTCCTGCTTCGCCTTCGGTTCTCCCCTTGTCACCTTCACCATGTCTGGTGCAGGACCTAACCCTGGTGGTAACCTCGGCCCTCCTACTGGGAATACCACTAGTGGGACCACAACAGACACTACCCCAGCTGCACCCTTGCTCCCTTTCATGGCAGGCCTCAGCCACCCCGATTTCGATTAGTTGACAAACGACCCTATACACCATGATGCTAAGTGGCCTACTATGCCAAAAAAGCTCCCTTCAGACATCCCAAAGTTTGAAGGTCTTGTTGGAGAATATCTTTCAAATCATATTCGATCTTTCCACATGTGGTGTTCGTCTAATTCCATTACCGATGACTCTGTTCGTCTTTGGTTGTTTCAAAAAATGCTTACAGGTGAAGCTTCTAAGTGGTATGTTGATCATGCCCCTTCCTCTCATACCACCTTTGCGACTCTGGCCCGAGATTTTTTGTCTTATTTCCAGCTTCCCCTTCGTTACAACACTGGTACTGAGCTCTTGACCTCTTTTCGTCAATCATCTGTGACCTGCCTATCCAAACTTGTTCAGGAATGGCAGAGAAGAAGGAGCCTATATCGAGCCCCTACTTTCGAAGACCGTGTCTACATGGATTGGTTCCTTAGGACTCTCTTGCCGCCTATCGGGAAAGACATCGCATTGCAATTTCCTCAAACCGAAGAAGCCGCTCTCTAAATTGCGTTAAAATATGACCTGATCTATGCTCAGTCAGGTTATGTTTATACCATCCTACCTAATCTTCCCAGACCTACAACATTAGCAGCTCCTCCTCCCTTGCCTTCTCAATCCCCACAATAGCAACCACCACCCCCTCTGGGGCAGGTGTACACACAGCAGGGCACGACTAATCCTCCTACCTCAAAAAGGAAGAGGAAAGGCAATCAAAATCAAGCTACCTCTAGTAATCCTAGACCTAATCAAGGTAATGCTCTTAACACTACTCAGCCCAAGCAGGATAGGCCTCTTCGTATGAACAAGCCCTATTCTTGTTGTGGTGTTTATGGTCATTATACGCATGATTGTCCTCTTCTGCCACAAATGTGACATCTATGGGAATCTCAAGCAACATTAAGAGGACAGCAAGCCATCTCTTCCGTTCCTCCCAGTCCTGCACCTAGTCAGCCAGTTGTACTTACGGATCCTTTCCCTCAACATGGATTTGTGGCTACCTAACCACTTGAAGGATAGGTGGTCACTCAATCTCTTCCATCTGGTTCCCCTGATTACCAGATTTTCATGATGTCCTCTGATCAGCCTTCTGAACCTTCTTCTCCTGGCCCTGCACCTTTAGTTGTTACTCATGACCCCCTTTACCCTTCTAGGACGGTTCCTCCCAGCCTCAACCATCTTGGCACCATCCTGCCTGGTCATTACCCCTCTGGTCAGATACCGTTCCTAGCTCCCCCACTAGGAGTGTACATAGTACCTATTATGGCCACCCTCTCTCTTCCTAACCTGACCCTTGGGATTCCCGTTTGGTACCTCGATCCTTCAGCCACTACCCCGCCTGGTCAACCTAAAACTTATCTCACTTTGACCCCAATTCAACCGGTCCCTATGACTTCTCCCACTGCAACAACACCTCAACAGGAACCACCTCCCGTTGCGACTGCTTCGGGTAAGAAGGGAAAAGCTCGCAAGGGGGCATCAAAGGATAAGGCTACCTCGACAAACCCTGCCCCCTCTCGGCCTCCAAAGCGTACCATCCAGTGTGCTTTGTGTGACGGTGTTGGCCACGCCACCCATACTTTCCCATAATTGCCTCACCTCAAGTCCATGGTCAATGATTCATTTCCAGATTTTGATATCCCAGAGGTATATGTCACTATACCCGATCCAATCCCGAAACTCAAACCATTGCGCACAAATCACCCTTGTGCTTTATGTGATTTCCACGGCCATTACATTCACCTATGTCCTCGCCTTGAAGAGTATCGTTCCTCTTTAGAAGCCTTACGCCAATTTGAGGCCGAGCACCATGAGTCACCCGCTCCCTTATTTTTGCATCTTGCTTTGGTAACACTTGAGGACACAGATGCTCCCATTAAGTTTTCCCCTTATGAAGTTGAGATAACGGGGCCTTGGTCGGAAGTCCACGATGAGACCTCCCCTGATGTTTCGCTTGACCTCCCTTCAGCCCCCTCCCTAGTCTCAACATCAGTGGATCCTTTGTCTACTCACTCCCCCGCTACCCCTTGTGACGTTGCGCATACGAACCTCTCCTCTCATGATGAGGATTAAGGTTGTTTCGTCGCGTCAAGTGGTATTTTTTCCATCAATCACCCCATCTTCTATTACGATGATGACATTATGGAAGCCGTGACCACTCCTGACTTTATCTACCCCCCTTACATCGAACTCATGCATTCGAACCACATGCATCGTGTGGCCATTACATTGACACCCAATGTTTGGGTAAGGGGGGCACTCATATTGGAGAGACTAGGAGAAGCAATTATTCAACACGCTCCTAGTGAATCTAGTTGTGAAAAATCTAGTCCCATTATTCTCCCACATTTAGAAGAACTTCTAGAGTCCCATATCACTTCAAGATCACTCTAGGAATGATACCCCTCATCATTCCTTCCTTTTTCATCAGCAACCCAGTCTCATAGACTTTGTGGTTGACCAACCTATAGGTTTTCTAGGAGAACATCAGTTCATTATCCCAAATACCATATTTGGGGTATTAGCACCATGTATGCCAACCTAGAAACTTAAAATCCATTTGATTCATATAGGCAGTACCAAAAGAGATTGGTAATCGTCTATTTCCTTTCTCAAACTGTGTAACCATACCGAAAAAAAATGGCGCACCACATCATTAAAATGTGTTTAGATTTCCCTTTTTCTAGATACATTTTGGCATGTCCACAACATGCTTGGGGGCACCTATGCCCCTCAACCACAAAAATCCCAGATATGAGCCAAAAACAGCACTGAAAACCCCTTTTTCTGATAGGTCGCACTGTTCAGGTCATTTCCTGGGACAAGTCGCAGTTTTCTACCCAGAACCTGCTACCCAAGTCGTAGAATAGACCCCAAAAAGTGCGACTTGGCCTGTTCATGAGCTCTGGGTACCTAAAACTAAACTTTCAATCCACTGAAATGAAAGAGTAGGATTAGGCCTCTTACCTACAACTGATAGATCTCAAATTCCAACAGTCAGTTTATTCGCTACAACTGTCGTAGGCCTTAAGGCCTCCTCTCCTCACAACATTCACCACAGCTCCACCGGAAAATAAGTGAATTTGGAAGTAAAATGCCTTGTTAAAAGAAAACCCCTGATTTTTTATTTTGCTTACTGCGACCAAACTGTAGCTCAGTTCGACAAACCATATATACCATTGGAAATCTCTCACCAAGCCCTCAAATGGGTATCTGTTAGTTTTTTGTGATTTGATACTTCACCGGGAAACATTTTTCCCCTGAAGCACCACTTCACCCTTCCTCAAAATCGAATTTCTTCACTTGCAACACTTGTACCAGGGGCACCATGTTGCCTCCATACTTGTCCACACTCGTGTTGACTTTCGTCGTGAGTTACCATCTTGTACTCATGCCTTTATGGTCCCCATTGGACCCTTTTCCTGTCTGGCAGCACCATCGAGTCACCCTTGTTTAGAGCATCTGAGTTGAGTCATCATTGCTTTCATGGAGTCTATCCCGAGTTCCTTCACACCCCGCTATAGTCCTCCATCCTTCATTGCTTGGTTTCTCTCTCGTGTCACTCATTATGGCCTTCAGTCCCACTGTCCCCTATCCCCCATGATATTGTGTCAATCGCTGCCAGGTCATCCATGTTGTTTATGCTCTAACAAGGGAAATTGTCCGTTCGCTACTCATTTCCCCCCATTTCATCATCATCATTGGTGTCAGTTTGTCAGTCGCTTTACTATTTTCTCTCATGCCTTAGTTGAGGATCCCTTATTGCCTCACCTATGGAAGACCTCCTTCTGTCGACATCAGCTCATTCATTCCAGAAGAGAGGTCTAGAGGGCAGTGTACCTTGGTTCCAGCTTCCACTTTTGTTCAGTACCTCGGATCAGGCAAAGGGACTCCTTATTGCCCTTTGATTTGATTGCTTCTTAGCTCTAGCTCCTTTCAGCATGATCGAGGTCCATATACTTGATGGTTCAGTGATGCAACAACTGACATCAATGATTCTCGGGTGTGTGTGATATGTCCCAGTCCTCGTGAGGGAGTGGCCCTACAGGTATCCCCCACACACTCGGATGACACCCTCATTACAGCCTTCGATGCAGCTCCATACATTTGATGATGTCGGCCTCAGCCGCTTGCAACACCTTTTTGTTTGCATGTATTAGTCAAATTTTTCGAGCCCTTTCTTGTTTTTAGGGGCATCTGGGTTGTATTTATATCTCATGTACTCAGATATTATTGTACAAAGTCCTGGCTATTATCCCAGGCACAATATGTATGAGGTATTCATTATCGTGTTATTTATCTGGCTCATGTTTAGGCTATAATATGCTTTATTATTGCATTCCGTGGTTTTCCGGGCGCCTTATTGTTTGTACTATTACCTCGGTGGGCATAGGTATGCCTCCCCCGCTGCCTATAACAATTACTCACTCATCAAAAAGACTTGTCGCACCTGCAAGTCGCCTCCTTAGGGTCTAGTTCTTTCAAGACTTTGGTTTACCTTATACTTCTCTCTCTTTGACTTCCCCTTTGATGTCTAGTGATTGAGTTCTTACAACGTACTTCGGTCATATGATTAGCTCCTAACACTCGCATGCTGGGGGAAATATGTTACACCATTTTTTGGTCATCTAACATATTATCATTAGATGGACCCAAGTACATCATGTAAGACCAATTTTACTCCAAGTAAAATTGCTTTCACTATGAAAATAACTTAGTAAATCACCTTTATTAAGTTGTTTGTGGTCTAAACAGGAAACCCCATGAGGAAATATTAAATAAATATATATTTGTTTGATTTTCCTCAAGAAATAATTAGTTAAACAATAGTTTAATTAATATTTCTGGTTATATTTAATCCAAAACAAAGAAATTAATTAGATAAATCATTATTTATCTTATTATTTTCTAAAGAATAATTGTTTAAATCTTATTTAAATAATATTATTTGTTAAATATGACTAATTCACCCTTAAATAATTAAAAAAATAATTATTTATTTGATTATTACTCAACCATATCCTTAAAATGATAAATAGATCATTTATTTATTTATTATTTACAAATAAGGGGATTTGACTCAAGTCAAATTCCTTTTCCCTCTAACAAATATAATAAAATATTTCATAAAAGTTGGATCTATATTTGGTTAATAATATTTTAATTATGCACCAATCTCTAGACTAAATCAATATTTTGTTATAAGTAAAAGGGTTTTCCCATTCATTTGTCACTTTTTGTTGCCTAAAGATCACTCTGGATCTCAACTCTTAGTCTGGCTATTGATCCATTATCATAGCCATATTTTTCCATTTTTGTCTGAGTTTTCTACACCATCAAGAGAGAGGAATTCTAAATCTGAAGTGTTGAGGACTTACAAGAACCCATCCCATTAAGGAGAACAAGGAACACCCTCTTGTGTTTTCCTCCCAGGTGCCATTAATAAAAATTTCATTGGATATATTTTTGTTTTTTCTATTGGATCTATGGATTAAATCTTATTTTTCTACTGTTTAATGTCTTCTAATGCATAGATCTAGATTTTTGCAGCATTTGTCTTGATCATCTAACTGCAGATCTGAAGATATTAGCAATCATTTCCGCTGTTAGGGTTGTTTTTTATGCATAGCTAAAGTGGTCTTTTTTCATACACCTCGAATCAAGATTCATACTAACAGGTGACACCAAGAAAAGGAATATTACAAAGCTATTTTATTAAAAATTTGGAGTAAATGAGAGTACAATAGCAAGGAATAAGTGCATCTGGGCTTGCACAAGCAAGCTGAAGCAAACCCAGGTGGGAAAGATGCTCTCGATGAGTAGAAACTTCAACCAGGAGTTGCCTCTGTGCTACCCAGAGATTATGACACTGCTGGTAACTGAAAATGGCTCGAATATCTTGCTCAAATGCTCGGATTGGGCTGAAATTTCTGTTGTAGCCTCTCCAATTTTTTCCTCATAGTTGCTGAGATTTTGGGTAGCATTGGATGTGCTCTAGCTCTGAAAATTTGTGGAGGGGCTAGAACACATGAGATATCCAAGACCTAGAAATATTTTGGAGAAATTCCACCCAGTGTAAAATTTATTCAGATAATTAAATTTTTTAATGAGGACCCTAAGTCTAACTTAGGGAAATTAAAAAATTAAAGTGAATTAATTTACACATGTGGTGAGAATGGTCTAAGTGATGTGGATCAAGCTTTTTCTAATCTTAGCCATTGATTAGAGATTATATCATGACCGTTGATTTTTCAATGAGAAAAGTATTAAAGGAAGGCTTGGGGTCAGTTGGAGAAAACACATAGAGCAGTAGCACTTGAGTGAACTTGAAATTCTGGGGCGCGACTTGCTGAGAATTTTTGAGTGAGCTTGCAGTGCTAGTGAGGGGCATATTAACAAGGGATATTCTGGTCTGAGGCCAAGGATACATAAGCAGAGAGGAAAAACCATACTAGGCAACGCAGAGGCCAGCAGAAGGGATGCAACCCATCTAGGCTGACGCAGAGACAACACAGGGGCTGACGCGAGCCCTTCTGGGTGACGGAAAGACATCGTTGAGCCCTTTGGGGTGACACAGGGGTAGCGTGAGGCTTCAGGGGCTGACATAGAGGCTAGAGAGACATCGTTGGGGTTCTAGTGGGCCAGAAATGGCTCGTATTCAGTAATTCCCTTGAGGTTTTGAATCAACCATGTTTTCTATCTCCGAGTGATAAGGTACAACTGCAGTGAAATTATCTTTCGGAAAAACCACTACTAGTGCCCATGTTGTGTTCAGATTATGCTTAATAATAAAACCCTCTAAGAGTTGCTACACCGGTTTTCCCGCATTGGGTTTTTCTTGGGATGTTTGTCCGAAAAATAATGTGTGTCCTTTATCATATGTGCGTTATGTTTCAGTAAATGATATGTATGTATGTGTAGGTTGTATTTGTGTTTACTTTTATGTTTTTTGTAGTACTTCAGTTAAATAACTTGTTAATTAAATAAAACAAGTAGGATAATTAAATCAATATACTACATTAGGGTTTCTGTGTTCAGAAATTTTCACATGGTATCAGAGTGATTGTGGATCAAGCAGAAGCCATCAGCATAGGGCTAAAGATATTTTTGTTGGAGGAGAGCATTTGAAGCTGCACAGAATCAGCAAGAGGCAGCGCAGCACCAGAGGGACAACGCACGCCCTGTAGGGGTGACGCAGAGCTAGTCAGATCACGTTGGGCTGACGCAGGCCCTAGAGGGTGACACAGTCCAAGAGGGAGTGATGTTGTGCCGGTTTCCATGGCTAGAAGTGCAGGTCCTGATATTCAAATTTGTTGGTGGGGAATAGGTTCTGTTGGTGCAGAACAATGCCTAGAAAAGTTGACAAACTAAGGGGAAACAATCCCTCAACAAATTTTCTTGCCAAGAAATCTGAGATTTGATCAAGAGGAGTGATCGTAGAGGGTTGATTCGACAGAATTGGTAGACGATTTCTAGGAGGGAAGTCATTTGTCAGAGGGAGAATACTCCTTAAATGGTTTCTATCACCAAGAAACCCAGATCTGGTCTTTTGCTAAGTGTAACAATAATAGAAGGGAGAAGAGCACTTGCTTCGATAGTTTGAGCAGAGATGCCCTCGTATGGACTGAGAGATCAGGATAGGTTAGACGGTGTGTCTAACTTTGCTATCTGGAAAACCAAAATCCTGATAGTCCTTGAGGAGTATGGCATCAGAGACCATGTTGAGAACATCTTGGCTATGTCGATCGATGTTGATGCTCTAAAGAAGTTCAATGCAAATCAGGCGCGGGCTATATGCTTGATCATGTATGGAGTGAAAGATAACGTAGTTCCACATATTGCTAAGAAGAAGATGACAAACGAGGTGTGGACGACATTACCATGTTGTATCAAGGTAGATCCGTCCAGAGGAAGATGCTTCTGGAAAATCAGATGTGGTTGTTCCAGATGCGCAAGGGAGAGGAGATCGATCCTTTCCTCTTTAGATTTCAGGCTATCCGAGACCAACTGATCGCCATGGGGGAAACTCCTGATGATGGACTCATGGTGAGTACTATGAAAATTTTTGAATGTTACTTTATGCAGAAATTCTACTAGTAGATCTGGTTATACTTCTCCTACTTAAACAAGTTATTAATGATGAAATATTCAGATTAACATCAAAGTAAACACATAAGAGACTTTCACCGATTCAGATCTAAAACAAAAATGCATGCATACATAGATAAAGTGACACAAGATTTTCTAGACAACTGTCCCCAGAAAAACCTAATGTAGGAAAACGGGTCTTCTGGCTGCTGGAGGGTTTATATTATTAAGTAGTTTCTGAAATACAACAAATCTGGGCACCTTACTAGTTAACCTGATAGAAAAAAAGATAGATCTGCATCTAACATGTTTTTTTGAGACCAAAATACTAACTGATCCACACCCTCAAATGTGATTTATAAGACTCAGCCAATTTCTGGCCCTAGACACCTCAGCGCTACCACTGAAGCCCCTGCGTCAGCCCTTTCAACCTCTGTGTGCCTCTGTGTTGGCCTAGAGAGGGTTGTGTAACCCCAGAATGGGTGATGCATACCCTATGATGCCCTAGAAGGGTCTCTGCGTAACCCTGGAGGGTCCCCTACTGCCAAACGTTGCCCTAGAAGGGACTGCATAGCACATGCATAGCTGAAGCTCCTCTCTGCATTGTGCAGCTGCTACGTAACTGCTGTTGTTGCCTCTGCTTCTCTGCGCTACCTCTTGTTGCTTCTCTATGCCTCTTGCTAATTCTTGGAACTGGGATCAGACCATCCCCTTTTCCAATACTACCCCTCTCCACAGGTGAAACACTTCTGAAAATTCTTAGGAAACCTGCCCTAGAAATTCAGCTTAGTCTCTGTGCTTTTCTTTTGTGTGTGTGTGTTCTCCAACTGACCCCAAGCCTTTCCTTTATACTTTCTTGTTGAGAAACCAACGACCATGATCTAATATTGAATCGATGGCTAAGATTAAAATAAATCTTGGTCCGTGTGAGTTGAGTTATTTCCATCACATGCTTAAATTAATTACCGTTAATATTTTAATTTTCCTAAGTTATACTTAGGGTCCTTAATTAAAAATATTAATTAATTAAATATCTCCAAAATCGGATGGAATTTACCAAATCCATTTATGGGTCTTGGTGATCTCATGTACTCTAGTCCCTCCACAACTTTTGGGAGCTAGAGCACATCCGATGCTACCCCAACACTCAAGAAAACTCAACACTACCTCTTAGCGAGGAATGTGCTCTAGTACAACTCTGCTTCACCCCGAAGCTCTCCACTGATCTCTGGTGTAGGTCTCTGCACTAATGATGGACCTGCTGCCCTTCATCACTATGCTACTATTGCCATTTTTTACTATTTCCCATGACGTTGCCACTGCCACTACCACATATGTACTGCAACTCCCTCTCAATCTGTTGCACCGTGCTGCCAGCTGTTGCACTGCAACTTCAGTTTTTGAGAGAAACAACTGAAACTCATGTCCAATATTTGACAGACAAGTCGATTGGTTTGCATCCTCATCACTGAAGCTCCATCGACTGTTGATCTGTGTTTTCATCTGGAGGATGATGCACAGCTATAACTCTTCACCGTGTAAGCAGGCCTCCACTATGCTATTGAAGTCACATTAGCTCCTGCATTGAAATATCCCATGCTGATGTTATGCTACACTGTCCTCCTGAAGCCTCTACGCTACTGCAACCCTGCTCTGCATAAGAAGCTCTGCTCTGTGTTGTTGAAGTCACATCAGCCTCTGTGCTACTATTGCTGCTACGTTACTGCTTCATCTGCACTGTGTTTCTCCCTTCAGCATTCAGCTCTGCCTCTGCTCCATCCACAATTATTTACACCAACTGCTCCACTTTTCCCGCTACTGTCTTAAGGCTCCCGTAGCTCGAATGTGTTCCAAGAGATGAGCTGCTCAAGTATCCCACCATCACTTTGTAGCTTCTCTATAGATCCATGTCACCCCATTTTTGTGGCTCATGAGCACTCATGGTTGCATCATCTTCGGACCCATCGTTTGCCACAACAGCTTTGGAAGTAGAAGCTTCCTTGTCCTTCTTCTTCTGTGGATAATTGCTGGCAAAATGTACTAGTTCACAGCACTGGAAACACTTGATCTTGGGTAGATCATGCTTCTTCTTCCCTTGCTGCCTCTTTGATGCCAAGGCTGCATATTCTTCCTCTTCCTTCTTTACCTTACTGGATCTCGTGCTATATTGCCTCTTGGTGAATCGGTGTAGTTCTTCTTGATGAAGGATTTACCACGTATTGTCCCTGTCGAGAAGGTCTGCTCTGCCCAAGACACTTTGGACAAAGGTTTCCCACTCTTCTGTGACCGCATTGAGTGCAATACTAACCATCACATCATCCTCCACCTTTTCTCCCATGGTATACAATTGAACTCTGATCGATTATAGTCTGAAAAGGAAGGGCTCTATTTCTTCTCCCTTGGTCATCATGAATGACCGCAATTAATTCTCTAGAATCATTCTCCTCTGGACGAACTTCCCTTCATATATGGCTATTAAGGATTTCCACATCTCATGAGTTTTTTTCTTTTTAGCTATGTGTGGAACAATATGATCCTTAACCCCATCCATTATGAAACGTTTGGCATGTGTTGTAGCTTCCTCATGCTTCTTCAAGAGATCCACAGCGGTAGGCGTGGCCAGGAATTTTTCTGCATGGTCTCTTAGACTGTATGCCTCCATGACTACCAGGATTCTAGCCTTCTAGACTGCAAAGATGGATAGGCCGTCCAACCTATCCGGATCATGTAATCCATGATGTGCCATATGCTCATATCTAATCTGTCAGAACAGATCTTTCTCTCTCTTCTTCTCTATTGAAGCTCAGATCTAGGGTCCTTGGGGAAAAGGCACCATATGCTCCCTCTGACAACTGATTTACTCTCTTGTAAATCCGCCAAATCAACAACAAAACAAATCTCTTCGATCCACTGATCGATCTACATATTTATTTGGCTAAAAACCCTCTGAGAAGTTGATCTCCTCCTGCTCTTTGTCACCTAGTGCTTAGGCTAAATTATGAAACTTCAGAAATTTAACCCTACCAGCAACTTGTGAAGTTTTGTAGCATTTTTCTGGCTCTTCTGAATCATCACAACTTCATATCTGCGTCACCCTAACTAGCCTCTACGTGAGTAGATAGTCCCAACGTTGTCTTTGTGTTGCCTCTACATAGTAAGTACATGGGTCTGCGTGGAGACTGCGTCACTTTGGCCTCTGCGTGGCTCTTCTCCCTTTGTTGCTACATTGTCCCTTCAGATCTGGAATTCCATGGCTGCTGCTGCTCTCTCTGGTGCTTTCTACAACAAGATTCTTTAGTATTCTGCTGGTGACCCTATTAGATCTACAATCGCTCTGATACCATGTGAAAATTTTTGAATGTTACTTTATGCAGAAATTTTATTGTTAGATCTAGTTATACTTCTCCTACTTAAATTGAAATATTCAGATTAACATCGAAGTAAACACATAAAATACTTTCACTGATTCAGATCTAAAATAGAAATGCATGCATACATAGACAAAGTGACACAAGATTTTATGGACATCTGTCCCCAGAAAAACTAAATGCGGGAAAATCAGTCTTCTGGCTGCTGGAGGGTTTATAGTATTAAGTAGTTTCTGAATACAGTGAATTGGGCACCTTACTGGTTAACCCGACAAAGAAAAATATAAATCTGCAGCTAACCTATTTTCTTAAGACCAAAATACTGACTAATCCACACCCTCAAACAGGATTTACAGGACTCAACCAATTTGTGGCCCTAGACACCTCAACGCTACCCCTGAAGCCCCTTCGTCAGCCTTTTCAGCCTCTGCGGGCCTTTGCATTAGCCTAAAGAGGGTTGTGTAACCCAAGAATGGGTGACACAGACCCTACGCTGCCCTATAAGGGTCTCTGTATAACCCTGGAGGGTCCCCTACTACCCAGCGTTTCCCTAGAAGGGACTGCATAGCACCTGCATCGTTGAAGCTGCTCTCTGCGTTGCGTAGCCGCTATTTTCGCCTTTGCTTCTCTCCATTGCCTTTGGTTGCTGCTCTCTACCTCTTGTTGATTCTTTGATCTGAATGGAATGTATTAGTTTGGCTGTGCTAAGTATCCAAATAGTAATTATAATGTGTGCATAAGGTTCTCTGAAGTTTGCAGGTGAAACAAGTAGTTTTAGCTTTGTTAAACATATTTCTGTGTGAGGATTAATTAAGTATTTTAATTGCTTATAATTTTAAAATAGTAAATAATAGAGAATAAAACATCACATAGCACATTACTCAACAAATTTGATGAAGCAGTTCACCCCTCCTGGGCTACAACTACTGGTCCATCTCCCAATGGCATGTCCCTCATATATTATTGCTCAAAAATGGTAAGTACAAGTGAAAATAAGCCTCAATAGGCTATGCTCTCTGTAAAATCAGCTTCAGAATTTATGGAATAGCCAGAGATGACTATTCATTTGCATAAAACAGACAAAGGATGCCCAATACACTGCCTACACCATAGTGGCCCTGATGGAACCTTGATCATCCCCGAAGCTAAACATGCTAAATATTACCTCTGATGGCTCTAAAACCTATGCCAAACTATTTAGAATGTCAATAATACCCAAAATTGACTATTTTTGCACCTTGTTTGGTTGAAAATTGAAGGAATTATGGTAGAAACAAGATTTGCCCAATATCCCTCAAAATGCTCCTCCAAAACTGGAGGAACTCCAGTTAAGTTTGAAAATTTTGGCCAACCCGATGGAAATGGTAAACTCCACCCAAAATTAGCGATAGAATTTAATTTGACTGTTATCCACTTACCGTGCATGTGACCCGTTCCACTATAGCCGCCTGCATCTCTGTTAGTGGACTGTGGCATTTAACTTCTTACGTGTTCACATGCAAAATCCTCACAACTTTAACCGTCGGCGGTTGGAAGTTATGGTTGGTGGAAGCTCCCGGTCACAGGTGTAATTCACATGGAGTCAGGGCTGGCCTTGAGGGCTAGCCCCTTTTCTTTTTCCGCCAAAATACATTGGAAATCATAAATTGTAGCGACACCTATAGTGGTTAAGAAACACCATGGAGGCAGGCCAGTCGGGCCTGTGGGCTAGCAGCCAGGCCACCCACACTTGAATCCTACAGAGGCATAACTTTTTGGTTTACAAGAACTGTGCCCGACCCAACTAGCCGTTCAGGCTTGCCTAGGTCTGCATGCAGGCCAGACCCAAATCTCGTTCAGGCTGCCCATGGTGTCGGGTCTTTGCCCATTGAGTCGGGTCGACTCTTCAACCACCAAATTTTTTGCCTTGTCCATCTCTGTCCAACTAGGCCTGGGGCCACGTGGCAGCCTTCGGGCAGGCCATGTGGCACCCATTGATTGGCCTCCTCCAATCTTAATAAAATTTTCTTTTGACATATATATATATTTTAAAAAAAATGTACAAAGTCAAACTAAGTCAAAGGTCCTTTTTTTGGAGTTTACTAGGCATTTGAAAACCTTAATAACTTCTGTGTATGACCTCTGTTTTGAGAACCCTTTGTGGTGCTAGAATCGTAGTGACGAGACCTTTCCGGTCGTTCAAGTTGAAAACATTTTTGATCACTTTCATTTTTGAACATTTTTAACTTGGACATGATCTCCTGATCACACCTCCCCACTGGGAAACTTTTGGACCCCAAAAGTTCTCTGGACTACTGAACCTGAAGATGATGAGACTGAATCTCCACTCTTCCAATCTTAATCCACTGAAATTTCCCTGATTTCATTAATTGGAGCTTCTCATGAAATGACAAATTTTTCCTTGAATATGTTGACCAACTATTGTTGACTTTGACCTTGTCATGCTGCACATTTTTGAAACTTGCAGAAAAACAACTTAAATTTGCAGTAAAAATATTGTTCCTACATTGGTCTATCTTCAAAGGAAACTGAAAATTATTTTCACCTTGCATCCTCTCCTTATGTTTTTTTTTTTTTTTTTTTCTCTGAATTAGCCTTGTACTTGTGTTGATTCCTGACCAAGTTTTCTCGCCATAGTACCCTGCCTTTCTGAAACCAGCAATGGTCATTGCTGAAATTCGTGTCTTATTTACTTAGATGCTTTACGCTCTCTTGGAACTTTGCACCTTCTTGCACTGACACTTTGTTTTCCGCACCGATCGACACCAAAGACGATTGCTGCAATTGCTTGTCATCTTATTTAAAAGACAACCTGCTTTTAGACTAAAACACCTCATTATTTACATCAGCATTTACATGGAAAGGATTATATACAAATTCCCTTTGTTTAATCATCATCAATGTCAAGTTTTGACTTGCATTGACAAGCCTCTTCATCTGCCCTGCATTCACTAAAGAAGAGTCTAGTTTTTTGCGTTGTGCTCTCATAATATACTCCTTTCCATCCTTGAATAAATGATACTTGTTCTCATGGTGATGGAAGATAGTTTTCCTGTCATACAAGTAAGGAGTGCCCAACACCACACCTGTAATATCAAGAGGAACAACATCTAATTCAACCATGTCAATAAAATGTGCTATTATGTCAAAGTGCAACATGCACTTCTTTGAAACCTATAAATTTTCATCCTTACAAATCCAACCAAGAGGACATGGTTTAGGATGTGGAATGGTTTCAAGATTCAGTTTCTTGACTAAGTCTTCAGAAATAAGGTTCACTTGAGACCCACTGTCAAATAGTGTGTCTACCTTGGTATGTTTGGAAATGACCCTCACATGAAACAGTTCAATTCTCTTCTCTTCACTTGGAGCTTCTATGTGACATTTAGAAATACTAGAACTGGGTTTAGTTTCATTCTCTTTCCCCTTCAAGTTCTTTAGTTCCATAGCTATGATTTTTGTTTCATCTCTTGATTCAAACCCCAAGTCTTGTTCAGCTATTGCAACTGTCTTTCCTTTCTCCTTGGCTTTATCTTTGGTTTTAAAACTTTCTGGTTTCAACTCCGGATGAAGTTTCCAACAATGGTCCTCATCATGGCTTGTTTTAGAACAATGTTTGCAAAAGAATTTTCCCTTCTCTTTTCTATAATTTTCATTTCTCTTTTTCTTCCATTTGCCTTTAAACTCACTTTCCTCATCCCCTTCTAAATTTTGTTTACCCCTTGCCTCTAAATGTGTGGCTTAAACACAAACCTCATCTAAGCTTGTAGGGTTAAACATAAGAATGATATGTCTTAGGTAAGTATGCAAACCTCCTATTTACTTGAGTAAAGTGTCTTGGCTATGCAAATAAATTCCTAGTAAAAGAGCTCTTCTTCTAAATTCTGGAGTATAGACTTGAACATTTCGTCCTTTCAATTGTTTAAAATTTTGCCAATCCATTATGGCTTTCTGCATGTGAGCTAATGGATAAAACTGTTGTTTAATTGCAAAAATGAAATCAAACCATGATAAGATAATCTTACCATGTTTTTTTATCTCCTTTGTCTTGGCTTCCCACTAAACAAGATCTGCACCTTCCATTCTCAATGAAGCTAGTTGGATTTTGGTTTCGTCATCATGAAAATTTTGAATTCTCAAATAGACTTCTAATTGCCTAATCCAATTATCTAGATTTTTTGCATTAACTTCACCATCAAAATTTGGCAATTCAAACTTAACATCAAGTTTAAGAAAAGGAATTTTACCCGTGTTCTTGACTTTGTGAGAATGATGTACTGAGTATGATGTAGAGGTTGATGAAGATGAAGATGAAGATGAGGGTGATGATGGCGACTTTCCACTATCTCCATTTACTCCATTGCCATTCCTGGATTTCTCTTCATCATTATGGCCTCTTGATGATCCCTCTCCTTCCTTGTGAAGTTTGGACCCTTCTCCTTCAAGCCTTTCATTCCTTTCTTGATAAAGAACTCTCACCATTTCTGTCAAATCAATGAATGCTTTTCTAAACACCCTTTCTTCCTCTTTAGGATCAACTTCTTCATGGATATCTCCTTCCCTTGAAGACATGCTTATGGCTTCTTCTACTTCTCTTGGAGGTGAAATTGAAGGTGGAGATGCTGCCACTCTTGCCCTCCTTGGCTGAGGATTACTGTAAGTCCTTGCCAATTGACCTTCTCCTCTCTTAAGCTTCAGCCTAGTAAGCATGAAAAACGTTGCAAATAGTTAGACAAAATTTGTACAAGAACAATAAAGCGAATGAAACTCTAGCTCTGATACCAACTTGATCTGAATGGAATGTATTAGTTTTGTTGTGCTAAGTATCCAAATAGTAATTATAATGTGTGCATAAGGTTCTATGAAGTTTGCAGGTGAAACAAATAGTTTTAGCTTTGTTAAACAGATTTCTGTTTGAGGATTAATTAAGTATTTTAACTGTTTATCATTGTATAGCAGTAAATAACAGAGAATAAAAGATCACATAGCACATTACTCAGAAAATTTGATGAAGTAGTTCACCCCTCCGGGGCTACATTTGTTGGTCCAACTCCCAATGGAATGTCACTCATATCTTGTTGCTCAAAAATGGTAAGTACAAGTGAAAATAAGCCTCAATATGCTATGCTCTCTATAAATCAGCTTCAGAGTGTATGAAATAGCCAGAGATTACTATTCATTTACATAAAATAGACAAAGGATGCCCAATACACGACCTACACCATGGTGGCCCTGATGGCTCCTTGATCTTCCGCGAAGCTAAACCTGCTAAAGATGACCTCTGATAGCTCTGAAACCTATGCCAAACTATTTATAATGTTGAGAATACCCAAAATTGACTTCACCTTATTTGGTCGAAAGTTGAAGGAGTTATGGCAGAAACACGATTTGCCCATGTTATGAAGGTAAATCCACTCTGCGGACAGAGACGATCCCTCTAGCCCTAGGGTGGGTCTAGTAACAAAATTACAAGCTAAAGTGTTGCTTCCTAGTTAATGAATGAACAAAATACATGGTATATTGACCTACCTTGAATTCAACATTGTCGATGTTACAAAAAGAGTAGTGGCCTCTCGATCCTGCCTTGGCAAATCACGATCCGTTTGCTGTCACGCTCAGATACCTACACATAGGACAAAGAACAAGAACAAAATACGACATAATAGTTTCACTTACAGCTATTAGCTAGCCAAAGAGGGCTAAACATATCACATCAAATAAACATAATAACATAATAGTGGAGCCAAACAATAGTCATGTATATTAATGAGTAGAAGGAAGAGTACAATCGATGCTTTGACGTCGCAGTCTCCTCCAGTGGGGTTCAGATGAAGCGCGTCTCAAATGTTGGTCAGGGAATTCGGATTCAAGCTCTCTTAGAAGTCATTGACTCAAGCTCTCTCAACAAAATCTTTCTTACTCTATCTTCTCTAGCAGCTTAGCAATAGTATAATTCTCCTAGTTCAACTATTCAACCATTCAGCTATTTTGCTATAATGTGTTCAACTAGCTTCTACTAAAAGAGATAGTTTCTTATATAGAGGAAAGGGAGGAGGTTGGGATCCCTACAAAGGTGGGAGGGAGTCCTACCCTTTAGGAGAGTTCCAAGGGAGGTGGAAACTACTAACTAAAGGAAGGAGTCCGTGGTTGTTTCAGTTCAACCACTCCCAATGACTCATACTCGAGGTGGTTGGAATGGAACCTCCGCCTCTATTTTTTTTTTAAATTCCATAAACATCTTGGTGCAGGTGTCTAACTGGCACAGAGCGCCAAGTGGCACGGGCTCAATGTTAAATTTCCTGGTCGGCGCGAGGGTGTAACGGGCTACTCACGCCAAGGCAAAAATAGGGATTTTCACAGCTCTGCTTAGGGAAATGTCAACAAGAAGAATGTTGCTTTCATCAAAAGGGATGCAAGTATGGTATTTGCAAAGCATGACACTACTTATTGGTCACAGAAAAGACCCTCCAATGTGCGACTTGGGGATTGCAGGGACAGTGACAAAATGTTGTGTAACAGATGCCCCCTAAAGTATGAAGTCCGAGAGAGGGAGGGGTGAAATGATTTATGAGAACACGTTCGAACCAAAAACTGTTGTCGAAAGACCTGCAATTACAAATACAACTGATATCTATGATTCATGAATCATGTGGCATGGGCGCAGCCATCCATAATAGAGTATATAAAAACCGAGATCTGAGGTATGGACACAACCATCCAGTAGGAAGGATCAATAAATAGACTCAGGTATGGTCGCAACCATCCAATCAAGAGAGTCATGAAATAAGTCATAATAATCCACAAAAATCCGCAACCTGGGGTTTATTAGACAAAACCCAGGGTCTTGTGCTCCATCTCGACCAGAACAAGTACAATTTCAAGCATTGGAATATATGAGCTGAAGTCGAACATGCATGAAAATTGTTCGATTACCAGCCAATGATGAAAGTTGTTAACAAACGCGAGAGAAACCACCAATGATGATGATGGCCCTCAAGGTACAAAAGGTACAATCTACAAAATGTGAAAAATTATCTGACGTCGAACATCCACAGAATCACTCGATCAAAGGCCAATGATGTCAACCTTGTGTCGAATGCGAAAAACCTGCCATTGAGGCATGCAGGCTCCAAGGTACCAAAAGGGAGTCTCTAGATCTAATTCCTGGATAATGAGCTAAAGTCGACAGGAAGTGACCTGGTCGAAGGAGGGCCATAATGTTTCCCACAATATCGACACAAGACAGAGGAACATGATGAAAGTGGATCAGGACCAACAGGAGATCAGAGGAAGGTTGACAACTACAGAGGCAAACTTCTCTTGAACATATCAACAAAACGACACTGGATTTGGTAGTATTTGACATCAAAGGATCTGAGGTCATGATGACATGGCAAAGAGCAGATGAGAGGTCAAAAGAGATTACCCAAACCCATGAAGGCAAAAATGATGAAATGAGATGTCCCCAACCTGACACAAATGCGGACAAGTGCCATGTTCAAGAGTGACATACTGCCAACATAACTAAAACTTGGTTCCATTTTCCCCCACCATTTCTGGCGAGTACCCAAATTATTTTTAAAACAAGCTTGAAGGGGATAGCATATGCTTACACTATAAGTTTGTCCTTCGGAAAAATCCAACCTAGTACATTTTACAAGCCCTAGGAAGGAGGAACTCAAATAACGTCATGGTGACGAAGTCCGATGTCATCAAGGTTTAACGAGTCTGACAAAGGAAGAACTCAACATATTTTCATGTTTAGAAAGTTTGAAAAGAAGGCGGAAAAGAAAAATCCAGCAATCCCTTTTTGTAGGTAGTCTCACAGATCCGAAAAGGTAGAAAACTGTGTCTGAGAGAACCTCTTAGTCACGATAGGCTAAGGTATTCCTTTTTCGTAAAAAATCCATTCCAGCCCGAAAAAGGGTTAAACGTATACTGGGTAGATATCGTTTCGCAGGAATTTAACGAGTTCAAAATTACAAGAATCTCAGCAATCTTTTCAATTTTAGAGTCAGAGACGAGCTGAAAGATGACTCCAGTAGTGACTTTTTCGTGTTTTTACTGAGTCCAAAAAAATATAAAATATAACTTGTTACTTCATCATTGTCGCATGAAAAACCTATTTCTGCGCAAGATACATGTGTAAAACTCATTTCTCGAAAATAATATCGAAAAACATGCCTTAAAACCTAATTATGGTTGTGAAAAAGTTATAAAATGCCAACAATGGTAAAAATAATTACTTTTCACTTTTTACCTCTTGTGGAGCAATAGTTACCCATTTCACTGTGTAATCTTGTGGCAACGATAGCGACCAATCCAGTAGATCAATTGCAAATCCGTCAACTCCAGGTAAGAGCTGAGATCCCTCTCGTTATTTTAAGTCATTTCTTGCTTCCTACAATTGTCAATTTCGAATTTTGGAGGAGGAAATGTAAAAATTAGGGCTTCGCGGTTGGCGCTGGTTTCGAGCATGGAGTCGCGCCAATTGTTCGATTTTTTACACTAGGGTGCGCCAATGATGCAAACAATTTCTAGGCAGAATGCGGATAAATACCCCAATTTTTTACAGATTTAAGGGTCAAAATTGACTAATACCACTCATATGAATGTGTTTGCAGGTAGAAAGAGGCAAAATGGACATTGAATGGAAAGAACGGGAACATAGCGAAAAAGATGAGCTAGCCATGGAAAATGAGAGAGTCATTGAAGCTCTCAGAAACTGTGGTCTGAAAAAAAATCTTCCTAACGCCATGTCTATGAGCCCAACCAGAGTTATTACAATATCTGGTCAACATTTGGGACAAAAATCAAGAGAAGTTCATCCTTCGGGATTAAGAACTTGAGATTGATGTCTCTGACATGTATTTCATCACAGGATTATCATGGAGGGGAGCAACACCAATCCTAACCGGCACCCGACCCTGCATGGAAAACATGACCATGGTGATAGACAGGGTATGTCCAGGAGCACGGTAAGGGATCAGGTAGCACGAAAGTTGACATCCAAACTATCCCAGATTTTACACTATGAGTGGTGTTGCATACCATCACATGGGCTGCGGGATCACAAGCACTACAGGAAGCAACAAAGACACAATTTCTTCTTGCTGTAGACTACATGGCACCGACCATCTACAACTGGGCAGAGGCCGTGACCATAAACATGAAGCGCTAACTAACCAAATGCAAGAAGACCAAACTGAAACAATTTGGTTATGGATCTATTCTAGTATCATTCTTCTTGGAACGACTACCCATTTTTCAGCGACAGGAGGTTATAGTCCTGACACCACCAGCGAGAGAACCACAGATGGCTCGATGAGCAGCTTTGATGCCAAGGGCAGGGGGCGGTCAACAGATGTCCTGGAGACCAGAATTCTTTAATTGGCTCTGACGACAATTGATTGTCATGGAGGATTGGCCCTACTTTGGTACAAATTTCATTGATGATCCAAACCTCCCACTCCCAGAGGGAGAAGATTGGGATGAAGATTTAGGTGAGACTCATTTTTTAAGTTTTATGAGTATTATGATTTTTTTATTTATCCATGTTCTGACATTAAATCCATGTAATTGCAGATGTTGGCCTAGAGAGACCTGCCGGCATGTCACCGATAGCGAGGAGAATCCCTCGCGATTTCGACCCTCAAGGCAAGGGCGGCGAGGAAGATGAGATAGTGTGCAACTTGGAGGGGATCACACGAGGAGTCCTGAATTATGCACGTTTTGATGATGTTCCTCGCACCTACTAGAGACATACCGTAGGGGTGCCCAGCCAAATTCACCGCTTGCTGAGGCGGCTAGTACGGACCGTGACATGTTATCACGAGCACCATGCTGATTAGACACCTACGTTTTATTTTATCTGCATATTTTGAGAGACATGATCTATGGGGATGTAACAGAAACACACATGTATTTTTTGAAGTTATTATGCACATGATTGCGAACATGCGATATATATATAAATACATCTATTCCTCTACATGGATCTTTTACATATGATGATGCTTTTACAAATTATGCAAATGTCTATCTAATACAATGTTAGCCAATGTATCAGTTAATGTGTTCATTCATCTAGGAATATGTTGATAGGTAATAAAATCAAAATGTCTTTCCAACAAACGAATACATAAATAAAATCTCAAAATGTGCGGATTTCTAACTGAATAATTATTATTGAGTTGCAGAACGACAAGCTGTGAATCTAGATTTACAAGTAATGTGTGTATGCCAAGGTTAATCGCCTTGGTTAATAGCTCAATGAAAACACTATATTCAACAACATTGTTTGTAGTTCATCCTAGACAAATACGTTGCATATCTATCAACTCACTAGCAGGATCATAAATTACCCAGGCTGCTGAAGACAAATTCCTGGTACTGCGGGAAGCACCATCCGCGAAACCGACATAAGGGGTAATAAACATCTGCAAAATAAGCAAGACCCAATAAGCAGGAAAATGCTCACAAAGCACACCAAACCAGAAAAAATGTACAAAAAATGAAAACAACACTTATGTACACCTATTACGCACGAATGGCTCACACATAATATTTTTTAAGATACAACCCATTTCTGGGTTGTTCAAGAGGATGACCTTCGTAGTCAATTAGCTCATAGGCCCGATTCTACAACACACGTTTAACGATGTAGGGTCCATGCCACATAGGTTGAAATTTTCCTGCCCCCAAATTATCATGAGCTTGGTCATACAGGAGGACGAGATCTCCTTCAATGAAAGAACGAGGGGAAAATTACTGATCAAAATGCGCTTTGACCTGCTTTATTCGTGCTTCAATAATGAGAGCAACAAAGCGGCGGGTTTCATGCATCCTTTCTAAATAAAGGAGACGCTCTTATTTTGGCAAAGTATTCGATAATAATTCAACAATCAACTTAAGCGAAGGTATTTCACATTCAATTGGAAGAGTAGCTTTCAAGCCGTAAACCAACTGGAAAGGAGTGAACGCGGTTGCATTCTTAACTGAGGTTTGGTATGCCCATAGAGCCGAAAATAGCATGAGATGCCAATTTGATTTATGGATCCCAATTGTACATTGAAGCATTGTGACAAGGACTTTGTTCACAGCTTCAACTTGGCCATTGGCTTGAGGTTAGTACAGCGTTGAGCTGTCATGATGCAGACCCAACTTAGAAGTCAAATCCGCCACCATATAATGCCGAAAATGGGAACCATGATCAGTAACGATGGCTTGAGGGACACCAAACCTAGCAATAATGTGATTGAACATGAACTGAGTAGTTGTCTTACCGTCAGCGGCAAGTGTAGGCATTGCTTCGGCCCATTTGGTGAAGCAGTCCATGACTACGATAATATAAGCATTCCCCTAGGCCGAGTGAGGGTTACACGTCATAAAATCGATGCCCCACTTTGCGAAGGGACCAACGGTAATGACAGGATGAAGAGGAATAGGTGGCATATGCAACTTGTGTTGATAAATTTGGCAATCATTGCATTTCCGAACTGCGAAAATACAGTCTTTGAAAATAGAAGGCCAAAAATAACTAGCCCGAAGAATCTTCTGTGCAATAGCATAACCAGACATGTGACCGCCACAGGCGCCACTGTGACAATCATTCAGAGCTTTCTCGACTTCCTCGAGAGTCAAACATCGTCAAAGTATGGAATTGACTCCAATACGATAGAGAGTATCTCCAACTATACGATAAGGTTGTCACTGATGGCGGATACGTCGACAAGCATCCTTTGTCAACTCAGATCTAAAAGATGAAGTTTGGAGATAGACGATGATATGACCTATACCATGGATCAAGGGTGCTAATCAAGAAAAGCGAATCATCTGGAATAATGTCCTCAGAACGAGAAGGAGCAGAGTCAGAAGGGAGAGAACAAAGTAAATCAACAAAGACCAATGATTTCTTAGATTTGGCAGCAGTAAATTCCAAATCAAACTCTTGGAGGATGACAATCCACTTTGAGTATTTTCCCCCTAGAAATTGTCGAGACAATATGTAGGTCATGGGGTTGCATTTAGAAATCACCGTCACTATACGCAAAAGAATATAATGATGAAAATGTTGAACAACTTGAATAGCGACCAATGCTAACTTCTCGACATGGGCATAACATGTTTCAGGGTCGAGAAGGTTACGAGACAAGTAATAAATAACATGCTCATGACCATCATCATCGTCTTGTACCAAAACCATGGCAATCATGCTGAAAGCGACAAACAAATAAAGGGAAAAATCACGATGATAATCTGGAGGGTGAAGGAGAGGAGCATTGACCAACAATTTTTTCAATGCATCAAAATATTTCTAAGCGATCTCATCTTAGTAAAAAGGAGCGCCCTGCTTTAACAATCGTGTGAATCCTTTAGCTACTTTGGCATAGTTAGGTATAAAACGAGGAAGAAAATTATCTTTCCCTTGTAAACTCTGCAACTGATGCAATGAGGAAGCAGATAGGAGATTGATAATAGCCTCAACCTTGAGAGGATCCAAGCGAATCCTGTCTTTGGAAACAATAAACCCCAAGAGTCTACCAATATCGATGCAGAATACACACTTGTGCGAATTAAGCCGAATGTTATAGTGCCTACAGCAAAGAAAAATCTGATGAAGATGGTCAAGATGATCCCTACGCTTAGTTGAATGAGCCATAAGGTCATCTAGATAAGGTTGAAGGATGTGACGAATATCATGAAAGGCATAAGACATCGCGCACTGAAATGTGGCCCGAAAATTCTTCAAACCGAAAGGAAGCTTCTTATATGGAAAGGTACCCCAAGGACAGATGAAGGCAGTATTGTGTTGATCAGTCGATAGAATGTTGATTTGATTATAACCTGAAAAACCATCCATAAGGGAAAATATCTCACTCCCGGCACAGTTGTCAATGATTTGATCAATGAAAGGAGTAGGATAATTATCCTTAGGAAAAGCTCGATTGATATCACAATAGTCAACACAGACACGAGTAGTGCCCTGTTTCTTGTCTACATGAATAATATTAGAAACCGATTCTGTCAAGGGAATCAGATAAATGAAACCAGCTTTGAGAAGTTTTTCCACTTCGGCCTTAATGGTAGCAACTTTCCTAGGATGCAACGGACAAAGATGCTGATGAACAGGTTTTGAACCGGGGTAAGTAGGAATCTCATGTACCACAATGATAGGATCAATGCCGGGAATTTCTTCATAGAACCATGCAAAGATATCACAAAATTCGTGAAAAATGATAGTATAAACTTGTACTTCATCCGAAGAAAAAGTAACCCCAATATGGATGTTCTCAATGATTCCCGGTTTAATGGAAATGTCGATAGGCATCATCTGAGTGATGTTACTCAAGTTACCTTCCAAAAAAAACTTCATGGACTTGAACAGGTGTTTGAAGCGGAGGAGAAGGAACCTGAGATGCAAAACGCTCAAGACAAGTAGACATGGCTCTGAAGCTAGGTAGAAACGAGGAACGATGATGACCATCATCCTACGACAGATCGTCGAGAGACAGGGTTTCCACAATAGCCTCATCGGAAGGAAACACTTCTTTCAAAGGATCTGGTGAATCAAAATCACCAAGCCAAGGGGATTGAGAATAGGTGTCAAGAGTCATGCTCGAAGGAGCAGAATCAAAGGACTGAGTGTCTGATGCAGCAATGAGCTCACAATAATCAATTTCAATCAGACTCAAATGCATCGAATCCCTAAACGAATCGATCTGTTCAGGAGAAGGGATAACCCAGGGGTCATCGTTTCGAGAAATAATGTTGACCTGAATAGTGCTCAGTGGTGGAAGAGGGAAAACACCCATGAGGGCAGGATCCTTCAAAAGGCCTGGTCCTACGCTCTCGTAGGGAGTAGGAATATTGTCTACATACGGAAAGTTTTTCTTGGAAGAAGAAGTGAAAAAATACAATTGATCAACAGTAATGATATTTCCTTCGTGTGGGAACTTCAAAACATGAAAGAGAGTGGACGAAACGCATAGCATGGTGTGAGTCCAACTGTGACTGAGGAAAATATTATAATTGAGTTTTGCATCAATGACTTCGACCTCGAAATTGACTGTCATCCCTTCTAATGTGATCGGTAAACTAGGGAGAACACCAAGAGGTTTAGATTCTCTTCAATCAAATGCTTCAAGGGAAATGGTTGATGAGGTAAGAGCTGGAGAACCAATGGCTTTCCAACAAGTAGATGACATAACACAAGTAGATGCACCCTTTTCCACGATGGCCCGGTGAATGTTCAAACCATTTATAACAACTTGAATGATGAGCACAATTTGGTGTGGGAGTCGTGGGGCGAAATTCTCTAAATCGAAAGCAAGAAAGCTAATATCAACAGGACCAATCCCACCTATCGTGGATAGTAAAGCCTTCCGTTGCGAAGGACAACTCTAAAGTACTTCTAACACAGACATTAAGGATGACACCTGAGCCAAATCCTCAACAATACTGTGATGCTGAGCAGCACGGGTGTTGGGATTATACAAAGACTTGCGGAGCACAAATTTGGAAGGTGGTCGTACAACGGATTCGGTGCTAGGCCGTTCAATCTCAAGAGGGCCAGAAATAGGAGGAGGAGAAGGACCATCAGCGATCTCTTTCCCCGCTTCCTGACGCAAACCATAATAATATTTCGATCGAGTAGCAATAGAAACGGGTGCAGAATCATTCATCATGAACACTTGCGAACCAGATGGAGCAGAGGACTGAGGGTGCTCTACCATCTAAGTTTGCTAAGGGAAAGGTTCTTTGAAAACGACCAGATCTCCTTGGGTGCTTTTGAGCAATCGACTCACTTCAGACTGTCGATGACAGTCCTTGGTGAAGTGCTCATCATCACAAATCAAACAAGGATACTTTGGTTTGCGTTGAGAACTATCAGTAGAACGAGGCTTCAGAGAATCCAGTTTCAGGGCATCGGCTTTAGCCTTCTTTTTACCTTTGGAAGTGTTATCCGTAGGATTAGCCTGAACAACATTCACTTCTGCGGGTGTGCTAGAATTCGAAGTTGAATAAGAAGCTAGATTATTGGAAGAAGTAGACTTCTGCTTCCTAGAGTTAGATGAAGGATACTTTTGAGAAGTCTGTGATACAGAACCAATAATACCATGAACGGATGGAGTCGCTGGCGGTTTATAAGTTCCAGGTTGAGGAACATCAGGCAAGATATCCTATAATGCGTCAGAATGAGAGTACACGAGATCAAGGTACTGGGCGTAAGCAATGGCTTGTTCCTTGGTTACACATGCCCCCATAGCAATGTCTTTGGCAATCTGATTGACAAAGGAGGTAGTGAACCAATGAGTCCGAAACTTATCAGGTATCTCAAATTTGATCATGCGACGACGACACTGCCACTCATGAATATGATCCGAGATATGAGTAGCTCGGTCCTGTTTCAATGAAGTGAGGAGATGCGTCCCAGTCTCATAGCAGATCAGTAATTGAAGAAGTGTAAGGAATGCCATGGCCAAAGAATTGAAATATTGGAAAACTCCATGAGACAGCTCAATGTACCACTTTACAGCAGCACCTGTAAGAGTTCGTTGGAAAAGACATAGATGAATAGAATCGTCAACCCAAGAGTTAGAAGAACACCACAAGTGGTAAGTCATCACATGCGTTTGGGGGTCTTCACCAGGTTTACCTCAAATTTAGGACAATCACCAGGAATCTTGGTCGGAACCGAAGGCCAATATGGATTATGAAGAATAGGATCATTTTTCAACTTCGATACATCGGGTAATTCCAACGTAGCAAGAAACGGTAACTGAGTATCCAAAGTCTTCGGAGGTCTTTGATAAGGACCTGTATGTACATTCCACCCATTCCGAGAAGGATTCTATCCCCATATATGTTGTCCCAAAGGATTCGGATCATAGGGATTAAAAACAGGATAATTCAGTTGATACTGGGATTGAGGACCAGTATATTGAGTTGAATCAAACCATTGAGGTCCTTGCTGAGTAGCATAAGGATTTTGCTGTGGAATATAAGTATGAATTTGAGGTTGCTGATACACAAGTTGATTTTGAGGGTAAGGAATCTGAGGTGCACCATATACTGGTTGATTTTGAGGGTACGGAATTTGGGTTGCGCTATATACCGGTTGATAGGAAACTTGACGGTAATAGGCGCCCTGCGGCTACGTAGGTTGACCTTGTGGAGCAGGTTGAGTAGGCTACTGAGCAGGGTAAACAGGTAAAACTGGCTGCGAAAATGAAGGAATCTGCTGGTGGGAAGGTTGCAACGGTTGCTGAGCTAGTTGAACCGACTGTTGAAATGGTTGTTAAGAGCCACCAGGTTGACCTTGTGGGAAAGGTTGGCCTGATGGTTGTGACGAACTAGGTTGTCCCTGATGACCAGGTTGACCTAGAGAAAGACCAAAGGGTTGTCCTGGTTGCACAATATTTGGGCCATACTGAACGTGTGGCTGTGATTGAGGTGCAACAGGTTTTCCTTGTGACAGATAATTTTTCCCCCAGGACCAAAAGAGGATCTTGGTTGATTCAATGATTGACCCGAAAGATCAGAGGGTTGTCCATGTTGGGCCTTGGTTGGCCTTGTGGACCGTATGGTTGTCCCTGTGGACCAGAAGCAGGGCCCTGCTGAGCTAAAGGTTGTCCCTGGGAGGGTTGTCCTTGTAAGCCAGAGGGTTACACAGGCAGAGTAGGCCCCAAATGGGTAACAGTCTGATAAGCATCATAAACAGCCTAATAAGGATAAATAGGAAGCAAATAGACCGGATTACCATACACATCATAATGGTGTGGATAGATATATACAGGATTACCAACAACATCATAGTGATGGAATCAAGGATTAGCAGGAGCCCGAGACTGCTGAGAACCCTGAGAATTCTACTGCTGGACAACCAACAGATATTCTTCAAGATTAAGACCGCTAGGAATTGTTGAACCCTTAGTTAAACTGAGAGGGGGGGGGGTGAATCAGTTTAACACATTCATGGAATTTTAAAACCTTTTCATTAACACTTGTTTACACCTTCATTTCATGTTCAACTTAACATGTAAGTAATCTTAGAATGTGAGTAGCAAGCATTAATATAATGTAACAGTAGACTTAATATGAGAGCAGCAAGTATTAATCAGATGATATAAACCAAATCAACACATAAAAATCATGCACAAAGACACCAGATATAAGTGGAAACCCATAAAGGGAGAAAACCACATCTTATTATTGTTGTGATGCAAAGGCAAGCTCCAACTCCCTCTCACCACTGATTTTCTGTAGGCAACAACCTCCAGGAGGCTCCAACCCCAATTCTACAAGCTACAACTTGCAAGGAAGCTCCAACTCCCATCAATTTTCTGCAGGCACCAACCTACAGGAGGCTCCAACCTCAGTCAGCTACAACTGACATTTTATCAAGCTACAACTTGATGTGGAAGCACCAAATCCCATCTATTTTCTATAGGCACCAACCTACAGGAGGCTCCTACCTCAATTTTGCAACCTACAACTTGCAAGGAAGCTCCAACTCCCTTCAATTTTCTGCAGGCACAAACCTACAAGAGGCTCCAACCTCAGTCAGCTACAACTGACAACTATCAAGCTTCAACTTGATAGGGAAGCTCCAACTTCCTCAATTTATCAAAAGAAATGTTTCCTGATTTACCTCAGATATCAGCTCTATTCTGTACCATCTTCACTGCTGTGTATCAGTCTTCATATCTGCCTTATATCATTTATGCATCTTCTCAGATTCACTATCAACTCCTCCTTCTTCTCTGCCTCACTTCTTCATTTCTGCATTCTCTAAATTTTCACTGCATCTCGTTCTACTCCTCCTTTATCTTCTCTGCCTCAATTTTCCAAACTCTGCATTCTCTCTTCTCACTCTCTCTAACCTCTTGCATCTTTCTTATTTTCTTCAAGTCTCTTCAATTCTATTGCACACTCTCTTCTTCTCTCTCTCTGTTTTTGTAACATTGCCCCCTTGGATATTATCCTATTTTATACAAACTAGCTTCATGGATGTTTGTATTCTACTGGGAATTCGAAATGGACAGCCATGTCTCTTTGCCTTCTGCCTCCTCAACTCTTTTATCCGCTCATTCAGAAAATATAACTGTAGGTACCAATTTAACATTTCAGTGGGATATTTATTTTTCCTTTGGATACTTTCCTTTGCATCACAAACAATATAAAACAAAATCATTTACATTCAATTACTATGAAAACTCCAGCTCACTCATTCAACCTCTTGGCTCGATGCGCATTTGTCTTTTCTTTGACTGTGTCTTTGTCCCTTTCAGCTCTGTTTGTTTCCTTATTCACTGTCACAGGGTAACGGCCACTTTTCATACATATGTAACTGTGCTTTTTATATCAAGCTAATTGATTCTCGGCACAATAATAAAAAGAAATTTTGATATGTGCACTACCGTGGTGTAACTACTATGTATCTGTAACAATGCCTTTTATATATAACACAACTTCAGCTCTCGGCATAATAGTAAAATCCTATTTAACATATAAAATGCCCTTTCGGGCCCACCATCCGAACTTTGTTTTGTGCTCCGATGCGATGAGTCTCCTCCGATGATTTCTGATTGCGATTACACCCTTTGCGATTGTTCTGATGCGATTAATCGCAATCGCAAACTTCATTGGTATGTTCCACTGCTCAGCCTTCGTGCCGATGCAATGGCCCCACACTGCATAGATATATGCACACACACACACACACACACAGATATATATATGTTCTCCGACGGAATGTAAAGACCCATGAATTCACTTTAGTGAATGCCCAGCAGGCACCTCATTTTCTATAAGTTTCGACTTTAGCACAATATATAAATATATCACTATGTATGCATATTCCCCGAGTCAAGCGTTATAAACATTAATATAAGGGGTTGATTCCATTTAATCAATATAATATCATATATCCAAGCCTACTTGCCACGCTTTCTAATGCTATACATTACTCCTCAAGTTCTTCTGATTGCGATTTATCGCAATCTCAATATCCATTTGAATGTATCGACATTCCAATGCTCCGATGCTCTGATTCCGATGATTCACTGTTTACCGAAACTCAACCTTACATGAATCATATTTTATAAGCCCATCGGGTCTGGTACTTCATCGCAATCACAATCTTGGCTTGTTTCACTGCGATAGATTACTGTTCACTCAATTGTGCCGATGCGATGAGTCGCAATTGAATTCTTCCAATAGCGATTGGATCCTTTGCGATGGTTGCGATGCGATTAATCGCAATCCTAGCTTTCAATATTATGCTCTGATGTTCTTCCCTTACTCCGATGCGATTGATACCTTTGTGATCGATTTGATGCGATTAATCGCAATCGCATCCTTCAGTAGTGCGGTGCGATGAACAAAGGGTCCCACTCAAATAACATCTCTAGAACTCAAACATATATGAATCGTAGTTTATAAGCCCATCGGGTCCGGCTCTTCAATCGCAATCGCAATCTTTTGATAACAAGTTCCAATGCCAACTTTTCTTCGAAGCGATTGGGTGAGGGTCCCACCTTATGGTACTTTGGTTCTTTGTTTAAAAGGCGCTATACTTATATAAAGCACTGCATATATATATGCTTCCGCTTCTGCCTTTAGTGTAACCTCTGGCTGGGTAATGATTCTCGGAATAAGGTTTATATATATACTTTACCGCTTGGGTTATGATTCCTGGAATATTATGTATCCTCCCGCCTGGGTTACGATTCCCAGAATTGTGTTTATGTATCCTCCGGCTTGGGTAACAATTCTCGGAATTTTATGTATGGGGGGGATCCCACCCTACACATGCATCTCTTCAGTCAACATAGCATTAAGTTTTTCACTTAGACTAAAACCCAGCATTAATGTATATATACATTTATATAACCTCTCGGGCTCCAGAGTTATTTTAACTCACCTTCACTGTTGCTTTGTAAGGTTCTGCTCCCTTTTGGCTCAGGGTTCCATTCAACGCTTCAACATTTTATTGTAATTAACTCCTCCTCTGACTGTGCACTAAACCACTCTAATTCATGACTTTGATCTTGAATTACTTCTGGTCCACACCATTCATGAGGCTGCCTTTCTGTTTTGTTTTATTCTTGGCTCACCTTATCACTCCACCATTCGATCACCCATCGAGCCCATTCGTCAGTCGTCCATACGATATCTGCAATGATATCTCAAGGGGCTATCCCCAAACCTCACAGCTCTTACGAATTCCTCAATCTCAGATTCTCGCCCTTACATACTGAAGGCAATTCAAACCCACATTTTGTTCAACCAATTTGATTCAAACTTTTCCGGTGCTTCTGTGGAATGTTGTCCCTTTGGATCGACCTTCCTTTCACACATATTAAGTCTTACCATAGGGTTGTAGTCTTCAATCAAAGTCTATGCCATAAAAAATCAATTAATGAATAATTGCTCAATAATTCATCTGCAAACTGTATTAAACCCCTGTATTAAGCCCCTTCAGGCCCTTCCAATATTCACTGCTCTTTCTCTCCAGTTCTGCTATTAAATGACCCCCTTCTATTGTCCTCACTTCTCTACAGCACCACCTCATCAGTCTCCTGCTGCCTTTGCTCCTTCTATGCTGCCTCTGCTACCTCTCTTTTTGCTTCCTCTACTCCTTGGCTGATGTTTTAGGTGCTCCTCCTTTGTCATCTCCTTTGCCATCAATGACAACATTTCCAACAGGAATCACAAGAGCAGTGGAAACTGAACTAGAAGCCACACAAACCGTTGGTTGAATTGGAACAGATGTGACAGTAACTGGTGAGCCAGGAGTTGAAGGTGATTGCCCCAACGAAGGTAGGAGTGAGCTTAGAGGAGGAGTTACTGTGCTGGATTGTGCTATGCATGCAACACCAGACATAATCTGACTCAAAGACCTATAGCTAGCCGCAAGTGACATCGAAGGTGGAGAAGATTGGATAGAGGCATGAGAGAGATCTTCAGGAAAGAGTTGATATTCTCCTTTGGAAACAGGCATTCCTTCACTGTCAACAGGAATGGAGGAATCCTTATCTAAGTCCAATGTAATATCTTCGAAAATACTACAAGGACTAGGAGGTACTGCAACAACAACAAAAGATGATCCAGACGTAAGAGGAGGAATTTCCCCTTTTTCCCCAAATCCGGACCAAGCACTTGACGAAGGCCAATTTAATTCAACCGATTCATCAAGCGGAGATCGAGTAGCAAGGGGTTGGATAGACGGAAGAATAGGCTGTAAGAACTCGACAGATCTAGTGGATTGAGGGGTTTCGAAAGAAGCATCCGAAAAATAACCACCAATAGGAGGCGGTGAGGGCGTCGAAACTGGTTGTTCCACCACTTTGAATGTAAATCAGAACAGGAAGGAAAAAATATAACCAATCGAAGGTACCAAAATCGAGAACCAAGGAAATCAATCAGACCAAGTAACAAACTTTTAATGGGCGTGTAATCGTAGGTGATTAATTTTATAACACTGAAACCAAAATTCACTGTTTCATGTTTTAAGAGTCAAGAAACAGGAAAAAGATGACTCTAGTCAATTTAAATTTGAAACGAGCGTGAAAGGACAAGTGATCGATGATCTCTTCTCTTTTTTAAAGAGTCAAAAAAAGATCGAAATGACTTCTCATGAATTCTAAGCAAGAGGGTGTACCAGGTTTTCGTGAACTACCATATACACCTTGGTGATCAAATGAAAGAGAAATGACCAAGGACTTGACGTATGTGTAGGTAGTCTCCCCGAATGATGTGTTCGGTGTATCATGGTTACAAGGTGGCGGACTTGGCTTCCTATAGATAAAAGGATTACAACCTAGAGGGGTCTCCCTTTATATACGCGATGGTACGGGGAGCACAAGTTCATACTAGCGATGTCTGAAGCCAAAAGGCGAGCAACAGATACTAGGTTTTAAGACACTGGAACACGTCTCTAGCCTATACCATTAGAAATGTTTCATTAGGTTCCAATGTTTCCTTAGGTTCATTGAGTAAATTTTAAAGTTAACCTTGAATTATGTTTCAATTTCTAGGCCCTATTGAATGTGGAACTCAACTGCCTAGATGCAAACTATATGCAAATGAACATCATTTCAATTCGATGAATGCTAGTTATAAGAAGGATAGAAATATTTCAAGCAAGTAAGCAAAGAAAACATGTGAAGAAAATTCTAATGCCCTTAATGAAATCAATCGAAAACAAAATTCCTTCCTAGGTTGACAAATTCTATTGATGTAAAGGAACGTTTCACTTTCAATGCAACAAAAGAATGCAAAGATATTTTTTTATTTTTGAATTTTCAATGAAATGAAGCACACATTGTACTAATTCAATGGAAAACAAAATAAACACTAGTTTGAGTTTTGTGAATGTAAGGTTTTGAAATTGAATGACTCAACCAAAGCGAAACCGACACAAAAACATGCAAGCAAATGGAGAAAAATTTCAATAAAAAAATAGAGTTTCCCAAAGCGACCCAAACAAGAAAAGTAATCGATGCTCAAAGTATTGACGAAGAAGGACTAATCGAAAAATGAACAGACCATTCAATCAACAAAACAAAAGGATTAAGAAAAACTCAGTCTAATGACCCGAAACGAGACTGATAACAATCAAAGAGACTTGTTCTCGAACAGAAGGCTTGATGTGCAAGAACACTCAGAAACCCTAAGGTCTTAAATGACACCAACAGGAAAATGGACAAACGACTGAGGGAAAAAATTCTACAGTAGTCAACACAGTCTGAAAAGGCTTAAACACACTAAAAAATAACCGAGAAGCAAGAACAAATGACCAAAATATGCATTAGGGAGGTCAAACCAAAACCTACAGGGGTTGGCGTGATTGTAAGGCTATAATCTACGCCATACAGAGTGCTAAAAGAGCAACTTGAGCCAATCGATGCGACTGTATAGACAAAAAATGTGCCAAGCTGGATACCTATGGGAAAAAGAGGAAAAACCCTAACCTAATGAGCAAAGGTCAACCTTGACACTCTAGAGCTGAACAGAGGATGGAAACTCAGCAAAAAAACCAGAAATAGATAGATAACTAAACCATTAATTGAAACCGACCCACCAGGATGACACGACAAACTCGCACTAATCCCCAGTGGAGTCGCCAATTTGTTATGAAGGTAAATCCTCTCTGCAGACAGAGACGATCCCTCTACCCCTAGGGTGGGTCTAGTAACAAAAGGACAAGCTAAAGTGTTGCTTCCTAGTTAATGAATGAACAAAAGACATGGTAGATTGACCTACCTTGAATCCAACGCTGTCAATGTTGCAGAAAGAGTAGTGGCCTCTCGCTCTTGCCTTGGCAAATCACGATCTGTTCACTGTCACGCTCAGATACCTGCACATAGGACAAATAACAAGAACAACATACGACAGAATAGTTTCACTCACAACTATTAGCCAGTCAAAGAGGGCTAAACATATCACATCAAATAAACATCATAACACAATAGTGGAACCAAACAGTAGTCGTGTATATTAATGAGTAGAAGTAAGAGTACAACCGATGCTTTGACGTCACAGTCTCCTCCAGTGGGGTTCAGACGAAGCATGTCTCAAATGTTGGTCAGGGAATTCAGATTGAAGCTCTCTTAGAAGTCATCGAATCGAGCTCTCTCAACACAATATTTCTTACTCTATCTTCTCTAGTAGCTTAGCAATAATATAATTCTCCTAGTTCAACTATTCAACCATTCAGTTATTTTGCTATAATGTGTTCAACTAGCTTCTACTAAAAGAGATAGTTTCTTATATAGAGGAAAGGGAGGAGGTTGGGATCCCTACAAAGGTGGGAGGGAGTCCTACCCTTTAGGAGAGTTCCAAGGGAGGTGGAAACTACTAACTAAAGGAAGGAGTCTGTGATTGTTTCAGTTCAACCACTCCCAATGACTCATCCCCGAGGTGGTTGGAATGGAACCTCCACCTCTATTTTTAAAAAACATTCCATAAACAGCTTGGCACAAGTGTCTAACTGGCACAGAGTGCCAAGTGGCGTGGGCGCAGTGTTAAATTTCCTGGTCGGTGCGAGGGTGTAACGGGCTACTCGCGCCAAGGCAAAAATAGGGATTTTCACAGGTCTGCTTAGGGAAATGTCAACAAGAAGAATGTTGCTTTCATCAAAAGGGATGCAAGGATAGTATTTGCAAAGCATGACACTGCTTATTGGTCACAGAAACGACCCTCTAATGTGCGAGTTGGGGATTGCAGGGACAGTGACAAAATGTTGTGTAATAGCCCAATATCCCTCAAAACGCTCCTCCAAAACTGGAGGAACTCTAGTTAAGTTCGAAAATTTTGGCCAACCCGATGGAAATGGCAGATTCCACCCAAAATTAGTGGTAGCATTTAATTTGACTGTTATCCACTTACCGCGCATGTGACTGGTTCCACTATAGCCACTTGCATCTCCGTTAGTGGACCGTGACATTTAACTTCATATGTGTTCACATGCGAAATCCTCACAACTTTAACCGTCGGTGGTTGAATTTATGGTTGGCGAAAGCTTCCGGTCACAGGTGTAAGTCACATGGAGTCGGGGCTGACCCTGAGGGCTAGCCCCTTTCCTTTTTTTGCCAAAATACATTGGAAAGCATAAATCATACCGATGCCCATAGTGGTTAAGAAACACCACGGAGGCAAGCCAGTCGGGCCTATGGGCTGGCACCAGGCAACCCACGCTTGAATCCTGCGGAGGCATAACTTTTTGGTTGACAAGAATTGTGCCCAACCCGACTAGCCATTCAGGCTTGCCCCGGTCTGCGTGCAGGCCAGACCCGAATCTCGTTCAGGCTGCCCATGGTGTTGGGTCTCTTCCCATTGAGTCGGATCGACTCTTCAACCACCAAATTTTTTTCCTTGTCCATCACTGTCCAACTAGGCATGGGGCCACGTGGCACCCACTGATTGGCCTCCTCCAACCTTAATAAAATTTTATTTTGACATATATATATTTTTTTAAATAAAATGTACAAAGTCAAACTAAGTCAAAGGTCCTTTTCTTGGACTTTACTGGACATTTTCAAACCTTAATAACTTCTGTATACGACCTCTGTTTTGTGAACCATTCACGGCACCAAAATCGCTACGACGAGACCTTTCTGTCCATTCAAGTTGAAAAAAAATTTAAGCACTTTCATTTTTGAGAATTTTTGAACTTGGACATGATCTCCTGATCATTCTTGGCACTAGGATAAAACCATCCCCTTTGCCAATACTACCACTCTCTGCAGCTGAAACACTTCTGAAAATTCTTAGCAAACCCACCCAATAATTTCAGCTTAGTCTCAGTGCTCTACCTCTGTGTGTGTGTGTCCTCCAACTGACCCCATACCTTTCCTTTATACTTTCTCGTTGAGAAACCAACGACCATGATATAATCATGAATCGGAGGCCAAGATTAAAATAAATCTTGATCCGTGTGACTTGAGTCATTTCCATTACATGTTTAAATTAATTACCTTAATATCTTAATTTTCCTAAGTTAGACTTAGGGTCCTTAATTAAAAATATTAATTAATTAATTATCTCCCAAACCGGATGGAATCTCCCAAATCCCTTTGTTTTGGGAAATAACTCCCTAAAGGTTTTTGGGTCGGCAACCTTCACAGATTAGGGGCATACCATTCAAGAAGGACTCACTCAACCTATCTTTTATGTTGAAAACTAGATTTAACCAATTGCGGAACTTACTCGAAAGTCCTACGTTTGATGTAGATCCCGCAGGGTTCAAACCCCCAGCCACTCCTTGTGCTTCGTAACCTGGAAATCAAGAAAGAACGAACATGAAATACTAGTTGTACAGCATATATTGTTCCTAGATGTCAGTATAATTCATGTATAATATCATATAAAAAATACTGAATGTTTAACTAACAATCTTCACACATATATAGACACGTGAATATTCAGGAACAAGATGGTACTTCTTATTATAAATGGCATGTACAAGAATAGAAAGTGGAGAGATCACCTAAATCCTTCCATGGCCTTCAAGTAGACCGTCATATGGATTCGTCCAGCCCTCACCTCGCTAGGATTCTTCCAAGATGTGTGCACATGAGATGTCATATAGGATGATGATCATCTTAAAGGAAACAAGGGTTTCCTGAGTATACTTGGAAAGTGCAAGAGGCATGGGAACATCAAACTTGAAGTAGGGATCCAACAGAGTATAATATCTATAATTTTCTCTCCCCCTTAGGCCATACACATGAGGGGCTTTTATACTCCCTCAAAGTAGTTTCAGCAGTTGGAAACAGTTGGGCCATGAGCTGGGGTGGTTTAATTACGGGAATAACCATCACCCTGCCATGAAAATAAGGAATTTATATATTTTTTAATGATTTAAATGGCATACGCGGAGAAGTATGAACGGACTCGCGTATATACGTAGAAAAGTCTAGGCATCATTGCATATGGGAATTTTAACACTGTTTTTTATGAATTTGTTCAAGTTTGGAGGGAAAGGGTGCCTAGGGCCAAAGAGACAATAATTATTCACATGAGGGTGAAAATTATGCTATAACAGATGCCCCCTAATATATGAGGTCATAAGGGGTACATGATGGTCGAAATATATTATGTGCATAGAAAGAACCTTGCGAAGACAAGAGAGGACGTCACCAGATTTCAGCCTGTCAAAAAACCAATGAAAGAAATCAGAGAGTCAACTCATGTTTGAGGCGGGCATACCCATGCTCAATGAAAGAAAAGCATGTCTATAGATCCAAAATGTATAAAAGTATAACTGAACTGAAAGTACATAGTGAATCATCTGAGCACTGCTTGGAAGTATAAGTCAAAAATCAAGTACAAGTATCACATATAGAATACTGATCAATGATGTTGTAGTAGATATCTGATCACACAAGTAATTGAATCTCCAGGTACAAAATCATAATAAGTGGAATACATGGTACAATCACGCAACTCGGGAGCCAACATATAAGATGTTGTTGTACTGAAATTGCAACATATAAGGGAGGACGACATCACTGGCAGAAACTGAATGAACTGTCAAAAGTGAACCGAAGCATGCTGATGCAAACTCGAGTTCTTCAGCGATCACTATGGCACAATTCTACACAATTGGAATAAATGAGCTGAAGTCGACCATGTGAGAAATCGTTTGATTACTGGTCAATAATGTATACTGTTAACAAATGTGAGACAACCCACCGATAATGATAATGAGTGTCAAGGTGCCCCAGTACAGTCTAACAAGTGCGAATGACTGAGTTGAGGTCGAACACTTGTAAGAATCTATCAATCAGGAGGCAATAATGAATCCTCACTGTCGACAGCAAAGAGTCTGCCACTAATGACTGCAAAACCTAAGGTACTGACAAAAAGACTCTAGACCTAATTTCCAGAGCAATGAATCAGAGTCGATGGGAAAATATCTGCTAGAAGGAAGGCATTGAGGCATCCCACATCATTCCAGTGCGAGTGTAACCCATAGGCCAAGATTTGGAAGGAATTAGACGAAGTAGAGTGAAGGAACCAACCCGAAGTACATTTCCGACATTCTCAAGATGAAGCTAGCACTTGGAAGAAACCCTCTCTACCAACCAATAATGAAAGCTGACAAAGAGGCGAGATATCCACCGATAGGGTCAAATGGAAATCAAGGTACTGCACGAATCCCAATTGTGATAATGTATGCTGATGTCGAACACAAGGAAAATCACTCAGTCAAAGACCCATAATGATGATCAAATGCTAAGCACAAGGTCACCTATCAATAATGTAAATAGGGCCAAGGTGCAAGTCTAGGTTTACTCTCAGAGCAATATGCCGTAGTCGATAAGAGACAAACCTACCGGCAAGACGTCAATGGAGACCTTCTCAAACCAGCACGAGCATATGACCAAAAATCCGATGTGATAGTTAAAGATACTGACAAAACTGGGAAGGCCTGAAAAAAATAAGTCAAGAGACACCGCAAAATGGCTAACTCAGGGTTAACTTCCCTTGAACAAAAGCATGACTCATGATGACCATGGCAACAAATAATGACACTGTATAAGTTTGTTCTGTAGGAGGCAAAAACAAAATCTCCATATGATTGGAAGAGAAAACCAATCGGGGGAGAACTAACTCATGAAACAAGGTTATGGAATCTCCTAGGTCAAAACTAAAACCATCCCAAGTGAGGAAAATACATAGTGGTATGTGCTTTGTTCAAGGGCGACAAACTAATACTGTAACTGCCATCAAATATGAAGTAGCATCTCGTTCCTGCTCTTTTTTAACATATTTGATTTTTTTGTCTTTTTCATATAATAAGCTTGAAAAACAATAAAATAATGCTATGGTACAATGGATAGAATGAGTATCAGGAAACAGATGCACTAGTTCCTGGGACAAGAACAATCCTATGCTCAATGCAAGGTGGCGGAAACTGGTAAGCGATACTCAAAGGAGTGTTCCATCCATGGGTAACAAGGGTGTCAAGTTGCGATAGCTAAGTGCTTTGTAATGGCTAACTTTGTACTGAGAGTCAAGGTCAAAAGATGGCTTAAACATCGAGTCCAAATGAAGATGGCTAAATGCCAAGATAAACAAGTAGTCAATATGCAATGTAGTAATGCAACTGAAGAACACCAGGGAGCCTCTAGGGTAATAGCCAGAAAAATTATAATGAAGAAGAAGAAGAATGAACCTTCAACATATAAGTCATGACGGGACTAAATAGGACTCCCGAGCCTACATAAACTGCAGCATGGGCAAGAAGTGCTAGCGAGGAACTAACTAGGAAGCCCATGTAAAGGAAGGCCCTACCACCAAGTCATGATTAAATAATCGGCGAGTGAAATGGGTTGTGTACTCATGACATGATGGGATCGACCCTATGGAAAGTGATAAGTGGATTACCTAACCTATATGCCAGTGAATATCATATACTTGCCATGACAGGTCAGCGGTCATGGTTTTGAAAATAGGAAAAAATCTCAAAGTCAACAAAATGTACCTGAAAATATACCCATCCCAACACTTCCAAGCAACTGAGTTATGCAACTTAATATAGATGTGAAAACTAAGCATAATGAAATTTTGCAAAAAAATTTCAATTTCTGGGCATAAATACACATTTTACCTCATATTTGGTTCATTGTTACTTTGCTAAATTGGAGAAAAGAGCTCTTGAGAAAAAACCTCTTTCCTCAAATCAGGAGCAAACAACTTGACAAAATTAATGATTTTTTGTAGGATGACTATCTCTTGGAGAGAACGTGAGCATAATGCCATTGACCAAGAGGTCATGGGGGACCAAAATTCGCTCAATATCCTCCGAAATTGTGGTTTACTCAAATTCTTCAAAATGCCAAATATGAAAAGTAACGTCCGATTACTTGAAATGCTAGTAAATCATTCGGAACCGGAGGAATATTGTTTCATGATCGATCAAATACCTATACACATAGAGGTGGAAGACATTTACTTTATTACTGGACTCTCCCAAAGAGGAGATCTGGTAGATTTACATGGCAAGCCCGTGGGAGGGCTTATAGTTGAAGATTATGTCCACGTCTATTGTGTAGAGGGGTCTCAAAAATTAGGGACTCAAATTGCAATCAAAGATTTTTCAGAGCTGCATATGAAAATTCTCCTCTTAACCATTGGCAGGGTGGCAAGATTTTCTTCCTTGCACCAGACATCGAGAACACAGATGAGTATAGCTATGGAATGTTTAGTGCATCTCTTTGATTGGTGTACAACTCTTCTAACCAACATGAAAAAACAACTGACCTCCATCCGAAAAGCTAAAACTAAGCATTTCGGGTATGGAACTATCTTGATGACATTCTTCTTTGAGAAGATTCCCGGGCTTCAACCCAAAGTGATCTCATCCATCAGCAGCCCTAGAGACCCAAGAATAGCCCGATGGGCTGATCTGATGAAGAGATTTGGGGGAAGTGAAGTTCCCCGAACGACATGGGATGATGAGTTCTTCCAATGGTGGGAAGAACAAATTATTGAAGTGGATGAATATTCCTATGCTGGGATGGATTTTCGTAGTGATCCAGACTTAGTCCTTCCATTCGGTGCAACATGGGGTGTTATTAGTAAGACTGCAATATTTGATTGATGTTTTTGATTTTTTCAATATATGTAAAAAAATGAAAAACAAACATGTTTTTGATTGGATTCCAAATGGCTTACAAAATTATATGATCATGACACAGATATGGGACCAATTCATCCGGAAGGATACCCATGGCACAAACGTCATAGAGGCGAAGCGGATGCAGAAGACCCTGGTAGGACATTACACGTCGTGCAGAGAAACTTGGAGAGTTTAACTTGCCAAGTGCCTATGTCTGCAGTAGAAGACTTACCAGAGGCTATCCAAAGATGGGTAGTCGGGGTACCACGAGACTGGGTGCGATTATTCTGCCATGTGGCTACTGCGATCATGTTCTAGTGGAACACGAATGTTGGACAGGGACCATAGATTTTATTGGATGATCGTATTATACTTTTGATACTCAACATGATCGAGCATAAGCCCTAATTTTGTAGGACATATGGGTCCAAATTTTTGTATATTTTTTTGTACATTCTGATGATATATACATATATACAACGGTTTATGATGTGATGAAACAAATGTGTGAAAATGCATAATGATTTTGATGATTTGATTAAAGTATTTAATGATTAATATGCCAGTCAATTGCTTGATTAGCTAATGAGTCTGCCATTTGATTGTTAGCTCGAGGAATATGAATAAATGTTATAAACTGAAATGATCCTTGCAATGAACGTACCCTCAAAAATAATCGAAACAAGAAAGGATTCCAGACCCGATATGTATTGTTCAACTGTGACACCACCAACTGGGAGTCCAAGAATACTACCAACGAATCAACACCCAAAGATATTGATTTTGAGAGTAGATGAATGACTACAGTGTATTCTGCTACATTGTTGGAAGCAGGACCAATGCAGACCCCTCTTGAAACTAACAGCTGACCAGATGGATAATGAAGTACCCAAGCCATGGAAGCTAAATTTCGGGTGTGTCTACTAGCACGATCAGTGAAACCATAGTGACTCATGATATCCAACACAACCTGCCAAATCAGATCAAAAACATCACCATCACCCCATAGACCGAAAACTCAGATATGTAAAAAAACAAAAAGAAAAATGATATACAAAAAGCAAGATGCCAGATCGAAGCCTAGGCATAATACCTTTTCAGATAGAGCCCATTTCTGGGCTCTGCCAACTCATTTCCTTCAAAATCAACAAAGGTATAAGCTCCTTTTTTAAGGACCTTTTTAACGATGAAGGAGCCATACCACATAGACTTGAATTTACCTACCCCCAGGGCATCCTTTTCCTGGGCATAAACCAGAACAAGGTTTCCTTTAGAGAAAATCCTAGGTTTGACCGCTTTATCGTACTGAACTTGTACCTGTTTCTTATGTGCCTCGTTCATTGTGGAAACATCTCGACGTTGGTCATCAAGATGTTCCAGATGAAGGAGGCATTCTTTAGGACTAGAAGTGTCAGGAAGAAGTTCTACAGCTAACTTAAGAGAAGGAATCTCACACTTGATGGGAAATATTGATTCCAACCCGTAAGCTAGTTGAAACGGAGTAAAACCAGTTGCATTTTTGACTGACATCCAGTATGCCCAAAGCACGGGATACAACATAATGTTCCAGTTAGATCTAGCTTTATCAATTTTCCGTTGAAGAATGGTCTTCAAGGATTTGTTCACGGCTTCCACTTGCCCATTAGCTTGAGGATAATAAGGAGATGAATGCTCTTGCCGAAAACCCAATTTTAGAGCTAACTCAACCATCATGCTGTTCTGAAAATGACTGCCATGATCAGTGACAATCTCTTTAGGAATACCAAAATGAGAAATAACTTGATTGAAGAGAAAAATATTTGCTGTCTCACCATCATTACCAAAAGTAGGCATAGCCTCGACCCACTTCGTGAAGTAGTTGACGGCTACAATAATGTACTTGTGACCTTTAGCGGAAGGCAGGTTGCAAGTAGTATAACCAATACCCCACTTTGTAAAAGGACCGACAGTGATAACTAGGAAGAGCGGAGCTGGATGAGCGTGCATCTTTCGAGTATACACTTGACATGGATGACACAATTTGACCGACTCCATACAATCTTTGAAAATCGAAGGCCAAAAGTATCCAGCACGCAAGATTTTTTGGGCTGTAGCAAGCCCAAATAAATGACCTCCACAAGCTCCACTGTGGAAATCATTCAGCACAACTTTAGCTTCTTTGAGAGTTAAGAAATGTCTTAGGATCGAATCGACCCCTCGATGGTATAAAGTATCACCAATGATCAAGTAATTTTTAGCCAGGTGACGTAACTTACGTTGCTCATCTTTCGAAAAATTTGAAGGAAAATTTGCAGTCTGAAGATATACAATGAGATACCCATACCAAGGATCTTGTGAAGAGATGAGAAAAAGATGCTCATACAGAAAGGATTCATCATAAATTATATCCTCTCCACAGTGTAACTCAAAAATTAATTCTGCGAAAACCAATGATTTCGTGGACTTGGCAGACATAAACTCAAGATCAAATTCCTGCAAAATCACAATCCATCGATTGTATTTGCCCCCAATCACTCGACTGCTGAGAACAAACTAAAATGGATTGACTGCTACCAAAACATAAGTTTTTCAAAGAAGAATATAATGTCTGAGTCACTGTACAACATGGACAGCTGCTAAAGCAAGCTTCTCTATTGGAGAATACTGGAGTTCAGGTTCTACCAAGCCTCAACTAAGGTAGTATATAACATGCTCCATAAGAGCATAATCCTCCTGAACCAGAACCATACCGATAGTAGATTCTACTGCTGCGAGATACAAGAGGAAATCCCTATTATAATCAGGTGGACTCAAGATAGGAGTAGAGGTCAATGCTTTTTTCAAGGCATCAAATGAGTGTTAAGCGAAGTCATCCCACAAAAATTGTACTCCTTTCTTTAATAATCTCATGAATCCTCTTGTAATATCGGCATAATTTACGATAAATCTTCGCAGAAAATTAGCTTTTCCTTGTAGATTTTGAAGTTGACAAATAGATGATGGGGGAGGCAACCGAAGTATTGCCTCAACCTTGAAAGGATCTACCTGAATCCCTTGCATAGACAAAATAAACCCCAAAAACCGATCAGATGTGACCGCGAAAACACACTTGTTCGGATTCAACCTTATCTTGTAAAAATGACATCTTTCAAATACTTAACGGAGGTGAGAAGGATGATCAATTCTCTTGCAAGAACGAGCAACTAAATCATCCAAGTATGCCTTGATAATATGTTTGATGTCGTGGAAGGCATATGACATGGCCTGCTGAAAAGTGGCTCCAACATTTTTAAGGCCGAAAGGCATTTTTTTGTAAGAAAAGGTACCCTAGGGAAAAATAAAGGTAGTCTTATGCTGATCTTCAAGACGGATAGTAATTTGATTATATCCAGAAAAACCATCCATGAAGGAGAAAATCACATTGCCTGCACACTCATCGATAATATTATCTATGAATGGTGTGGGGTAATTATCTTTCGGACATGCTTTATTAAGATCTCTGAAATCAATGCAAACGCAAATTTTTCCTTGTTTTTTGTCCACCAGGATTGGATTTGAAACCCATTCAGTCAAAGGAACAGGGAAAATGAATCCCACCTTAAGCAACTTCTCTACCTCGGCTTTGATAGCTATAGCCTTCCTAGGGTTGACTAGACGAAGCTTTTGCCTCACAGGCTTAGCATTCTCATAGATCTTGATCTCATGCTGGACAATAGATGGATATATACCAGGAATTTCCTCATAAGACCAAGCGAACACATCCCTAAACTCTTTAAAGAGATTGGTGTAAATTTGAATCTCTTCAGGGGAACATTTGGCTCCGATGAAAACATTCTCGATAACGTTGGGATTCCTAGAGATGTTCACTGGGATAGTCGGAGAAATCACAGCCATGTTCCCTTCATCAAATACCTATGCTAGTGCTAAAGGGTTCAAGACTAGTGAACAAGACTAGAAGACTGAGGACTTGGAAAACTTGACTCAACTTCGTTCAAGTCTGGTAGATAGTAAGATTGATGATGCAAATCATCCCACGGTCTATCTACACCAGTCATAGCTTCCAGGATAGCCTCTTCAGATGGAAGAGTGGTATCTAGGCAATCCTGGGCAGAAGAGCTAAGTGTCCAAGCTGGGGCCACATCGCCATCCAATTCCTTTAGTGAAAGAGAAACGGGAATGGATTTTGCAGAGTCAACAATGGATTTATAAGCAATCTTTGCTGCAGACACCGGGAATGCCATTCGACCCACTTGACCTTCCGCTAATGTGGAAGTAGGGGAAGGTAAGGTCCAAGGATCCGAAAAATAATGAGTTCTGAAGAAATCTCTTCGAATAGGATCCCTGGAGGACGAAATTGAATTTATATGAATGGAAGGAGGTGGAATATCGAAAATACCCATCAGAGAAGAATACATTCCAACCCCAAGATTCTCAACAGGTGGTTTGACATTATCCACCAAAGGGATAGTTGAGTCAGCAGATGCATTCTGGTCTACAGGAGAACAATATAGTTGGTCAACTGTGAAAATTCTCCCTTCGTGAGGGAAACAAATAATACGAAACAAAGAGGACGCAATAGCATCCATCTCATAAATCTAGTTTCGCCCCAACAGAAGGTTGCAGTCCAAGCTTGCATCAACTATCTCAACCTCTATATTTACAGTTTTTCCCCCAACACAAATGGGTAAAGTCGGGACAATACCATGCAGCCTGTGAGAATGACCATCAAACACAGTCAGAAGAGTGGCTGATGGAACAGCTACAGGAGAACTGATTCCTTTCCAGCATGCGAGAGACATCACACACGTGGAAGCACCCGTGTCAATGACCGTTCGAAATATAGTGAATCTTTGAAATGATGATCTAATATGGAAAGCCATATGATGTGGGAGTCTCTTTCTAAAATCAGTCATATCAAATGTAATCCTAAGAGATATTTTTGGATCAACAGCCCCAATAACAGTGAGGAGAGCACTTCACTGAGCTGGACAAGACTGGAGCACCTCGAGAGCAGACATAGCACAAGGACTCTGGGCCAGATCTTCTACAACAGAGTAGTTCTGAGCATCCTTGGCATTTGGATTAATCGTCGTATGCTTTGTAGATGCTTTTGGAATCCGAGGTATGGGATCAACAATGGGCTCTAGAATGTGAGGTGGTTCAGCACTATCAGGAGCAACCTTGGCTTTTGAAGACTCAATTGTACCATAATCACGAGATCTCATAGCGATATCTGCGTGAGCACTCATCATATATATGTTCGATGGAGTTTCCCCTTTCTAGGTGCCTCCAGAGGAAGCCCCAGTATTTTGATTCGCGTCAACAACTAACTGTTTCCCTTAGGGAAAAGGGTTTGTTAACACAGCTTGGGAACTGGAAGATCTCTGTTGAGCTAACAAGCGCTGCGCATCCTGAATTTTAGGACAAAGGTGAGTAAGATGATCTCCAGTACATAACTTGCATGGGAATTTCACTTTATTTTTATCCTTCTGTCCATCACCAACATGCTCGTTGGATTTATTTGCATCACCCTTCCCATATTTTCCCTTCTTTATATTATTATTTCGTCCTTTATTCTTTTCCTCGAACTGTTGATTTCCTTTTGGGTTTGAAGTCTGGACAACATTTATTAACAAAGTTTGGGAAGGGGTTGGCACTGAAGGTACAACCTGACCTGAAGAAGAAAATTGTATGGACAACTGCTGCAATTGGCTAAGCAGGTTAGTTGCACCGCTATCGATTGACCCAATAAGTCCATCACCATGACGACCAGGTTTGGCTTTGGAAAAGTATAATTTGGAGTGAGTAGCATCAGGCAAAATTTTATTGAGGACTCCAGACTGAGAATAAATCAGTTCTAATTGCTGGGCCCTGAAAAATAGCTTGTTCCTCTGAAAATACCCCAGACAGGGATACATCCTTCGAAATATCTGACTGCAATGATTTCAAAAACCATTCTAGAAGGAATTCATTTTGAATATAGGCTTTAATTAGCTGCTTCCTTCTCCGCCATTCCTGAATATGATCAGAAATGTGGGTTGCCTTGTCTTGCTTAAAATTATCCAAGAGTTCAGTCCCGACATCATAACGAACAGGAAACTGTAAATGATTTAAAAACATGGTAGCCAGATCTCCAAAAGTGGAAAAACTGCCCCCAGTTAACTCAATATACCACTTAGCTGCATTTATAGTCAAGGTGCGCTGAAATATCCTCAACCTAATCGAGTCATCAATCAGGGATTTTGATGAAAACCATAGATGAAAGGTGGTGATGTGATCTGCTGGATCCTCTCCATTATTTCCTTCAAACTTTGGAATGTCTGAAGGTAGTTTGGTGGGGACTGAAGGCCACCCCGGACTATATCGGATTGGATCATTAGTCAATTTCGACAAATCTGGCAAGTTTAACGTTGCCAGAAATGGTAAACGAGGAGGAGCCTGGGAATTCCATCCCTGATAAGATGAATTTCCCACATTCTGAAAAGAATACCCTGGATTTGATGAGGCACCAAGTTGCCAGAAAGAGTTCGTAGAAAAATTTGGGCCATAGGAAAATCCTTGTGACCCAGTATTCGGAGAAGGACCCCCTCCCAACATAGAGTTACTATAAACTAGACCAGTTCCCCCTATCGAAGTAGTGAATGAAGAAGAAACCCCCTGATAAGGGTTCCAAGCATTTGAAAAAATAGAAAAATCCTAATAAGCACTAGATGAAGAGACAGAAACATTCCCTTGGTGACTAGTGAGAAACTGATTCCCTGCCCCTACTGCCGTAAAGATAGGGTTCCACCCCGTGAAGGTAGTAGAACTTTGACCTCCAGACCATGGATTAAAATTCTGAGTCTGGGAAGTAAAAGGAAAAGACCCTAAGGAAGGATTCGAGTGAGGAATATGCCCACTTCCAAAGGGGAACCCTTGAAAAGAAGCTAATCCACTAGCCATAGAGGATATGGGTGCGGATGTAGTTACAGCAGTAGAAAAGGAGAAAGGAGGAATTCCACTACCGGACATTCTAAAACAAAAGGGACCAGATTTAGAAGCATGTGCTTGGGTATAACCAGAGCCAAACACAACAGCACTAGAAGAAATCGAAGATATAGCAATGGTGTCTCCTCCTTCAAATTTAGAATGATTCTGAATACTTGCAGCACTTACAGCCAAAGCTGTGTTCCCATTTGTGGCCATCGAAAGGTAAGAATGTGATGGATAAGGACTCTCAGGTCTCTCAGACTCAGGTCTGATGTACTCAATGATAAACAGAGAACTAGAAGGAAGAGGGGATGTAAGCGATTCAAGGGACTGAGGTACTTCTTCTACTTCTACTTCTTCCTTTGAAAATAAAACTCTCGAGGTGGGTGGAGTACTCCTCTCAGTATTGACACCAACACCAAGACCAGCTACAGAAACTTCAAGCCCTAACAGAGGATCTCTCTCCACTGTGTCAAATAACACCGGGTGGTAACCACCTTTTGAATTACTCCTAGGCCTTCTTGAAGAAGGCTCAGCACTCGTGGGAGACAACCCATGAAGCCATCTCGATCGACGAATCGATCGATCAGCCACTTTAAAAGATTGATTAGAATAAAAAAATTATAAATCTAAGCAAGCTAGGAGCAAAGAGCACTCACTACAAAGTCCCTAAGATATAGCCAAACAAGCGGCCTTCAAGTATTTCCGCTCCGGGTGATTAGGACCAGACACCAAAATACAGGAAAGCGAAAAATATGACCTCCCGAAATTAGTTTGTGGTAATTACGACCCAGATCCACTAGCGAAGGTAACAGAGGCAGTTACAGTGACCTCCTAACAATAGCCTTTGCCGGTGCAAGTACCCAAGCTTCATAAGGGCACCCTCTAGAAGTACTGTTGGAAGTGATACAAGGTTTTCCTCAGGTACCATGGGTATTCCCCCCCCGCAGTCACCTGTGTGATACCTAGGATGGGCAACTAAGGACACCAATCCGTATCAGCAGCCAGGCGAAATGGTCTTAGGTCAAGATTCAACAAATCAGAGAGGGGGTATCTGTCTTCTCTGCCTACACTTTCCCTCGTGCTTGACTCTCTGGAGGAGAGCTTTCTCGGTCCACCTAACGGTGTTGGATTTCTCTCATTAATAAACTTCTATGTTTCAAAATATGAGCGGCCTTGGAGAGTTAACTCTCCACTCACCTAATCCAAGGCCCTACAACCTAGCTAATTGATGTATGACACTTAAAACAAAAATTGCTAGTTGTTTTTAATTTATATCGCTTATTTTAATTGGCTGTTATTTTATGTCAAGGGCATATGGAAGTGAAACCAATGATTTTTTTATGACACAACAAGAAACCAATGAAAACCAAACTATATGCAAATGCACTGATTGCCTTTCGATGAAGAGTGATTTCTACACAGGTTCTACGAGACTATATATTTTACTTTTATTTTTAGATAACCAAACTTCACACACAAAAAATTACGAAAAAGACTAAAATTCTTATGTGCACCTAATGCAAATCACTAATGGCATGCAAATTCTAAGATACAAGATCTAAGAAAGCAAAGAGAAATCTCTAATGATACCAAGGTTCAATCACTTTTTGGAATTCAACCAATCTTGTTCCAAATCAGAAATTCAAATGTATAAAGACGCCAAAATCATACTTAACATAACATAATGAAATCAAAAGAAGACTCCCTTCCTAATCAAGTTAAGAACCTAAGAATAAAGACTTCAACAAGGCTTCAAAAGATAAAAAGAAACCATTAACCAAAACAAAAGCAATGGGAAAAAAAATGTTTTTTGTGTTTTATAAATAAAAGAGACTCCAAAAAAACCAAGAAACTATCCAATTACTGAGTCAAGAAAACTTTGAATCTCAAGCAAAACTTCAACAAAATGCCGTAAGCCAACTGTGCTACTCTCATAGCAGGACTTGTATGAGCAAGAGGAAGACAAGAAACTCTAAAAATCAACTCAGTACAATAGCATAAACTTGCAGCAAATTCAAACTCCTAAGAATCAAAAAAGACTCTTCGAAAATTGCAACAAGACCTAGTCAATGAAATCAAGAAAACCAAATGCAAAAAGAGGCAAAATCAAGATGCAAAGCAACTCACAAAGTTAGGAAAGAGAAAATGAGCAAAATCTCTCTGTCCTGAATACTCAGAACAACCAAGAATATTCAGAAAAAGATCTTGGTGCTCAAGCCAGAATTGCATGCACAATAAACGAAGATTTCACCAAATGATCCGGTCTTCAGACAATTAAGAGAGAAACAAGTATAAAACCACCTTAAACATAGTCCAGAGACTTCAAAGATATCATAGGAACATGTCACCATAGGAAAACAAGACCAAAAAAGCTTAAAACCAAAAATTTCAAAATTTACCCAAACATATGCGCTTTAGAAGTTTTACAACACGCGTGCATACATGAATGTGGTAAAGGCAACTCGTGTATATGCGGGTTTCTTTACACAAACAAGCGTATATACGTGACTGTGCAAAAGGAAAACTGCGTATGAAAAAGTAAATAAGAAAAAATAAAAAAGGTCAAGCTTGATCAAGAGACCAGGTCTTCAGTCTGACTGGAAAAAGATTTACTGAACTGGAAAAAATGATTAAAATTGTTGGAAACCTTCAAGATAGATGAAACAACCCAAAGGGAAATCACAAAAGTGTGATCCCCAGTAGAGTCGCCATTTTTGTTTCAGGAAATAAATCCCTAAAGGTTTTTGGGTGGGCAACCTTCACCGATCAGGGGTATACCATTCATGAAGGACTCACTCAACCTATCTTTTATGCTGAAACTAGATTTAACCAATTGCGGAACTTACCCGAAAGTCCTACGTTTGATGTAGATCCCGTAGGGTTCAAAATCCCAGCTACTCCTCATGCTTCGTAACTTGGAAATCAAGAAAGAACGAACACGAGACACTAGTTTTACATCATATATTTTTCCTAGATGTCAGTATAATTCATGTATAATGTCATATAAGCAATACTAAATGTTTAACTAACAATCTTCACACATATATAGACACGTGAATATTTGGGAACAAGATGGTACTTCTTATTATAAATGGCATGTACAAGAATAGAAAGTGGAAAGATCACCTGAATCCTTCCATGGCCTTCGAGTAGACCGTCCTCTGGATTCGTCCAGCCCTCACCTCGCTAGGATTCTTCCAAGATGTGTGCATATCAGATGTCATATAGGATGATGATCGTCTTCAAGGAAACAAGGGTCTCTTGAGTATACTTGGAAAGTGCAGGAGGCACAAGAACATTAGAATTGAAATAGGGATCCAACAGAGTACAATATCTATAATTTTCTCTCCCCCTTAGGCCATAAACATGTGGGGCTTTTATACTCCCTCAAAGTAGTTTTAGCAGTTGGAAACAGTTGGGCAATAGGCCGGGGTGGTTGAATTATGGGAATAACCATCACCCTGCCACAAAAATAAGGAATTTATATATTTTTTAATGATTTAAATAGCATACTCGGAAAAGTACAAATAGAATCACGTATATACGCGGAAAATTCTAGGCATAACTGCGTATGGGAATTTTAACACTGTTTTTTATGAATTTGTTCAAGTCTAGAGGGAAAGGGTGCAAAGAGACAATCATTATTCACGTGAGGGTGAAAAATTATGTTATAACACCCTTTCTCATTCTTGGAGATCTCATGTACTCTAGTCCCTCCACAAATTTTGGGAGCTAGAGCAAATCCAATGCTACCCCAACACTCAAGAAAAATCAACAAGTACTGCCCTAAATACAATCACCGATGATTGGGAGACCTTTGTCCAAAGTATCTTAGGCATAGCACAACTTAGAAACTGGGGGGACATGTAGGCAATCCTTTGAAATGAGGAGATAAGGAGAATAAACAAGATGGAATTCAACAACGGAGGAGTCAAGATTAAGAAAGAGGAGGAGGAAGATGCAACCCTAGCATCTAAGGGACATAAGCAACAAGGGAAGAAGAAGAAGGACCTATCCAAGGTCCAGTGCTTCATATGTGGCGAATTGGGGCACTTCACCAATACTTGTCCTAAGAAGAAGGGAAAGGAAGATTGAGATTCCAATGCAGCAACAGTGAAAGGATATGACGACAACAATGATGATGTGGCCATGAGTGCTCATGTACCTCGAGAGAAGAGGTGGGGCAACATAGATCTTTAGAGTGAGCTACAAATGGTGGGTGGTGGGATCCTTGAGGTGCAAAAAATCTTGGATCACATACAAGCTATGGGAGCCTTAATACAGTAGCAATATGGCTAGAGTCAGTGGACGCAAAGGATCATGGAGAGGCACAAGGCAATGCTTGAACGCTGAAGATTGGAGTAGCACAGAGGAGATGCAGTCATAGCGTGGAAGCAGCAGCATATAAGCTGATGGGATTTCAATAGTGCAGAGGTAGTACAGAGTAGCAAACAACGTGGAGCTTCAGAGGGTCAATGCAGAGTAGCAGCAGAGGGTGCTTCAGTGATGAGATACAGCCATACTGACTTGTATATCAGTTGTTGGGTGATGTCTTTCAGTTGCTTACTTATCAACAACTAAGGTGTATTGCAACAGTTAGCAGTGGCAGTGCTATACACAGCATGATGTAGCAATTTGAGAGGGAGTTGCAGTACATATGTGGCAGAGTCATGGGCAGTAGTACAGAAGGCAACAACACAGTGGATGGACTCTTGAGAGAAGCTGGCCAACCATCAGTAGCACAGGGGACCGATGCCAGAGATCAGAGTAATGCTTCTGGAGTGAAATGTTGCTAGAGCACATTCCTAGCTAGGAGGGAGTGTTAAGATTTTGGGTAGCATCGGATGTGCTCTAGCTCTAAAACTTTGTGGAGGGGCTAGAACACATGACATATCCAAGACCCAAATATTATTTGGAGAAATTCCACTCGATGTAAAAGTTATTCAAATAATTAAATTTTTTAATGAGGACTGTTGGAGCTCCCATGTTTGTCCAGATTGGCAAGAACAAAGATGAGACAACATCATAACCACTTTGGGGCCTTAGGATCTAGCCCTCCTGGACCCGGAGAGGGATCTCTCCAATAAGACAAAGAATGATATATCTTTGAAGCTCAAAAAGAGATGTTAGGCTAGGTATGAAGCACGAGGGGGTTTTCAAATGATTGGATCGGTTATCGGTTGGGTCATGAGATCATAGACCAAGAAAGCAATGGGAAGACAAGAGTAGAGTAGTAGGACGTTTCGGCAAAAGGGAAAGAGTCAAGACTGTGCCATCCATTGGGCTATGGAGTCGTTAAAGGAGATTACTCGCAAACAACTAGCCAAGGCTTTCATAGGGCACATCATCTATACTAAAGGATCTTTGAGATAGATGATGGAATGGAACAATAAGGAGAGAAAGGTGAAAAAAAAACAGCAGCCTAAGATCAGACCAGAGGTCATCTAACTCTAGATCTGCATTGGCATACTCTCGAAGGAGAAACAATAATATTTAAACACAGAACCGGGACTGAGATCAGAGAAGGACTTTTAACCTTCAATTCTTTGACACCGGCTCACGGGATCTTGGAAAGGTCAATCTGTTGAACAAGGACCCCAGTGGATAGGGCTTACACTAAATCCCCGGTATCCCAAATCCTTTGGATTAAGTCTCAATGAGAACAACTAAGCAACAAACTCCGAGTCCACACATCAGCTAGCATGGAATAACAACTGCTACACTGGTTAGACCGCGAGAATCTGCCCTCAGCTTTCACTATCAGCAGAAAACATTGAAGGTAGGGAGAGCAGAAACATAGGGTACCATGCAAAGGTAAATCCTATGCCAGATTTTTGATGCGTACCAGAAGAAATGAACAACATGGAAAAAATGTAATAAAACAATGTAAGAGAAAACATCACCCGTAGTAATAGACCAGGATCCTATGAAACTTTCTTGAATAATTGATGCAAATCCAGTCACATACACTGAGCTCAATAGCTGATTATAGACTCAAATTTCTCCTCTCAGCCTACTACATTACAAACTACTCTGTTACTCTTTCCCAAAACTGTTTCTAACAGTAAAAAATGAATCCCTACAACTACAACGACGATAACACAATCCAACCCTTTACAATGTGTTCTCTGGGATTCTTTATAGGGAAAATGGATAGCAGGAGTAGGTGATATACATTAAATAGATTCATTAATACAGAGTGGAGGAGGTGTTTCACGCCACTCTGCTTAATAGCTCTGCGCTGTACTTGGTGGTCTGGTCTGGAGTCTTTGTCAGGTCGGATTTGACCTCTGATGTTTCTTTGAAGCTCTTTCTGGCTGTAAGGCTCTCTGTTTCGTTCTCTGAAGCAAGTAAGGTGACTGAAGGTCTTATGGGCTTCCATACCTCCATTATTGTTTCCCTGACAGTATTTGGAAGTTTTCTATCAGTGAGATGGCCTTTGGGAGCTCGGGGAGGCATGGAGACTTCTGTCGGAGGGCGTACTATTCTAAGAAAATGTCTTGCTGGTGCTGAGAGCAAATATGGATCGTTTCTTGTGTTCTTTAAATCTTCATATTGCGCCTTAATCCTTTGATCTCGAGACTAGGTGCTAAATATTCAATTAACTGGCTTTAATCCACCTAATCCGTCTCTGCTGCTTCACTAAGCCATTACTGTAATGGCCTCTCTATGTTCTGATTCACAGTGACTGCGATGGAGTGAATTCACCACTCTATATACCCTGCACAGTAAAATAAACCAACTATAAAACCCAGGGGTGGTAGAAAGGATGTTGTGAGGCCTAAAAGAATAGTGGTGCAACTGTGGAGACAGTGGCTGTAGAGGAAGTAGGTGGAAATGCAGTGAAATGGAGGTTTGGTGGAAGAAAGTAGGTAGACCGTTGATCTGGCTGAGATGGACGGCTGAGATCTAATAGGAGGGGAGTGATGGGGGGGGGGGGACCTGAATCCGATGGTCGATGGAGTGATTGGCTTTGGACCGTCGGATCTATGAGAGATCAGCGGCGGCGACTGAATTGGAGGAGCCAAATCGGGGAAAACATGGTGGAATGAGGGCGAATCCCGGCCATTGGTTCTTGTGGATTCAACAGCCGGGATCACATCGGAGAATCGCGATCAGGAGGGACGGAGGATGGCATAGTTTAAGACTTGTGATTGCGATCAGAGTGAGGATGCGAGGGCCGTCGAATTAAAGTGAATCGGCGGTGGGCATGTAATCGAAGAGGTGACGAAAGGGAGGTGCGGGAGTGATGGGACTTGCGACAATCGTCGGATCTATTTCAATCGACGGAAAAAAACAACTCAAAGTCGACAGAGTAAAACACCATCGCATCGAAACTTCGGGCTTTATAATGGAAAGCATGTCCTACTTCGATTCTCCGATGCGATTGGTGCTTTGGACTAGTGCTTGGTCTTAGCGCCCGAGCTTATGGTGGGGAAGTGGTTAAGGGACTAGCCGAAAGGGGCTAAGCCTGTCATAGGGTAAAATATGGGTTTTTAGCCAAAAAGAGGGTTTTAAGGCTAAAAGAGGGAATCAGTAGATAGAATAAGGGGATATCAAACCAAGCAAAGGATATTTGAAAGGTTTAAAGGGAATTAGAAAGGGGGAAAAGGTGATGAAAACAAAGGTTTAATCGGGCTGAGATAAAAGGAAAAATGGGGGCCTTTTGGCATCTTCTTCACAACAGAGAGACTTTTAAACCGGGAACAGCAATGAGGATTTATCAAAAGGTAAAGGCACAGGAGGCTTCAAGGATGATGTGTTTTCGAAGGAGATGCATTCCTTGAAGGCTCAGAAAACATTTTAGCCCCTTGTTTTCTTGTCAAACAATTCATAGGGGGTTAACAAGGACCCTAAGTCTAACTTAGGGAAATTAAAAAATTAAAGTGAATTAATTTACACATATGGTGAGATTGTTCTAATTGACGTGGATAATGCTTTTTATAATCTTAGTCGTTGATTAGAAATTAGATCATGGTCATTGATTTCTCAACGAGAATAGTATTAAAGGAAGGCTTGGGGTCAGTTGGAGAAGACACACATGATGGAAAAACTTGAGCTAAGTCAAAATTATGGGTCGCGGTTTGCTGGGAATTTTTGAGTGAGATTGCAGTGCTAGTGAGGGGAATATCGACAAGGGATATTCTGATCTGAGGCCAAGGATACATAAGCAGAGAGGAAAAATTGTACAAGTAAGCACAGAGGCTAGCAGGAGGGACGCAACCTAGCCAGGCTGATGCAGAGACAACGTAGGGGCTAACACAGGCCCTTCTGAGTGATGTAGAGGCAACATTGGGCCCTTCAGGGTGATACAGGGGCAGTGTGAGGCTTCAAGGGCTGCCGTAGAGGCTGGAGAGACAACGTTGGGGTTTCTGTGGGCCATAAAGGGCTCATATTCAATAATTCCCTTGAGGGTTTGAATCAACCATATTTTCTATCTCCAAGTGATAAGGTACAACTGTCGTGATAATATATGTTAGGAAAACCACTACTGGTGCCCATGATGTATTCTGATTCTACTTAATAATAAAAACCTCTAAGAGTTGTTTCACCGGTTTTCTCGCATTGAGTTTTTCTGGGGACGTTTGTCCGAAAAATCATGTGTGTCCTTTGTCATACGTGCATTATGTTTCAGTAAATGATATGTATATATGTGTAGGTTACAGTTGTGTTTACTTTGATGTTTTTCTAAATACTTGAGTTAAATAACTTGTTAATTAAATAAAACAAGTAGGAGAAATAAATCAATATACTGCAATAGGGTTTCTATGTTCAAAAATTTTCACAATAGTACCTCGAAAGGAATTGGTCCCAATCAACTCCACTGAAAAACCCAAAAAAAGTGTGAATTTCTAGTTCAATTTACCCAATGCATTGCCTGGATAATTCACCCCCGCAACCCCTCCAATCCACCAAATGAGCTCACAAATTTACTAGAAAATTCTAAAACATCTTCCCTGCAATTACCCAATCACCAAACCACCAAAAATCACTACCAAAAACTCCCTTGTCTGCCTCCACCTAGGAATCGCGCATGCCCTACTCAGCTCTAATTTATCCAGAAAGGACATTGCCCCTAGAAGAATTTTCCCAAATGCCACTAGTTCTCCCCAACGTCCTCTATTGCACAGAAGTGAGATAAGCCTCCAATTCCATGCCTAAGAAAATCTCCAAGTGTGATAATTAACTCCCATAGCGTGGCACTCTAACAAAGAAAGAGCTAAGAATTCTGCTTGGAATTGCTTTTTCTAAAAACACTTGATCACCCAGCTGAACAACTGAAGCTAACACTTGGTTGAAAATTCAAATTGACAAAAATCCTTGTTGTCTCTCAAATTGTACATGCATAGTGCGCCGACTCATGGCAGGGGCTGTCAATTTGATCCACGTCCACTCCGTTCTAGTTGTCTCCCAACAACATATGATGAGGTGTAGTCCCTATGGAATGAGAGGATGCGAGACTTATTGGCAACCAACATGTCCGGGAGACACGATTGAATGGACTAACCACTTGGTTGATTTAACAATTTTTAATGATCAAATTAGATTAATATGTGAGACTAATGACTTATGGATTCAACCACTTCCTTTATATCGATTAAATACCAAATGAACAGATAAGAAATCGCTGCTTAAGATGATTATCTATCCTATATGAGATGCAAGCCCTAAATCTAGGTGAGATGAAAAAATCTTGGTTTATTTTAATTATATGCCTAGTTAAGTATATCATTTAATCCTCGGTATTTTGAGGCCAGTATCTAGAGAAGGTTGTAGAGATAATTCAAGGAAAAGAAAGCAAAGGCTTGTTTAACGATACCTCCCCTTGAAATCTAACCACCTAGTGCCTCCGACACTGTAGAGACTGTGGCTCTGACTACTGCCAGGTCACTGTGTCAATCACTAGAGAGGGTCTTGTTACCCACCACTTCGTGGGTGATATCCCAAGGAGAAATTTTTCTCCATGATGGACCTCAGCCAGCAACCAACAACCCCTTGCAACCTCCTACTAGCACATGTTCCATGTCTCTACCACCTAAGCCAACCATGTGGTCCCTCACCCACCTATATTGATCATATATTTGAAGGTGGGCGTCCCGAATCTAAAGGTATTTCTTGTCATTTGGTTTTTGAGTATTGGGTTTACTTAACATGGATACTTATGAGTATGGATTAATGGGGGGATTCGGTGGAAAGAGTGGGCTTAGTTTGTGCTCTTTTCCCCTTGATCTCTATTGGATGTTACCCTTGAATCTTAGTCCCATGGGATCTCCTTTATTGACCATTCAGTTCTAGGGTGGTACTATTTTGGAAACCCCAACTTTTTGTGCATGGTACCACTCCCTCATCCGCATATATCACTCCCTTTCCATTCACTATACCCACATTCATCATTTCTCCCACCTCGGTGTTGGGGTTCTCATGTTTTGGCAAGGTTGGCAATACCAAAAGATGAGACAACATAGAACCACTTTCAGACCTTAGGATCTAGCCCTCCTAGGTCCAGAGAGGGATCTCTCTATAATAGTCGAGGTATATGGCTTTGAAGCTCAAGTTTAAGATATTAGGCTAGTTATAGGCATAGGGTTTGTTTGTTTGATTTAGAGCTTGGTTGTTGAGAATCAGGAAGGAAGGGTTCACCCTGAGACAAGGCCGGGCAACAAAGGATATATACAAAGGAGAAATAGTCCATGGAATACCAAGTCCATTGGGCAATGGAGTCAAGAAAGGATTTACTTGCTACTCAACATGCAAGCTTTCAGTTGGGCTAGTCATCTAAAGCCTTGGATCCTAAAGTGATAAGGTGGTATGGGACATCAAGGACTGAAAGAAAAAGAAAGAGAACCATCTAATTATGTCTATAGATCAGGTCAGAGGTCATTTAACTCCAGACCTGCTTGGACACAATCAAGGGTAGCACAAGGGTACTTGGAAAGGCTTAATTGGAATGGAAAGATCCTAGTGAGGTAGAGGCAAAGTTCTAAGCCTCCCAGTGTTCTCAACGCATTCAACTAAATCCTAACAAGCACATATGAACATAGATTCCATCAATCCATACATCAGGGAGCAGGTAATAACATCCACTACACTGGTTAAATCAAATGAAATCAATATTAAGATACACATATAAGTAGAAAACATATAGGGTTGGGAGAGCAGCAACATAAGGCACCTAACATGGGTGAATCTTATGCCAAATTTCTAATGCGAGCCAGAAGAACTGAAATGAAATGAAATAAACACAGAGATATAAAAACATCACCGCAGCTTTAGATCAGGATCCAAAGAAATGTGCTCATCATATTAAATATCAACACCAATCAGATACAACATAGCCAATAACTTGGTCATTCAATCTGAATACATCTCACTCGGCCAGCCTATGTTACAATTATACATAGAGTTCTTATCTTAGGAGGAACTGATTGCATCTCTCTGATAACTCATCAACAACCTTTACAACAACTTCCTCATATTTTTTATAGTTGAAAAAGAGCAGAGGAAGTAGGTAGAACACTAAATATAACATTAAATTCAGAAAAGAAGGAGAGGGCCGAAGCCCATTCTGTTTTGAACTCTGAGCCTTAATTTTTGGCACTCTTTGGAGAAAAGAATGGTCTTCATCAGGCTTCATTAATTCCAAGTATGTCTCAGATGCATTCTGGTTTGCTGTACTTTGTAGTACCTTTGGTGAATAAACAAAATGGCAATGAAAAACGGAATGGTCCGCCGTACTTGAGCAGCAAATGCTCTGATCTCCTTGGACTACGTTCTGAGCGGAGATCTCCTCTGGAGCACAGCATATAATCAACGGTAGGGGCAATCCATCCTTCTTCGGAAGAATACATTCTGCTGGTGTGGAAACCTGCCCTTCATTAAATTCCTTGCCTCTGTCAGTGGGAAACTTACTGCTGTATCCATACTGTGTAATTATGGCGGTGTTTCAACTCTTGTACTTTGCAGAAACTCACAACTGTGTATAGACAATCAATGCAATGGAAGACTGGTGGAGCGGAGGGCGAAAAATATGATAGCGTGGCGGGGGAATGATGGCTTTCACCAAACAATGGTGACAAAATGCAATGAACTGGTGAAGACTTACGAATAATAGGGTTTGATGGCAGGATGCAGCGCAAACCGTTAGATCATGGCCTGGGAGCAAAGATCAACGGTGGGGATTGAGCAGCGGAATGATATATGAAAGTGGGCGGAAAAAATTGCGAAACATAAGACTTTAGTGTAAAGTCTTAGACTTTGGACTTCGAACAAAATACAAAGAAATGTGAAGGGAAGGCAGTCAAATGCGATGAGGAGGAACCCAGCCGGAGGAGGATGGCGATTTGCTTTGAGCCGTTGGATCTTAAACCCAACGTTTGGCCACGATTTAGTTGGGGAATCGCAATCGCGATGGACGAGAGGGACGCATACTTATAACTTACGATTTCGATCGAGGAAGGGGAAACGATTGGGAAGTGCGATGACGGTTGGGTTCACAAGGGAATCGACGGTGGAGAATTTGTGACGCGATCGCATCGCATCGCAAATATTTGCGATGGAACGATCGAATGAACAAGTGAAAATGCGATCATGAGATGAGTGCGATCTGCGATGGGCGGAAAGTGCGACGTCACGATCAGATCGCATCGCAAATATTTGTGATAGATCGCTCGAACATGAACATGTGAAAATGCGATGTGCGTTTTGCGATGAAAACAACGGCGGGTTACATATTATATAACATGAACTTTACAATAGAGTTTATTTGTAATACATGGCGGGGTATGGAAAGGGGGAGTGGTTATAAAATATTTGGAAAGAAATTAAAGGGGATTTTTGGGGGGATTTGAAAGGTAAGAAAGGAAATAGAAGGGGAGACAAAGGCGAATAAAATAGAGGCTAAGTGGGGGTGAAATAAGGGGAAAGGGAGGCCCTTGGGAATTTCTTCACAAACACAGAGGTTTTATAAGGGAAATCAGCAGAGGGGATTTTATCAAAGGACAACAGGCACAAGGAGGCTTCAAGGATGATGTGTTTTCAGGGGAAGTGCATTCCTTGAAGGCTCGACAACATCTTAGCCCCTTGTTTGCTTGTCGTTTGCCATCTGGCATTAGATATCGCTAGTACGGACTTGTGCTCCCCATATCGTTGCATATATAAAGGGAGACCCTCATAGGTTGCAATCCTTTATCCATAGGAAGCCGAGTATTTCGCCCTGTAACCGTGATACACCGAACACATCATTCGGGGAGACTGCCTGTGCGTACGTTAAGTCCTTGGTCATTTCTCTTTCATTTGATCACCAAGGTGTATATTGCAATTCACGAGAGCTTGGTACACCCTCTTTCTTAGAGTTTCCGAGTAGTCATTTTGATCTTTCCGTGACTCTTTTAAAATTTGAAAATATCATGGAGCACTTGTCCTTTCAATCTCGTACAAACTGAAAGTGACTAGAGTCACCTTTTGTCCTTTTCTCGACTCTTAAAATATGAAAAGGCAGATTTTTGTTTCAGTGTCATAAAATTAATTACCCATGATTACGCACCCATTAAAGTTATTTTCTTGGCCTGTTCATAAGTGATTCCTTAGTAATTTGTCTTAAAGCCTCGAATTGTTCATATCTTTTATCTCCTTCTCTTTGAGACAAATTCACAGAGGCAGAACCACCAGTTTCATCGTCCTCTTCATTACCTCGTAGTGAAGAACCTTCTCCCGGAGTTTCTTCGGAGACATCTCTATCTGTTGGGACTCGAGGCTTCTGGTGTTCCATTGTTCTGAGCGTTCAACCTCTTGCCACTTGATCTCCCCCTGAGGAACCATTTGATATCAATTGGCAACCTCCGAACGCTTGGGCATTTTTAAGGGAAGATCCCCCTCTACCCTCGGAACCTCTTGAGTCACCATTATCACGTGCTTTACTTGCCACCACTTGTCGCATTTTCGCCGACAACATGTCTTCATCTGATATGGATGCCACGAGTCTTGTTAGTAGTGAAGAGACTTATGTTTCTACGGGAGAATATCAGTTCCCTCCGGAGAATTTTCTTCATGTCACGACTCAACCTTCCTCTCAACCTTAAACTCTCTCGACTGGTTATTGTTATTTTGGTCAATTAATATCTGGTGCTACATCTTTGTATCAGAATCTGATATGTTCAAGTACAACGGCTTCTTCTGTGGGGTCGTTCGTGTCAGGGCCATCCTCTTCGAATCCCATTGTTTCGACAATGGTTACATCTGTCCCAACCCAACCCACTATTTGTGTGGCTTCCTCCACACCATTCACTAGTGTGATTCCATCATTACCATCATCTTCTGTTGTTCATGGGACGCATCCAAATGCTTCCGCGGTGTCTGTTGGGCCCATTGTGAGTGGATCACAACCTAACGTATCAGGAGTCCATCAACCTATTGGCATGAGGACTATCCCCTCTAATCCTATTCCAGGAGGTCTAAGATACGACCAATATATGCTAGCTATTCAACATCAGAACTACCTCCCTCAGGGTTCTCAACAAATTCTGACTCAAACCAACCCACTGCAGTACTATGATGTGTTTGGAAATCACATCTATTACTATGGGCCCGTTCCACAAGGTCCATTGTATGTTCAAACGCCACAACTACCGGTTAACCCCAACCAATTTACGTACCTACAGGGAAAACCCTATGGTCCATAAGGACAACCCTCTCAAGAACAACCTTTGGTCCAACAGGGACAACCATACGGTCCTGCTGGTTAACCTTATGTTTAGCAAGGAGCACCTTATGTTCCTCAGGGGCAAACCTATCTACCTCAGGGAAAAAATTTTGTGCAACTGAACCAGCCTTACGTTAAGTAAGGCCCATCTCTTTTACAACAAAGCCAAACCTCCACTAGTCAGCCAGGCCAACCTGGTCTTCAGGGGAAACCTAGCTCATCTCAACCTTTAGGTAAACCTGGTCTTTAGGGGCAACCTGGTCTACTTCCTTCAAGCCAAATTGCACCCTAGCAATAGCCTATTCAACCTCAACATCCGGGCCAACTTGCACCCCAGGGAGAGCCTATGTAGCCTTAGGGCCAACCTTTCATTCCTCAAGGTCAAACATTGACAGTACAAGGTCTGCCCCAAGGCACTACTTACATTCCACAACAAAATATATATGTTGCTCAAACAGGACCTCAGTGGTTCACTCAGAATCAATACCCTAGTCCTCAACTGGTTTATGGGTAGAATTATAAAAATTATAACCCCTATGCGCAAAATCCTCCCGGATAGAACATATGGGCTCAAAATTTATCCCGGCTTAGTTGGAACCCCAACACAGGTCTCTATCAAAGGACTGTAACGCCTTTCAATCTGAAATTTCCATTCCTTGCTACACTGGAACTGCCTGATGTGTCAAAGTTAATGAATGATCCCATCCTTCATAATCCATATTGGCCCCCAGTTCCTACAAATATCCCTGGCGATTGTCCCAAGTTTGAAGGCAAGTCCGGAGAAGACCCCTCGGAAGATGTTATGACATACCATCTATGGTGCTCCTCTAACTCCTGGGTTGATGATTCGATTCATTTATGTCTTTTCCAAAGGAATCTCACTAGTGCCACTGCAAAGTGGTACATTGAGCTCTCTCGTGGCATCTTTCAAGATTTCAAATCTCTAACCATGGCATTTCTCACACACTTTCAGTTACCAGTTCGTTATGAAACTAGGATGCACCTCCTAACATCCTTGAAACAAGATCAAGCCACTCATATCTCTAATAATATTCATGAATGGAGGCGTCATTGTTGTTTGATCCAGTTTGAAATCCCTGATCAACTTCTGACTGATTGGTTCAATACCTCTTTTATCGGTCTGATTGCTAAGGACATCACTATGGGTGCATGTGTTATTGAGGAACAAGCCATCGCTCGCACCCAGTACCTCGATCTCGTGTACTCTCAATCTGGCACACTATATGAACTCTTGCCCGATGCTCCACAACATGGGACTTCCAAAGCACCAGTGACACCATCCGTCAATGGTATCATTGGTTCTGTGTCTCAGACTTCTCATAAGTCTTATCCCAATTTTGTGAACCAAAAATCTACTTCTTCCACCAATACTGCTTCTCAGCCACCTCCTAATTCTGGCAAAGTAAATTTCGTACAGTCCACTCTGGCGAATAAAGCTTCTAAAGGTAAGAAAAAGGGTAAAGGTAAGGCCAAAGATGATACCTCGAAATAGGATTGTCCTAAACCCAATGTTGATGATGGATTGAAATGTAAACTGAAGTACCCTTGTCTAATATGTGACGATAATTACACCAAGGACTATCCACGACGGGTAGAGGTGAGTCGGCTGCTCAAAGTCACCCAAGTAATTCTGGGTGTTCTTAAAGAACCACTCCCATCGCAGCACTCTCAGATGGTGGAGAAACCTCAGTCCTCTGACCCTTTTGGCTCTTAGGTTTTCATGATGAATGGTGTTGCACCCATATATATTGCTACTAGATCGAAATATTATACTGAACCACGTCAGGAAACAGGGAAAGAGATTGTGGATGGTTGTTACAGAGCAATTTGTCACCGTCCCTGTACTCCTTGTGTACTTTCCAAGCATGGAATACATACCCCTGAAACACATTTTGTCTGCCAAATCATCTCCCTTTACAAATTTTCTAAAATTTCCTTGTAAAAACCTCATTTTCAAGGTTGGCACTTTCTCTCAGTGTCTGACCCACACCAATAGCACACTGAGACCCGTGCTGATTGGTGCTTTGTCTTAATGTTGGACCCATGCCGATCCTATTTTGGAAAGTTTTTTAAATAGAAAGGAAGCTTCCATGACTAGAAGCTTCACGAGGTGGTGAGCTGGAAGTTTGTTTTGAGGATATGGCTGAGGAATTCTCCTTTGGGCTTCTTGTTCCCAAGAAATAGGAACTAATCCAAAGGATAAGCTATTTTCCCATCATTTGAGGGCCCATAACCTCCTCCTCCATTGTTATATAAGGAGACCTCCTTTAGCTCTACAAACTTAGTTAGGGATGATAGAAAGGAGAAGCAATTATAGCTTCGGGAGAATAGTGCAGAGTGTGATTATTTTTGTGTGTTGGGAACATAGTAAGATCTTGGACCTTTGTGTGTGAGGGTGTTGCAAACGTGCTTGGATACAGACCTGTTGAAGGAGAGCCTCAACATTAGGGCTTGGTTGTAAACTCCCCTTGTTTTTATCATAATAAAATGCATTTGATGTTTATCTTCCACTCTTGTTTACATATATAATGATATTTCTAGCATTCCTTGATCAGATAGATAGATTGTAATTGCTTTATGTTTGTCATGATGTTTCGCTTGTCGTGATGTCTTGACTGTCTGTATAGGTAATTGAACGTTGGAAACAACGTGTATCGATCTTGAGAAGAGCGACATATCAATTAGCTTCGACAGAAGATGACAACATAGCATCAGGACAAGGTAGGCCATCTTATTTGCTCTAAATTTCATTTACAATCTAGGAAGTTAGATGTTAGTATGTTCCCGTAGTTGCTAGAACCATCCTAGGGCTAGAGGGATCGCCTATGTCCGCAGAGGGGATTTACCTAGAAAAAAAATTGGCAACTCCATTGGGGAGTTTCCTTTGAGTTTGTCACTCTTTGAGGTCTTAGTCATTCGACGAGTTTAGTCAAACAACCATTTCCCTATTTGTTCCTATGTTTTTCATCAATTACGTTCTTTTAGTTTTTGCTTGAAGTGGTGAGTCTGGTCTTGGTTGGGAGAAAGTATTTTTTTTTTCTTTTTCAGGCATTGGCTCTTTTATTTTTCTGACAGTCATGCCGATTGGCACTAGTTGTCAGTTAGCAATTCGTACCAATTGGCGCTAGTTTCACCCACAAAAGTCGTGCCAATTTCAGGGTGTGTGAAAAATTAATATTTTTTCCCTAAATCCTTCACCAATGTGTCTTTCCCTTCTGGTATTTTTCTCTATATGATTTATATGTTCTCCCCTTCACTCAAGTGGGTTTTATTGGCTTGTTGGTTTTGTTTTTTGGTTGTTTTTCCTGTTTGGACTCGCATCCTTGCATCCTAGTTTTTCTAGGACTGTGCATCAATTGCCTGGTTGCATGCTTCACGAGACATCACCTTGCTAATTGAGTTAGTCTCCTTTCTTGGTGAGCCATCTCTAGTTGATTGCCTTTTTCTTTTTGGTTGATTGAGTGTTCAAGTTTCAAGTGTTTGTCTCAGTTCATTTGGTCTACTTGTTCACTTGTGAGCATAGATTACATTGCTCATTGTTGAACTGAACGGTCTTCTTTCTATGATTGCTTGGTGCAAAATGGAATGAATGCCTTGTTTTGATCCCATGATTTGGAATTCCTCTTTGTGCTTGAACTCATATGTCTTGTAACCTTTTGGGGAATTTTGTTACAAAGTGTTTAAAACTACGATTTCATTCTTAGTGTTTATTTGTGTTGAACACCTAATCCTCTATGGGTAGGTGTTGAAGGCGAAGAGTCACAAAGGAGTCCAAGTGACCTTGGAAGATGAATCCAAGGGTCACACCATTGTATTATAAATGTACATATATGGTGAATAATATGAGTATCTCATGCTTATCTTTCTATGTGTGTGTTTAGTTTCTTCATACACCATGTGTGTGTTTAACATGGTATCAGAGCGGGCGAATTCTGACACTGCTCCAATTTGAGCCACTAGTCTTTGTGGCCTTTACATCAAGCTTAATTCCGTAAAGAAGAATACCAAATTTTCCATCTCTTCTAAAGGACCTGTAGCTTTGAGGAATCGGACAAGGAATACATATGGAGTTGGGACTGTAAGGTAAAATTTCAGTTTGTTGATCATTGTTTTATCCATGTGTGTTTAACAGCTAAATTTTTGCTTCTACTGTTGCTATGGCCCCCAAAAACTATTCTATGCAATTACCCGCCTTTGGTAAAATGGTTTTTGATATTACCAAATCTGTCCACCATATTACCAAATCTTTCCCTCTGGTATAGAAGCTCATGAACCGAATTCATTCGCATCCTCTGTTATTTTAACATTTAAATCACATTATGGCTGTGGTCAGGGGTATGTTGAACTGTGTTATGCTTTATTTTTTCCCTTCTGGATTTGATCCGCATGGCCTCCACTTGAGCTTATCCAAAGCTTTGTGGATTATTGAAGTTTATGAGTCTTGTCAGCTAAGTCAACGGTGAAATGGGCAGTAGCATTCTTTTATGCGAGGTCTAGGGAAATGTGAAAAATGACAAGTTTTCCAAAATCAATATTGCACATTTTCTAAAGTTCAATGTTTGGAATGTGAAGTATATTAAAGGAAAATCGGAAGTCGGAGTTTAAGTGCGTCTGGCCAAGAAAGTTACTACGCTCAGTACATTCCTCGCAATCATCTGATGGATCATAGATCTTTATGCTTGCATTTTTTTTAAAGTCTAAAGGCCCCAATGCCCAGCCTAAAGTAGAATCCTCTCCCTCTCTGGCACCATTGACTGTAATAATAGTCATTCTCAGATCCTTCGTGCTCATGTACCAATCCAAAATGTTCACGCAATTGTGTACCCATTCAAAATGTTTGCACCCATGTTGAGAATTTCCTATTTTGGCTACCTAACTCACCTGTCATACAATCAGGGTGCGTATATCTTTTCTTATGCTAGAAAACTAACAATGGAGCGTTGCTACTTTGGCCTTCCCATCTCTGAGTTAAGAAGGACCGCAACTGTATTTAACAAAATCACGCATTTGGCACAACACAGATATATCTAGTGGGATTTCTAAAGCATCTCCTTCACAGTGCTCCACTCTCACTCCACCACGAGAAGTGGAAGCGACGGGAAGGCGTAGGGACTGCGAAGAGGTGTGCGGGCAGCCAGAGAGGTAAGGATGAGTGCCACGCTGAGTCAAGAAGGGACTGATGACAGTCAACTAGACTGCGTAGGAGACAATTTGCGTGTTTGCAATTCTGAGTGAACCAGTTCAGTCGGGGGTGGTGGAAATTCTGACAGAGTGAAGGTGATTGTGTGTTTCCAAATCACTCAGCAAAACAATTTGCCTGTTTTCAATTATAATTCCAAGAAACAATTGTGGTTTTTCAATTCTGAGTTGATAGCATTGCAATTCTAAGTGAAACAATTGATAGCATTACAATTGCAAGTGAAAAATTGTGGTTTTGCAATTCTGATTGAAACAAGTCGGGGCTTGCAATTTGGTGAAGATAATTAATAGAAACGAAGTGAGTGTTTGCATGATATTACAGTGGAATTGCAGTGAAAATAATTAGTGGAAATGAAGTGAAGTGCGTGTTTGCAATTCAGTGGAAAGAGTTAGTATTTGCAATTCCAATCAAGCTTTTGCAATTTCTCCCAATTGATTGGTAATTTATTCAACCATTTTCAATTCATTGGTGTAATTAATTCAACCATTTTCAATTCAATTCGAGTGAAGTGAATTGAAGAAAATGTGTGGGGGAATTCATTGGTAATTAATTGAACCATTTTTCAATTAAAAAAATAATAATAAAAAAATGCTAAAATTGTAGTAGACATTTTGAAGAGGACTGATTTGTTTACATTTTAAATGGGTGCAGTATCGATTGAACCTGACACCCTTCATTTATTTAACTTTGAGTTGTTGATAAAATGGCTAAAATAAATGATGCATTAGAGTTTTTGAATAACCTCATTCATTCCAGTGTTCATGATATGGTAAAAATAATCAAGAATGCTCTTTTTAATATTCAAATTTGCTTGCAAGATGCACAAGACAAGATTGAGTTTTTTCAGTTGGAGTCTCAGCCTTAGCAAGATGAGATTCAAAAAAAGATTCATCATTATGAACCTATTTCTATTCAGAAAATTGAGAGAGACTCCGATCAACAGCAAGAATATAAAGTTGCAGTCGATTCACATTCAGTTCCTTGTACAAGAGCAGAATTACATGCAGATGCAGCAGCTCACTCTGCACTTCCCATGCCCATCATCATACCTTGGGAAGAGCTTTTCCACAACAAGCACAAAAATGGTCTTGGATATGACAAGGATGTGTCCTTTCATATTCCAGACTACTCCAAGCCCATCAAATTTTAGAGTGCCAGATTTGTTTATGACAGTTCACCTGCAGCTGTTCCAGATCCTGCTCCTCTTCCACTGCAACAAAAAAAACAAATTGTAAAATGCCAACACTGTGATCGAGTTGGCCATATGAAATATCACTGTTTTTATCTTCACCCATGTAAGCACTGTAGTATACACACCCATTATTCACACATATGCTTCAGAAACAAGCCTCATACAAGAACAAAGATTCATCTTGGATGGATCGCTTCTTGGCAATGGGCATCAACAACCAAGAAGATGTTTAAGTCACATGTTAGAACTTGTTCTCGAATATTGAACAAACTTACAGTTGAGTTTTTGCCATCATCTCACCTTGTACCTGAAAGGGGGGAAAATGGTGGTCATCTACAAGCTTCGACGCCAGATCAAGTGAACCTGAGCCACAATTTGTCATTCCAGATTCATAATTGTAGCCAGAGACACAACAGTTCAAGTGAGCCTGAGCCACAACCTGCCGTTCCAGATTCAGAGTTGTAGCCAGAGACACGGATGCCCATGAGCATGCCTTTGGTTGATGGATAGCCTTAAACCATCCATGTGAGGTTGATATTCTTCCTCTTTCAGAACACTTCCTCTAGCAGAAGACTTCAGCTTCTTGCTAGCTTTGGAAGAGTTCTAGGAAATGCATCAAGCATTCCAGTGTTGGTGGTCATCCTTAAACCATCACAGGTTGTATACTTCCCTTCTTTTAGGTTGAAGGTCTCCCTCTTCAAATATGAGGGACACTTCCTCTAGTAGAAACCCTTAGCTTCTTACTAGTTTTGGAAGAGTTCCGGGAAATGCAATAAGCGTTGCGTTCCAGTGTTGGTGGTCATCCTTAAACCACCTCTTTATGCCAACATTTCATAGAGTTGATTCAGCCTAAGTGTTGCCATGCATATTTTACAGATTTGTATTACAACTCTCTCCTTGGACTCACACATACCCCTTTGGATTAAGGGGGGGAATGTTGAACACCTAATCCTCTATGGGTAGGTGTGGAAGGCGAAGAGTCACAAAGGAGTCCAAGTGACCTTGGAAGATGAATCCAAGGGTCACACCATTGCATTATAAATGTACATCTATGGTGAATAATATGAACACTGAATGCTTATCTTTCCCTTTGTGTGTTTTATCTTCTCATAAACCATGTGTGTGCTTAAAAGTTTGCATCTCTTTTGCATTCATCCTTCCATTAAGGAAATTTGTGTTCATTTAGTTTTTGTCTTAGAGTTTTCTTTTCGTTAAAATGCATTAGATCACATTGCATTCAAAAGTCTTTTTTGAGATCCATCATTGAACTTATATTGCATTGTTTAATGATTGAAAGCTAAAAATCGCATTGAGTGCATTCTCTTTCATTAAAAGCATGCATTAAGTAGATTCTCATTTCATCGAAAAATGCATTGAGTGCATTCTGATTCATTCAAAAGAAAAAAGAAATTGTGCATAGATTACAATTGCATAGTTTTCAAGAAATTACATTGCATAATTCATGTCGTTGAATGTTTTAGATTACTTTTGGATAGTAAAAGTCATCTAGTTAGGAAAAAGCTTCGTTTGCTATTTGTTGCATCATTGTTTGAGACTCTTCCATTAACTAGATAACATTCATCAAATTGAAAGATTTCTTTTCTCATATAGATGCATACAAGAGATTCAGATGACATTCAATAGGGCCTTGCAACTGAGACATAATTCAAGGTCAACTTTAAAATTTATTGAATCAACCTAAGGAAGCATTGAAACCTAACACAAATATTTTAGAGGTCTAGGCTAGTGACGTGTTCCGACGTCGTTAAACCTAGTAGTTGTCATTCTCAATATGGCTTTAGACAACACTAGTATGGACTTGTTCTCCTCGTACCATCGTGTATATAAAGGGAGACCCTCATAGGTTGCAATCCTTTATCCATAGGAAGCTGAGTCTGCCGCCCTATAACCGTGATACACCGAACACAGCATTCGGGGAGACTACCTACATGTACGTTAAGCCCTTGGTCATTTCTCTTTCATTTGATCACCAAGGTGTATATGGCAGTTCACAGAAACTTGGTGCACCCTCTTGCTTAGATTACCTGAGTAGTCATTTTGGTATTTTCGTGACTCTCTAAAAGTGAAAAGATAATCGAGCACTTTTCCTTTCATGATCGTTCAATCTGAAAGTGACTAGAGTCATCTTTTACCCATTTCTCGACTCTTAAAATATGAAATAACAGAGTTTTGTTTCAATGTCTTAAAATATTAATTGCCCACGAAATATTCTTGGTTAAAGTTATCTTCCTTAGTATTTTATTTTAAGGTTGTTTCTGATGGCAATGTTTTCGGAGTTTACCAACCAAGGAATCCCCTCCAAAGGGATTCCTAGTCCTTTCCCTTCTTTTGGGAATGTTGGTGCTCCTTATATGGAAACATTGTACCTGCCTGGGTTAACTGTTGGGTTTTCTATTTGGTTATTCTCGACCTCCGTGGTCTTGAGAGTTCTTCCCACTACACAACCATCCCCTCCACTTGAACACCATCATGTTGATTCTAAAGTGGAACTCTCCCCTTCTTCGCTTGTTTCTTCGCCCTCCTCTTCTACTTCGCCTGGTGAAAGTCTGGATTATAGTAACAAAGTGGCTAAGAAGAAGAAGAATAAGACAAATAAGAAGAAGTTAGATAAGATAGAGGCCAACTCTACGGCTATTGCGCCTAAGAAACCTTCCATCGATAAACCATCCAATCTCCCATGGAAAGTCAAATTCCCTTGCATGTTGTCAAAGGTGACCATCTTCTCTGAGACTGCCCTGGTATTCCCAAGGTACTCGAATCATGGTCTGATGGCTGTCCGTTTTTTCCTTTAGCTTCTGGAAGTCACATTGGTGACACATCTTCGACTAGTACTGATAAGACTTGTAAGAAATATGGTAAGATCATGAATCCCTGTAGGTTGTGTGAAGGGCATCTTCCCATTCACCTTTGTTCATACATGGATGAAGCCACGAGAGTGTTGGACAACCCTGCTATTTCTGCACCCTACCTTCCGGTTGGTTACCAAAAGCTTTCTTTGAGTCCTTTGCTAGTTGATTCAGGGATTGGTCAAGAGTCATCCTTGGTTGATCCCGTTCCCTCAGAAATTCAAATTCACGAATCCGTTCCCGACCAACCATTGGTTGGGGAATCAGTCGATTTGACCCCGCCTGTGGTTCATAAGATATTTTCTGTCTAGAGTGGATCTCATCCCCCTCACGTTCTTCTTGTTTCTTCAGATTCCTCGGACTTGGAGAATGATTCTCCCATCCCTGTGGTTCAAGAAGTTGCTCCTTCTTCTCCCATGATGGAGGTCCCGAAGGATGCTCCTCCTGCTCCCATGATGGAGGTCCCATAGGATGCTCCTCTTGATCTCATAACACCAGGGGATGACCATCTCATTTCTATGGTAACCCCTCCAAGTAGTTTGATTGCTTATTTTGATTGGAGTCGATTTGCGGGATACCACCTTCCTTCTTATGTGCCTTTTGAGATCACAGTAAAGATCTTTGATATGGTAATACCTAGCACAACTATAGATGAAGGTGCGTCTGTTAGTGCTCTGTATTCAGCTAATTGGAAAGCTTTTGGTTCTCTACCGCTTGTGCCATTTACTCAGAATCTGTTGGCATTTAACATAAGAACCAGTCAACCGTTAGGGATCCTTCCAAAGTTGTTGATCACTTTAGGAGGGAAAACCGTCTATATAGAAATGATGGTTGTTCCAGGCCCCTTGGATTTAAATTTACTCTTGGGGTGTGATTATGCTTATTCCATGGGTGCACTTGTCTCTTCCCTCTTTCGTGTGATTTTTTTCCACACAAAAATCAGATCGTGACTATTGATCAACTTTCATTCTTTGGTCCTGACGTGACATTTGGTCCACCATCATCCCTTCCGGGTCTTTATCCGTTGGTTGTATCTTCCCCGCCATAGGTTAATTATGTGGCTACCTGTCCCATGCCCACATTCAGTGATAGTGTCGTTGTGCATCATGTGCTGGGGGCTTTGGGTCCTGATTTCCAAGATGTTGTTCTCCCATCCAGTGCGGAACTATTGAAAGCCATGAATTCTTATTCATCATGATGAAAGGTGTCAGAGAATAGTTCATTTTCTTGTGTCAAGCTCCTTAAAAAATGAAACAAGGTCTCTGGAGCACAATTCGTTTTCTTGTGTCAAGCTCCTTAAAAAAATGAAACAAGCTCGTCAGAGTATAGTTCCTTGTCTTGTGTCGAGCTCCCTAAAAAATGAAACAATATGTCATGAGGATATTTTGTCTTCTATGTTAACCTCATTAAAAATGAATTAGCTCATGAGGATAGTGCTTTTACTGTGTCAACCTCATTAGAAAATGAAACGAGTTCCCTTTGTAATTCAAGTCTTTGATAAGATCTCGTAAAATCCCAGTCGAGTCTTCCCCTGATCTCGTAATTGAACCTTCACTCCATCCTTCTTTCCGATGGACTGAAGCTTGGGGGGCATGTACCTCGAATTGAGTCACCATGCTGGGGGCATGCAAATCATTTCAAGCATAGTTTGTTTCCATTTCAATCTTTTGTAAAAATGAAACCGGTTTCAAGCATAGTTTTCTACAACATTTTAAGCTTGTGTAAAAATGAAACCAACCTCAAGCAGAGTTTCTAAGTAGTTCCGCCATCACCAGAACCAGTTGCTACCCTTAATACCACTCATTCCTTTAGGAGGAGTAATCTTTAAGCTCTTTTCTGACTCTCTAAAACTAAAAAGATTGCCGAGACTGTTGTTGTTTTGAAATCGTTAAATGGTTGCGAAACGATATCTCAGTATAAGTTTACCCCTTTTTTGGGCTGGGATGGATTATTTACGAAAAAGGAATACCTTAGCCTATCACGACTAAGAGGTTCTTTCAGATATTGTTTTCTACATTTTCGGATCTATGAGACTACCTACGAAAAGGGACTTGTTGGAGTTTTCTTTTCCTCTTCTTTTCAAACTCTCTAAACATGAAAAGATGTCGATTTCTTCCTTTGTCAGACTCGTTAAAACTTAAATGACATCAGACATCGTAACCGTGACATTCCCCGAGTTCCTCCTTCCTAGGGCTCGTAAACTATACTAGGTTGGATTTGTCTGAAGGACAAAGTTATATGACAAACATGTGCTATCCTCTTCAAGCTTGTGTAAAAATAAAGAGGTACTCGTGGCCATAAATTTTGGGGGAAAATGGAAGTTATTCATCAGTTGTGTCGGCAGTATGTCACTCTTGAACATGACACTTATCTGCAGTTCATGTCGGGTTGGGATATCTTCACTCTGTCACTTTGCCTCCATGGGTTTGGGAAATCCGTTTGCCTCTCATTCAATTACCAATCTTGTCAACATGACCTATGATCCTATTTGAGTCAAATGCTGCCAAATTCCAGAGTCATGTCGCCGATATGTTCAAGAGGAAATCCTTCTGCAGTCTATACATTCCCTGATCCTTTGTTTTAGTCTTGATTTACACTCATATTACATCCTTTGTTTCGTGTTGATGATGTGGGATTCATTATGACCCTCCTTTGATGGATCACTTCCTGTCAACTTCAACTCATTATCCGGGAATTTGATCTAGAGACTCCTTTCTGGTACCTTAGAGCTTGCATGCCCTAATGGCAAGTTCTTCGCATTCGAAGAGAGGTTCACATTATTGGCCTTCGATCGGGTGATTTCACGGGTGTTCGACTTCAGCTCACTATTCACATTCCGTGGATTGTACTAGTAGTACCTTGAGAGCCATTGACATTATGGGTGGTTTCTCTCGCACTTGTTAACAACTTTCATCATTGGCTGGTAATCAGGTGATTTTCTTGCATGTTCGACTTCAACACATCTATTAGCATGCTTGAATTTGTACTTGTTCGGGTCGAAATGGAGTGCAATACCCTGGGTTTTGTTTGATAAAATCCAAGCTGCGGCTTCTTGTGGATAACCATGACTCATTGCATGACTCTTTTGATTGGATGGCTGCGACCATACGTGAGTCTATTTGTTGATCCTTACTGCTGGATGGCTGTGTCCATACCTCATATCTCAGTTTTTATCAACTCTATTATGGATGGTTGCGCCCATACTACATATTCATGTATCAGAGATATCAGTGGTATTTGTAATTGCATGTTTTCGATAACGGTGTTTAGTTCGAACACGTTCTCAGAAAGCATTTCGCCCCTCCCTCTCCGTCGAACCTCATGCTTTAGTGGGCATCTGTTACACAACATTTTGTCACTATCCCTGAAATCCCCATCTTGCCCATTGGAGGGTCATTTCTGTGATTAATAAGCAGTGTCATGCCTTGCAAATACCATAATTTATTTCCTTTACATGAGATTAATATTCCTTCTGTTGACAATTCCCTAAGTAGAGCTCCAAAAACCCCTGTTTTTTCCTTGGTGCGAGTAGTCAGTTCTGCCCTCACGCCGATGAGGAATATTAACACTGGGCCCCACTCTAGTTGGCACTATGTCTTAATTAGCCATCCGCGCTAAGCTGTTTATGATTTTTTTTTTTTTAAATAGAGGCGGAGATTCAACTCCAACAACTTCGAGGATGAGTCATTGGGAGTGGTTGGACTGAATAACTATGGACTCCCTCCTTTAGTTTATGGTTTCCCCCTCTTATGGGAACCTCCTAAAGGATAGGCCTCCCTCCCACCTTTGTAGGGATCCTAACCTCCTCCTTTCCTCTATAAAAAGAAGCTATCTCTCCTTGCATAAGCTAGCTGAACATGGAGAATTGAGTACACTATAGCTGAATTTTTGAAGAGATAGAATGAGGAAGAACTTCGTTGAGAGAGTGTTAGCCCATTACTTCATCCCGTCCGAATTCCCTGACAAGTATCTGAGATGCGCTTTGGCTGAACCCCACTGGAGGAGACTGTGACGTCAAAGCTTTGGTTGTACCTCTTCCTTCTATCAATACATACACGTGACTATTGTTTGGTTCCCATTTTGTGTTATGTCATTTGTTTAATGCAATATGCTTAGCCCTCTTTGACTGGCTAGTAGTTATGAATGAAGTTATTATGTCGTATGCTATTCTTGTTTTCTGATCTATGTGCAGGTATCTGAGCATGACTGTAGAAGGATTGTAACTTGTTGAGGTAGGAGCGAGAGGCCACCACCACTACAGCCACGACGACAGCATTGGATTCCAAGTAGGTCGATCTACCTTGTCCTCTTTTCATTCAGTAATTAGGAATCAACACTCTAGCATGTCTCTTTGTTTCTAGACCCACTCAAGGGCTAAAGGGGTCGCCTCTGTCCGCAGAGGGGATTTACCTGCTTAACAATGGTACTCCTCCCCTGACTGCTCCTGGCCCTCTTCAAATTGAAAGCCCTAGTCTTGAGCCTGTTGTATGACCACCTTCTAAACGCATGCTTCGTAAGTCCTCCTATAACCCGAACGCCCATGCTACTCAACATTATAGTATTTTTGAGGATTTGGCTTAGGTGCCATCTGCTATGTCCGTGTTGGGGGTGCTTTAGAGCTGTCTGTTAGAATGGAAGGCTTTGCTATCCGCTATTGGAGGGGTGGACCCCGCCAATTCAAGCCTTATCACTTTTGATTTGGAAAATTTTGTTCCACGTCTCCCTCACTAGGTTGCCATGATTATCCAAGTTGGGGTTAATGGTAAGAATATCCATCGAGCGATTGTGGACAAAGGTGCCTCTGCTTGCATCATGTCTGTTACATGCTAGAAAGTCATTGGTTCTCCGGCACTTAACCAGTCTCCAAACGCTTTATAAGCCTTCAACGAAAGGGAATCTCGCCCTCTTGGTGTTCTCTCCATCTTACCTATAACGTTGGAAGGGAAAATGGTTAATGTCGAGGTTGAATTCGTTGATGCCAAGCTCAATTATAATCTTCTCCTCGGTCGCAGTTGGACTCACGCCATGCTATGCGTCCCATCCACTCTCTTTCGTGTTCTTCGATTTCGACACGAAGGAAAGATCATCACTGTCGATTATTGATTATTGTCAATTTATCTCAGCTTTGGTTCCTCCTCCCTCTGATCATACCCCTTTGAGAGTGTCTCTTGACACGTATTCTCAATCCCCTTGGCTCGGTGCTTCGAATTATCCCGATCCCTTGAATGAGACGTTTCCCACTAATGAAGCCATCGGGGAAACCATGTCTATAGAGGATCCTCCCTAGGATGATAGTCATCATTGTTCCTCCTTGATGCCTAACCTTGGGACCATATCTACTTGTCTTCAGAAATTCGCTTCCCAAGCTCCTTCCCATCCGCTTCAAACACCCATCTTGACACATGAAGTTTTCGTGGAAGGTAACATGGGAAACGTTACGAAAATGATGCTTATTGACATCTGCGTTAAACCGGGGGTTGTCAAGAACATCCATATTGGGGTGAATTGTTCTCTTGATAAGATCGAGGTCTATACTAGTCTCTTCCGAGAGTTTCGAGACATTTTCACTTGGTCCTATAAGAAAATTCCCAGCATTGATTTGAGCATAGTCATGCACGAGATCCCTACTTATCCTAACGTGAAGCTTGTTCGGCAACATATTTGTCCCATTCACCCTAGAAAGGAAATTTCCATAAATGGATAAGTTGAAAAACTTCTCAAATTTGGCTTCATTTATCTGATCCCTTTGACAGATTGGGTCTCTAACATCGTCCCTGTGGAGAAAAAGTAGGGTGCTATTTGATTCTGTGTGGATTACCATGACATTAATCATGCTTGTCATAAGGATAACTATCCCAATCCTTTCATCGACCAGATTATTGACGAATGTGCTGGGAGTGAGATCTTTTCCCTTATCGACGGGTTCTCTGGTTACAACCAGATCAATATTCTATCGGCTGATCAACATAAGACTGCCTTCATCTTTCCATGGGGAACCTTTGCATACAAGAACCTCCCTTTTTGGCTTAAGAATGTTGGTGCTACATTCTAATGAGCAATGTCATACGCTTTCCATGATATTAAGAACATTGTTCAACCTTATCTAGTTGACCTTCCGGCTCGTTCCGCTAAGCGTAAGAATCACCTAGATCATCTTCGTCAAATATTTCTTTGTTGTAGACGCTACAAAATTTAGATTAATCCACATAAATGTGTCTTCTGCATCGATTCTGGTAGACTCCTTGGGTTTATCATTTCTAAAGACGGAATTCATCTCGACCCTCTTAAGGTCGAAGCTATTGTCAATCTCCCCTCCCATTCCTCTTTACATCAGTTGCAGAGTTTATAAGAGAAAGCTAATTTCCTGCGCCATTTTATAATGAACTAGTCTGAAGTAGCCAAAGGATTTACACAATTGCTTAAGCAAGGCGTCCTGTTCCTCTTGGATGATATTGCCCAAAAATCTTTCGATTCACTAAAGAATTTGCTTGTCAATGCTCCTCTTTTGCGTCTATTAAATTATCATCATGATTATTCACTCTATTTGGCTACCACATTTAGCACTATTGACATGGTTCTAGTACAGGACGATGACGATGGTGATGAGCACATCATTTATTATTTGAGCTACAATCTTATTGATACTAAAATGCATTACGCACATGTCAATAAATTGGCGTTGGTAGTTGTTCAAGCCATCCAACTTTTTCACCGTTATATTTTACTCCGCACTATAACTGTGATTTCTGATTGCAACCCCATGACCTTTTTTTTAACTCGACAATTTCTCGGGGGGAAATAATCAAAGTGGATAGTTATCCTCCAAGAGTTCGATTTGGAGTTCACTACCGCCAAATTGAAGAAATCATTGTTTTTTGACGATTTGATCTGCTCTTTACCTTCTGCCTCTGCTCCCTCTGAAAATGAGGAACACATTCTAGACGACACTCTTTTTCTAATTAGCACCCTCGATCCATGGTACGGTGATATCATCATTTATCTCCAGAATTCCACCTTCCGGTCTGAGTTGACGAAAGATGCTCGACGACGTATCCGTCATTATTCGCAACCCTATCGCATAGTCAGAGATACTTTATACCGCATCAGAGATGATTCCATTCTCCATTGGTGTTTGACCCTCGAGGAAGTTTAAAAAGTCCTCAATGAATGTCATTCTGGCGCATGTGGCGGTCACATGTCTGGGTATGCTACTGCTCAAAAAATCCTTTGTGCTAGATGTTTTTGGCCCACCATTTTCAAAGACTATATTCTCGCTATCCGTAAATGCCACGAGCACCATATTTACCAGCGTAAGATGCGCGCCCCACCCACTCACCTCCATATCGTCATTACCATTGGTCCCTTTGCGAAGTGGGGCATCGATTTTATGACGTGTAACCCTCACTCGGATGGGGGGCATGCTTATATTATCGTAGCCATGGAATACTTCACTAAATGGGCTGAAGCAACGCCTACACTCACAATTGATGGTAAGACGGCTGCACAATTTATTTTCAATCATGTGATTACTAGGTTTGGTGTCTCTCAATCCATTTTCAATGATCATGGCTCCCATTTTTGCCATTATATGATGGGTGATTTGACTACCAAGTTGGGTCTACGTCACGACAGCTCAACGCCATAATACCCCCAGACCAATGGCTAGGTTGAAGCTGTGAACAAGGTTTTAGTCACCATGATTCAACATACGACTGAGATGCACAAGGCCAATTAGCATCTCATGTTGTTTTCAGCTCTCTGGGCTTACCAAACCTCGGTGAAGAATGCAACCGAATTCACCCCATTCTAGCTTGTTTATAATCTAGAAGCTACCCTTCCGATTTAATGTGAAATTCCTTCGCTCAAGATAGCTGTTGAATTACTGCCTAATACCTCGCCGGAGGAAGAACATCTTCTATATTTGGAGATGTTAGATGAAACTCACCGCTTTGCTGCTCTAGTCATAGAAGCACAGAAAAAGCGGGTCAAAGCCCACTATGATTAGACGGTTTCCCCTCATACCTTCGTAGAAGGAGACTTAGTCCTCTTGTATGACCAATTTTATGATAAGCTGGGGGTAGGTAAATTTGAACCCATGTGGCATGGGAACTACATCATTAAGCGTGTTTTGTAGAACGGGTCCTATGAGCTTATTGACTATGAAGGCTATCCTTTGGATCAACCCAGAAATGGGTTATATCACAAAAAATACTATGCATGAGTTTCTTATGCGTGTCCTTTTGTACATAAGTGTGTTGTCATTTTTGTATATTTTTTTGTCTTGGTGTGCTTTGCGAGCATTTTTTTCCTACTTATTATGTCTTTGCTTACTGTGCAGATGTTTGTCACTCCTTATGTCGATTTTGCGGACGGTGCCTCCTGCAGTACTTGGAACCTGTCCTTTGCATCTTGGGTGATTTATGATCCTAACGATGAGTTAGTAGACCTTCAAGGTATTTTTCTAGGACGAACAACCAACAATGTTGCTAAATACAGTGCAATCATCGAACTCTTAACTGAAGCTATTACTCTCGACATTCATGAATTAATTGTAAACCTAGACTCTCAGCTTTTTGTTCTCCAACTCAATGGGTATTATTCTGTTAGAAACCCTCAGATTTTAAGGATGTATTTGTGTGCTTGTTTGTTAGAAAGGAATTTTGATTATATCACATATTAGCATATTCCTAGAAGAATGAATATGTTAACTGATGCAGTAGCCAATATTGTATTAGATAGAAATTTGCAGAATTTGTAAAAAACATTAATCATTACATAGTAATATTTAGACAGGAAAATAAGCATATATATATATATATATATATATATATATCGATTTTTTTCATCCACGTGCATCATAGTTCAAAAAATATATGTGTTTTGGTTACATCCCGAGACATCATGTCTCTAAAAAATTTGGAGAAATAAAACATATGTGTCTAATCAGCATGGTTCTCATGATAGTATGTTATTGCACGCACAACCCCCCTCATTATTTGGTGGATGTGGTTAGACACCCTTGCAGTGTGCCTCTGATAAGAATGAGGAATTTTTTTTATTCTCACATAATCTAGGATCCCACTTGTGAGTCCCTCCAAGTTGTGCGCGATCTCTTCTTCCTCGCTTCCCTCACCATGAGGGGCTACTTCAAAATTGCATGGGACCCTCCGTGATATCGGGGACATCCCTGCAGGTCTCTCTAGGCCAACATCTGCAATGCATGGATAAATATCAGAAAATATATAAAAAAAAAAATCATAATACTCATAAAACTAAAAAATGATTTTTTACCCAAAGCCTCATCCTAGTCATCTGCTTCCGGGAGTGGAAGGTCCAGATCACCCATGAAATCGGTACCGGTGTACAGCCAGTACTCTACCACGATGAGCTGTCGATGTAGCCACTTGAAGAATTCTTGCTTCCATGACATGTGTTGACCACCTCCTAACCAAGGCATCAACTCCGCCCAACAGACCATCTGTGGCTCTCGTGCTGGTGGCGTATGTAATATCACCTCATGGCATTGGAATATCGACAACCGTTCCAGGATGAACGATATCAAGATGGACCCATATCAAAAAAAAATTTAGCTTGCCATTCTTGCATTTGGCTAACTGGAATTTCAAGTTGATTATTTCTACTTCCGCCCAGTTGTATATGGTTGGATCCATGCAATCAATGACAAGTTGAAGTTGTGTCTTTGTAGCTTCGTGAGGAGCCTGAGATCCAATGACCTGAGTTATGGTATGTAGCACTACCCTTAGTGTCAATTCAAGTATTGTCTAAATATCCACTTTGCTGCTTTTTGATCCTTTCTTTGCTCTTGGGTAGACTCTATCTATCAACATGCCCATGCTCTCACTAAGGGGCTGAGTACCCGTCAAGATCAGTTTATCTCCCCTCTGTGACAATCCAGTAATAAAATAAATGTCAGAGACTTCTATCTCGAACTCTTGGTCATGAATCAAAAATCTTTCTTGGTCAGTGTCCCACACACTAATCAGGTACTTCAATAGTTCCAGCTAAGCTCTTAGACACGGTGTCAGGAAGAATTTCAAAAGCCCACAATTTCTCAGGGCGTCCATGCATGCGTTGTTTCTCATAGCTTGTTCATCTTCTTCCCCGTGCTCTTATTCTTTCCTCTCTATGACCATTTTGGCTACTGATTTCCCTGAAAAACCACAATTGAAGCTCCCATTACACACAGGATCGACATCTAAACCATTTAAATCAAGAATTTTCGGATAAATTTTGGACATTTTCGGGCGTGGCGGTTGGCGTTGCTGTTTTTGAAAAGCGGCACTGATTGGCACCTCCCCTTTTAAATTTTGCAGGGTTGGGCGTGACTTCGTGCCCGGAACCCACGCCAATCGCCACAACCCAACCATTACAAAATATCCCTTAAAATGCATCAAAACATAAATGTCGAGTATGAAAAATAGCTTATAATGTGGGGGAGGATCATAGCTCATGCCTGGAGAAAATAGATTCACAAATGACCTCCTGGATTGCCTGTTGTCAGCTTCACAAGTTCAAAGTAAAAATGGTAAAATGATCACAAGAAGGTGAAAAGGTGAAAAGTAAATTGTTTTTACTATTTTCATCATTTTATAACCTTTTATAAACCCTAATTAGGTTTTTGGACATATTTTTCGATTATTTTATTATTTTATCTCGAATAATGGGTTTTGTGTTTGTTTCTTGTGTAGCAATAGCTCCTAAACGATGACGATAATGAAACAATGAGTTATGTTTTATTACTTTTTCGAACTCGGTAAAAACACGAAAAGTTACCCGCAGGAGTCATCTTTCAGATCTTTTCTGACTCTCAAAAATTGAAAATATTATTGAGACTCTTGGCGTTTTGAACTCGTTAAAGGTTGCGAAACGTCATCTGTCCAATATACGTTTACCCGTTTTTCAGGCTGGGACAGATTATTTACGAGAAAGGAATACCTTAGTCGAACATGGCTAAGAGGTTCTCTCAGATATTATTTTCTACCTTTTTGGATCTGTGAGACTACTTATGAAAAGGGACCTTATGGAGTTTTCTTTTCCACTTCTTTTCAAACTCTCTAAACATGAAAAGACGTCGATTTCTTCCTTTGTCAGACTCATTAAAACTAAATGACATCAGAAACCGTCACCATGACGTTATCGAGTTCCATTTCCCAGGGCTCGTAAAATGTACTAGGATGAATTTTTGAGAAGGACAAACTTACATGACAAGCATATGTTATCCCCTTCAAGTTTTTTTTCCAAAAATACTCGCCAGAAATGGTGGGGGAAAATGGAACCAATTCTCAATCGTGTCAGTAGTATGTCACTCTTGAGCATGACACTTTTCTACAGTTCGTGTCGGGTTGGGGACATCTAACATTTGTCATTTTTCCTCCATGGGTTTGGGTTATCTATTTTTACCTCTCATTTTCTCTTTGCCTCATCACCATGACCTCATATCCCTTGATGTCAAATACTGCCAAATTCCAGAGTCGTGTTGCCAATATGTTCAAGAGAAGTTCCTTCTGCAGTTTTCAACCCCTGATCTTCTATTTAGTCCTAATTCACTATCATCTTATTTCTTTGTCTCGTGTTGATGATGTGGGAAACATTATGGCCCTCCTTTGACTGGTCATTTCCTGTCGACTTCAGCTCATTATCCAGGAAGCTGATCTAGAGACTCCCTTCTGGTACCTTAGAGCTTGCATGCCTCAATGGAATTTTCTTCGCATCCGACGACAGGTTCTCATCATTGGCCTTCGATTGAGTCATTTCATAGATGTTCGACTCCAGATCATTGTTCAAATTCTATGGATTGTACTAATGTACCTTGAAAACCATTGTCGTTATTGGCGGTCTTTCTCATGCCTATTAAAAACTTTCATCATTCGCCGGTAATCAGGTGATTTTCTTGCATGTTCGACTTCAGTTAATTCATTCACGTGCCTAAATTTGTACTTGTTCAAGTCGAGATGGAGCGTAAGACCCTGGGTTTTTTCTGATATAATCTAGGCTATGGGATGATTTGGTTTATCATGAGTATATGCATGACTCTTCTAATTAGATGGCTGCAACCATACCTGAGTCTATTTGACGATCCTTCTCATTGGATGGCTGCGTCCATACCTTGGACCTTGTTATATGTTCTCTATTATGGATGGTTGCGTCCATACAACATATTCATGTATCAAATATATCAGTTGTACTTGCTCTTGCAAGTCTTTCAACGGCGATGTTTTGGTTTGCGCATGTTCTCGTAAAGCATTTCACCCCTCCCTCTCTCTCGGACTTCATGCTTTAGGGAGCATTTGTTACACAGTATTTTCTCACCGTCCCTGTAATCCCCATCCCACACATTGAAGGGCCATTTCAATGACCCTTATGTAGTTTCATACATTGCCATATGTTAGTATGAATCTTGATTCGAAGTGTACGAAAAACACCACTTTAGCTGCGCATAACAAACAACCCTAACAGAAGAAATGACTGCTAATATCTTTAGATCTTCAATTAGATGATCAAGAAAAATGCTACAAAAATATAGATCTATGCATTAGAAGACATTAAACAATAGAAAAATAATATTTACTCCATAGATCCAATAGACAAGACAAGAATATATCCAATGAAATTTTATTAATGGCACCTAGGAGGAAAACACAAGAGGGTGTTTCCTGTTCTCCTCAATGGGATGGGTTCTTGAAAGTCCTCCACACTTCAGATTTAGAATTCCTCTCTCTTGATGGTGTAGAAAACCTAGACAAAAATGGAAAAATATGGCTATGATTATGGATCAATAGCCAGACCAAGAGTTGAGATCCAGAGTGATCTTTAGGCAACAAAAGGTGACAAATGAATGGGAAAGCCCTTCTATTTATAACAAAATATTGAGTTAGTCTAGAGATTGGTGCATAATTAAAATATTGTTAACCAAATATAGATCCAACTTTTATGGAATATTTTATTATATTTGTTGGAGGGAAAAGAAATTTGACTTGAGTCAAATCCCCTTATTTGTAAATAATAAATAAATAAATGATTTATTTATCATTTTAAGGATGTGATTAAGTAATAATAAATAAATAAATTATTTATTTATTATTTTAAGGATATGGTTGAGTAATAATCAAATAAATAATGATTTATTTAATTATTTAAGGGTGAACTAGTCATATTTAACAAAGAATATTATTTAAATAAGATATAAACAATTATTCTTAGAAAATAATAAGATAAATAATTATTTATCTAATTAATTTCCTTGTTTTGGATTAAATATAACCAGAAATATTAATTAAACTACTATTTAACTAATTATTTCTTGAGGAAAATCAAACAAATGTATATTTATTTAATATTTCCTTATGGGGTTTCCTGTTTAGACTATAAACAACTTAATAAAGGTGATTTATTAAGTTATTTTCATAGTGAAAGCAATTTTACTTGGAGTAAAATTGGTCTTACATGATCTACTTGGGTCCATCTAATGATAATAGGTTAGATGACCAAAAAATGGTGTAACAGATTGCCCTCCCAATGTGCCAGCATTAGGAGCTAATCGTATGACCGAAGTACGTTGTAAGAACTCAATCAGTAGACATCGAAGGGGAAGTCAAAGAGAGAGAAGTATAAGGTAAACAAAAGTTCTGAAGGACCTAGACCCTGAGGAGGTGACTTGCAGGTGCGACAAGTCTTTTTAATGAGTGAGTACCTGCTATAGGCGGTGGGGGAGGCATATCTATGCTCGCAGAGGCAATCGTACAAACAATAAGGCATCCTGAAAACCACATAATGCAATAATAAAGCATATGTTGGCATAAACATGAGCCAAATGAATGACTTAACAATGAATCCCACATACATATTGTGCCTGGGATAACAGCCAGGACTTGTACAATGATATCTGAGTACATGAGATATAAATGCAACCCAGATGCCCCTGAAAACAAGAAAGGGCTCTAAAAATCTGACTGATACATGTGAACGAAAAGGCGCTACAAGTGGCTGAGGCCGATATCATCAAATGTATGGAGCTGCATCGAAGGCTGTAATGAAGAGGTCATCCGAGTGTGTGGGGGGCTACCTGTAGGGCCACCCCCTCATGAGGGCTACGACATCTCACACACACCCGAGAATCACCGATGTCAGCTGCTGCATCACTGAACCATCGAGTATACGAATCTCGATCATGCTAGAAGGAGCTGGAGCTGAGAAATAATCAAGTTAAAGGGCAATAAGGAGTCCTTTTGCCTGATCTGAGGCACTGAAAAAGAGTGGAAGCTGGAACCAAGGTACACCACCCTCTAGACCTATCTTCTGGAATAAATGAGCTGATGTCGACAGAAGGAGGTCTGCCATAGGTGAGGCAATAAGGGATCCTCAACTAAGGCACGAGAGAAAATAGTAGAGTGACTGACATACTGACACCAATGATGATGATGAAATGGGGGGGAATGAGTAGCGAACTAACGACTTCCCTTGTTAGAGCATAAATGGCATGGATGACCTGGCAGCGACTTACACAATATCATGAGGGATAGGGGACAGTGGAACTGAAGGCCTGTTACACTAAAAATTGTCACCTTGACATTCTGCTAACTCTATGAGCTCATTAACACTCATACATACCTCCTATGCAAGTCTTACAACCTTTGTTCCTCATGTCAAGCCTTGAAAATCAGAAAAATTCCTAAAAGTCTCCTAAACTTTGGTGTCGCACTTTCTGGCTATCTTGCCTGCAGTCCCGCACCTAATGTTCAGCTTTCCTGCGGACCTGAATGCACTTTCTATGTGTTAAAGGTGCAGACCCCTGTAAGATCAAAAAGGCGCAAGTAAATTCCAAAAATCTCAATAAAAGTAAATTCTGGAAGCTTCTAGAATGGAACTTGTGGTGGCAGAACCGCTCTTGTGAGGTGCATGAATCCTTTACCTTATGGAGCTAACCCCTTGATGTGAGGAGCTTATCCCTTTGAAGGAGGATTCTATCCCTTCATACTTGGAACAGAAAACCTCCTCTTTTCCACTATAAAAAGAGGCATTGGGTAGCCTCAAAGGGTTAAGTTTTTGGGGATTGAGAGTTCAAGCTTTGAGAATTTTTGAAGTTAAGTGCTATTGAGATTTATACTCAGTTAACTAAGACTTTTGTGAGGAGAGATTACATACCTCTATTTGTCTTGGTTGGAGGAGTGCAGAACTTGTCAAAGTAGAGGAGACTCCTGCTTTGGACCCCGCGAAGGCCTGTACAACATCAAGGCTCATGGTTGTAAGGTTTTCTTATGTTAAGATTAATACAATCAAGATTTGTTTTTCTCAATAAGTTGTCTTTTGATTACTTGTTTCATAGATTCCTTGATCACTATGATGGATATGTTTTATGATTATTTGTTATTCAGGTGCTATTGAAAGTTTTCTTGTTTGTGATTGCAAGTTGAGGAAAAACTCTTATTGCGACGGAAGCACTACAACCACAAATAAGCATTTGGATCTAAGGTAGGATCGACACCTTTATATCATTTATTTGTAAATTGAATATCTAGAGAAAGACAAACTTAGTTGTTCGTTTGTTGCTAGATTGTCTTTTGACACTAGGGAGATCGATCTTGTCCGCGAGAACGATTTATCCGTCTAACAAATTGGCGACCATGCTGGGGAAAGAACTTGTTGTTTTTGGTGCTCCTTTATTTTGATCTGAGGAAAAGTTTTTCCTGGTTTTTGATTGATGGATATCTGCCTAGGTAGCTTAGTTTTTCTCTGTTTTTGAAAGTTTTGAAATCTTTTATGTTTTTCTTGAACTTTTTTGGGGACTGCAACTTTTTTCTTTTGCACAGTGCGGGCAGTTTCGCACTTTCCTTGAGTTAACAGTGCGAGACCGCACCTGTTACTTCTGGAAGCCTGCGGACCCTGTTTAAATTTTGGAAAAACTCTAGATTTATTTTTTCAGTTTTAGTTTAGATTTAATTTAGGATTCTTAGCATCTACCCATATCTGTATTTTTCTGTCAAAAATCTCTTGTTTATGAATTTCTTTCAGCATTCTTCATCTCATCAATCTCCATTAAGTTAATTGGGTGTTTTGAGTCTCTTTTTTGAGAAATTCTTAATTTGATTTCTTTTGGTCATTATTTGGAGGTTTGTCTCAGTCTTTTCACAATTTTACATCTTTGGGGGGGCTAAATTGTGTATGAGTGTTAATCGCCTTTGAGTGTTTTTTGATCTTTGGAACTCTCACCCGATTTTCTTGACTTGCACTTGATTGGTTCTTAGATTACATTAGAATCATCTTGTGTTTGAGAATTCTCTTGCATAGATCACATTTGCATAATTAGAATTCTCATTTTCAGAATATGAATGAAAAATGTGCATAGATTAGATTTGCATACTTTTCATGTGAATTGTGCATAGATTACAACTGCATAGTTTACATTCTGAAAAATCAATCATAGATTTAGATCAGTTTTCTTTGATTTGAATTTAGATGTTTTTATGCTTGTTTTAAAAACATAAAAATAAAAATTGTTTTGGGATTGATTTGCATTAGTTTTTCTTGATGAAATTAGTGCATTAGAGAATTTTCTCTTGGTGATCAATTTTTTGCATTGTTGGAAGTGATGGAAACTCTTTCCCTACTTTAAGTTAGGATTCATCGAATTGAAAATATTACATTATCATATTCGATTGCATTCAGTTTTGGTTCGGGTCATAAAACCATTGGTTTCATATCCATTTACCCTTTGAGTAATAACAGCCTTAATAACACAGCGCTTAATTAAAATTCATCTAGTAATTTTTACATTTCCAGGGCTCTTATCACCAACATAGCTTAGGCTAGTATCTTGGAGTAGGGAGTAATTAACTCTCCAAGATAGTAAAAACAAACAAGTAGATAAATCTTGCGGTAGGAAATAAATCCAATTGTAATTTGTACAATCTGGGAAGCTTCTCTTAAAGAATTCAATCACGAGATCATGTCCGAACCTTTGAGACAATCAATTCTGTTTCATTGGGAAAGATAGAAGATTTTGTGCGCATTACAAACGATAAACCTTGGATTAACCATTGTCGAGGAGCCTGGGGTCACTTGTTGGTAAACCTCAGATTGACCATGTCGAGGAGCCTTCAAGGGGATTGAGCTTTGTTACTCTGCCCTTGCGCGTGGAATCAGATCGTAGACTGTTCCCCCAGTTGTATTTGTTACTGTTGGTAACCTTAGTGTCCATAAGCTTAAGATTATTTCCTAAGGTGACGGTGAAGGAAAGATCTCACTGTACCTGGAGCAGACGTCGACTAGACTCACTTGAACTCTCTGGGGGGTTCTCTTCACACGAGATGGTTTTGTGAAGAAACTTGTGCCAGTCTGTTTCATTAAGCAGGTTGTCGGGGTAACTATTCCAACCTCCCTTTCTGTATTAAATTCTATGATGTTGGATTTCATCACCAACTAGTGTTTTTAGTACGGAAAGTTACTGTTTGTGTGTGGTTTGACTGCTAGATTTGATAGCACGTGTTAATTTGTTTGTTTTTACTTTCAGAGACCATAGGTGTGAATTGTGAATTTTAATTATTAGGTGTGAATTGTGAATTGTTAATTTTAGATTTTAATTGTTAATAAAATTCACTGAAGTTGAATATAATGGCAACTGTTCCGGAATTTACGAACCAAGGAATCCCTCTTAATGAGAATCCTAGTACTTTTCCTTGTTTTGGAAATGTTGGTCCTCCTTATATGGCTACATTGTCATTACCTGGATTTACAATAGGTTTACCGATATGGTTATTTTCAACTTCGTTGGCCCCGAATACTCCAATTGTTCCACCTCAACCGGATGCTTCACTTCAACAGAGTTCACCATCTCAACATCACCAACCTTTTCTTGACCCTTTACCTTCTTCACCTAATATTTCTTCCTCCATTTCTTCCTCTTCACTTGGTAAAAGCCTTGACACTAGTAACCAGGTGGCTAAGAAGAAGAAGAAAGGGAAGAAGAAGAAGAAGAAGAAGCAAGATAAAAAAGGTGTCAACCAGTCAACCATGGCTGTAAGTGTTAGTTGTGTTGAGGAAACCTCCAACATGCATCGTAAACTCAAATACCCTTGCAAGCTTTGTAAGGGTGACCACTTCCTTGTCAATTGTCCTGGTATTCCAAAGGTCTTGGAAGAATGGTCAGAAAAATCTCATCAACTTTCCATTGATCCATCAACCAGTGATAGCCAGGTTCCTGGGAAAAAGGGTAAAGTTGGGTTTCCTTGTAAGTTATGCAAAGGGAGTCATCAAACTCACATTTTCCCTCACATGGATGAAGCCTCAGAATTGTTGGAAAACCTTACTGTTCCACAGCAAGAACTTCCAACTGGTTACCATCAACTTTCTTCCAACCTATCGTCAACTGACGGAGTGATTGATCTACTTTCAAGTACGGTCAATCCCAATCTTCCATTGGAGATTGAAACTCATATCACTCAAGTTGATGATCAATTAGTTGATCAAGTGGTCGATTCGATTTCACATTTGATCGATCCCATTCTCCCTGTAGAGAGTGAACTTCATACTGCTCATGTTCTTCTTGTTACATCAGATTCTTCTATGCCGGGGGGCATTTCACCTGTTTCTACAGAACCCCCTCCAAGTACTGAGGTATTTTCCTTTTATTGGAATAGACTGACAGAACCTCGTCTTCCTTCTTCCATCCCTTTCCAACTCATTGTGAAGTTTGGTGGTAGGGACATACACCGCACACAGGTAGATGAAGGTGCTTCTGTTATTATTTTGTCCTCAACTGTTTGGAAAGCTTTGGGTTCCCCTCAGCTTGTGCCTATTACGCAGAATATGAAAGCTTTTAACATAACCATTAGTGAACCTTTAGGGATCCTTCCTAATTTTTCTATTACCTTGGAAGGTAAAACTGTCTGTATTGATCTTATGGTAGTTCGAGGTCCCTTGGATTTCAATTTACTCCTTGGGCGAGACTATGTTTATGCAATAAAAGTTGTCATATCGACACTCTTTCGTGTGATGTCTTTCCCTCACAATGGAAATATTGTGACTGTAGATCAGCTTTCGTTCCCTAGTCTTGATTCGACTACCAATAATCTGACATATCTAAATGTTCCTCATACGCAAGTGGTATCTACCCCGCCACGGGTTAATTATGTGGCAACTAGTCCCATGTTTTCAATTACCAATGTAAGTGAGCATCTCAATATTTTCTCGTCTTCCTTTGACTTAGATCCGGTAATTGACATGGAAAAATCTATGGGATTATTTGAACGCGATGGTCTTATCCCTTTTGAGTCCCTTGACATGTGTTCCTTCCAGAGAACTATTCTTCCTTCTGATGAAGACCTCTTGGAAGCCATGATCAAGGTGTGTCCATTGACATGTGTTTCTTCCAGTTGGAAGCCATGATCATGTTGCAAGGAGAGTTCCTTTTACTATGTCAACCTCGTTAAAAAATGAATCAGTCAGTCGAGGATAGTTCCTTTTACTGTGTCAACCTCGTTAAAAAATGAATCAGTTGGTCCGAGGACAGTTCTTTTCCTGTGTCAACCTCATTAAAAAATGAATCAGTTGGTCAAAGGATAGTTCCTGTTACTGAGTCAACCTCATTAAAACATGAATCATGTATGAGGATAGTTCCTTTTACTGTGTCAACCTCATTAAAAAATGAATCAGTTGGTCAAAGGATAGTTCTTGTTACTGATTCAACCTCGTTAAAACATGAATCATGTATGAGGATAGTTCCTTTTACTGTGTCAACCTCATTAAAAAATGAATCAGTCGGCGATGAGGACAGTTCTATTCCTGTGTCAACCTCATTAAAAAATGAATCAATAGGTAGATTGTAGAGAGTAGATTGATAGATTAGAAATAAGTAGTTTCTGAGGACGGTTCCTGTTACTGAGTCAACCTCATTAAAAAATGAATCAGGTATGAGGATAGTTCTTTTCCTGTGTCAACCTCATTAAAAAATGAATCATTTATTCAGAGGATAGTTCTTGTTACTGAGTCAACCTTGTTAAAAAATGAATCAGGTATGAGGATAGTTCTTTTCCTGTGTCAACCTCATTAAAAAATGAATCAGTAGGTTATATAGGTAGATTATAGAAAGTAGATACGAGGATAGTTTCTTTTACGGTGTCAACCTCGTTAAAAAATGAAACATGTAGAGGAGGAAAGTTCCTTTTACTGTGTCAACCTCATTAAAAAATGAAACACGTTGCCATGAGCATAGTTCTTTTCCTGTGTCAAGCTCGTTAAAAAATGAAACAAATCCTCCCCTAATTGAGTCGAGTCTTTGACTAGATCTCGTAAATGTTAAGTCGTATATTTAGGTTAGTTTTTTGCATAATTTTCTTACAGTTTTAGGTTAAGTCTATCATATGATCTCGTAAATGAACCTTCATTCCATCCAGCTATTAATTACCAGCAGTGTACTTAGTTGAATGAAATGAAGCTGGGGGGGCATGCGCTCTAGAAGTTATGCTTAGGGGGCATCAAGCACAATTTTCTCTCTGTTTCAAGCTTGCGTAAAAATGAAACTACTTTGAAGCATAGTTTTTCTCTGTTTCAAGATTTTGTAAAAATGAAACCTATCTTGAGTCAATTTTGGTTATTATTTTCAAGACTCGTTAAACTCATGAAAATCCCGAGATTATTTTGCTATCTTTCATTCTCGTAAAACACATGAAAATGCCAAGTTCTTTCCGTCTTTTCCTGCTCGTTAATTAAATTGAAAGTCGGCCACATGAGTACATTTTTATCCCTTTTTCGAACTCGTTAAAACTTACGAAAAAAGTGAAAACCATGAGTACATTTTTATCCCTTTTTCGAACTCGTTAAAACTTATGAAAAAGTGAAAACAATGAGTACATTTTTATCCCTTTTTCGAACTCGTTAAAATTTACAGAAAAAGTGAAACTACTGAGTATACTTTTATCACTTTTTCGGACTCTTGAAAATTACGAAAAAGAGAAACTTTGGAGTCCTCTTTTAAGCCCTTTTCAGACTCTCTAAACATGAAAAGATCGCCGAGTACTTGTTTGTTCAAACTCGTTAAAGTAAATGAATAATCGTCCCTTAAGTATAAGTTTACCCCTTTTACGGACTGAAATGGACTATTTACGAAAAAGGTATACATTGACTAATTATGGTCAATAGAGTTCTCTCCCGCATTATTTTATCCTTTTTCGGGCTCCAGAGACTAAATTTACGAAAAAGTACACCCATGGAGTTTTCTTAAGTTTTTCTTCTGACTCCCTAAAATTGAAAAACACCGAGTTTCTCCTATACTGGACTCATTAAAATTTAACAGTGAAGGACCTGTTCAATTTTAAACAGGAACGGACCACTCCTTCTTAGGGTTTGAATCTTAAACTAAGTTGGACTCATCTGAAGGATGAGCTTATAAACAAGCAAATGTTATCCTCCTCAAGCTTGTCAAAAATAAAGAGGTACTTGCCAGAAATGGTGGGGGAAAAAGAGAGAAAAATGGACTTGTTTGTTGTATTCTGATTATTCGGAAAACCGTTAACCACTCTTGAACACGACACTTTTATTCACCTGGGTTGGGAAATCCTTTGCCTAATAGTTAATCAAACCTCATTGAAAGTCTTCAGCCGGTTTCTGGGTATTAGCTTTGGGACAATTGTCACCAAACCATCTGCAGTGTCGTTATGTGTTCAAGAGGATAGTTCAAATAAACCATTCATTTGTAAAATATTTGTCTTCCATTTTGACCATCCCTGAGTCAGTTATTGCCAATATATTTCTTCAAAACTTGATCTATGATTTCGTGTTGTGGGCTTGCCTACGACGGATCACTTTCTATCGACGACAGCTCATTATCTAGGTAGTTGATCCAGAAATCGTCAGTACCTTGAAATCTGCATGCCTCAATGGCAGGTTTCTCGCCTTCGATGACAGGTTGCATCATTGACCTTCGATCGAATGATTCCGTGACATGTTTGACATCAGCTCATTCATTCACATTTCATGGATTGTACTGAGTACTTTGAGGACCGTGACATATTCTTTGATGGTTTCTCACACTTGTTAATAGTTCGCATCATTGACTGGTAATCAAGTGGTTTCTACCATGTTCGACTTCAACACATTTAATCGCATGGATAGAATCGTACTAGTTCAGGAAGCAGAAATCAAGACCCTGGATTTAGTTTCCACTATCCAGGCTGCGAGGAGTTTTATTATTATACTGTAGACTATTCATTACAGATGGTTGCGCCCATGCTGTGTCTACACTATTGATGTAATATTAAAATCATTTCTGTATCAGAACAAGTTTAGTTAGTTTTGATCTGAGTATGGGAATGCCTACCTCAGCGATGATATGATTACATATATATATATTGCATTGAATTTTTTTACAGGTGCCAACTGGGGTGTCCACGGGATGATCCTTGAAATGATAAAGTACTGCACTCTTCATATATGACAGACTTCAATTTCATCTATTCCAGACTTTGCACTTTAGGGGGCAATCTGTTACACTAAAAATTGTCACCTTGACATTATGCTAACTGTATGAGCTCATTAACACTCATACATACCTCCTATGCAAGTCTTACAACCTTTGTTCCTCATGTCAAGCCTTGAAAATCAGAAAAATTCCTAAAAGTCTCCTAAACTTTGGTGTCGCACTTTCTGGCTATCTTGCCTGTGGTCCTGCACCTAATGTTCAGCTTTCCTGCGGACTTGAACGCACTTTCTATGTGTTAAAGGTGCGGACCCCTGTAAGATCAAAAAGGCGCAAGTAAATTCCAAAAAGCTCAATAAAAGTAAATTCTGGAAGCTTCTAGAATGGAACTTGCGGTGGCAGAACCGCTCTTGTGAGGTGCATGAATCCCTTACCTTATGGAGCTAACCCCTTGATGTGAGGAGCTTATCCCTTTGAAGGAGGATTCTATCCCTTCATACTTGGAACAGAAAACCTCCTCTTTTCCACTATAAAAAGAGGCATTGGGTAGCCTCAAAGGGTTAAGTTTTTGGGGATTGAGAGTTCAAGCTTTGAGAATTTTTGAAGTTAAGTGCTGTTGAGATTTATACTCAGTTAACTAAGACTTTTGTGAGGAGAGATTACATACCTCTATTTTTCTTGGTTGGAGGAGTGCAGAACTTGTCAAAGTAGAGGAGACTCCTGCTTCGGACCCCGGGAAGGCCTGTACAACATCAAGGCTCATGGTTGTAAGGTTTTCTTATGTTAAGATTAATACAATCAAGATTTTTTTTTCTCAATAAGTTGTCTTTTGATTACTTGTTTCATAGATTCCTTGATCACTATGATGGATATGTTTTATGATTATTTGTTATTCAGGTGCTATTGAAAGTTTTCTTGTTTGTGATTGCAGGTTGAGGAAAAACTCTTATTGCGACGAAAGCACTACAACCACAAATAAGCATTTGGATCTAAGGTAGGATCGACACCTTTATATCATTTATTTGTAAAGCGAATATCTAGAGAAAGACAAACTTAGTTGTTCGTTTGTTGCTAGATTGTCTTTTGACACTAGGGAGATCGGTCTTGTCCGCAAGAACAATTTATCCGTCCAACAAGGCCATAATGTGCGACACGAGAGAGGGACAAAGAAATGAATGATGAAGGACTATAGCGAGATACAAAGGGACTCGGGATAGACTCCATGAATGCAATTATGACTCCACTCGGATGCTCTAAACAAGGGTGAATCGATGGTGCTACCACATATGTAAAGGGTCCAATGGGGACCATAAAAGTATGAGTACAAGATGGTAACTCACGACGAAAGTCGACACGAGCATGGAAAAGTATGGAGGCAACGTGGTGCCCCCAGTATGAGTGTTTCAAGTGAAGAAATTTGATTTTGAGGAAGGGTGAAGTGGCGCTTCTTGGAAAAAATGTGTCCTGGTGAAGTATCAAATCACAAAAAAGCTAATAGATACCCATTTGAGGGTTTGGTGAGATCTTTCCAATGGTATATATGGTTCATCAAACTGAGATACGGTTTGGTAGCAGTAAGTGAAAGAAAAATCCAGTGTTTTCTTTTAATAAGGCATTTTCCTTACAGATTCACTCATTTTCCAGTGGAGCTGTGGTGAATGTCGTGAGGAGAGGAGGCCTTAAATCTTGCGGTGGTTGTAGCAGATAAACAAACCATTGGAATTTAAGATCTGACAGTTTTAGGTAAGATGCCTAATCCTACTCTTTCATTTTAGTGGGTTGAAAGTTTAGCTTAGGTACCCAGAGCTCATGAATAGGCCAGGTCGCACTTTCTTGGGGTCTGCTCTATGACCTGGGTAGTAGGTACTGGGTAGAAAACTGCTACCTATCCCAGGGAATGACCTGGAAAGTGTGACCTGTCAGAGAAAGCGGTTTTTAGTGCTGTTTTTGACTGAGATCTGGAATTTTTATGGTTGAGGGGCATAGGTGCCCCAAAGCATGTTGTGGACATGCCAAAATGCATTTAGAAAAAGGGAAATCTAAACACATTTTAATGATGTGGTGTGCCATTTGTTTTTGGTATGGTTATGCAGTTTGAGAAAGGAAATAGATGATTACCAATCTCTTTTGGTACTGCATATATAAATCAAATGGAATTTAAGTTTCCAGGTTGGAATACATGGTGTTACTATCCCAAAGAGAAGATAATGAACTGATGTTCTCCCAGAAAACCCATAGGTTGGTCAACCACAATGTCTATGAGACTGGGTTGTTGATGAAATATGAAGGAATGATGGGGGGTATCATCCCTAGAGTGATCTTGAATTGATATGGGACTCTACAGATTCTTCTAAACGTGAAAGAATAATGGGACTAGAGTCGTCACGATTAGATTCACTAGGAGAGTGGTGAAGAACTTCTTCTCTTGGTCTCTCCAATATGGGTGCCCCCTTACGCAAATATTGGGTGTCAATGTAATGGCCACAAGGTGCATGTGGTTCGAATGCATGAGTTTGATGTAAGGGCGGATAGATAAAGTCAGGGGTGGTGACTGCTTCCACAATCTGGTCATCGTAATAGAGGATGGGGTGACTGGTGAAAGAAATACCATCTGACGTGGCGAAGCTACCTGACTCATCATCTTGAGAAGAGAGGTTCACATGCACATTGTCACAAGTGGTGATAGACGAATAATCAGATAAAGGATCTACCGATGTTGAGCCCAGGGTGATCATTGAAGGGATGTCAAGTGAAACATCAGGGGAAGTCTCCAAGGGGACTTCTACTGAGGGTGAAGGCTCCGTCATCTCAACATCAAGAGGGGGAATTTCAATGGGAGAATTTGTGTCCTTTGGTTTTTCTGAAGAAAAACGCGAAAATAAGGGAGCGGTGGACTCATTGCACTTGGCCTAGAATTGGTGAACTGCTTCCAAAGAGGAGCGATACTCTTCAAGGTGGGGACATAGGTGAGTATAGTGGCCATGGAAATCACACAAAGTGCAAGGGTGATTTGTGCACAAAGAATTGAGTTTCAGGACTGAATCTGGTATAGTGACATATACCTCTAGGATATCAAACTTTGGAAACATCTCATTGACCATGGACTTAAGGTGAGGCAACTCCAGAAAAGTATGGGTGGCGTGGCCGACGACATCACACAAAGCACACTGGATGGTACGCTTTGGAGGCCAAAAATAGGTAGGGTTTGTCAGGGCAGCCTTATCCTTTGATGCCCCCTTGCAAGCTTTTCCCTTCTTACGCGAAGAGGTCGCAACAACAGGTGGTTCCTGTTGAGGTGAATGAGACATTGTTGCAACGGGAGAAGTCATAGGGACTGGTTGGACCGGGGTCAAAGCAAGATAAGGTTTAGGTTGACCAGGCGGGGTAGCGGCTGGAGGATTGAGGTACTAGACGGGAACCCCAAGGTTCAGGTTAGGAAGAGAGAGGGTGGCCATAATAGGTACTGTGTACACTCCTAATGGGGGAGCTAGGAACGGTATCTGACCAAAGGGGTAATGACCAGGCGGGACAGCTCCAAGATGGTTAAGGGCTGGAGGAACCATTCCAGGAGGGTAAGGGGGGTCATGAGTACCAGCTGAAGGTGAAGGGCTAGGAGAAGAAGGTTCAAAAGGCTGATCAAAGGACATCATGAGAATATGGTAATCAGGGGAACCAGATGGAAGAGGTTGAGTGTGGAGCCTGATTTTCTTCCTGATTCAGAGATCCTTATTTTTTAGATGGATTTATACCCCAAGAAAATTGTACACCTTTGCATGCGGGGGGGTGCGGGGGGAACTTGTCCCCCCCGCGAGGTCCGGGGGGGCCGACCCACTCGCCTGGGGGGTCTGGGGGCCAACGGTCCCCCGGTGGGGGTTTCGGGGGCAGCGCCCCCGAAGCCAAAAATAGATGTAAAATTGCCTTGTAAAAGTATAGTAATTTCTAGTGAATCTGGGCCGTTCATTAGGCGGATGATCTGACGGTAGAAGTTATGTTTAGTTTAGGGTTTTTTTCCCTAGAAGGCAAACCCTCGCTCTTATGAGGGTATTATATTGCGGCTGTGTAATGTATGTGTATTCTCTGAGCGGGAAACAGATAGGAAGATTGTGAGAGAGAACAGAGGATATTACAGCGGTTCTTCTGTAGGGTTTGTATCTTCATTTTGCTGGATAATAGAAAGGAAGGACTGGCTGTTCGGGGTGGACGTAGCCCAAACTAGGTGAACCACATATATCTGTGTCTCTCTAGTTTTATGTGTTTTGTGTGCTTGTATTTTCCGCATATTTTATGTGTTGCATTGCTCTATAATATTTATTTTTCTAACAACTGGTATCAGAGCCGAAGGTATATTTGGTTGATAAACTCGCAGGAAAGAAGGGTTCCTGGTTCGAATGGGAGCAATGGCGGAAGATGCTAAGTTTAGGGTTGAGAAATTTAACGGCCAAAACTTCCCGTTGTGGAAGATGCAGATGGAAGATTATCTATATCAGAAAGATCTGTACCTACCATTGAGTGGAAAAACAAAGAAGCCGGCGGCTATGACAGACGCAGAATGGAACATTCTTGATAGAAAGGCACTCAGAATAGTACGATTGTGCCTTGTGGCATCAGTCGCCTTCAATATTTCGAAGGAAACAAAAACAGAGGGTTTGATGCAGACGTTGGCGAAACTATATGAAAAATCCTCGGCCTCAAACAAGTTATTTCTTATGAAACGACTATTTAATATGAAGATGTCAGAAGGTGGATCTATTGCAGAACATTTAAATGATTTTAATTTAGTTACCAGTCAGTTAAGTTCTGTAGGGGTAAACTTTGATGATGAAGTTAGAGCTCTGTTATTTCTGTGCTCATTGCCAGAAAGCTGGAATGGTTTAGTTATGGCCATTAGTAATTCTGTCTCTGGATCTAGTACTTTAAAGTTTGATGATGTTGTCAGTGCTATCCTTAGCGAGGAAATGTGACGAAAAAGCTCCAGTGAGACATCGGGTAATGCTTTGAGTGCAGAGTCTAGGGGAAGAAGAATGGAAAGAGGAAAGAGCTCGGGATATTGCAGCAAATCAAGGAAAGGCAGATCCAAGTCCAGATCGGGGATAGTGTGCTAGAAATGCGGAAAGAAAGGACACCTAAGGAAAGACTGTAGATCTCGGAAGGGAAAAGAAGGAGATGCACAACAAGAAAATAATCATGAAGCAAATGTGACAGGTGATGTGTTACAAGATGCTTTGATTCTTTCTTTAGAAAATGTTACTGATTCTTGGGTTGTAGATTCAAGGGCTTCATTCCATGCCACACCTGATAAGAAATATTTTCATGACTATGTTCAAGGATATTTTGGACAAGACCGTTTGGGTGATGATAAACCCTATAAAATTGTTGGAATGGTAAGGTTCTTGTAAAACAGCAGAATGGAAACCAATGGCTATTAAAGGAGGTAAGGCATGTTCCAGATCTAAAGAAAAATCTGATTTCAATAGGTTAGTTAGGCGGTGAAGTTTGTGTGACAACTTTCACAGATAAATCTTGGAAGGTCACCAAAGGAGCCCTAGTAATAGCAAAAGGCAAAAAGGTTGGTACATTGTATTTATGCAATGGTATTTCTAACTCTATTAATGCTTTAACTTCCAAAGGAGCAGATGCAGCATTATGGCATCATAGGCTCAGACACATGAGTGAGAAGGGGATGAAGATTCTTCACTCAAGAAATTTGTTGCTAGGTTTCAAGAATGTTGATTTGGATTTCTGTGAGAATTGCATTTATGGAAAACAGAAGAGAGTCAGATTTCTCAGATTTGGGAAAGAAAAGAAGAGCGAAAAATTGGAGCTTGTGCATACAGATGTATGGGGACCTGCTCAGGTATCATCTCTCAGTGGCTCTCGCTATTATGTTACATTTATTGATGATGCAACTAGAAAAACTTGGATTTATTGTATTCAAAATAAATCTGATGTATTTGATACTTTCAAGAAATGGAAAGCTTTGGTTGAGATTGAGACGGGAAAGAAGTTGAAGTGTCTCAGATCAGACAATGGAGGTGAATATTGTAGCAAAGAGTTTGATAGGTACTGTTCAGAGCATGGAATTCGTAGAGAGAAGACAGTTCCAAGAACACCACAAGAAAATGGTGTGTCAGAAAGGATGAACAGAACAATCATGGAGCGTGCAAGGTGCATGAGATTGCATGCGGGATTGCCTTTACAATTTTGGGCAGATGCTGTAGATACTATTGTTTATCTAATAAACAGAGGGCCTTCAAGTTCCTTGGATGGTGGTATTCCAGAGGAAGCATGGACAGGTAAAAAGGTAAACTACTCTTTTTTAAAGCCTTTTGGTTGTGAGGCCTTTGTCCATATTAATAAAGAAAATAGAAAAAATCTTGAGGCAAAATCAAAGAAATGTACCTTTATTGGATATGGTGTTAATGATTTTGGTTATCGCTTATATGATTATGAAAATCACAAAATCATTAGGAGAAAAGATGTAATATTCAATGAAAAGGTCTTGTATAAGAATCAGTTGCAGGAAAAGAAACAGGAAAAAGAAAGCAAGGAATACGCGGTTCTTGATGAGATATCTGAAAAAGTAAGGGTGCCTGAAAATAATAATAATCAACAACCACAGCAGCAATAACCACCACAACAGAAACAGGCACCTCAAACACCTGAAAGTGGTGTTAGAAGATCTACCGGGATAAGTAGACCCCCTGAACGATACTCTCCTTCATTATATTATTTATTGTTGACTGATTCTGGTGAACCTGAATGTTATGAAGAAGCAATGCAGGTTGAAAGCAGGAAGAAGTGGGAGCTAGCCATGGAAGAAGATATGGACTCCTTAATGCATAACCAGACTTGGGACTTAGTCAGGTTGCCTGTAGGTAAAACTACATTGCAGAATAAATGGGTTTACAGGTTGAAGGAAGAAGATGGAGGAAAACAGAGGTACAAAGCTAGACTTGTGGTGAAGGGGTTTGCATAGAATAAAGGTATTGATTTTGATGAAATATTTTCTCCTGTTGTTAAGATAAATTCAATCAGAACTATTTCAAGTCTTGTAGCAGCAGAAAATTTACATCTTGAACTGTTAGATGTAAAGACAACATTTCTCCATGGAGATTTGGAGGAAGATATATACATGCAGCAACCACAAGGATATGAGGTCAAAGGGAAAGAAAAATTGGTGTGCAGGTTAAAGAAGAGCTTGTATGGCTTAAAACAGGCTCCAAGGCAATGGTATCTAAAATTCGACAACTTTATGTCTGAACAAGGTTATACTAGATGTCACTCTGATCATTGTGTTTATCTGAAAAAGCAAAATGATGGCAACTATATTATATTATTATTGTATGTAGATGACATGCTTGTTGCAGGGTCTAACATGCAGGAAATAAATGTGCTCAAAATAAAATTGGCAAATTCATTTTCAATGAATTATTTGGGAGCTACAAAACAAATCCTTGGTATGAGGATAACTAGAGACAGGAAAAATCGCAAATTAACATTGTCTCAGAATGAGTACATAGAAAAGGTGTTGAAAAGATTTAATATGCAGAATGCAAAACCAGTTAATACACCTTTTGCTAGCCATTTCAAACTTAGTAAGGAGATGTGCCCAAAGACCCAAGAAGACATGGATTATATGTCTAAAGTTCCATATGCATCGGCAGTTGGAAGCTTAATGTATGCAATGGTCTGCACAAGGCCTGATATTGCACATGCAGTGGGAGTTGTAAGCAGGTACATGAATAATCCAGGAAAAGAACATTGGATGGCAGTAAAATGGATTCTCAGATATTTGAGAGGTACCACAAATCAAGCATTATGCTTTGGTGGTTCAAACATTGCTCTACAGGGATATGTTGATGCAGATATGGCAGGTGACAGAGATAGCAGGAGGAGCACTATAGGATATGTATTTACTGTAGGTGGAATAGCTGTCAGTTGGGTTTCAAAAATCCAAAGTGTTGTTGCACTTTCAACAACAGAAGCAGAGTATGTTGCTGCTACAGAGGCTAGTAAAGAAATTATTTGGTTACAAAGGCTTATGGGTGAATTGGGTAAGAAGCATGATATGGGCATGTTATACAGTGATAGCCAAAGTTCCATTCATCTCGAAAAGAACTTAGCATTTCATTCCAGGACTAAACACATACTTCTCAAGTACCATTTCATACGGTCAGTATTGGAAGATGGAGAGTTGAAGTTGGAAAAGTTACACACTAGCCATAATCCTGCAAATATGCTAACAAAAGTTGTAACCAGGGAGAAACTGAAAATGTGCTCAGTTTCAATTGGTCTTCAAGGATGATGATGAAGATAAGGAACAACCAAGTCCAAAGAGGAGTCATTGTCCAACAAACGAAGTAGCGGTGGAGTTGCTAAAATCAGTCTCCAAGTGGGAGATTGTTGGGTGTGGAGCCTGATTTTCTTCCTGATTCAGAGATCCTTATTTTTTAGTTGGATGTAAACCCCAGGAAAATTGTACACCTTTGCACGTGGGGGGGTACGGGGGCCAGCGGTCCCCCGGCGGGGGTTTCGGGGGCAGCGCCCCCGAAGCCAAAAATAGATGCAAAATTGCCTTGTAAAAGTATAGTAATTTCTAGTCAATTTGGGTCGTTCATTAGGCGGATGATTTGACGGTAGAATTTATGTTTAGTTTAGGGTTTTTTTCCGTAGAAGGCAACCCATCACTCTTATGAGGGTATTGTATTGCGACTGTGTAATGTATGTGTATTCTCTGATCGGGAAACAGATAGGGAGACTGTGAGAGAGAACAGAGGATATTACAATGGATCTATTGTAGGTTTTGTATCTTCATTTTGCTGGATAATAGAATGGAAGGACTGGCTGTTCAAGGTGGACGTAGCCCAAACTGGGTGAACCACGTATATCTGTGTCTCTCTAGTTTTATGTGTTTTGTGTGCTTGTATTTTCCATATATTTTATGTGTTGCATTTCTCTGTAATATTTAATATTCTAACAGAGTGGCCACCTGACCTTCAGGTGGTTGGGTAGCCACAAATCCTTGTTGTGCATCCACCTATGCCTGAGAGGGCGGTGACTGTTGTTGCGGGGGTTGAGCAGGCGAGGGAGGTGGAGGTGCTGATGCTGGAGGAGCTAGAGCACCAAGATGCGGATACGGATAAGGGGATTGGGTAGCAGTGTGGTAAACAGGAGGTTGGGCCAAAAGAGGAGGCATGTCGTATCCTGGATACGTGCTACCGGGGGGAGGGGGGGGGGAGGAAGTGCGGGAGGTGCTGCCCCCTCCCCCAAGAAAACCACAACCCATGGGAGGTTGAGCATATGGATGAGAGAGAGCTCCAACGATACTGTCGGTGGAATGAGGTGCCCCTGATGCATTGGCACCATCGGGTCTGGGAAGATCAGGTAGAACGGTATAAACATAACCCATCTGAGCGTAGATCAGGTCATGTTTTAACGCCATTTGGAGGGCGGCTTCTTTAGTTTGAGAAAAATGCGATGCAACATATTTCCCATTAGGAGGCAAGAGAGATCTAAGGAACCAGTCCATGTAGACACGGTGTTCGAAGGTAGGTGATTTAAATAGGCACTTTCTTCTCCACCATTCCTGGACATGATCGGATAGACGGGTCGCAGATGATTGACGGAAAGCAGTCAAAAGCTCGATACCAGTGTCATAACGAAGGGGAAGCTGGAAGTAAGATAAAAAATCCTGGGCAAGAGTCGCAAAGGTGGTATGAGAGGAAGTGGCATGATCAACATACCACTTAGAAGCTTCACATATAAGCGTTTGTTGGAACAACCAAAGATGGACAGAGTCATCGGTAATAGAGTTAGATGAACACCACATGTGGAAAGATCGAACATGATTTGAAGGACCTTCTCTAGCAAGGCCTTCAAAATTTGGGATGTCAGAAGGGAGCTTTTTTGGCATAGCAGACCAACTAGCGTCATGGTGTATAGGGTCATTTATCAACCGGTCCAAATCGGGGAGGCTGAGGCCTGCCATGAAAGGGAGAAAGGGTGCAGCTGAGGTAGTGTCCGTGGCAGTCCCACTAGTGGTATTTCCGGCGGGAGGGCTGGGGTTACCACCAGCTTTAGGTCCTGTACTAGACATAGTGAAGGTGTCAGGGGGAGAACCGAAGGTGGAACGAGAAGGAGAACCTGAAGGACCAGAAGAAGATTCGGTGTGCAGACTCAGTAGAGGACTAACTCGAACTCTATGTGGAGGAGTAAGTCTTCCAACCGAAAACTGAGGATGAAGGCCAAGAAGTCTCTAGGATAAATGCCTTGGTGGCACAATGTTGACGACACAAACACGACACAAGGGGAAAAGAGACCAACAAGGGCAGGAAGGTGCAGGATCAAGTGATTACAATGTCGAAACAAGGGCAAAGAGGTGCAGGATCAAATGATTTCAATGTTTTAGAGTCTTTGCTTGGCGGTGTTAACCAAGCCCTTTTTCACTTAGGGTGTGTGTGTAAAAGTGTGTAAATTTTAATTTTTAAACCCAGACGTTTACAGAGAAAAATAAAAAGTGTGTTGTATAGCTGTAAATAAACCTGCAAATGTCAGTATATAGGCCTAAAAACCATAAAATAAACAGCTTGATAATGCACTATTCCAAACCCAAGGAGGCGGGTCTCTCAACAACTAGTCTATAGGTGAGTAAAAAAATAATCTAAACACACTAAGAAAGGCTAATAGATCTAGGGTCAAGAGGGGCAAAGATCTAAAAGACAAAATCTGTTGGAAAGTGGTGCAAAAACAACAACAAATCAAAGGAAAAATTGCTGTAAAAAGAGGTGGAAAAAGGCTCTCTCCAGGAGGGAAGCGGAGTGCACCCTAAAGGAAAACCTAAAAAAAGCTAAAAGAGGAGATTTGGATGGATAACAAGCCGATCTGAAGTGGATCTGAAGATGAGGTATCAGATCTGAAAAAATGGCTAAAGACTCTGAAATTTTAGACAACTTGCAACAACAAACACTCTTCCACAAAAAGTGGAGGGTACTAAAGCCATAGGGGGCTAGGTTCCCACTTAGTTGAGTGAAACAGAACAAGTACAGGTCCAAAACAGGTGGACGAAGGTCAGACAACCCTGAACAGAGGCTCAGCAAAATCTAGAAAACTTTCAGAAAAATCCCTGCAGAAAGTCCAGGTCGCAGTTTTTGGCCTATTTTCAGCATAGATCGCACCTTTTGGGCTGTAAAGTGCGCCTTGGAGGTCCAGGTCGCAGGTTTTGGGCAAAAAAGTGCGACCTGCACTTCTGGCACTCTCAGCGGCAAGTTTCAAAAAAATTTGTCGTCTCAGCTGCGGCTGATGTCTATCACCTGTGCAATGGGTCCAAAAACAGGCAGAAGTTAGAATTTTTATCGTTTTAGGGTTTTATGGGTTAAAAACAACATCAAGAATAAGAAAAACAAGGGGCTGAAGAGAAATCCTAGGGTTTGAAGCAACTAGATATGCAAGGATCAGAAAAATCACAGCGGTCGTAATGGTAAACCCATGTGGAGTCACCAGTTGTTAGTATGAATCTTGATTCAAAGTGTACGAAAAAAACCACTTTAGCTGCGCATAACAAACAGCCCTAACAGAAGAAATGACTGCTAATATCTTCAGATCTACAATTCGATGATCAAGACAAATGCTGAAAAAATCTAGATCTATGCATTAGAAGACATTAAACAGTAGAAAAATACGATTTACTCCATAGATCCAATAGACAAGACAAGAATATATCCAATGAAATTTTATTAATGGCACTTGGGAGGAAAACACAAGAGGGTGTTCCCTATTCTCCTCAATGGGATGGGTTCTTGAAAGTCCTCGGCACTTCAAATTTAGAATTCCTCTCTCTTGATGGTGTAGAAAACCTGGAAAAAAATGGAAAAATATGGCTATGATTATGGATCAATAGCCAGACCAAGAGTTGAGATCCAGAGTGATATTTAGGCAACAAAAGGTGACAAATTAATGGGAAAACCCTTTTATTTATAACAAAATATTGAGTTAGTCTAGAGATTGGTGCATAATTAAAATATTATTAACCAAATCTAGATCCAACTTTTATGGAATATTTTATTATATTTGTTGGAGGGAAAAGGAATTTGACTTGAGTCAAATCCCCTTATTTGTAAATAATAAATAAATAGATGATTTATTTATCATTTTAAGGATGTGATTAAGTAATAATAAATAAATAAATGATTTATTTATCATTTTAAGGATATGGTTGAGTAATAATCAAATAAATAATGATTTATTTAATTATTTAAGGGTGAATTAGTCATATTTAACAAAGAGTATTATTTAAATAAGATTTAAACAATTATTCTTAGAAAATAATAAGATAAATAATGATTTATCTAATTAATTTCCTTGTTTTTGGGTTAAATATAACCAGAAATATTAATTAAACTATTGTTTAACTAATTATTTCTTGAGGAAAATCAAATAAATGTATATTTATTTAATATTTCCTTATGGGGTTTCCTGTTTAGACCATAAACAACTTAATAAAGGTGATTTATTAAGTTATTTTCATAGTGAAAGCAATTTTACGAGTAAAATTTGTCTTACATGATGTACTTGGGTCCCTATAATGATATAACATCATAAATTCCATTGCATCCCTTGGCATGTCAAGAATATAATCTATGTTGATCATTCCTCAAGTATACCTCTAAAAACCTATGATTTTGGGTCGACACTAGTAGGCAGTTTTGGCCTCGTTCCCATGAAGAAATTAACACTGAGCCTCGCACCCATTCGCACTTTGTCTCAGAAGGGCACCCGTGCCGAGCTGATTTTGGAAAGTTTTTTAAAACAGAAATGAAGCTTCCATGCTCTAACATCTTTGTGAGCAGAGTCATGATGGTTTGTTTGACTGGATCAAGTCGAGTTTCTCCCTTTGGCCTATTAGTTCCTACAAATTTGCAACACCCCAAAGGGATAAGCCTCTCCTCCACCTTATGTGGATCCCAAACCTCCTCCTCCTCTCCTATAAATTCTTCTTCCTCACATTGATTCATCTAGCTAAATAGTCATTAATTATAGCTAGTGTGTTGAAGAAATCATAGAAGAATTCATTGTTGAGAGAGAGTTTAAGCCCATTGTCTCATTGAGTTGAATGTCGAACAAATGCTTGACATGTGCTCGACTGAACTCGTCGAAGGAGATCTGCAACGTCAAGGCATAAGGTTGTAAACTTCTTTTTCATATATGAATAATACATGACTGGTTTCTGGTTCCAAATTTGTTTCCATTTATATTCAAAGTGTTTAGCTCTCCTTGATTAGTTGAATAGATATAGATGAATGTATATGCTTGTATGATGTCATTGTTTGTTTGATCTTTGTGCAGGTGCATGAACATCGTCACCAATGTGGAATGTAAGGCGTGCAGAAAAATATCAAAGGATCACTGCTGCGTGCCATGACAAAAGCATTAGACTGAGGTAGGATATCTGTTCCAATCCATATTTCATTTATAAGCTAGGAATTTAGGAATTCAGCGTGTTCCCTTGTTGCTGGACCCACCCGAGGGCTAGAGGGATCGCCTCTGTTTGCAGAGGGGATTTTCTTGCTCAACACCCTATACGGGTTCCTAACCCCTGAGGGATACATTGGCACACATAAGGTGTGTACTGAGAGGTATGAGCCTCAACAACAATAGACAACGGTTCATGGACCCCTTCAGATGTTCAGGGACTACTAGAGATCCACTCTTGGATGAGGAAGATGCATCATGCCCAACCAGCCCCACAAATGCACCACACACTTGGAGGGTGCCCCATGGCTTGTATGAGGACCCAATGATATTTATTCCAGCATTCGAGCCTTCCCAAAGCATCTATAGGCATCTTCGATCCATTTTTAGGGCCATGGGATCATTTATGTTCCCCCACATCCATTGGGAGCATCACAAGTCTACTACTTGAAGAACAAGGGGCCACCCCCTTTTCCATCATATTCAAAGGGATTTATTCCTCATTGTGGCACTTCACGATGTTACTAGGCCTGTTGGAGGGCCCTATGGAAGGTATACATCATTATTTGGCCCTTGTGTGGCTTATTTTTACAGATATGAGCTAAATTGGTGGGCTTGTCACCAATAGGGGTTTTATTTACACATTATTTTATTATTAGAGCCATTAGGGGCCCTTAGGCTAATTTGAGCTCTGTAGGAGCCTATATATTGATGTTAGCTCCATCCATTTTGATCATCACACTTTGGATTGGGTATCTCTCTCATTGAGAATTTCACACTTTTTCCTTGGAGGAGCATATTTTGGAGATGGATGAATTTTGATGTATGGATTTGGAATATTTCTCGTCTTGGAGCTTTATTATTGCAAACAAGTTGCTAGTTGGATACACTCTATGGCATTGTAAGTGATTTTTGATGTATTATTCTTTTTGCTGCACACTAATGATTTTCGCTATAACTATGAATAGGTGTTGCATAAATATAATGTGGAATTGAGCATGTTTTAGAAAATTTTAATGTATGGGCCAATGCCAAATCAATGAAATTTCCTAGAGATACATTTTCTCAATAATCTTGCACTCTTTTCTTGAAGTATAAATGCTTGAAAGTCTCTTATTCTTCTCTCTACACCAATATTGGACGAAGTTGAGTTTTCAAACCCCCTTGACCAATAAACCAAGTTCTTACTCATTAATCATCCTTGACTCCATCTCTCGAAGTGAACTAAGGCACTTATCCATAGAAGGGTGATCATTTTATCCACAATTTTCCCCTTTTTCACTTTTTCCAAGGTCTAGCCCGCAAGGGTCACCTAGGGAATCAATTTCCCGGGAATTGAGTGAGGGAAAAATTTTGATCTCCTAGGAGGCACTGCATTGGTGGCTCCCTCTCCACAAAATTTCAAGAAATTTCTATGGTGGTATCTTCAGTCAGCGGGATGATATTAGGAGGGGCTTATGTGAGTGAGACGCTATCTCTACAGGGATTAGGCAGTATCTTCGAGGGTTTACTCTTGGAATGTGTGGGATGGAATACTTGGTAGGGAAACTTCATGAAGAGTTGGGCATAGTGCCACATTATCATGATTCCATACTCAATGATGATGTTAAGAGGGATTCTGCTACTTTTTCCTAGCAGAATGGTGAGTGGAGCAGGGGGAGATTCATGTTGGACATGATGGCTTGGGATCCGGGTATTCAGGGATCCCTTCATATCCAAGGGATGCAAAGGTCAGGGATGATTCAGTGGTGCATTTGGGACCCTAGAACAAATTCACAATGGCAGTGGGGAGCACTAGTTAGAGAGGATGCTTGTTCAACCATTGCTTGAGAACAAGCAATTTTTGGTGGGGAGGATTGTAATATCCCCAAATTAGCAGTCAGCTAATTGGGATATTAATTTTTATTAATTTTGACAAATCCTAATTTTGGGTGGAAATAAAGTGGGTAGGGGACCCACAATTGATAATTAGGTCAAATAAATTATTTTCCTAAATTCGCGAAGAGAAAATTGATGCTCTAGTGGTGGGGTCGAGTTGGCCTTAGGTGGCAGCGTAGAAGAGGGACGAAAAGGACATCGTGAGATTGGCTAGAGGAAGGCAGCACGTGATTTCCCAAGGAGAGATAGCACGGGCCAATGTGGGACGCAAGGAATACATTGGGCCTCAATGGATAAAAGGAAGAATGGAAGGCTCATTTGACATTGATTCATTTAGTTATTTTCTTCTAGTCATTTTGACAAAGCACGCTTGAGCCAGAGAGCCAAGTCTGCAGTGTTGTTTAACACACGAGATCTTCAAGTAGAGATCTCAACCTCTACCTCGGCAGACTTCGAGTGCTCGCTCAGGAGAGGAGTTCCACACCTTTTGAGGATGATCTCCATCAGTATCATCAGGAGGAAGCATAGCTAGTTCTGGACTACGCAAAGGAGGAGACTACGCAGGGGAGGACACAGTGCAGATAGGATTTTGTTGTTCTCGGAGGTGAGGAGGGAGTTGCAGCTGAGATTTGGTGGGGAGGCTTGAAGCTTTCTAACAGGAATTTTTGTGGCATTATGGAGACTGCTAGTAGTAGGATTTATAGGAGGACCGATTTACCTAGTAGTACAATGAGCCAAGCCCAAGAGGACCAATTTTCGGGGTCAAGCTTTGGGCGAACCCTTTTTGGATTTTTCTGGGTTTATTGAGGAGAAGCCAAGATTAATTTGGTATAATTTTCTGGGAAAATTTGAGGTGTCAAATAGAGAATCTAACTCATCCAACAACTAGAGGAACTAAGGGAAATTGGGCCAAAATTCCATGGTCAACATTTGGCCAATTCCTTCGTGGGTTTTTGTGGGTTTCTTGAGTAGGGTCCGGGGTTAAAGTCCCAAAATTTTCTGAGCAATGTAGCAGTCCCTAGCGGAATTTCTTCAGGATCAACAACACTATTTTTAGCAAATTACAGCCTAGAGCTATATCCATAAAGCGTACCATTAGTGGGGGATTTCAACATTGATTCAAAGGGCTTCTCTAGCTTGCCTTGAGCAATCCCAAGTGCCTTCATTCCAACACCTCCATTGTACTCATTTTGAGAAAATTAATAAAACACCTCAACAGTATTTTATGGCTCCGATGGTGTTTTGATATCATTTTTTCTTTTTTTGTCTCCTTAACATATTTTAGCCTATTATTACTGTTATTTTCCCATTTGGAATATTACAATGGTATCAGAGCTTCGTTCTTAGCTTAGCCATGGGGATCTTTTCCTATGAACAAGGAGGGTAGGCAATAGAGGTGGAAAATATGGGGGAGTCAAGGAGAAAAGGGGAATCAACATTTGGTAGCATCTTAAAATCCCTAAATTATTTAGCCAAAGAACATAAGGGAATGTTGGAAGGACTCAAGCAACAGAATAGGGATAAGAGCATCCACCATGAGTTCCTAATTGGGGAGACTTGAGGGGTCTCACAACAGTGTGACCACCCTTTACTAGCCACTCACCCGCCAACCTTCAGTAGGCCAACCAGGATCACGATTCCTACATTCTTACCTCTAGTACCGAGTGAGCAAGATAGGCGACATGATAATATACACATGGGAGATTATTTTCGAGAATGGAAGTCCATGGGGGAAAAATTCAGAGCGGCTTTCTCCCTCAGAGATTACTGTCAGCTCGAGCGGGATGAAGAAGGAAGGAATAGTGGGGGGTATAGCACGCAGAGTTTAGAGTTACAACATACCATTGGTAGGATACATTTTCCCACATATGATGGATCCATTGATTGCATGGCTCGAGATCGGGTGGAAAAGTTGGATACCTCTTTCCAGCTTAATCAAATACCAAAGGGGGAATCCATCAAACTGGCTACCTCGCACTTGGAGGATGAGGGAATAAAATATTGTGGGGAGCTCATAGATACACCTAGTGTGATGTGGGACTCACCCTTGTTGGAGACTTCCTTGACCGTGTCAGTTTGCATCTTAGTGGAGAGAATATATCCTACCCTAGTAGAGCCATCCATTGAGGTGATGACTGGAGTCGTGTCTGATTTTTTGGGTGACAACCGCACGCAGCAGATGGGTGAGGTGCCAGGAGATGTATCCACCTTCAATGAGGCACTAATTGATACAGAGGTAGAGCAGCAGGACATTCCGTCTCTATGTCAGGATGAGGACTCTTCTTTGGATGAGTCCATGGGATCATATGAGGATGCTTCTGGGGAGCATGCGCAGTCATGCAGAGTTTATGACAATAGGCACGTTTCGTATTCCAATGTGCGCATGGTATCAGGGGACTCTATGGGAGATATTCAGGATGATGAGTCACTTGTGATGATTCAGTCGGAGCAACTTATGGTACAACTAGAGGGCACATTGGAGTGTCAGAGAAACCCACTTCAGGCATAAATAGAAGGGGCTAGCAGCATGGTTGGGTCACCTTTTTCCATTACAGAGAGAGAGACGGAGCCTCCTAGTCATATCTCATGCGTTGACTTGGATAGTGGGATCAGACGACCTGAGTTACACAAGGTGCAACATCTGCATGTCAGGGTTGCTCTAGGTGCAGGAGTCGATGCATTCGATCCCTCTCTCGGGGTTGGATGGTGAGAGATTCTAAGTTGGTACCTAGGGGAATGAGTTATGGATATGGTGATGCACCAAGGTGTAGCTCAGCAGGAGCTTCTAGGCACTAGGGCTACCGGAAGCCTGAACTGGAATTGGGATTCAGGCGGTGTTAGGGTCCTATAAAAATAGGATTCATAATTTTGAATTGACTTTGATTAGTCTTCTAATATGTACATAGGTTGCTTTCTGCAAAAAAATTTCCCATATTAGAAAAATAAAAAAATGTAAACAGGGTAAAAGTCCTAAAAGAAAAATCAAAGGACTCGAAAGAAAAAAGATAAAAAAGAATATGAAAATGGACCCCAAAAAAAAAAAAAAGAGAGATAACATAAAACATGAAAGTGATGAAAATTCAAATTCCACTACTATTTGCTTTTACTGCAAAAATAAAAATTGTGTGTAGCTTGTCAAAAAATGCCACAATCCTTGAAATTTAAACTGCTTAATCTTGACTTTTCATGCTTTAAATTTCACGTTAATAGATAGATAATAAAGATCTAGCCAAACAATTTAATCTTGGCAGATCATTAGTTAGGTAGAGAATAATAAGGAGCTCAACAGTTTAATCTGAGCCCTTGGAAGAAATAAGGATAGAATTAGTTAGTTTGTTGTTTAAAAGAAAAATGAATAAGGGTTTGCAAGTGCAAATGCACCCATGTAAATGAAGAAAAAATGTTAGGATAGCAGATGGGTAGGTAGAAGTGGTTTTCACAAGCATGGAGATCAGAAAATTGGTTATTTCATTTACTAACTTCCTTACAAAATCAGTCCCCTTGTAAAAATACCCCCTCCCCTTCATTTTTCCCTTTTTTCCCATTATCACTCATTTTTCCTTACAAAAAGTCCCTTTTCCTCAATGCACATTTATCCTTGGAAAAGTAAAAATCCCTTTAACTAATTTCCATTTATTTAAAAAAAAAACCCAAAAAACCTTTAAAAAACCCTTATCCTAAGTTTAAATGTTATGTTGGGTCCCTCAGTGAAGAAATCTATTCCCGATAGCAGTTTTAAAGTTAAAACTTAGTGTATTATACACATCCCACATTTGTACATTATTAACATTTAACATAATTTATTAAATCCCTTTATACCTTTTATCCCGTTATATATTAAATCTTTACTATATAAGTCCCAACCCATTATTTTTATTTAAACTATGATTTAATATTCCGAACATGTTATATATTCCAGACCCACATGTGATTCTTAAACTATGGTTTATATTATCCCCGCCTGTTATAAAGCCCCACTTACCTAAATCCCATTGGTTATATCGTAAAACCCGACCATATCACATGTATAACCAACCGCATCAAATCCTGACTATATGTATTAAACCATAATTTCAATACATATAAACCTACCGCATAGCATGTACCGATCCCCACGCCTTTTGAAACCCAAATACTCCATCGCATCCTCCTAGCATCAGATCTTTACTCGCCAGATCCGATGGCCATTATCTCCTATCGCGCATTTCATTGCCCAATTTTTAACTATACCTCAACCATGCAAAATGCGCGATTTGTGGAGTCTCCCTCCCCGCTACGTGGTCGATTCTTATTTGATCGTATCACCACGAATATTACCACTAACCACCTTTAGCGCTTGCGAAAACCACTGATTGGTTTTCCCTTCGGCGCACAAACTGCCCTATCAATTCAAATACATCTGCGCATTTAATGTAAACATTGTTTGTTTAAAAAATTCATATAACCACCCTTTGTTAATTCTTTCACCACTTTCTATTACATTTTGCGCTGAAGAAGCATTTCTGATCTATTTTTGAGCAACCATATCATTGAACCGACCATATTTCAAGCCTTTTCACCTAAATTCAAGACCTCTGCTGCTACAAGACATCCCAGAACCAAATTGAAGCTTTTTAAAGACCTCTAAAGCTTCAGAAAAGCCCTCTGTTGCCTTAGAAACCCTCCTGCAAATAAAATCTGCATTTTTTCCCAAGTATTCTTCAAATAAAAGGCCTATTTCTTGATCTAAAGAAGTAATTCAACTAATTGAATAGTTTAGGAACCTTTTGCAAACCTAAAGAAAGCCCTTTTACTTCCTAAAAGCTCTTTCTGCAAACCCTGGACCTATTTTCACATATTCTGCTGTCTAAGACTATTTTAAAACACATATTTGATTAATTGGATCATTTAGAAGCCATTTGTAGACCTGAAGAAGCCTTCTTGCATTCCAATCCTTTCATATAGACCCTGGGCATCTATTTGCAGAATTCTGAGGTCTTAAAAACTGTTTTAAGCACATGGACTACAATTTGAGCAGTTTTAACCTTTGAAGACCATAGATAAAATCCATGTTTTATTCTTAAATCTATCTGCAAACTAAAAATATCTTTTAGAGGTGCTCCTAAAGGCCTAAATCAGTTTTTTCAAAGTCAAAAGGTTAATTAATTGAATAAAAAATCAGGAAAAATGGCCTCCAAGGCAGTAGTAAGTGTCAATCCTCTACAACCTCCTGTTGTAGATGTAGAACACACTCCCCTGGCAGATATAGACTTCAAGATTAAGGACACAGTGACATAATTTAACCTTCTTGAACTCCACTGCTAGAGTTATAAAAAATCCATAGAGCAGGCTGATGAAGTTTATATTTGGGAGTCAAATTTACCAAAGTATGTTGTCCCACACACTTTCCAATACCCAGAAGTGATGAAAATCTGTCAATCCTGCTATTTGCCTTATTAGAGAACCATAATAAACCCTGAAAAGGAGATTTTATTCACCATTATTGTTGAGTAAATCAATCATATTCTGTAGATACAGCCCAGGCCTGATGAAATCCCTTTGTCCACTGAGACCCTCACTCAGCTACACCTAAATCTGGACTTCCCCAAGAGGTTCCAGATATTCCAAACTTCCATGCCTTCTTCTTTAGAAATTCCCAAGATAAATCCTCCTTACCCATCAACAAAATTTTCTAAAAGAGCCAGACATATCATCAGCATGTTGTCTTTTATTCTTGGTTATTTCACAGATGAACATGTTGATATTGCAGTGCTAGGTTTTTTGTCTACCTTCACACTTGGTCAGCCTCCTGCTACCATTTTTAATTTTTCCCAATACCTTGCTGATAGTATTCATGAATAGTTGGTCAAAATTCCTTCTAAAGGTGTTTTCAAGTGTTCCACATTCCTATTCCACATGTTCTTATATTTTTAGTCTGATAAATTTTCCCTCAACCTTCAAAAGCTTCATGTTGAAGGTAACCCACAATCAGTGATATTTTGGAGTCCTATAATAAGAAAATACTCCACACAGTCTGCCTATATAGAGTTTATTGATTCTTTCATTCATCCTATAGTCAATTTGCTAAAAAGAAGCATGCAGCCCAGAATCAGTGAGGATATTAAAAAGGTATTATAGTTGTCAGACCATAACAGGACAAGAGATTGGTACTTGTACCAAAATCATACAAAGATAAGGGTATATGGATCAAGTCATGTTCCATATAAACTACCCAAATACCTCTTGTTAGCCATCAGTAAATTTTTGACTGAGAAAATGATGGCTAAGAATAAGTCCTAAGCCTTCAAGAGATTGTTTTCATGAAAAGCTGCTCATTCTTGAAGTCTTCTTGTGCTGTTTGAACTTTCCTATTAATCTTCACTGTTGTTTCATTATAAACAAACCAAGTTAAAACTGTTGCCCCCTGCAATATTTTTCCCCAAATAACCTCCTCTTTCATCAATTCATTCACTCATTTTGACCCTTTTAATCCTCCATCTACCTCTGAAAAATCCCCTTTTACCCTTTATCTTTCCCTTCAAAACTAATAAATTCCCTTTATCAGTTTTGAAACCCCTCTTGTCCCTCCTATCGGAACCCCTAAAAAGCCTAAAAAACCAATTTTTTAGGCTAAAAACCCATCATTAAAAAAAAAGGGCTTAAGCACCTTTCGGCTTAGCCCTAGCCCTCCAAATTCTACTTGGAACCACGCACTATGACCAAGCGCTTAAAAGCCTCATCACATCGGCTTTTCTAATTACGAACCCGCTTTCTTTACATTTTCTCCCCGACGCGATAAGCCTTTATCTCTCTGCCCCGTCATACATTGCTGCATAAAACCATGCCTCAGCCCGCATCGCATTGGCACTCCTGAAAAAAACCTACCTTTCTTTCATCCGTCTCGAACTCCGATAATAATCCCCCGATGAAATCTCAGCCTTAGATCTAAATGATCTAACGGTACACATTAAACTCGATAACCCAATTCCGCGGGGGCCTACCTTCCACCACATGAAACACCTGTCCAATCGCGTGTTGCCACCTGTATTCCATTATCACTCCCATCGTGCAACTTATTTATCGCATTCCACCCACACTATCAGATCTCCTCTCCCTCATCTGACGGCATGTATTCCATATCGCAAAATTCTTGTGACCAAGGTTTAACGCTTAATTTTTTTTTGATACTAGTGGTATCGAAAAAGCCATGTGTCGAGTGATGTATGGAATCGCATTGATTTCGGGCAAAACCACTTACTGCCTTTTGGTCATGCGATAACCACTTGTGGTATTGAGAAAACCACTTCCGCCTAGTATGCGCCAAATACTCTTTTCAACTGGTTTTCTCGCCCGTTTTTGTTCATGAGCCCCCTCCGCCGCTGCAAGGCCTCTTCCCCTCACTTCTTCTCGCCCTCATCAACCTTTGTCGCAGTTATCCCCATTCTTGCAGGCTTTTATAATATGGTTTATGTTTTTGTTGCAGGTTTAATGGATAACGAGCTGTAAATCCATCCCACAGTCATGATAAGCTGACCAAGGGCCAAGGATGACAATCCTCAGGCCAATATTCACGAAGGAAAAGGAACCCACAGTGTTTAAAATCAAGGTTTGACCCATGTCCCATGAGCATTGGTTGTACCATGAAACCCTCGATGTACCCATGCACCTGTACACCAACAAGCACAGTAATGAGGGATTAAAGAGTATCAGTGAACCAATAAATTCAAAGGGTTAATGCATAAAGACTGAAGATCAAAAAGGCTTAACCTGATAGATGAAGACAAAGCACAGAATTAAAGACAGATCAATGCTTAAAGTTAAACAGAGAAACTACATAGGCATAAACACAATATTAAAGAAGATTTGTGTTTTTAAGGAAATGAAAGAAGACAAAACAATAAAGGACAGCTCAGTGCCACATCAGTGGGGCTAATTGAATCCCCAGCTACTAAATTTCCAACTACAGATTTATTTTTGCAAAATAATACACAATGAATGCACAGGCAAATATCTTTTGCCAAAGACAGCTCAGAATTTATGATCAGCCTACCAAAACCCCCCAAAGTCAACAATAGTAACTAAGGTTGATGAAATTTAATGTAAAAAAAATTAAAATAGAGGTGGGCACTCGAAATATTCTCCCTTAGGCCTCCCAAAGGTCAATAAACCATTACTCTGTATTAATTGAATCGATGATCCCTTCTAACACTCCACCTCCTCATTCTTCTATAAATACTTCTCTAGAAGATAGTATAGAGGTTGGTCATTGGATATCTATTGCATGTAAATAGTTTTCTAAAGTTGTTGTAGCCCTATTTGTAATTGAAGATACATAAGCTGAGATGAGAAGTTTGAAGCTGTAGAGACCCACTGGACTTGATGATTGTAACTGGTTTGAACATCAAATACAAATAGCTGATTTATGGGATCCTGGTCTAAGTCAATGGTGATGTGTTTCTCACTGTAAAATTGTTATTTTATTTTTGTTTTCATTCTATCCACTTTTCTCTGACAAAGAACAGCAAATATAGATTAGGATTTACTTCTGAAGTACCCTAAATCTCACTGAAAATATTTATCCTTTATGTTTTCTGTTGATTGTTTATTTAAAGATGATTCAGTAGAGTATAACCAGTGAAGTGTTGGTGAGCCCATGTTTCCTGAGTACAACTTGAGACATTGTCTTTGAATGTTATTGATAAGTTTGCTGATTAAAGCTGAGCCAGAGAAGTTTATGGTTAGCCCTGTCCTCTGGTTTCTTCTCCAACAGTTACTTTGAAAAGCTCCCTTAAGAGTATGTTGAAAGCAGGCTAGTTTCAAAGTACTTACCTAATCTTAGACTACTTTTGTGTTTATCATGAATGTATTTCCTTGGAATATGCTGAAAGCAAGCTAAGTTAAAATTCTTTACTTGATCTTAAGCTATTCCATGTTTTTAAATGTTTTCTCTTAAAATTACATCGAAACTAGGCTAGTTTAAAAGTACTTACCTGATCTTAGATTACTTTGTGTTTTTCCTTAAGTGCATGCCAAAAGCAGGATAGTTTCAAAGTACTTACCTGATCTTAGGTTTTTCTTTGTTTCTTCATTTGTTTGATTTCCCTCACTCCACTTTTTAATGTTTCATTCCATAAAATCAACTTAAAGAGATCCTTTGACATAGTTGACTTGTCCCATGGACCACTCTTGAACCTTGCTGTTTTAATTAAACCCTATTATGACTCCATAGCCCAATGGATTGATGTTGCACCTTGCCTATCTTATCAGCTAAACCATTTCGTCACTTACTCACACCTTCAACCTTCATAAATATTTCCTTCATCTTCATTATATCCTTGCCCAACCAAAACAAACAACAACCCTTGTTCTTCATAACTAGCCTAAAATCACACTTCAAGCCTTAAAGATCATATCTGTGAACACATACATAGAGAGATCCCTCTCTGAATCTAGGATGTCTAGGTCCTTAGATTCCAAAGCGGTTTTGATGTAGCCTCTACAACATTTGTACTTGCCAATCTTGCAAACTATAGAGACCTAACATACTGGCAACCATACTAGGGAGACTCTGAGTAAAATCCTTAAAACTAAACACTCAATATTCAGTGCAGTATAAGTAGCTTTCTTCAAGTACTACCAAGCATCTTGGTAATCATGATAGGACTTGTCTGAATCAGTGAAAAACTAAGTTCTTCTTAGGATTCTAACAAACCCTTATCAAACCTTGAAAAAATAATCTAAGTAAGCCATAGAGTAAACTCTGTTTGTCTCATCACCGTAGCTAAGTGCTGAAACAAATTTAGGACACTCCCATAAACCATAGGACTATAGGAACTCAGAAAACCCAAAAATATTTCAGATTGGTATTCGAACTTAATAATGGTGATGGACCATGAAACATTTTACCTTCTAAAGCTAAAAATTTCCACCTAGTGACTCCACAATCTTGAATAGACCTAAAGACTCCACTGGGAAACCCATTTATATCATAACATCATACAAACTCAGCTTAAGAAACTTTGATGATTAAGTTTTCTTGTTAAAAGATCAGTTAGCCTAACAAAGATTTTCATATTTGGGTAAACTTTTCTTATCATTATGTCTAAAAAAACATAGCATAGTGGCTTCTAGAAGAGTTCATACTAGAGCCTATCCTAACCCAAACCCTCCTGAGATAGTTGATAATCCAGAAAGTATACTTAGGAAATCTCCTAAGGCTAAAACTTCAACTGTTGTTAGGCCAGTCTATAGAGCTAATTCTGTTCCTGAAAACCTTACAGCTCTACAAGATTCACAAGTTGACTTAAGAAACCCATTCAGAACTAGGTCACTTGATGACATAGATCAGATAGATTTTGAGTCTCCTCCTTCATCCCAAGATAGAGGTGAACATCCTGGTAGTAGAGAAACTACACCTCCTGATTTTCATTTCGTTCATAATTTTGGTTTCTCTCATCCTAGGTGACAGCAACAAAGTTGAATTCGGGCCCCCTAAGGAGAGCTGGCCTCTAATGTAGCTATATCAACATTATTTATTTGATTTAAATTGGTAGGTGCCACGTAGTCTCCCTCTGTATCTCTTTAATTTTATTCATCAATTTTAGAGAAACTGATAAATAAACACATTCAGCAAACCTTGAGAAATTTTATGTCTTCCCGAAATTTAATTATCTCGCCGGCCTTTATACTAAGGTTGTCACCCTTGGTTTATCTCCCGTGCACCTTTACGTGTGATCGTCGTTCGATGGCCCGTCCCTAGATCAGACGGTGTGTATCAATATCGCACTGAGTCTTCGGTCGAAGGTTAACTCGCGATGGGGCAGTCTTTGGGGTCCCACCTTATGCCACGTGTCAACCACTCTATGGAATCGCTCCGATTTCTTGAATACCGCTCGTCCTGCAAAGGTGGTGCGATCAAAACCGCTTCTAGCCTTTGAACAGTGATTGACCGCAGCTTAACGCCTTCCTCCTATACTCTCCCATTTACTAACTCAGGTTCGGCTCTCGGTACAGGATTTTTAATTAACAACAAAACAGTCTATTTTCTTATAAACGGATCTTCCACTTCAACCAAAAATCCACCGTTCGATGGCAACCACACTATAGGTGCACTCTTTCAATTACTCGAGGCATACATCAAAATCCAATACATCCTTCAAGGTTTCTTACAGGGTCTATCTCGACAGAGCTAATTGCGACCATTCAAAAGAAATCTACAATCGACAATGGACAGAGGGGCATGCGGAGATTATACAGTAACTCAATTCAACAATTATACACATAACAGAGTTCAATCACCTCACAATTAAAAAAATTCCCTCACAAATATCAATTCAAGACAATTTGATAATCAACGAGCACCGAAGTTTATTCAACCAGAAGCAATTGCTTAACACACAAGTTCACTGCGGAAAATCTCCTCCGTCCAATGCATCCGGGAGTTACATTTATACATCTGCATATGTCTCTTCAGGTCCTCTGTGAGGACCATT
>CM076581.1:1147403166-1147707164 GCA_034641835.2 Pinus albicaulis
AGATAAAAGTTAATATTTGACCCCTATTTTCCAGAAATTTGGTCCCTATTCCTAGCATGCAATTCCAAATTTAATGTAATTGATTATATCTTTGGGGAAATGGGTGAGCTAGACCCCTTGCGTCTAGGGATGAGCTAATTGTCTATATTTTCATGAGTTTCAATGTGAAAAAGGTTGGTTGGTTGGTCAGGTTTGAGAAGAAAGAACACTGTATTGTATTTTCTTGATATTCCATTGAATGAATAGACATAGGTGTGATTTACAGGGATTCATGTGTCAGCTCTTGATAGCGATGTGTTTTTCTCATGTCGTAAGTTTTCCTTATGTTTTTTTCATACCTTGAATGTATGTCTTCATGTTTGGTTAGATCATGATTTATCTCAGAATTCATTCTAAAATGCTATAATTTAATTTTCCAAATAGTCTATGTTTTCTTCGTAAACAACATTTAGAATTCATCCCACAATTTTAATGTTCTCCATGTTGTTGCCACATTTCTTATACTCACCCTTCTATAATTGAATTAATTTTGTTTTCACCACCAAGGTACCCTACTTGCCCTTGTAAGAAAGACCCCTCCTTTCTTCTCCTATCACTCGAGAAATAATCAATTTGACATAACTCCATGCCTAATGGATCTCTCATCTCTCTTCCTTCACATATTTCAAAACTTTAAATATTGTACCCCATTTAGCACTATATATAGCCCTAACATATACGTGATTTAACTTTTCGGATAGAGGGATCCCTCTACAGAAGTTGGAAGATAGATTTCAACTTCCCAGTGGTTTAATGATTTACCTCAGGTTTCTCTCTTCGGCCCAAGGATATTATAGACTCATAACACTTCCTATGATTAAAAAAAAACATTCGAGTGATATTAACATATAGACGATATTAGTGAGCACGTGTAAACCAACCTCAAATCTTTGCTTGTGTTAAATATCGATTTAGAATATACCAAGATGTCATCCTAGAAAAACAATAACTAATTAGCTAGACATTATCTTATAAAACCATTTATTAAGCACACAAAAACACTTAAACACTGATGATGCCCAATCCAAAAGAACCACCATAGACTCATAATGTCCACTACACAAGCTCGGTGAAAAGATCTCATACTAAAAGAATGCATGGAGAGAAATTTAAGCTCAAAGAAAGGTGATTAAGTTTGAGAATAAGAGAGAACCCTCGAAAACAAAATCTGGTTAACAAGCAAGGAATGTATGAATTTCCACTAGAAGAAAGAGAATCTGCTTAGAAGAAGAAAAAGTAGAGGCTCTAGGAGAGAATGAATGCAACGGACCGGATAGAAAGCGCGAAATTGTTTCAAAACTTGAATTTTAATTCTATTTGACATTCCATGATTCCTTTTATAGTTAGCAAATCTCGCTAGTCATCCCCAACCATTAGTTGATCGTTTCTTTTATGTTTAAGATAATACCTCAATTATTATCTTACTTAGTTTGGATTGGGTTGTTGAGGAAGTTGAGAGATTCTCTCAACTTCTCTCTCTAAGATTAGGATTAGTTCAACTATATATATATTTGATGTATCTCTGATTATGGAAAAAATATAGAAAATCATTATTGTGTGTTATTCGTGTGCAATGGCTGCTCTCTCTAATTTCTAATATGGTATCAGAGCCACTACTGGCTTAAATCCCTCACGGGATGGCCAGGAAGATGTAAGAGTAATGATTGGAGAGTAGATAGTTTATTTTCTAGGTAAAAGGTTTTTTTTTGTGTGTTTGTTATTTTTGTTTATTTTGATCGAAGCCGGTGATTAGCTGGAGACAACCTGCGCAACCTGTTATGGCTTCGGTGCAGTTGTCACTGTAGTGCACTACGTTGTCACTGTAAATTTCGTTGTATATATTTATATATATGTGCCTACTTACGGGTATTAAATAGCGTATAGCCATGAAAATAAGGCTTGCGAAAATGTACGTGGTTGCCAAAATATACGAATTATTAAATATAGCCATAAATTGTTATAGCCATGAAAATGTCATTTTGAGAATCTGCTCAGTTGGTGGTACGTGGTTGGACTTTTTGGTAAAAATGCAGTAAAGGTTAAAGATGGCCCTCAAGGGGATTTTCTCAGCTCTTGCGAGCTCGAGATTTCTGATTGCGAGTTCAACGGCACCGGTGGATGTAATTTTGCGAGCCGGCAAGAGGTGGATGAGTGCGGCGGGTCATCCATGGCGGGGAAAATTTTAAGAATGGAAAATTATCTTGAAGTTTAAAAAATTGGCGAATCTCACTAGTCCCTAATATGAAAACTATAAAATGTTTATTCATGTATTTGTAAAATTATTTAAATTTGTAATAATATTATATACACTCTCTATATAATTTTGGCGATTTTTAACGTAAAATAATTTTATATTGTAAAATTTGGGCGAATCATTTTTATAAAAAAATAGAAATGGAGAATCTTTTTTTTGGAAAAATCATGGAAAATTAGTCACCTACGAATAGTAGCTAAAATTTTCCATGCATGGCACCCAGCGACCATGATTTCTGGGTTCGTGCTCAAGGAAATGGGACGTTCGATCCGGTTAAGGATACAGAGAAGTTTAATGTGATAAATCCGCCCATGAAAAACACAGTGCCTCTCTTTCCATTCGGATGGACTGCAATAAGTTTTATAGCCGCCAATCCGGGAGTGTGGACTTTGCATTGTCATATAGAAGCGCATTTCTTTCTGGGAATGCGCGTGGGGTTGGAAAAAAATTGGAAGGTTGTCGAGATCGATCATGGGCTGCGGCGGGAGCAAGAACAAATCCCTTCTCTTCAACATCGTTATGTAAAGGATGGATGAAGTGATGTCATCTGTTGCAGAAACAATCAATAATTTTGTACTGATGTACCTGGTGGACATAACGGAGGTGCCTGATTTCAATGCCATGTACGAATTGTATGACCCGTCTACTGTTATGTTTTTCTTCGGCAATAAGCATATAATGATAGATTTGGGGACGGGAAACAACAATAAAAATCAGCTGGGCTATGAAGGATAAGCAGGAGTTCATTGATATTATTGAGACCGTGTATAGAGGGGCCGTAGAGCCACTGTTTTCGTTTCCGTCGTGTAGCGCAGAGGAAGAAAGTTTTGTTTTTTGTGTGTGGAATATAGTGTGAAGTTTAAGCTTATATTTATTTATTGTTATAAGATTTGTGAACCAATTATTGAACAAATGAGCATTAGTTAAATTAGCCGTTCTTGACGTCCTACAAGGATGAGAGAACAATTGACTAATTTGATTGTGTGAATTTGTTATATGTTGATCTTGTTGTGCTACGGGCCAAGGAGCATCAGTTACAGGTTACAAGCAGGTCAAGTTGTTAGATTAGCTCTTGAACACATTCAGTATTCAGACCATTTTCCTAGCCACTGATGGATAGCCGAAAGCGAAATATCCGACAGATGGTGATTGGTCCATAGGATGGTTCATCACTTGTCAGCTCTTATCGCGGAAGCCCCAACGAGCCGAGTTGTCAATACTGTTGATCTTGCAAAGTTCATTATTGCTGGTCAGAAACAAATGTATTTTAAATGGGTTGAATGGTAGCTCGAAAATGGTGGAGAAAAGAGTGTTGTCTATGAGATCTTAAAGTGTGTGAAAATGTTAATGAAGACCAGGGCAGACAAATGTTTGTATTAAATTAGTATGTTCTCTATTTCTGTAATGTAGGCATTAAGGGGGGATGTTTGAGATAATGCCTCAATTATTATGCTTACTTAGTTTGGATTGGGTTGTTGAGGAAGTTGAGAGATTCTCTCAACTTCTCTCTCTAAGATTAGAATTAGTTCAACTATATATATTTGATGTATCTCTGATTATTGGAATATAGAAATTAATTGTTTGTGTGTTATTCATGTTCAGTGGATGCTCTCTCCAATTTCTAATATTTTTAGTCTAGCAGGAGTTCTAGTTAGGACTTGCAGGGAGCGAGCTAGTAAGGGATAGGGTCGAAAGGAACCGACTCCACAACCTTGACTAAGAGTAGGAACTGTAATATTAGTGAGCTCCTCTCAATTTTCCCAGTAAGATTACACCCTATACTAGCCTTGGGTCGAACCAGTAGCTACGGTATCCTTTTCCTCACTTCACGCTTGTGAACATCGTATTTGTTGGCGTGCGTTACACCCTTTGAACAAAGTCCATTGGTTTTTAAGACGAGAAGCCCTACCATTATTCTTAAGATCATTTGAGACAATCATAGTGGATATGGTACTCATAGGATGATGAAGAGAGAGATCATTGACATATGAGTTGGAACCTCCAAGAGAGTCAAGATGTTTGAAGCGAGTGGCCACACGGTGGGTTATTACATCCAAAATAAAGAAGTTTAGGGAAATTGGGTTCCATGGATTCATTGTTGTATGAAGACATTGAAATGAATTTTTGTAGGCCATAGGCCTTAAACTTACGAATCCAAGCCCACATAGTTAAAACTGCTCCTCCCATATTCGATATGCAAATCGCGAGGATTTACAGATAAAATATTTTTTGTATTATTAATTTATGACATTATTTGTCTCTCTTGAATGCTTGTACAAACTTAGAATGCACACAGTATCCTTGGCTTCATCTTGATAATCTCACATCCACTAATGTAAATTTGTGTGTGCTTGTTACTTACATATGGTAGAAGCTTCCCCTTACATTCAAGCTTGCACTTATGGACTTGTTTAGCTTTTCACCCTCCTGCCATGTCAAAAGACCATGAAAGAGTACCAAGGCCATAAAATTGTGTTACTCTCGAAATTTTGTTACTAGATTGCCTACTAAGTATGACGAAAAATGACAATAGTGGAATCCTCTATTTTATAAAGAAAGGAATTATATCACCTATAAATGATCAAATCAATTTAATATAATATGACTCTATTTACTCATAAAAAAAACTTATCATCCAAAATATTTCCCAAAGAATATAAACCATCATAAGCCATGTGACCAGACGTTGAATGAGTGACTATAGCATTAACAAAATAAGAAGAACGAATTACTAAACATACAAATCCCATATTTAACAAGAATAAATTAAAAGATATAAATGCTATTTTATTCTTATCTCCTTTATGTGGAGTAATTTGCCAACAAGTTAGATTAAATGAGATAGTGAGACTTTCCATGGGTATGGAGGGTATTTAGGGGAGTTGGAGAGGATAAAGGGCTGACCCAAGAGCTAAAAAATAGTCAATATATTATAAAACTTATGTAAACAACATGATTGAAGGAAGAGAGCAACATATTGCGAACATTAGGGCTAGCCAATTCGCCTTCTTCTCGGTTTCCAGAAACGAGAAAGACCTGATATATCACTCTAGCAAACTGAAGAGAAAGCTCCATATATCACCCACATATCTATTTTACTGTCCCCAACAAGTCTCAAGGTTGAATCTCTCGAGGCTCATGTAAGTGTAGGTACTGACATATGTAGATAAAGCTTTGGAAAATTTGAAGGAATTTATGTCTGCGTAGCAATGAATATTTTGGAGCAAATTTAAGAAACATAAAGCAGTGTTGGATTTTTCTTGCATGTGAGAGATATGTGTGGTTCCAATGAAGCCAAAACAAGTACAATGAGAATTTGTGGATGGCATTGCAGAGTATTATAGTGAAAATTGCTTCATAGATGAAAGGATGGAAAGATTTTACTGATTTTAATGATAATGATAATTAATTTTAAGATACTAAGTAACGGGAGAGTTTTTTTTTTTTTTTTTTTTTTTTTAAATAATTTTTAATTTTAATAATTATATTAATTAATTTTTAAATATTAATCAATAAAAAATTGTATTAAAAATATTTAAGTGGTTTGGTTTTCTTTGAATAATGGCGATGAGTTAGCATGCATTAATGGATAGAAGAGTGATACCAGTGATAGTTATCTCACTGTTGGTTTGACAATTAAACTATGATGATTTTTCTCATTGTGTAATAATAATAATAATAATAATAATATATTTGAGATAGTTTATTTCTAAATATTCATATTTCCTTTTTTTTTCTTTTAACTTATAAATATCAATATTAAAGATTATATTTATAAGAATGATTTTCTTACATGTTTATCTGGTTTTGGATAGATGGTGATCAGGTATTCTGTTAAGACACTCCTAGATGTAAGGATGCTCTGTTAAGGCACTCCGGAATGTAAAGTCACCGGTGCAATTCCTAGTCCAATCAAAATGATATATTAAACATGATAAAAATATAATCTTACCAAAATTTAAAAAATAAATCTTCTTACATATATTTTAAAAAATCTAACCATTTTAAAACATATTTCCTTCTCAACTGTAAACAACACATTTCTGTAGTAAACAACACATTACATTTCTCATGCTGATAGGATTGTTAATGATTAGATAGTAATTTTTAAATTATGTTATATGTTTCCTTATATCATTCTCTTCACAAAAATTGAATTATGGACCCTCGATACAGGAGGTCCAAACAAGTCAGCAATTGTAGCGGTCAAACAAGGTACAAGCAAATCAGAAATTATCAGGTAAATATGATTTAATCCAATTCAGTAGAGGAGAATTTGCATTTTTTGATATTTTCTTTGGGGATTCCTATAAAACTCTTCTTTCGATAGCCCCGTGTATTTGCATTATGTTTCAATTAATAATTTTTTTTGGTGATTGCTATCAGTCTCTTCCTTCGGTTGCAGGTTTCTCCATTGGAGGGGCTCTGCTGACAGCCACAGGGCCTGTATCTGTCCAGTACAAGTGCCCTAGCATAAGCTGCACACCCAACAGTAGTGTATAAATTTCTGCGTTGTATCTGAGCAGCAGTATACCAAGGAGGACCATACTTTCCATACACTTTGTGATGATATTTGAACCATGTACAGCTTTGGAGCTATGCATCTTCACGGTTTTTGTTTACGAGTATCACTACAATCTTTGCAAAGCAGTTTGTTTGTGACAATATACTTGTTTCACGGTTTACAAAACATACATCTCTGTATGGTTTAAATTCAAAGGAAATATCTAAATACGCCAATTAACATATTTAGCTCGAACACTTCAAATTTTAGGGCATTACTACTACCATTGTCCACTGTTTTTCTTGTCTTAGTAGAGGTGTGTATGCTATGGATAAATTACTTCATTATTATTACTATTTCGTGCTCGGCAGTGAATTGGTGTAGGGTTTGAATTTTAATTTGTAAATTAAAATTAAAATTTTATTTTTTAATAATAAAATAGATAAATTAGATTCCTAAGTATGCTATAGTTAAGTATAAAAAATTTTTTTTCTTTTAAATAGTTTATAGTTAATTTTTTTCTCATTAATAATAAGTTTGAGGGTGGTAGTATAATTGGAAAAGCATTTTTGGAAAACCCAATTGTGATTGGAAGTTCAATCTATCCAAATATATCTCCCCAACCCAACAAAAAAAACACTAATAATAAAAATATTTATATTTAAATTTAGTAGTTTGAAAATTTGAAAAAAAATAAAATTTAAAATATATTTTTGAATTGTGTGATTGATAAATTTATCTGAAATCATTAATAATTATATTATTTTACATATATGTAATTTAAATATTATAAGTGTTTTTATTTTTCACGTAAGTTTATTAAATATAACTTTTGATAAGATTATAAATTCTTTTTCCCAAAAAACAATTATACAACTTTATTTATTTAAAACAAAGTTACAAACTATAAATACTTCAAGGCATAATAAAGCTTTATAAAAATATTTAGTGTTTGATAAAAGACTTTCCCTGAATGTGAAAGGGAAGAAGGTAACTATCCACATTTTACAAAAGTTATATATTAGCCTTTTTAATCTTCGAGAGATAGCCTCATATACATCTCAAACATCATTTACATAAAGCAAATGTGTCATGAGAATCATCAATAAACATCTATATATTGCAGAATTTACATAGACTCGATAATTCTGTTGATGGTCTTCTTCAATTTTTTGATTTCAAAGGTTCTTTAGTCCATATACTGTTTTTGTAAATGTGATAAAAAAAAATCTAAGTAAAGTGAAGAATGTTTTTTTTTTTTTAATTTGTTAAGAATTAGATTTGATAGTATAATTGAGAATCTTGTTTCTATAAATTTGATCAAAAGAAATCTAAGTAAAGTGAAGAATTTTTTTGTCGTATTTTTTCAAAAATTAGATTTGATAGTAAAGTGAAAAAAAAAAAAATTGTTGTGTTTTCTCAAGAAATAGATTTGATAGTATAGTTGACAATTCTAGCTACACTTTTTACCCAATTTATGACTTTTTGAGATTTCCCATAGACATGGATAAAGGTGAGAATTTATTTTGTATTTTCTCAATTATTAAATTGAGAGTATAATTGTGAATTCTAGCTACTTGTTTTACACAATTTATATATTTTGATAATCCCCATAGTCATGTATAAAGGTTATTTCGCATGAGATAAAATGTGAAACAATAATTTGAGAGTAGTTTCCTTGCTAGGAGAATTTTGTGCAATGGTTAGGCTTCGCATTACAATCTTGGTTGTAGAAGTCACCTTGTCTTCAAAGATGGCATATGGTTTCTTTATAGCCATATTCCCCAAGCCAGAATTAAGGGATTGGATCTATCGTGATATTATTTTTGAGATGCTAGCAATAGAAAAAGGCATTAAACACTCCTTGAGCTATTCCATGCATATGAATTATGAAGAAAAGCATATCATAGTTAACCTATGATATGCCATTTACACACATAACTTGTTACCTATAATGCATGCATGCATAATTAACTTTGACATGAAATACAACACAAAATAGGGTCCATTCATTATACAATGACAATTTACTACAACATACAAGGTAATTACACAGACATGAACCAAGAACTTTGCGCAAGCTCGTAATCCATTCATAAGGTTCACGATCTACACAAAGTCTTTAAACATCAATATCATAGATCTAAAACAAATCTTATGAAAGATCATATTTATATTAACTAGTAAATAGACAAATGTGCATCAGTTTTCATGTGTCTAACAACAAGGATTCAAGAAGTGGATATTCATTATACTACTAGCTAATGCCATATAAAAAAATCCATAATATCCATGGAATGACACTATGTTAGAGCCTTGATACAATTAATTCCATAGAACTAATCAATAGAACCAAATGGTATTTCTAACCACTGAGCAACCAAATCAACGACATATATAATTAGTCGAACAACACAACCAACCAATCAACAAAATCCTTGATCATCAACAACCATCCTTTATATAGGGATAGTCTTGTAGATCCAAATCAGGGAATATTTTTCCAGCTGACCTAGATGAGTTGTCCTCGTATTTGCAAAGTCTCAACCATCAACTACACTACACTTAGTCAAATTTCCACCTTAGCCCATATCCAACCAATCTACACTGTTGGCGGATACCCTTTTGGCTGAAAAATAATTCAGCTACTGTGTAGTAATATTCGGTATTTGTTGCATGTTTGCACGGCTTGCAGTGTGCAATGTCAATAACCTCTTGCATAGTACCTCCATACTTCAGCAAATTTTCAAAAATTGTCTCCTCATCTCTTCTTTGCCCGAATAGAGGATATAAATAAATAAAATAGATGGAAGAAACATTACTTCATGTATCACTAATGCTTTTGTCAAAGATATTCAAAATTATAGTAGGTCTCACCATGGTTGATCCATTGTTTTTTTTTGGTTTTTTTGTTCTGCCAAAAAATCTAAATTTTCAATGTGTTTGTGCTTATGTAGTGACAAGTTCAATGTGTTTGTGCTTCTATAGTGATAAGTTACCTTTACTCATCTAAAATTGGGTAGATTGACACACAAGACTAGTTGGGAGTTTGAACTAGCAATGTCACAAGAAATACCTTAATAATATACCCTACCACTAACTCATGCTTAATTATTAAGTTAAGTTTCCAATTTTTGCGTAGTTCCCTAAGCTTAAGAGTATAAATCTAAAGGTCCATCTAAAAGTCTCTCAATGACAAGGGTTGTGCTATTCTCTTGATTTTAAAAACAAAAAGTTCATTATTTTTTATTAAATTAATAGAATTTATTACTGAAATTTTTTAATGACTTTCGTAAAAGATCAAAATACATTAGCTTTTTTTGATGAAAAATACCTTGATTTATATTAATGTACCAGGAACCTAACGTTAATTACATTGCAAAAACATTCTCAACATTCTCAGCTGGTCCTTACTGTCCCCTGTTAGTTACTGTTTAATACAATTTATCGTATTTAAATGCTTACAAAAACAAATACATTCAGAAATATCTGTGTGTAGCCATATTCACTAGATATCACCACCGCCGCATAGACAAAAAGTAACTGATATGTTGCATTAATCCCATACAAACCAAAACTAAACAGATTTTCTGTATACTGTACTGCGTTACAGCCCATACAAACCAAAAACTAAACTGATTGATGTATCCTATATAAAGTAAAAATAAACCTGAGTACTAATAACTCAAAAGCATCGGTCCCCAAACTTCTCAAATAATGTCAACATATCCTTCAGCCTATAGTCCTTGCCCATTATGGAACTGATAGTAGATCTTTCCATATATAGCCTTTAGCCCCTGTTTTGACAAATCATCAGCAACCGTGTTCTTTTCTCGAAAAATATGGTTGAAAGAGATTCCTGTAAAGTCAAATTTTCAATTTTCAATTCTACAAAGCTAATGTGATAGAGATCCAGGATTAATTTTTGCTTTGTGATTCAGATGATCAATTAAAACCTTCGAATCACCCACAATCCATATGTAATCTTCACTGAGAAGTGTTGTCCACCACATAAGACCCCACAAAGCCATTATTTCGGCTTTCATATTAGTCTCGAATCCACCATTCCAGAACAGTTTATAGTGACAATCTGAAGAAAAGCAGATCCAAGCTCCACAACCACAGATAGAGTTTTGTGCCGCTCCATCAAAGTATCCAACTGGAAATTTATACTCAAAAGGAAGAAGTCTTTTGGACAGATATACGATAGGCTTCTCCACACATTTTATGTTAACCCAGTCCTTATAAACATAATGCACAATTTCTACATGAGATAAATAACATCTCTCAAAAATTATCTTATTCCTCCCACACCATATATGCCAATGAAACAGGATAGGAATTGGCCACCAGCACTTACCCTTTTGTAGCCACCACCTCAAACATACTTCCGTGCTTCCATATATCGAAACCTGTAAATTAAAGCATTCACACAGAATTTCAAGGGTCGCCATAGCATATGGACAGGAATAAAATAAATGTGAATTATCTTCCTCATGATTGCCACATAGAAGACACAGCCCTGGCCCATTCCAACCCCTGCGTTGTAGATTTCTCCATGTCAAATTTTTATCATTTTTCACTAGCCAAAGAAAGATAATCATTTTAACCGGCACATCTATCTTCCAGAAAACCCCAAACCAACAGTCCTGTACCAGCTCCGACTTTTGTGCAATCAGAGTGTTGTAAATATCCTTAACTTTCGAACCCTCTTCACAGCTTGAGCCCTCCCATCTGAGACGATCCCCTTCTATAAGACTACAAATACCCTGTCTTCTCAGCATATTCACATAATCATTCCATGATTCTCCCCATCTACCCTCCAGGCCCAAATTCCTTCTATTCTTCCAGATCGGAATATTACCCTCCCATTCCTTGATGATTTGATTTAAATAAAAGATCCCTTTTTGATTCAGAGAAAGCAACAAACCATCCATAAGCTGAAAATTGTTCCATAAACCCATAATGTTATTGCTCCCAACCAGAATTTTATTACCATTCCCAAACTGCCAAATCAAATGATCTTTAAAGACCGGCCATAGTTTTTCAAAGCCCTTCCAAATTGCTGATCTACCACTTCCAGATTTCCATCCCAAAACATAAATCTCCTCCAATGAAGCCCCTCCCAAATATTTATGGTTTATGATGTCCTGCCAGAATCCACTAGAATGAAGACTTCTCCACATAGATTTCAGCAATAGAGATTGACCGAAAAGCCCAAAATCCAACAGACCCCATCCCCCCCTATCATTTGGACATGTGATGAGGTCCCAACGAGCTAAATGAATAACACATTTCTTTCCTCTCCCGCCCCATATGAAATTCGCAGTTATTTTACGAATCTCGTTCACAATCTTCCTTGGGATGATATACAGGTGACCCCAATAAACAGTAATCTGTTGTAGGACAGCTTGTGTCAATATCAATTTGCCACCCTTAGAAAGCCACTTGGTGGAACAAACATTTAGTTTCTTGTGATACTTTTGGATTAACCACCTCCAGTCCTCCAAAGTGTAACTCAGAGCCTTCATTCTAAACCCAAGGTATGTAATTCCATCATATAAAGATGCATTTGAAAATCCAAACATCATAGACAGCTCATCCTTAATCCTGTCATTACCACCCGCAAAATAGATACATGATTTCGATTCACTAATCACCATTCCGGTTGCCTTACAGAAAACAGAGAATATATCTTTTAGAGTAAGCCAACAATTATAAACAAGCATGCCAAATATTAAAATATCATCAACAAAAAGACTGTGTGTTGGGTTCAGTTGTTGACAGATCTTTATCCCTTGAAAAGACTTCATAGCCGAGGCCCTACTTATCCTTCGACTCAAAGCATCCATTACCAAAATAAAGAGCAAGGGTGACAAAGTGCACCCTTGCCTTAAGCCTCTCCCCGGCCGAAAAAGCTTAGTGGCTGATCCATTAATAATGATAGCCATAGAGGTCTTGGTAACACAGCCCATTATCCATGCAACCGCATTTGTGCCCAAACCAATCCTGTGCAGCACCAGTCTCAAAAATAGCTAGTCCACTCTATCATACGCTTTATTCAGGTCAATCTTCATGACCGCAACGTTCATATTTTTGTGCCCAATGGTGTGAATAATCTCTTGTGTCAAACCAACAACATCATGAATATTCTTGTTCTTAAGAAACCCAGATTGCTCGGGTGTAATATACCTTGATAGATTACCTTTCATTCTCTGTGCAATGACCTTTGAGATAATCTTATAAAGTGTATTACATAGAGAAATAGGTCGATAATCATCGAAGGAAAGCTTACCATATCTCTTAGGAATAAGAGCTATGAATGTTGAATTTACGGCTCCCTGAATTCGCCCAGAAACAAGGACCTCCTCTACCATCTCCGTAATGTCCTGTAAAAAGTTATCACTGACATGTAAAAAGAAATCTGGGGTCCAACTGTCGGGCCCTGGACTCTTATCAGCAGCAAAAGAGCTAAGGATGCCCTTTACCTCCTCGCATGTTACTGCTTCCATAAACATCCTATTATCTTCTCCATCAAACATCACAAGATAATCAGCAATCAACTCCAAGTCCTCCTCGGCCAACACCATGTCTCTTTTGGCATACAGAGCCTGAAAATATTCAACATCCGCTGTCATGATCTCAGATTTCTTGTACAGAGTGGTACCCCCAACCTCAATTTCCCATATAGCATTTGCCCTCCTTCTTCCCGAGGCAAACTTGTGGAAGAACTTGGTATTTTTATTGCCCACCTTCAACCATACTACCCTGCTTTTTAACCTCCACTCAGCCTCTTCATTTAATAGGATGGCCCTGTATTCAGTCTCCAACTTTTTCAAGTTCTCCCAGTAGTTATCATTTTGAATACCATTTACAACATCAGAATAAATCCTCACCCTTTCAATGATGATATGCCTTGCTCTCTGCCTGAAAGCCCTTTGTTTCCTTCTATCCCACCCTCGAACCTCCTTCTTAAGGCCTTTTAAAGTGATAACCAGATGGTCCATGGCAGAAGAACCCGACCTTCTGTGCTGCGTAGACAAGTACCCCTTCACCAGATCATTAAATTCAGCATCCTCTAACCATAGCCTACTAAATTTAAAAGGATACCCATAGACTTTTTCCTCAAAGTCCCAAGTCAATATAATCGGTCTATGATCTGAAATAGTAAGGTCATCTACCTCGTCTTCCAGATTTTTAACAGCCGATCTTAAACCCATGCTGATCATAAATCTGTCAATATATCACATTTACAAATATCATAATTCAAAAGCTCAAGTGTCACGATTTATTGGCCCAACACCAGAAACTTTTAGTTAGAAAGTTGAAAGTATCACGGATTTTGGGGCTAGAAAGTTCGAAGTATCACGGATTTTTGGACGAAGTTCACCTAAATGTTAAAAGGAAGTTCCAGTATCACAGATTTTGGGAAAAAAGTTCACCGAAATGTTTGGCAGAAAATTCAGCAATTAATAAAATTTACGGGTGGAATCAAGTGCAGTGAACGATATTTCCGAAATTCCGACCAAAATTGTAGTAGAAAAAAGCCAAATTCAAATTGTGGTGAATGCCGCCTATACCACGGGGCTCTGCCACCTGCTTTGCACAACCTATCAAGTTGGTCGCCAATGTGCACAAAAATAAATGAAGAGAGAGCAGAAGACGTTTTGCAGTTCCCACTTCAATGCAATGTCTCGAACTCCTCTCCTTCGCCTTCATATATGCACTCTGCTCCTCTTCTGCTCCTCCTCAATATCATGTTTCAGTAATAATTGCACTTCTGTTAATAGGTGTGGCAACTTCAGTTTCAGCTATCCATTTGGACAGAAACACAGCAGCTGTGGTGATCGTTATTTCCAGATTGACTGTGATCCAGGTGTTCAACGCCCTTTCATAAATATTAGTGGAATTGAATTTCAGATATTGGAGCCCTATATCTTGGGGAATAATAGAACTCATCAGAGAATCAGAATGGCTATCAACAATTTCTGCGGGGGTGGAGGCAAACTTTTTGGTAATTGCACTCAATCGTGGTGGTATCGTCTCAAGCTTTTCCAAATAGACCAAGAATACACAGATTTGGCGTTTTGGACGGACTGCCATCAAATTAAACCCTTTGAGAAGAATCATATATTAAAGTCGGTTGAGTTATGTGGCGAAAGTTGGTACTACAGTTTCAACGGAGAAATCGTACATTTCTCTGTAAAAAGAATCTTCATCTACCAGTTAAGAAGGAAGTTGTGCAGTTGAATCAGTCCATTAGTAACCAGACATTGATAAATCAGGGTTTTTGGATAACATGGCGTGTCGATCCGTACAGAGATCAAAACTGTGGGGCTTGTTTGTCGAGTAAAGGGTTTTGCGGTTTTAACGGATCCACAGAATTTCTTTGCTATTGTCCCGATGGTACATCGCAGCCTGACAAATGTGATGGTCAGGGTCATGGTAGGTCTTCCATATCCTCTAAAAATTGAAGTACAAAGTTCAATATTTTCGTAATGATAAACACCTCCATAATTTATTTTTAAAAAATAACTTAATGAAAAACAAATTAAAAATCTGGAGCAGACTCCCTTTTTTCGCTCAAGTTCACAAAGGAAGTGGTTTTTTTTGCGTTTAGAAAAAGTGAGTTTTTTCATTTATGAAAAACACATTTATATAATTTTTTTATTGTAATTTTAATAGTTAATTATTATTTTATTTTATTTGAATTATATATATATAGGATTGTAGTTAGTGATGATTATCTCATTACTGGTTTGACAATAGAGTTATGATAGATTTTCTTACTATTAGAAACTAAAACTTTAAAAATAAAATAAAACAAGAAAGAACCTTTATTATAAAATAGGATTAAAGAAAATTCACTTAATTATAATATTGATATAATTTGATTTCAATAATATTGAACTTATTCATATTAATCAACCATTAAACTTATATAACTGAACTAATTTATTTTTATTCTCTGTAAAGGAATCTTCATCTACTGGTTAAGAAGGAAGTTGTGCAGTTCAATCCCTCCATTAGTAACCAGACATTCATAAGGCAGGGCTTTTGGATGACATGGCGTGTCAATCCATACAAAGATCAAAACTGTGGGGCTTGTTTTTTGAGTAAAGGGTTTTGCGATTTTAACAAATCCATAGAATTTCTTTGCTATTGTCCCGATGGTACATCGTAGCCTGAAAAATGTCATGGTCAGGGTCAGGTTAGGTCTTCCATAGCCTCTAAAAATTGAAGTACAAAGTTCGATACTTTTGTAATGATAAAACTTTCCACAATTTATTTAAAAAAAATAACTTGATGAAAAACAAATTAAAAATCTGGAGCAGAATCCCTTTTTCTGGTCAAGTTCACAAAGGAGGTGATTTTTCTGTGTTTAGAAAAAGTGATTTTTTTCTTTTAAGAAAAATATATTTATATAATTTTATATTAATAGCTATGTTTATTTTATAAATATTTTTAGAATTTTTGTATTTTTAAATAAAAATATTATATAAACAAGTTAGCTTTAAAAACCATGGCGTGTGTGTGTATATATATATATATATATATATATATATATATATATATATATATATATATATATATATATATATTTGTAATTTTAATAGTTAATTATTATTTTATTTTATTTTAATTATATATAGAGAGGGGGATTGTAGTTAGTGATGGATATCTCATTACTAATGTGACATAGAGTTATGATAGATTTTTTTATTGTTAGAAATTAAATTAATAAGATTAAATAAGAAAACTTTAAAAATAAAATAAAACAAGAAAGAACCTTTATTATAAAATAGGATTAAAGAAAATTCACTTAATTATAATATTGATATAATTTGATTTCAATAATATTGAACTTATTCATATTAATCAACCATTAAACTTATATAACTGAACTAATTTATTTTTATTTGTACTTGCTTATAATATGTAACTATATATTGAGATACAAAACCTGGAATATTCATAGCTATCATTTTTAGTCTAAGAAATTAAGGTAAACAAATAGAGGAAAGAAAAAAAAAAATGATATTTTGAAGGATTTTAATTAAGTAATTAATTATTTATTTATTTTGTTTTTAAACAAATTTAATTTAATTTTAGAATTATGACAAAAATAAAATATTATGATTTTATTTATTAATTAAAAGAAATATTATAATGTCATATGTTTTCTTATTTAATAATTTTTTTTTTTAATATCCTTTTTATTAATAATAATTCAATTAATATTAGTAATATTTATGATGAAAAAGGATTTTAAATTATTTTATATAGATTTATTAAGTTAGTTAACAAAAGGATATGATAAAAAATATATAACCTAGATTATAATTAGATTTGATTAATAAGAATAATTTTTTTTTAAATTTATAATGCATTTCATAATGTTTTTTTAAATTTTTAAATTTTACATATTATTAATATTAACTAAAATATTATTAACAAAGATTATCATTGTTTATAATAATGTAGAATTAATATTAATAATATTAGAGGACATCAATGAAATTTATTAAGAAGTGGTAATAAGGTTTAAGGGAAAACTTTTTATTTTGTTAGTTTTTATTGAAAATATAGTTAGGTCATTTAAGATGAGATTTTAGTGTCTTATTATTTAAAAGAGTTTAGAAGGGTAGTTGGGTAATGGGATGGAGTGAGGGGAAAGGAGAATTTGAAAAGAAGGAAAATAGGAGGGAAGGGGGATAGTGTACAGGGAGGAGCATGATAGCGAACGAGATATGACAAGAAATTGTGCTTAAATGGTAAGGACAATGCAATGAGGGAAGATGGAAAGGGTGGAGACAGTGGAGACAAATTATTGTGGGGGGGAATTTATTTGCGGGAAAGAACGTGGATCCAATTCTTGCTAGCCTCTAAACCTCCATCCCTATTGAGGTTGTGAGGGTGCTTGATGATTTCCAGGGCTTCATGCTCTTTACGCTTAAAATGATGTTTTTCATTGGTAATGGCCACGATGTCTTCAAGGAAGATGTGGTGACACGTTTTATTGGAGTGTTCTGCCAAACTCGAGGTTTTGATTCTTCCAAGCCTGATATGAGTACCATGTTCTTTAAGCCTTATTTTGAAGGTCCTCCTTTTTCTCCAATATAGCATTCTCCGCACGAACAATTAATTTTGTAAACACTTTTTTGTTGGAGATGATCGGGGTCATCTTTGACAGATTTCATCCTTTGTCTGATGGTCATTAGAGGTTTGAAGGATGCTCTAATGTCCTTCTTAGCGAGAACCTTAGCCATCTTGTCAGTGAATCCTTGAATATATGAGAGATATGATTTTGTTGTTGATGAAGATTTTTATTTTGTTAGTTTTTATTGAAAATATAGTTAGGTAATTTAAGATGAGATTTTAGTGTCTTATTATTTAAAAGAGTTTAGAAGGGTAGCATGGTAATGGGATGGAGCAAGGGGAAAGGAAAGATTGAAAAGAAGGAAAATAGGAGGATAGAGGGATGGGGGATACTGTACAGGGAGGAGCATTATAGCGAACGAGATATGACAGAAAATTGTGCTTAAATGGTAAGGACGATGCAATGAGGGAAGATGGAAAGGGTGGAGACAAATTTCTCTAGGGGGCAAGCTTATTTGTGGGAAAGAACGTGGATCCAATTCCTGCTCACCTCTAAACCTCCATCCCTATTTAGGTTGTGATGGTTCTTGATGGTTTCCAAGACTTCACGCACTTTACGCTTAAAATGATGTTTTCCATTGGCAATGATGACGATGTCTTCAAGGCAGATGTGGTGACATGTTTTATTGGAGTGTTCTGCCAAAGCCAAGGTTTTGATTCTTCCAAGCCTGATATCAGCACCATGTTCTTTAAGCTTTATTTTGAAGGTCCTACATGTTTCTCCAATATAGATTTCTCCGCACGAACAATTAATTTTGTAAACACCTTTTTGTTGGAAGTGATCGGGGCCATCTTTGACAGATTTCATCCTTTGTCTCATGGTCATTAGAGGTTTGAAGGATGCTATAATGTCCTTCTTAGCGAGAACCTTAGCCATCTTTTCAGTGACTCGTTGAATATATGGGAGATATGCTTTTGTTGTTGAGGAAATTTTTTATTTTGTTAGTTTTTATTGAAAATATAGTTAGGTAATTTAGGATTAGATTTTAGTGTCTTATTATTTAAAAGAGTTTAGAAGGGTAGAAAGGTAATGGGATGGAGTGAGGGGAAAGAAAATATTGAAAAGAAGGAAAATAGGAGGATAGAGGGAAGGGGGATATTGTACAGGGAGGAGCATTATAACGAACGAGATATGACAGGAAATTTTGCTTAAATGGTAAGGACAATGCAATGAGGGAAGATGGAAAGGGTGGAGACAATGGAGACAAACTGCTCTGGGTGCAATCTTATTTGTGGGAAAGAACGTGGATCCAATTCTTGCTAATTTCTAAACCTCCATCCTTATTGAGGTTGTGAGGGTGGTTGATGATTTCCAGGGCTTCACGCACTTTACGCTTAAAATGATGTTTTTCATTGGCAATGACCACGACGTCTTCAAGGCAGATGTGGTGACATGTTTTATTGGAGTGTTCTGCAAAAGCTGAGGTTTTGATTCTTCCAAGCCTGATATTGGCACCATGTTCTTTAAGCCTTATTTTGAAGGTCCTACCTATTTCTCCAATATAACATTCTCCGCATGAACAATTAATTTTGTAAACACATTTTTGTTGAAAGTGATCAGGGTTGTCTTTAACAGATTTCATCATTTGTATGGTCATTAGAGGTTTGAAGGATGCTCTAATGTCCTTCTTAACTAGAACCTTGACCATCTTGTCAGCGACTCCTTAAATTTGGGAGATATATAGTAATAAAAAAATTCAAATTTCATTTCAAATTTCATTTTTATGAAAACAATCCATCAAAATTTTGAAAATTTGAATTCAATATTATTGTAAATATAATTTATTAAAAAAAATATTATGTCTCAATGTTTTATATGAAAAATTTAACATCCATATAATTTAAAACATAGAAATTACATGTTCAAGTCCCACTCCCACTAAACTGTGAACCACACATTTCATTTCTATTGATGCTTAAATATTGGCTTTTTAGTTTTTTAAATCTATATAATTAAAAACATAGAAATTACATGTTCAAGTCCCACTAGACTGTGAACAACACATTTCCTTTCTGTTGATGCTTAAATATTGGTTTCTTTAAAAAAAAATTGCGTATAAGCTTTCTCTATTACTCCAAAAATAATGCATAGATAAAAAATTTTAGATTATGTTATTTTATGTCTTCTCTTACCAAAAATTTATGTTTATGTTTACCCTTGTTACAGTTGGTCCAAACATATAAGCAATTATAGCAGGTAAATATATCTTCTTCCAGTTCGGTAGAAGAGAATTTGCATTTCAGTTCCATTAATATTCTATCAATCTCTTGTTTCGATCTCTGTGGATTTGCATTTTGATTCCATTAATATTTTCTTTGGGGATTGCTAACAATCTCTTCATTCGCTTGCAGGTTGCTCCATTGGAGGGGCTCTGCTAACAGCAGTAGAAGTAATACTACTCTTCATGATGTTTTATGTGAAGAAGAAAGAAACTCATAATGAGGATTTTACTAGTGGTTTCAGCAAACACAAGAGGAAGGGCATGGAAGAAAGTGGACTGAGCGGGCTTAAGATGGGTAATTTTCCTATATTCTCTTACCAAGAACTTTGTCAGGCTACAAATTGCTTCCATAAGGAGAACGAAGTTGGGGATGGAGGGTTCAGGTTGGTCTATTTTGGGAAACTCGACGATGGACGAAATGTGGCCATAAAGAGACTTTATCAGGACAATGCTAGGAGTGTCGAACAGTTCATCAACGAGGTGATGACATTTTACACCTTGAATCATCCATGTACGGTTCGTCTCTATGGTTGTGCCTACGAAGATACTCCAGAGCTGCTTGTATTCGAATTTGTCCCAAATGGAAACCTTGGCTGCTCATCTCCATGGCCATCGCAGAGGCCCCAAGGGATTACCATGGGACACTCGTTTGAACATTGTTATACAAACTGCCCAGGCTCTGGATTTTCTTCATAACCTTGATACGCTTTTATTTTACAGAGAGGTGAAATCCTCTAATATTCTGTTGGACGAGGATTTCAATACGAAGGTAGCAGATTTTGGGCTTTGAAGGCTTGTGCCTGATAATGCCTCACATGTCACCACTGTTCCATAAGGCACACTGGGGTATGTTGATCCAGAATACCATCAGTGCTACCAACTGACCGAGAAATCTGATGTCTACAACTTCAGGGTTGTTTCGTTTGAGATTATCTCCGGTAAATTAGCTATGGACATGAGTCGAAATCCAAGGGACATCAACCTTGCTAACATGCCCATAACAAGGATCCAAGAAGGGGCTTTGCATGAAATAGTGGATGAGAAGCAGGAGATTGAAATGAATCCAAAATTGAAGGTCGTGGTAACTGCAGTTGCAAAATTGGCCTTCAGATCTCTAGTGTCAGAGACAGATGACAGAACAGTCATGAAGGAAGTTGTTGCTGAGCTGGAGAAAATCAGAAAATCATGGCTTACCTCAACACCTCCAGCTGAATAGTGGGGATCACTTTTAGACATCAAAAACGTAGTAACTCCCATATCTATGCAGTACAAGTGGCCTAGCATAAGCTCCACTCCCAACAGTAGTGGTTGAAATTTTTGCGTTATATCTGAGCAACAGTTCACCAAGGAGAACCATATTTTCCATCCATTTTGTGACGATATCCAGCTTGTACAGCTTTGGACCTATGCATATTCATGGTTTTTGTTTACCAGTAGAGCTTTTTAGATATTAACTTTTTAGATATTTGGCTTTAATCCAAAGGTAAGCTCTAAAAAGCTCTATTAACATGTTTAGCTCGAACGAAGAGCACTCCAAATTTTAGGCCATTGCTTACCGTTTTTCTCTGATATTAGTATAGATGTGTATACTATGAACAAATCTATTTCAGGTATAGATGTGTAAATTATGAACAAATCTATCTCATTCTATTTCGTGTTGTACAGTGAAATAAGGTAGTTTTTTTAATTTATTCAAACGATTTTGAATTTTGTTCCACAAAAATAAAATTGGTAAATTGGTAAATTATCTCATATTTGCTTTAAATTTTACTTCGATTTCATTTTATTTTAAAATAGGTTAGTGTTAATTTAATCTTTTTATTAATAATACAATTTTATATTTAAATTGTAAACTGCACTATACCCACAATTACTTTAGTAATATCATATATATATATATATATATATATATATACTCCAATGTATAACTCTGCTATTAGATAAATGAATCACCTTTTTGCACCATTGGAAAGAAATATAACATATGGTAATAATTTTCCCATGAAATATATAAACTATGGTTTTTTAGCATAGGATCATTGATTGATCTTACTCTAAATTCTAGGGTTAATCTTGGGATTATGGTTGAGTGTAGTTCATTCCTACCATATCAGATTTTCATTAAGTATATTGGTACAGTCACATGGTTTAAGTACCTTGGTTGATGTTATTACAACCATTTTGTCATTAATATGTACAACTTGGATTTTCCACTTTAGAGAGAACTCATTGGCACCGTCTCTCACCTTTGCCTCCAGTTTATTGATGGTTCTCCATAGTTCCATCTCGAATCCTTTAACCAATGACTGCCAGTCCTTCCAGACAACATGTGTCATGCTCTCAGCTTTTCTATCTGGTCCACTTGATCCCCCCTAAAGGGAGTTAGGGTAACGGTACCCCCCCTCCTCCCTCATTGCTCCATTCTCCTTGTGCGGCATCCTCCATTCATTCGACTCTGCAACACAAACCCTGGAACCATCCTGAGGAAAATTTCAGCCCAGGCTTGGCATGGTTAAGTTGCATAAGTGGTGAGGTTTACTTCATTGTAATGATTTCATGGTTTTTCCCCTACACCTTGGCACTGTTTATTTAAATGTTTTACTTTTTTGTTATTGTAGGTTGGGGTTTCGTTTGGCAATGGAGAAATGGAATACCTAGTCGATGTTGCTATCGCAGGTCTCCCTCCTAACTGGCATAGGTAACCTTGCTAACACTGGGTTGAGTATTCACTAGATTTTCTCTGTTCTGCGAGTCTTAAATGTCATTCTTATGTAATGTATTTTTTGCAATAGGATGTTCTGGTTCCAAAGCCCTGGCCGACAAGGTTCATGCTTCTCCCAATGGATTGCTCGGCCTTATCAGGAGAGTCATTGGCCTATTTTCTTGGTTTCTCTTGTTGTTTATGTTAAGAACATCTTAGGTCTAAGCGACAAACCCTCTATTGATTGTTTGGCAGGTGTATGGGCCTGCTCCACCATCTATCCACCGATGGTTTTGCCCCGGCCTCATCAAGGGTTCTCTTTCCTGTTATCATTTTCATTTACATTAGTTATGAGGCTGAATATGCTCATTTCTTATCACATACCTTCAATACTGAACTTGTTATTTGAGCTTCTTAACTGTTCCTGAACTGTAACTTTTGAAGAGGTTTATTTGTAATCTAACATTAGGGAATTTTTGAGGTCCTAAAATGGGCCTCTAAAGGAATATAAAATAATAGTGGAAAAAATCAAATAAGATTTGATGACATCATCAAATTTTAGAGGGAAAAATGGAAAAACTACTTTTTCAACTCATATTTTCAACTTATCTCCCAAAGTTTTCACTCAAATTTCGAGTGGGAGTACTCGTTGGATACGAAATTTAATTCCCCATCCAAGGAGTACCCATGTTGCATACTTTCGATGGGTCCTACTACACGAAAAATGAGAAATACATAAAAAAACGTGATTACAATCACATTTTTTATGTATTTCTCATTTTTCGTGTAGTAGAGTTCATCAAAAGTATGCAACATGGGTACTCCTTGGATGAGGAATTAAATTTCGCATCCAACAAGTACTCCCGCTCGAAATTTGAGTAAAAATTTTGGGAGATAAGTTGAAAATACGAGTTGAAAAAGTAGTTTTATTATTTTATTATTTTTTAATATTTTTACCCTTTTATTTAAAAATGGTGAATCATCCCCCATGGTTGACATCATCATCTTGAATCCTATTGGTTGTTATAAAGTTTATTTTTGTTGTACATTTTTCTTAGGAGGCCCATTTTAGACCTCAGAATTCCCTAATGGATGCTTTCTACGACAAGCGTATGGAAATTTATTGTACTGAAAGTAGGTCTTACATATATAAATGATATTGTTACAATATGGAAAGTGGTTGTTTTTCTTCCAATGATAATGCAGATGTTTTAATTTATTCACTGGGTTATATACTTTTGTCCCCATGAGGGTTTTATGGATTCTATATATCTCTGTGAGGCGAATGTGTATTAATGTGTTAAATCTTTCCAGTTTTTCTGTATAGCCTTATCTTAAACGTTAAGAGTAGCTAACTGCTCGATCTATTAGTCGAAGCCGATGTTGCACCAACAATTATACTCTAATGTTTTGTGGATTTTCTCCTCTCTTGTTTTCTCTTCGATATACATGTGCATATATGATGTTTCTTTTTCGGTTAACGTTGTAGCAGACCCTACCCTCATCCTAAAGGATGGAGGACTCCGAACTCGACCCCTCGTTTTGGCTGAAGTCCAAACCTTCACGACTTCCCTCACTAAGTAATCCTGTCTTAATGCATTTCATTTTAACGAGTTATTGTTCCATACCATCCTTCGTATAGTTTTCTATTAAAACAATTAAGAGATATAATTTTTGTTTACTTCTAGTGTCGTTTTTTTTAACAGTATTACCCTCGTGTTATTCTAACACAGTGAGAGGTCTATACAAGATTTGGCCTTGGGCTGGAATTACAGTCTTTCCTCTGACATCATACAGTTTCCTCGTTTTCTGTCATAGGCACCCTCAACATAATAACTCAATTATTTTTTTATTAGTACACATATTTTTACCACCATACTATGATATCATCATCTTATTTATTGAGAATAATCGTTCAAACAACAATTTTCACAAAATACTCATATATACATTTCTTTTTCAGATTTACATAGCTAAGATTACCTATGATACTGTTTTCTTTTCTTTACATTCCTTAATTTATAATAGATTCAAATTATCATGAATTCAAAATTACTTATCAATTTTCAAACACATGGTAATACTTATCTCAGAAAATTGAGTCAAGCTTGTTCTTGTTTGTGCCGCCCAACCATAAGTGAGGCAATCATATCCTCAACTCCCCCATACCCCTCACTCCCCCATGCTCCTCACGAGAGGCTAAGGTATCAGTTTGAATCAACAGAAGTCGGCCTCTTGACTCCAGTCAAGCCCTTACTTCGATTGGGTTAAAGAGTTCCACTAGTCAGAAACTAGCTCTGGACACTCTCCTTTTCTAGCATTTCAGTTGTTACCCTTTTCATCTGTATTTCACAGAACCCCTTCCCCTCATAGAACCCCTTCTCTGAACCCCTTCCCCGGACCCCTTCCCCTCACTGAGGTCTTCTATTTATCCATAAAGGGGAAGGTTACTGTTACAGTTCAACTGTTCCTTCTAACTTCTCTGGGATCCTAGAAGTATTTACCAAACAACTATAGTAACTATGAGAATGTAATTTTTATTCATAAATCATAAACATAAATTCTTTTAATAGTCTTAACACATTTTCTAGTCCCTTCCATAATGACCAAATGTAATTTACAAATGTAAGAAGTAAAATATTGAAATTTTGGAATGTTACATCTTCCCCTCCTAAGGAAAAACACCACCCTCGATTTTTAATCCATCTTGTAAAACAAGCTCGGTGCGCGTTTTGTATAAGTTCTCATCCTCCCCGGAGTAGGCTCTTTTGGGCTAAAGTACTTCCACTTTGCCTTAACACAGGAGATGACTTTTCCGCAATGTTATTTCTCTTCCGCTCGAGAATATGTGTTGAACCTTTAGTTAAACCGAGAGGGGTGCGGGGGGTGAATCAGTTTAACACATTCCTCGATCTCTTAAAACTTTTCATTAAACTTATTTACACCTTCATTTCATATCCAATTTAATGTGTGAGTAATCTTAGAATGTAAGCAGCAAGTATTAGTTTAATATAGCGAAAGAGACTTAATATGAGAGCAAAGAAGTATTAAGAAGATGATACATATCAGATCAATACATAAATATCATGCACGAGACACCAGATATAAGTGGAAACCCATAAAGGGATAAAACCACATATTATTGTTGTTGTGATGCAAAGGCAAGCTCCAACTCCCTCTCACCATCGTTTTTTCTACAGTGCACCAACCTACAAGAGGTTCCAACCTCAATTCGCAAGCTACAACTTACAAGGAAGCACCAACTCCCTTCAATTTTTCCGTAGGCACCAACCCTACGGGAGGCTTCAACTTCGGTCGCCTACAATCGACGACTATCAAGTCGCAACTTGATAGGGAAGCTCCAACTTCCTCAATTTGTCAAACTCGAACGTTTGCCGATTTGCTTCGGGATATCGGCTACGGTTTCCGTAGCTTCTCTTTATGCTCTTCTTCTCTCAATTTTTCTCTCGCCTTATTCTTCTATACTCCGCATTCTCTATATTTTCTCTCTCTCTCTTCTTCCCTGCCTATCAAATTGATATTATATATAGAAATTCTCACATGATCGCTTGTATTTCACAAGGAATTTGGAATGAACAATCATGACTCTTTGGCTTCTGTCTTCTTCTTCCTTTTTCCAACTCATTTTTAGAATTATTACAATTTGTACAAATTTCCATGCTACGATGGGATTTTGTCTTTTCCTTAGGATACTTGCCTTTGCATCACAAACAATAAAAGTTAATTACAACATTTACATTCACATTTTTTAATTACATATTTAAATTTCACTCGGCTCCTCTTTTCCGGATTTTGGCTTTCTACCGGATTTGTCTTTTCCTCGCTACTCGTTAAGAACCTATTCCGTATACACTTTGTTCACTTGTCTTCTGCATATTCCCCGTTTTCTATGCTTATTCACCTCGTCCAACTCATTCTTGTACCTATTCCTATTCACCGAACTTTCATCTCTCGCATGCTCTCCTCTTCTTTTTCTTTTTTCCATAATTGCATTCAAGTTTCATGCCCAATCATTTCCCAAGTCCGAGCAATCTCACAATCTCTCGCTTTGTTCTACGGTCGACGGCTCCAATGCTTAAATCGAAGTGTTAATAAATCAACCATATTCCCAAGTACTTTTCAATATTTCACTTAACCGTGTGTAAATCCATCCAAGCTTCATTTCCCAAAGCCGTGCGCCCATCCCCGACAATCTCACAACGCCCAATTCTCATCTTTTTATTCGATAAGGTTCTTCTTAATCCTTTGTTCAATTAATTCATCAAATTCTTAGAATTTGATTAATGAATACCTTTACAACCTTATATCTCCCAATATAACAAATCCTTTGTCAAAATAAAACCAACGCACTCAACCATCCATAATTCTCGGCAATTCAACGGGTTCTTGTTTCCTGGATCGGCAATTAAATAAAACTCCAAGCCAAGGAATTGCAGTCTCATTACTTAATTCTTCTTTTGGATTTACTTATCCTTTGATCCAATCTCATTTTTACACCCGAATAACAAAGCTCCCACACTATTCATATTCAAACATTATACGCATAGCATAATATCTCAACCTATATAATATATATATGCAATTCATTCACGCAAATAACCCGACATCCGTAAGGGATCGATCACTAATACGATTAACCTTGGTTAAACTCTTTTTAATATAACTCATCGGGCCTCATACTAAGATTACAATACGTCGAATAACATTAATAAACCAAATTCATTATATATGACTCCGTCCCCGGCCCACAATACAACCAAAGGACCAATCGAGTGCACACCGTACCTTTGTTAACCCACGCGCCCATCCAACGGTTGGTATTACGTTGCCCGATCCAACGTATATCGCTCAATCAACATGTGCAAACAATAACGCGCGATGGCGCTCCATTAAACGGTGGTTTTACTATTCATCCAGGGACACACGTCGATCAATCAATGGAATCGCTGCGAAACTCCAAAATACCGCCTTCCGTATAATAGTGGTGCGATGAAATCCATCATTCGCTCCAAACCACTGTTACTGTTCATCGGGTCATGGTTCCACTTCCCCGCTCATGGTTCCATCTCGTCTTTATTATTTTAAAAAATAGCTCACTTTTCAATGTATTATTATGATTCAACTCCGCTCCATTCAATTATCTATATATATAATTTTTCGACTATGGTTCCGTTATACTACGACGCAAAGTTCCACCATTCATAACCCTTGTGGCTATGTGTACGGTGCTCATCCCCACGTAGCCTATTCACGCTGGTTCGTAGAGCTCATTACACTCTAGGTATGTACAATTTAAAAACACCACATCGACCGTAAGTCAAGTTCTTCAACTAAATACGGAGCATTTGAATATAAAGTCCGGAAATTAATTTATATTATGTGTAACGCCGGTTGTATAAAAAATTCTCCGAATTTATATATATATATATACATATTCTTGGAATAACAATGCTTTCTCTGCAATAACAAATCTGTGGCTCTACCTCCGCCACTTCGTCACTCGCCTCGCTTCTCATCGCTATGATAACGCGCTCTCGTCTCCGTATTTGCTTCCTCTCGCTCTCGCCTTTCTCCTTTATATTCATTTCCTCTTTGCTACCTCCATTGTCTATCTTTGTCTCCTAGTAACTCGCTCCCGTCTCTCGCATCTACTACCTCCTTTGCCATCAATGACAACATTTCCAACAGTCTCCCCCCTTTGGCATTGATAGCAATGCATTTCTCTTGTTTTCCTCGCTCTTTCTCCCCGTTGTTTGCTCTTCCTCCCCCCTTTGACATCAATGGCAAAGGGTTGCTTTTTGCATTTCCTCTCTTCGAGTTATGTTTAGGCCCTCTTCTCGTTGACTTTGTACCATGCTCGCTCCATAGTGATGTATAAGACTTGTTGAGAGAACACTTTTAGGATTATCGAATTTGAAAATACAACGTAAATTGATACAGCTTCTTTCACTTATATAGAGCTAAAAGTGAGAATAATGATACTTCACGGAATCACATTGTAGCAGACTTTATCTAGTCGAGTTGTATGATTGGATTCAGCAACTAAAATGCCTGAGAGGCTTCAAATGATAATCACTACTCGTCTTTTATGTTTCGATTCTTAATATAATGTTTCGAATACAATACCTGGTCCTTTTGCTCTATAATTGACTTTTTTGATGCTTGAATAATGCGAGATAACTCTAGGATAATAACTTGGTGTTCTTTTTCCTTAATCCTTTGATTCTCGAGAACTTGATTCATGCTTTCCTTGCTGGTTGTTCTCCTCTTAGAAGGATATTTTCATTTTTGTCCTCCCCCCGAAATTGTGCTTTATCTTTATATTAGAGAGTAGCATCTACGAGATACTACCCCTAATCTGTCTCTCAAATATTCAAATGGCTCTTTAGCAAGTGGTTTGGTAAATATATCTACGTCGTCTGTTCTTTTGTTGGTACATACTCCAGCTTTGACTATCTTTTGAGCTACTTGTTCTCTGAGAAAATGATACTTGATTGGAATATGTTTGGTTTTTTGAGTGAAGCACGGGATTTTTAGATATACTTATAGCACTTGTATTATCAAATTTTATTGAAATAGGTTCATCAATGCTTACCTTCATGTCTTGAAGAGTTTGCTTCATCCACATGACTTGTGTACAACATGCTCGTTGCTGCTATATATTCTCGTGTCAGCTTGTAGACGAGAGATGGATGTTTGTTTCTTTCTTAACCATGCCACCGAATTTCTCCTAGATAGAAAGCACCTCCACTTGTACTTTTCTCGTCATCAACACAACTGGCCCAATCTGCATCCGTGTATGTCGTTAAAGTGAAGCGTTTTCTTTTAGGATACCAAAGTCCATACCTGTGTCTGTTCCTTGAAGATATTTGAGTATTCTTTTTTACTCGCTAGTAAGATGGTTTTGTTTAGGTGCTTGCTTGATATCTTGCTACTAGTCCCTATCGATAGCATGATGTCCGGTCTAGATGTCGTCAAATACAACGAGCTTCCTATCATGGATCTCAGTAGAGTTTTTTATCTACATCTCGTAGTCCCATCATCGACGACACGCCTTGCATCCCGTGATCATGGGGGTTGTCACAGGGTTTGCAGTCCTCCATTTTGAATTTTTTCAACATTTCCTTTAAGTATTTTTCTTGTGAGATGAATGTACTTGTGTTCTTTTGCTAAATTTGAAGTCCCTAAGTAGAAACCGAGGTTCTCAAATCATAGACATCTCAAACTCTATTTTCATCTCATCGAGAAACCCTTTTGCTAGTTCTTCTCTGTTGCTTCCAAACATAATGTCATCAACATATACTACAACAATCAAGAGTTCATTTTCATAGGCTTTTTATGTATAGATTGTCGTCTACTCCACCTCTCTTAAAGCCTTGTTTTTGAAAATATTTATCCGAGTCTTGAGTACCAAGCATGAGGAGCCCTGTTTCGATCCATATAGGGCCTTCTTCGGTCCCGCACACATAGTCTTCTTTATCCGTCAATGAGAAGCCTTCTCGGTTGTTCCATGTAGACTTCTTCTTCTAAGTCTCCATTCGTAAATGCAGATTTTACATCCATTTGATATACTTTTGAAGTTTTGGTAACAAGAAAATGCCAGGGAACATTCTGATAGCTTCCATTCCCGGCTGCTAGGGCAAATGTTTCATCATAATCAAGTCCTTCGATTTGTGAGTATCCTTTGCGGACAAGTCCGGCTTTATTCCCGATTACTTGACCTTTTTTCATTCATTTTATTTTTGAATACCCATTTTGAGCCTATGACATTTTTTCTCGGTGGGTCTAGGAACTAGTTCCCCAGGTATTGTTCTTTTCAATTTGGTCCAATTCTTCATTCATTGCATTTACCCAAGATTTGTCCTTCGTTTGGTTTCTTCAAATTTCTTTGGCTCTATTTGTGACAACATGGCTATGTATACCTCTTCGCTTTGTTCCGTTATCTCGCCTTCTTGTTTGGACCCCTACTCTCTTGTCTCCAATGATCTGATCTTTCGGGATGGTTCTTTTGAGTATATCTTGAGGGAGCTTTAGAACTCAGCTCCGTATCTTCTATAGTCTTGCTTGTTTCCTCATCATCTTGGTTTTCTTCTTCATGGTTGTTTCATGGACTCTGACGTGAACTGTATTTCGTGTATTGTTTGGAAGATCTTCATCAAATATCACATCAATACTTTATACCAATTTCCAAAGGGTCTTGTTGTAGCACTCTGTACTCCTTTAATTTTGGAAGCATATCCTAGAAAGATCCCTTCATCTGCTCTTGCATCAAATTTTCCAAGATTTTCATCATTATTCTTTATGTAGCATTTGCTCGCCAAAGACTCTAAAGTGCTTGATTGATGCGAGGTTTACCATGCCATAGCTCATAAGGTGTCTTGTCACCGTTAGGTCTCAAATGAGCTTTGTTTAGAATATGTACTACTCGTGTGTACAGCCTTTCCGCCCTGAAGGTTTGAGCAATGTTATTCTCTTGCATCATGGCTCCGGCAATTTGTTGAATATATCTGTTTTGTCTCTCTCGCTACTCCATTCTCGTCGAGGTGTCCCCGCAATAGTAAATTGTTGTTTTATGCCATGTTCATTGCATAGGTCCGCAAAGTCATAATCAAGTGAATTCACCTCCTCTATCCGATCCGATGCATTTCAGCTTGCATCCCCGTCCGATTTTTACGCTAATGCTTTAAATGTTTTGAATTTTTTCCGGAGCTTCCGATTTATTCTTGAGAAAATCAACCCATGTCATTATGGAGAAATCATCTATTATCGACATGAAGTAGGATTCTCCACTTGGTGTTTTAGTTCTTGCATGTCCACACGTGATCCATGTGCACAAGATGGAGTGGTCTTCTTGTTGATAGCTCATCTTTAGATTTAAAGAATGTGCGAGTCTCTTTCCCTAATTAACAATATTTGCATATGGTATTTGAAGGCATTTTTTATTTCGGCATATCTCTCACATCTTTCTTCTTACTCGGTCCGATGATATGGTCAAAAGCTCGAGATTTCCCAATCTCCTATGCCATAACCATGACTCCTCAAGTTTGCTAAGATGGCGTGCTTCATCCTTCTCTTTCACTATGTACACATTACTCTGTTCGGACACCTTTGAGCGGATTCTCTCCTGATTGTGCTTGATCCGACTTCACAATCTTGTGCTCTGAGAAAACTTCACGGCCTTTGTCGGATATCCGTCGACACTCGACAAATTTTCTTTCAGCCCCATCTACAAATAGTACATCTTGGGCCTTTCCTCTCGCCATTGTCTATGCCGACTAAGCCTTTTCCCTTGATGTTACCCGATTTATCATTGCCAAAAGTAACATTGCGTATTTCTTTTCATCAAGCGTTATAAACTTGCTTCTGTCTCCGATCATGTGTTTAGAGCGATAGTTGTCCAAATACCACCGGCTTTTCAAATCTTGAGAAGTTAGAGCCGTGTCACACTTATTCTCCTTCCTTTTCCACTCGGAGGCATCCTTCTCGTTTGATATCTTTTGTGAGGTGATGAATTGCATCCTTTCGCAGGACATTTGGAAGGCATATGTCAAGCTTGATTGCATATAAAGCATTTGATCATAGTTTTTTGCAGAATTGTGAGTATGAACAAAATTTCTTTGATTCATAAACCTCCTTGAAGTATTGAAAATCAATCTTTGTCCATAATTTCTACACTCAATGATTTTATGGCCAAATTATTTACAATAAAAACAAGTAACTATAGAAACAACTTGCATACCTAATGTGAGGTTGTCTTCTCCAGTTGTTTATTTGAGATAGTCTCTTTATTGTTTGCATCTTTAGTCTGGTTTGAATTACCCCTCCTTGCATGACAATATGCAACAATGTGTCCCGACTTGTAGGCGTACATAACAGGGTGGCATTCTTCATAGGAGGCAAGCATCTCCTTTGATGGCTTCCAAATTTGATATAATCGGAGTGTATGATCCTTTCTCTCGTTGTCTTAATATTTGTTGCAATATTTGTTATTAGAGGTTTCTTCTCGGTCTCTGTCTCTCTCATTACATGTTTCTTCCTTTGTAGGAATTATTTGAGCTACTTCATCGACTTTCTTTTGCTTTCACAAAAAATTATATTTTTTGTGTTCCTTTTCTTTGCCTTTACTTGATTCTCCTTCATAGCCTATCCCGCTTTTTATTAGAGGAGATCTTTGAGCATCCAATATTTCATTCAACTTACTAGAGCTTGTCATTTTGAGAAGGGTATATAGACACTTTATGTTGAGCACTTTCTAATTTCTTTCTCGGACATACAATTTCTTCTTCCAGTTTCTCTTGTTCTCAAGTTTTATCCTTGATTTGTCGAAGTAACATATCTTCTATCTTCTTGGCTTCTTCAAGCTTTACCTTCAGCTGCATGAGGACTTCGAATTTTGTTTTTTCTTTCACACATTTGAGGAGAATCTCTTTTTGTTTTCTCGCATTTTAATTTGAGTCTCATCAATCTCCTCCAAAGGCACTTTTTTTAGCTCCCCCTCAAGGTTGACTTCCCCTTCTTCTTCTTCTTCTAGCAAGAGTCCTTCAAGATCTTCTATGGCCATCAGTAAAAATTCGAGAGGTTCCCTCTTCTCCCGAGGATTCATCCGAATCTTCAAATGTACTCGTTGTCTTGTTGAGCATAGAAGGATTTTCTCGCTAAATTTCTTTCCTTTCTGCGCGCTCTTTGATGTGTTTTTCTCTCGATTCTTGAGCTTGATTTCTTACTTTCTTGTGGGGACACTTAGCCGCATAATGTCCAACTCTTCCACAGCTTAAAAAATTTGAAGGGAAGTTTACCTTTGTATCTACCCGAGCCTCTATCAAGTTTCTTGACAAATTTAGCCTCTTCTTCATTAGAGCAAGAGCATATGTCTTCCTTTTCTTCTTTCTTCTTTCTCGTTTTAAAAAGTTTCCGCCCTCGTACTTGGTTTCTTATGTGGAAGCCTCATCATCTCATATGTCGTTAGATTTCCAAGTAGTTGGTTCATGGTCAAGGTCTCCCAATCGGTTGTTTCTTCTATAGCGATACACCTTGGGATTAAATCTGGATGGAAGAGATCTTAGAATCTTTTGCACAATTATACTTTCCGGCATGGTTTCTCCAAGAGCTTTCATATTGTTAACAATTTACTGCAACTTTTAAGAAGAAGCTTCCAACATCTTCATCATCATTCATTTTTAAATTTTCAAACCGAGCTCTATATACTTGAAGTTTGGCAAGATTTACCTTTTTGTTTCCCTCAAGGATATTCTCTAGAGTATCCCACATATCTTTAGCGATCCTATCAGTGCATTACTTTGATAAACTCAGCTTTCACATAGTCCATTCAAGATTGCATTCATTGCTTTTTGCATTAGCTACAAAGTTTTGTTTAGCTTCTTTCTTTGAATCGACTTGACTTTGTGGAGTATCCAAATTCCGTAGCATCCCAAACTTCTAATCCTAAAGACATTATGTATGCTCTCTTCCCCTGATTTTCCAAAAGGCATAATTAGCACCAAGAGAAGAAAGGTGCTTTATTGGTTGAGCTTTCTTCTTGACTAGCCATCTTGGGAACCTAGGATCTCCTTTTAGTTGTTAGACTTGAAAAAAAGGAACTCTGCTTCGATACCAATTGTTGAACCTTTAGTTAAACCGATAGGGAGTGAATCAGTTTAACACATTCTCGACCTTTTAAAACTTTTCATTAAACTTATTTACACCTTCATTTCATATCCAATTTAATGTGTGAGTAATCTTAGAATGTAATCAGCAAGTATTAGTTTAATATAGCAGGTAGACTTAATATGAGAGCAAAGCGAGTATTAAGCGGATGATACATATCGGATCAATACATAAATATCATGCACAGAGACACCAGATATAAGTGGAAACCCATAAAGGGAGAAAAACACATCTTATTGTTGTTGTGATGCAAAGGCAAGCTCCAACTCCCTCTCACCACCTGTTTTCCGCAGCACCAACCTACAGGAGGCTCCAACCTCAGTGCCGCAAGCTACAACTTGCAAGGAAGAACCAACTCCCTTCAATTTTTCCGTAGGCACCAACCTACGGGAGGCTTCAACCTCGCGCCCGGCTACAATCGATGGCTATCAAGCTGCAACTTGATAGGGAAGCTCCAACTTACTCAATTTGTCAAATTGAACATTTGCTCGATTTGCTTCGGATATCAGCTCTATTCGTCAGCTTCTCTTTCTACTCTTCTTCTCTCAATTTTCTCTCGCCTTATTCTTCTATATTCTCGCATTCTCTATATTTTCTCTCTCTCTCTTCTTCTCTCCTATCAAATTGATATTATATATAGAAATTCTCACATGATTGTTTGTATTTCACAAGGAATTTGGAATGAGCAGTCATGACTCTTTGGCTTCCGTCTTCTTCTTCCTTTTTCCAACTCATTTTTAGAATTATTACAATTTGTACAAATTTCCATGCTACAGTGGGATTTTGTCTTTTTCCTTAGGATACTTGCCTTTGCATCACAAACAATAAAAGTTAATTACAACATTTACATTCACATTTTTAATTACATATTTCAATTTCACTCGGCTCCTTTTACGGATTTTTGGCTTTATCGGATTTGTCTTTTTCTCGTCTGTCGTTAAGAACTCGGGTTCTATATACACTTTGTTCAATCGTCTTCTCGCATATTCCCTGTTTTCTATGCTTATTCACCGTCCAACTCATTCCCAGTGACCTCGTTCCTCGTTCACCAAACTTTCATCTCTGCATGCTCTCCTCTTCTTTTTCTTTTTCCATAATTGCATTCAAGTTTCATGCCCAATCATTTCCCAAGTCCGAGCAATCTCACAATCTCTCGCTTTGTTCTACGACGACAGTTCCAATGCTTAAATATGAAGTGTTAATAAATCAACCATATTCCCGCACTTTTTCAATATTTCACTTAGCTGTGTGTAAATGAATCCAAGCTTCATTTCCCAAAGTCGTAGCGCCATCCCGACAATCTCACAATGCCCAATTCTCATCTTTTTATTCGATAAGGGTCTTCTTAATCCTCTCGTTCAATTAATTCATCAAATTATTAGAATTTGATTAATGAATACCTTTACAACCTTATATCTCCCAATATAACAAGTCCTTTGTCAAAAATAAAACCAACGCATTCAACCATCCACAATTCGGCAATTCAACACGTTCTTGTTTTCCCGGATCTGCAATCCAAGCCAAGTGCAGATCTCATTTCTTAATTCTTCTTTTGGATTTACTTATCCTTTGATCCAATCTCATTTTACACCCGAATAACAATGCTCCCACACTATTCATATTCAAACATTATACACACAGAATAATATCTCAACCTATATAATATATATATGCAATTCATTCACGCAAATAACTCGACATCCGTAAGGATTGACCACCAATACGATTAACCTCGTTAAACTCTTTTTAATATAACTCACCGGGCCTCATACTAAGATTACAATACGTCGAATAACATTAATAAACCAAATTAATTATATATGACTCCGCCGGGCCCACAATACAACCAAAGGACCAATCGAATGCACACCGTACCTTTGCTAACCCACGCGCCCATCCGACGGTTGGTATTACGTTGTCCGATCCAACGTATATCGCTCGATCAACATGCGCAAACAATAATGTGCAATGGCGCTCCGTTAAATGGTGGTTTTGTTCATCCAGGGACACACGTCGATCAATCAATGGAATCGACTGCGAAACTCCAAAATACCACCTTCCGCATAATAGTGGTGTGATGAAATCCACCGTTCACTCCAAACCACTCGTTATTGTTCATCGGGTCATGGTTCCACTTCCCCACTCATGTTTCCATCCGTCTTTATTATTTTAAAAAAATCGCTCACTTTTTAATGTATCATTATGTTTCGGCTCCGCTCCATTCAATTATATATATATATATATATATATATATATTTTCGACTATGGTTCCGTTATACTCGACGCGGAGTTCCACCATTCATAACCCTTGTGGCTATGTGTACGATGCTCATCCCCACGAGAGCCTATTCACGCGGGTTCGCGAGCTCATTACACTCTAGGTATGTACAATTTAAAAACACCACATCGACCGAGTCGAGTTCTTCAACTAAATATAGAGCATTTGAATATAAAGTCTGCAAATTAATTTATATTATGTGTAACGCCCGATCGTATAAAAAAATTCTCGAATATATATATATATATATATATATATATATATATATATATATATATTCTTGGAATAACAACGGTTTCTCCGCAATAACGACTGTGGCTCTGCCTCCGCCGCTTTTGTCACTCCGCTCTGCGTCTACCGCTCGTGATAATGGCTCTGTCTCCGTATTTGATTCCTTCTGCCTCCGCCTTTCTCCTTTATATTCATTTCCTCTTCGTCGCCTCCATTGTCTATCTTTGTCTCCTTGTAAGCCGTTCCCTGCCTCTCGCATCCGCTACCTCCTTTTCCATCAATGACAACATTTCCAACAATATGTTGGGGCTCTACTGAGAATTTGTTGTTCGGTCCGACGTCTAACAACCAACATTCAATTAATTAATCATGTATACATCCCACTTTCAAAAGAACATTAACGAGCTACAATTTACCTACACATTTTTCCAATGGATTATATGCTTGGGATCATGCACATATCATTTTAGTAGATATACATGAAACACGTTGTGCACACTTACATGACCAGGTAAATCTAGTCAATAAGCCATTGTCCCTATCCTCTCTAGGATTTTGAAAGTTTCACATAACCGAGGAGCTAGCTTAGCGCGGTAGTCCAACTCAAAGTAATTTTTCTTGGTTTAATTCTAACATAAACATAATCCCCCACTTCGAACTCTCGGTAGGTTCTCTTCGATCAAAGTACACTTTCTACCCGTCCCGGGCAACTTTAAAATTACGTCGGATCCCTCTTCACTTCATTTCCATGTCCACCATCATTTCGGGTCCAATCATCATCTTAGTTTCGTGGACTACTCCAATTTATGGGTGTCCTACATATTCTTCCATATAATGCCTCAAAGGGACTCATTTTTTAGGGACTCTTGGTACCAGTTATTTTACGTAAACTCCACCAAATGTATGTAATCTTCCCAACTTTTGGGTTGTTGCGTCGTGTATATTCGTAACATGTATTTTAACAATTGCTTCACCCGCTCGGTCTTCCCATCCGTCTGCGATTGTAGGCGGTACTAAATTGAAACTATGTGACCGAGCACCCATGAAGAGTGCCTTCCAAAAAGCTAAGATAAACTTCACTTCCCGCCTAAGATGAATATTTTCCAAATACCGTGTAATCTAAAAAACTTCCCTAAAAAAAATGTCGGCAATTTGTGCTATTTTGTAGTTTGACCGTATGCGGTTTTAAGTGACATTCCTTACTTAATCTATTTACCACCACCATTATCAATTCATTATGTCTCTTAGTTCTTGGTAAACCCATAATATAGTCGAGTGAAATAACTTCCCACTTCCACTCTAGTACGGGTATGGGTTGTAACAAAACAACTTGGTGTTGATGTTCCACCTTGACTTGCTTACATTCCAGGACACTTAGTTAAGTATTCAGGTAATGTCCTTGTGCATCCCGGGCTAGAAATAATCTTTCCCTATTGTTGTCAACATTTTCGATAGCCATGATGGGCAACGTAAGGGAATTTTTTCATACTTGTCCGGAATCGGCTCTCTCAATGCTACTTGATTCGAAATATATATCTTTTCCTTGAAAAATCAATAAATGTTCACTATTCACCTTGTAACTCGATACTTTCCCTTGGTTGTGCTTGTTGTACTTGTTTCCATAGAAATAATTATTCCGGATCTCTCTATGTTGCTTCTTTAATTTGAACCCCGAAACTTGAATTCCACATGGTTAAATAGAGTTCATAAATACAATGTATCCTTGTACTTAAGGCATCAAAAACCCGGTTTTATTTACCGTTTACATGCTGAATTTCAAATTCACCTCATGAATGTAGCCTCCACCTGCGTCTAACAAGCATTGAGCTTTAGATTGTTTGAAGTAGCTAGTTAGTACTCGTTATGACTCGCTCAACAGTAAATATTTTTCCTAATAGGTAGTGTCTCCATACTTTAGAGTGTTGGAAATATAGTGGTTAACTTCTAAATCATAAGAAAAATAATTTTTTTCATGTTCCTTCGAGCTCCTCGGATTCATATGAAATCACTTTTCCATCTTGGGCCGTAACGACACTTACTCCTCTTGATATGCATTTGGTGTAGACCTTGAATTCCTTATTTGGGCCGGTTATCTTTAATAAAGGACTAGTAGCTAATAACTCTTTGCAGTCGTTCAAAATTTTATTGGCACTCATTGGTCCACTTTCAAAGTTCATCCTTTCACATTGCAAAGAAGTGATAGGAAACATGGTCGGATGCTCATTTGAAATATCTAAAGCATTAATCCATCCAAACCCATGGAAGGAAAGACGATATGCCTTGCTATGTTTCTGGAGGCACCGACCATTCCATTATAGTCTTTATCTTTCTGCGGGTCCACCGTGATATCCATTTAGCTAAAATCACATGGCCTAGATATTGGAACTATTCTTTATAGAAATCACATTTACCCAATTTGGCATAAAGCTAATGGTCCCGCAACATTTTTAGCACAATTTGTAAATTATCATGATTCTGCTCTTCGTGATCTTAGAATAAAAATCAAAACAAAATTGTCCAAAAACGGATGAAAGATGCCATGCACCTGGACTCATGAAGGTCAGCGGGTGCATTGGTTAATTCGAATGGTAAGACCCACAAACTCATAGTGCACATATTGAGTCCATAAGGTTGTCTTGTATATATATTCATCTTTTATCCATATTCGATTGATATCTAGATCTTAGATCTATTTTGGAAAATATAGTTGTACCCTTCACTTGATGAAAGAGATCATTTATCCGTGGTAGCGGACACTTGTTCTTAATGGGTAAAACTCCTCTAAGATACGTACGGAGCTTTATACACATACGAAATGTACCATCCTGCTTCTTAACAAAAAAGTACTTTGGTGCAAGGAGACACACTAGGACAAAGGATGTATCCCCTTTTCTAACATCTCTTGCAAATTGCATCTCTTCAATTCTATCAACTCTGGTACACTCATTCGCGTGTGGCTCGTGACACACACAGTGCCGCCCCCGGCATCAGTTCTATCATGAAATCGGTATCCATTCTTCGGTAATCACGGCATGTTTTCAGAATACATCTATACCCTTAGATTGCCGGAGATGTTTTTCCAACACAGAGGCTCGTCGTGGAGTTGGAAAATCTCCCATCCGAGATAGCATAAAATGCTGACACCCTCGTCTGGTCTACTTTGCCTAGCTGGGAGGCGGTATTTGGTCGCAGCGAAGGGGTTTCTTGATTCCTTCAATCTTCTCTAGTGAGTACCATCGCCAACGAAATCGTTGAGTGGTTTTCTGTTGTAGCCTACCAAAGGGCCAATGTCCCTCCAACCAATCCATTCCTAGTAGTAAGTCATAATAACCCAAGGGTAAAATATTTACTTCTACATTTATATGTTGGTTTCCTCATGGTTAGGGAGCAACTTCTTGTTACCTTGGAATTAACCCTCCTTTATGTCTAGTTTCACAACCCAATGAATTTTAAATTCTCCGAATTTCGTGCATTACTCTTTTCAACTACTTTAGGGCCGATGTAACTTAAACTAGCACCGGGATCAACCAAAATAGATACAAACTAGGAAAATAGCTTACCTTCAAGTTCTATCATGGTTAGTTGATAACTGGCTTACTGCCGATCCTCTAACGTTGGAATGATCCTTGGTATGTTTCATGCCACATCTCCACAGTGGATGCCTCCTGCGGCATTTGGCTACGAACTCATTTTGCGCTCGGTGGGGATAGTTTTTATAGCGGCGAGCTTTCACCACGGCAACATTGTAATGGATATTCTCGTATTTCGACCGCGAAACCGTCCGTCAGATGCCTCATTAGGTCCTTTGTCCTCGCGCTCTACTATTTGGTTTTTTGCTGATTCCTTCCATGTTTCCTATTCGATATGTTCCTTGCGTAGTTATTGAAATTACCAGGGTTTGTTACTCTTAAACCCCGGAGCACCGATTGTGACTTTTCCTTGGCAACCAACTTTTGCTAGGTCCTCCTTTTTGTTTCGGCTCAGCGAGAGCAAATTTGTGCTTTTAGAATTGCCTCATCCATGGTTTTTGGATTGGAAAAATTCAATCCTTTTCTTTCATATGGGTAGGAAAACTACTCAAGAACCACTGTACCTTCACTTTTTCTCATCTCAAAGATACGGTACATATCTCAATAAGGAAGTGAATTTAGCTATGAACTCATCCATCGTCGTTTGTCCCAATATTAGAGTCCTGTAGGTATTTTGATTTTTCGTCGTAAAAATGTTCTTTTAATTATTTATCATTAAAATATTGTTCGAACTTCCAACTCGTCCCAAGTCACATTACTGATCTTCTATTCCCGGAAAATTTTTAACTTCCTACACCACAATGATAGATTTTTCTCGCAGTTGATAGATAGCTAGTCGTGATTTAACCTTACCATTGTATTCATAGACACTGAAAATAATACATGCTAATATACGATGCTTCTACAACCTCCCTCTACTTATCCATCAAAGGTGTTTTATCTTCAAACTCCTTGTAACTCCACTTTATGCTGTCTTCACTTCTTGCTAATGCGAGACATTCCCCGGATCTCCCCTTTATTTTATTACTTTCCTGTTGGGTTTGGGTTCCTTCAAGGTTCTCGTCATTGTGTTGTAGATGCTCGCTTCATTGAGTCCCTCGCTCGGTGAATGGGTTGATAGGTGTGATCATTCTCTTTATCGCGAGAGACTCTTTGGCGCATTCCTCTCTTTCTCACGCATTAATATATCATATACACATCTCTGCGTCGAGCCATCTCACTTTGTAGTCGATGTGACGGTGTCCATTAGCTCTGGCTAGTCCGGCGTTGTTGTTCCTCCAACAATATGATAGTTTGATGGGTCGTTTGCTCCGCACCTCGTTGCACCTACATCTGCGAGGTTAGATTTATGGATTTGGAAGAGGATTACCTCCTCCTAGCATGGTTTTGGGTGTCTAATTTCCGGATCTCACTCATCACGCCCGAGTCAATATTCTTCTTCTTTTCTTGCTTATTGTTAGTGTGCACAATTTCAACACACTTGTTATCATGGTACTTTTCCCATTTGGTCCCAAAGCAATAACTTTTATCTAATACCACTTGTAACCTCACACTATACTCCGCAATTACCATATATATATATATATTGCTACTAGATAAATGAATCACCTTTTTGCACCATGGGAAACAACATAACATATGGTAATAATTTTACCATGACATACATAAAATATGGTTTTTTAGGAACAACAAAATCTCATCGATCATACTCCAAATTCTAGGGTTAATCCTTGGACTATGGTTTCGAGTGTGAGTCTATCCCCGCCATATCGAGATTTTCATTAATTATATTGGGTACGATGCAGCTAGCATAAATTTTTTGACAAGAAAACGCTAAATGTTTTTGAGCCTTCAAGGAATGCATTTCCTTTGAAAACACATCATCCTTGAAGCCTCCTTGTGCCTTTTCCTTTGATAAAATCTACTGCTTTGATTCCCATTATAAAACTCTCTCTCGTTTGTGTGAAGAAATTGCCCAAAGGCCTCCCTTTTCCCTCTTATTTCATTCCCCTCTAAGCCTTTGTTTTCTATCCTCTTACCTTCCCCTTCTATTTCCCTTTTTAACCCCTCCAAATCCTCCCAAAATCCCCTCCAAATTCTACCCAAGAATTTCCCTTGCTTTGGTTTAATTCACCCCTTTATCCCTCTATCGTTACCCTTCTTTAGTCCGTGTATCCACGGAAAATGGGAAAAAAACCCACTTTTTAACTCTATAATAGGGCTTAGCCCCTTTCCGCGACTTTTAAACCACTCACATGCCCGGAAGCTAAGACCAAGCGCTTAAACCTTAAGCGCCAGTCTACTACGGAGCTAGGCCTCGAGTGGGACGAAATTCCTCGGCTACATTTGAAAATTCCCGATGCGATCGTTTTTCATTATGAACACCCGCGATGCAATTTACACGGGTGGATCCGTTTTTCGGATCCCGACGTTGAGCGCCAATCACACTCCCCGCCCAATCGCAATTACAAAATTTTTTTGAAGTCAGGTCAGCCTCATCGCAAATATTTGCGATGCGATTGATCGCATCGCGAGTCCTTCCCTCTAATTGCTCCGAATCCTCCCGATTGACCCGATTGGCACTCTACTCCTTTCTTCTCGATTGCCCCGATCGCACCATTGCTCGATCCGCCCGATTGCACCCTCCTTCTGACCACTTAATCTGCAAGTCCTCCGAAATCGATTCCTCGATCGCTGACCTTCCTCCGATCCTCGCGATCCTCTTCCCCGATCGATCGCATCGCAACATTCGAGACATACGCGTTGCGATTACCCCCCTCTCCGATCTCCAGTGCGATTGACCCGTCGGGCCGCACCGTACCATACTTCCGCCTTTATTCATATAATATAAGGCCTCTCCCTTTGTAAATTGGAAATTTATATTATTTTCATTTTTCACAAAAGGGTTTTCCAATCGCATCGAGAAGTTTTGTGTGGCACGACTCCGCCTCCCTCCCGGCTTCCGATTTCGATCACGCAATTTGCGGCGTCGGTCCCACCTCGTACGCCTCGTTCTCGTTGCATTTTTTGTTTATTTCCTTTGCATTTCCGCTTATAACCAAACCTTTGCGTTTTACATTAAAGTTTAATGAATCGCCCTCTCCGCCATGACCGGAGTCCCACATCCGTCGGCTCATGCTTCATTGTTTTTCCGTGTTTTCCTCTTGTACTCCGCTCAAGCGATGATCTTTGGGCTTTTACACTAATAACCATTTCTTCGCCACCCTTCATTATTTTCACCGGTCTCAAGCTGTTCTACCACCGTTCCTCCGGGCTCTCCGCAAAGCATTCCTCCGCCACCACCGGCTCGGTGTGCGTGTAGCAGTTACGTTTTATTATGCGAGACAACACGGATATGGCCATTTTAGCATTTGCTAAAGTGGACCGGAGAAGAAGAGATTCAAATGGGGTTAATACCTAATATTGATGTAATTAATGTTTAACACTACATTCGTAAGAAAGGCGCGAGCTTTGAACACTTAAGCACACTATCGAGTCCCATCGGTGCTTCACAGTGTCGAGCGTAACGTTTTCTCGAGATAGGCACCTTTCGTAGCAGGTGTGCTCCGTGCCTCCTCGAGCCTTTAAACAGTATGAAACACATCGGCGAGAAGCTTCTACGACCGTCGGACCGGTAGTCATGAAGCATGGAGACACCGCAAAACTTTTCTTTCGAGCCACCAATTCCGGCATCGGCGTAAACGAGAGGGGCCTTACAACCGTAAAGGACTCCAAAGGAACATCGGTGGTCGAAACTCGACCCGACGGAGGCTCCTCCAAGCAGCCCTTGCCGCAGTACACACGGCTCTACAAAGCCACGACACAATATGGGCGTGGAACACTTCCGCCTGCTTTTGTCTTAATGAGATCCATTTAATGTTCATATGCTCATGTTATTCTATTTCTCCTATAAGAATTCCTAAGAACATAATGCGAAAGGTTGTTGTTTGGTTGTTGTCGACTCATCGTTAGAGGGATTCACTTTGGACTGTTAGAATAGTCTTGGGAGGGAGTAGTAGAGTAGTTGTTATGTAGTGAGGCCGGGAGGCTAATTTTGGATTGTATTCGAGCCATTGAGCCTCGAGGCATGTGACTGTTTTGCATCGATTAATCAAGCATATTTCACGGTGATCCTGAAAGTACTAGTACTATTGGTGATGTTTTTTTCTAACATCGTTTATTACATTTTCATGTTGTTTCATTTTCCTGTCAAGCGTGCATCGTAAATATGGCATAGGATTTACCCATGTTAGGTACCCTATGTTTATGCTCTCCTTGCCTTTAATCGTTTCTCTCGTGTGTGTTATCTAAGAGTAAATTCAGCTAATTTAACCAAAGTGTAGTGGTTCCATATGGTTGTTAGCTTATGTATGACCTTAGAGGTTTTCTACGCTGGATATTCTTGCCGGGTGTCAAAGAATTGAAGGTTCAAAGTCCTTTCTATGATCTCGCGTACCCTCGGCTCCGTTAAAATTATCTCTCGTTTTCCCTTGGAGCATGCTAAAGCTAACCTAGAGTTAAATGACCTGCGGTCAGATCTACAAGCCGTGCTCCTTTGTCCCTCCTTTGAGAGCTACCTTTGATTATGTCCAAGTCGCGTCCGGAGTTAAATGACCTCTCGACCTCGATCTATAGACGTAAATCGGGTGCCTTTCCTTCTTTCCACTTTCAATCCTTAATGTTCCATCCCACCATCTATCTAGAGAAAGATCATTTTAGTGTAGATGACTTGCCCTCCGAAAGCCTTGGCTAGTTGTTGCAAGTAATTCTCCTTTCTGTCAAGAATCCATAGCCCAATGGATGGCACTTTCTTGACCTATCCCCTTTGGTCGAAAACATCCTCCTACTTTGTTCCTTTCTCTTCCATTACTTTCTCGGTACGTGATCTGCATGACCAACCCACGGCAACCAACCAACCAAATCATTTTTTAAACCCCTTGTTCTTCATACCTAGCCTAATATCTCATTTTTGAACTTCAAAGATAAATATCATTCTTTGTTTTATGGAGAGATCCTTCTCTAGGGTCCAGGAGGGCTAGATCACTGGGCGCAGAGCTGCGCATGTTGTCTAACCTTGGTCTTGCCAACTGCGCGTGGCATGCTAGGAACCCCAACGTAATGGCGAATCCTCGAAGAGGCCACTTTTCTTTTAGATTGGCTTTAATTGGCGATGGTGGATGACTCTCTGCTCCAAACGGTACGGAATTCATCCACTTGGCGACTCCACACTCCATAAGATCCAAAAGACGTCGGCTGACCTAATCGGTGGAGGAATACGACTCGGGTGAGAAGAAGCGAGTAGCCTTCTTTGCGAAAAGTATCGAAGCCGAGACATGGACGGACAAGCAAAGTATGACGCTTTGTATGACCAACTCGATGGAATAATAGAAACGTTTGGTAAGGTGTTGGAGATGTACATGGCTAATCGTCGAATGCAAGTGATGATTATTTAGAACAACCCGTAGGCTCTTCGTGAACAAGAACAAACTCAAGACCAAGAAGATGAGAAAGACATGTATAAGGCTCACGAAGTCTATGAAAGACGAAGAGGAAAGACGATCGAGCGCCACGATCAAGCCTACTCTATGTCTTGTGTTATGTTGACTAGAGAAGATCAAGACCCAATAGCAAGGGCTGGCTAGGGAACAACGTCTGCCTTGAGGAAGCAAGAGACCAGGCGGAAGAGTGCGAGACTGCGACGTGGAAGAAAGAGGCTCAAGAGAACATCCCGTCTCCCAGTCGGCTATGCAAGAAAAAGAGGATCGTTTTTCCTGCTTCCATGATGAAAGGGAAACCCCTCTTTTGACGAGAAGGAGATCGATCATATATTCGAGTCACGCAGTCCACCTCGCGAAGTCTTTTATAGAATAGATTCCCCTTTCTCACTTGTCTATTGAGTTTGATGATTCGTAATCCGGAGAAGATCCTCTCGAGGATCGGGACGAAGAAAAGACCCGATGGGCGTCCGCATCTAGGATCGGTCGAGCCATCGATGGCGACTGTATAGCGATGGGGAAAGCTACGACAATATAATAACAGCATGAAGATTCTTCAAATCTTCCTTCTGCTTTACCACATATCATCATGGCGCGGGAAACTAGCAGTCTCTCCTTTCGGAAGATGAGGAGGAAAGTCAAAGAAGAGATTCACTGAGCGAGATGGAAGATAATGAGCCTTCTCTCGAAAAGGAGGAAGCAAAATGGAGCAAACCACCACTCAAGAACACACAGATCTTTTCACTGAGCTCAAAGCAGACTAGAGCGGAACATATCGGAGCTCGAGAGGACAACACTACCGATATATGATGAGTCATCTGGTTGATAAAATGGAAGAAGATGAGAGAGATTCTCTTTCTTCAAAGAGAGTTCCATGTTCTTTGATCCAATGGAGGAAGAAGAAATCTTTGGTTGAGGCCTCGCTCTGCCAAATATTCATAGCCGGAGTATCTTTTCATGATCCTTATGCTCATTTCCCGCCTTAATACATTTGGTAGAAGGATCAAAGGTCTCGTTTTGGAGCGACATGTTTGCAGCAGAAAGAATAAAAAGTCATGGTTACTCATGAACAAAAAGAATGGAGAGGGCACTGGCTACTATCCCGGCTCGCTCGAAGGAGGTACAGAGCGGTAGGGACCAGTGCATGGGATCACTTGATGGGCGGTTACATTGGAAGAAAATGTTTGTAAGCTAGACTTGTAAATATACCGGTTAGAGTAGGGTAGGTAGGAAAAGCTACGATAAATCTCGGCTCGTGGGCACGTAGTTAGTTGTTTTTAATTCGTCGCAAAGTCGACGAAGTCGAAAAGTCTAATCTCCGGCTTGACTATTTTCAATTTCTACCTTAGAATGTAGAGAAGAAATGCTAGGCATGGCTTTAATCCTCTAGCGAGATACTAGTTTTAGGTAGAGAAAATATGCGATCAATAGTTTAGTCTGGTCTCATGGAGTAATAAGGGCAGAAGTAGAATAGGTTTATTTTCATGCTTGTAAAAAATTGATGATGTAAAGGGTCTCACAAGTCCAAATGCACCTAGAAGAAAAAATCTTAGGACTATAGTGTGGGTAGGTAGTTGTTGGGAGAATGTTTATCGCTGGCGATATGATGTCTTCTTAAGATTTGTGGCAAGCCGATCTAAAGAAAGAAAGGGATGTGCCAAGCAATAGGCATACGCGCCATACACCAAAGATCACTCTTTGGATTCTTTGACTCCTTCCAGAAGAAGCGTCCCCATGTGGAGCCAGCATGCATAGCATAAATTTTTTTGAGCAAGAAAAAAGCTAAATGTTTTTTGAGCCTTTAAGTAAAGAATTTCCTTTGAAAACACATCATCCTTAAAGCCTCCTTGTGCCTGCGATCAAACTGTGGTAGTATCTCGCCGATTCCCATTATAAAACCTCTCTCGTTTGTGAAGAAATGCCCAAAGGCCTCCTTTTCCCTCTTATTTCATTTCTCTCTCGAAAGCCTTTGTTTTCATCCCTTACCTTTCTTCTATTTCCATACTCCTCCAAATCCTCCCAAAATCCCCTCCAAATTCTACACCTTCACCTTTGCTTTGGTTTAATTCACCGTTTATCCCTCTATGGTTACCCTTATTTAGTCCCAAAATTCATTGAAAAATGGGCCAAAAACCACTTTTTAACTTTACAATAGGGCTTAGCCTTTAAAACCACTCCCCCATACACCTTAGGCGCTAAGACCAAGCGCTTAAACCTTAAGCGCCAATCGCAATCGGAGTTGTCGGAGGGGAAAATTCCTTTATTACATTGAAAATTCCCGACAAGCGATCGCTGTTTCGTTAGGAACACCCGCGAGTGCGCATTTGCACCGATTGATCCGTTTTTTCGAGATCCAGCGCGAGTGCCGCCAATCGCACTCCCTCGCCAACGCAATCGCAAATCTTTCCAATCACAACATTTTGTTTCCAAGTCCCCCAATCGGCTCACCGCAAATATTTGCGATGCGATTGATCGCATCGCAAGCACTTCTCAGTGCTCCGATCCTCCGATTGACCCAATCACACCCCGTCTTCCGATTGCGACCGCACCATCGCTCCGATCCACCCGATCGCACTCCCTCCCTTCGATCACTTAATCGCAAGTCCTTCCCTCTAATTCCCCGATCGCTAATCTCTCTCGATCCTCCGATCCTTCTTCCTCCCGATCAATCGCATCGCAACGTCGAAATACGCGTTGCGATTACCCCCACTCCCGATCTCCCGATTGCGATCGACCTGCGTGGGCACCGTACCATACTTCCGCCTTTATTCATATAATATAAGGCCTTTCCCTTTGTAAATTGGAAATTTGTATTATTTTTCATTTTTACAAAAGGATTTTCCCCCAATCGCACCGGAAGTTTTGCGTGTACCACTCCGCCTCACTCCCGACTCCGATTTACGATTGTGATTTATGTCGGTCCCACCTCGTACACTCGTTTTCATACCGCATTTTCGTTTATTGCCTTTGCATTTCCACTTATAACCAAACCTTTTTTGTTTTACATTAAATTTTAATGAATCGCCCTCACGCCATGAGCGAGGTCCCAAATCCGTGGCTCCACTTCATTGTGCTTTCCATGTTTTCCTTTGTAATTCGCTCAAGTGATGATCTTTGGGCTTTGCACTAATAACCATTTCTTCCTCGCCACCCTTCATTATTTTCACCGATCTCAAGCTCGTTCCACCACCGTTCCTGCGGGCCTCCACAACATTCCTCCGCCACCACCGCCCGGGTCCGTAGTGTGTCTATTTTATTATGCGGACATCACGGAGATGGCCATTTCAGCATTTTCCGGTGGACCGCAAATGCAGAAAGAGATTCAAATGGGTTTAATACCTAATATTGATGTAATTAATGTGCACCGCATTCGGAGAGCGCGAGCTTTGAAGACTTAAGAACACCGCCGAGTCCCATCGGTGCTTCCAACGTCGGTAGAACATTTTCTCCGGACGGACACCTTCGGAAAAGTGTTCTCCATGCCTCCTCAAGCCTTTAAACGGATGAGAAATACAGCGGCGTAGCTTCTCACGGCGTCGGACAACGGTTATGAAGCATGGAGACTCCGCAAAAATTTTCTTCCGCCCACCAATTCCGGAATGGCGGAAACGTAAGGCCTTACAACGAGAAAGGACTCCAAAGGAACATCGCGAGGTCAAACTCGAGCTCAGCCAGAGAAGCTCCTCCAAGCGGCCCTACGTGGTATACACTGCTGCGCGTAGCCATTACCCAATATGGGCGTGAACACTTCCGCCATTTTGTCTTAATGAGATCCATTTAATGTTCATCTACTCCTCGTTATTCTATTTACTCTTATAAGAATTCCCAAGAACATAATGCAAAGGTTGTTGTTCGGTTGTTGCCAATTGTGCTGCTAGAGGGGATCTCATTTCGGTCACAGGGGAATCGCCTTGGGAGGGAGTAGTAGAGTAGTTGTTATGTAGTAGGCTTGGAGGAGAAGTTTGGATTGTATTCAACCATTGAGGCCTCAAAGTATGTGGCTTGTTTTTGCATCGATTAATCAAGCACATTTCACGGGATCTTTGGTCTCATTACTATTGGTGATGTTTTTCTCAACACTGTTTATTACATTTTCATGTTGTTTCATTTTCCTCGTCGCTTGCATCGAGAAATATGGCATAGGATTTACCCTTGTTAGGTACCCTATGTTTACTGCCTATCCTACTTTTAATGTTTTATACTGTGTGTGCTATGTGAGAAGTAAATTCGGCTAATTTAACCAATGCCAGCGGTTCCATATGCGCTAGCCGATGTATGAATTAGAGGTTTGTTGCTTGGATATTCTTGCCGGTGTCGAAAGCATGGAAGGTTCGAAGTCCTTCTCCGATCTGGCGGACCCTCGGCTCGTTAAACTTATCTCCGTTTTTTCCTTGGAGCATGCTAACAGCTTTGACACTGAGTTAAATGACGCCTGGTCCGATCTACAAGTCGCACTTTGTCCCTCCTTTGAGGAGACTGCCTTTGAGTATGTCCAGCAGGTCTAGGAGTTAAATGACCTCGAGCTGGAGTCTATAAAAACGAAATTGGGTGCCTTTTCCTTCTTTTCACTTTCAATCCTTAATGTTCCATCCCACCATCCATCTAAGAAGATCCTTTAGTGTAGATGACTTGCCCTCTCGAAAGCCTTGGCTAGTTGTTGCATAGTACTTTCTCCTTCCTACATGACTCCATAGCCTAATGGATGGCAATTTCTTGACCTATCCCCTTTGCAGAAACATCCTCCTACTTTGTTCCTTTCCTTCCATTACTTTCTCGACCTATGATCTCATGACCAACCCAAAAACCAACCAACCAAATCATTTTTAAACCCTCGTGCTTCCATACCTAGCCTAATATCTCATTTTGAACTTCAAAGGTACATATCATTCTTTTGTTTTATGAAGGAGAGAGATCCCTCTCTCGTGTCCGGGAGGGCTAGATCATAGGGCCCCAAAGCGGTTTGATGTTGTCTCCATCTTTTGGTCCTTGGCTTAATCAGCTGCAAAAGCTGTGGGAACCGACAACGTGGCGCATCGTTTAAGTACCTTGGGTTGAGTGTTAGCAAGAAGCCCTTCTATCATAAATATGTACAATGTGGATTTTCCACTTTAGAGAGAACTATTTGGCACCGTCTGCGGCCTCTCCGCCTTTGGTTTATCGATAGTTCTCACATTTCCATCTCAAATCCTCTAACCTAGGTCACAGTCCTTCGGACAAGATGTGTCATCCTCCTCAACCTTCTGGATCTAGTCGACCTTGATTTGACGATCTCGATTTACTCGGAAGGGAGTTAGGGTAGCGACACCCACACCTTCTCCTTCCTCATCACTCCATTGTCCTTTGCACCGATTTCCTCTGTCGTTCGGCTCTGCAACACCATCAGCGAACCATCGCGAGCAGTGATGTTGACCCAAGCTTGGCATGGTTAAAGTCTTTGCCTGAAAGTGGTGAGGTTTACTCGTGTAATGATTTCATGGATTTGCCCCTTTAAACCTTGGAATGCTTTAATTATTTTCTTTTTTCGTTAATGCAAGTTGAGGTTTCATCTCGCCATTGGAGAAATGGAATACCAATTCGATGTCACTACGCGAGGTCTCACCTACTCACACCATGAGGTAACCTTTGCCGGCCAACGGGTTGAGTATTCACCGGCCTTTTCTCTCGTTTTTGCAAGTCTAAGAGATGTCACATTTTCTGTCAATGTATTTGTTGCGAGGGGTTTTACGGGTTCCAAAACCCCGATTGGCGAGCTTCATGCCACTCCCAATGGAGTTTCTCCAAAGCTTACCCGGAGTGATTCCATGGCCTCGTTTTTATTTGTTTTTATTGTTTTTTATGTTAAGGCGCATCTTGGGTTCCTTCGCGCAAACCCTCTTGTATTGAATTGTTTGGCGGGTGTCTGGTCCTAGACGCGTCCACCATCTGTCCAGTCGATGGGTTTCAGTACTCATCAAGGGTTCGTTCCTATTATCATTTTCATTTACATTACTTGTGAGTGTTGAGATATGGATGGATTTATTATCATAGACCTTCAATGCTAAACTTGTTGTTGAGCTTCTTAACTATTACGCGAAGCAGTATCTTTTGAGTCAGGTTTGTTGTAACCTATGATGCTTTCTCAACTTAGCCGCTGTGAAAATTTATTCTTCACGGAAAGCGAGTCTTCAGAAATAAATGGAGTTTTGTTGCAATATGGAAAGTGGTTGTTTCTCTTTCTACCGTGCATCCATACGTTTTAATTTATTCCACTCGGTTATGTACCTTTTTCCCCATATGTGTTCCTGCAGCATACCATATATCTCTTTGAGGCAAATGTGTATTAATGCGTTAAATGTTCTAGTTTTTTTGTGTATGCCTTATCTTAAATGTTAAGAGTAGCTATATTCTTGATCTATTAGTCGAAACGGTGTTGCTCTAACAGGCTATACTCTAATGCACCGTGGATTTTCACCCTTTGCCATTCTCTCGTTCACTTTACATGTGCATATATGATGTTTCTTATTCGAGTTAATGTTGTACAACCCCTACCCTCATTACGCAAGGATGGAGGACTCTAGTACTCGACACCTCATTGAGGTCTAGAGTCCAAACCTTTACGTGGCTCGCCTCATTCTCAGTAACTTTTTCTTAATGTGTTTCATTTTAACGAATAATTGTCCCATGCCGTCCCTCTCGTATAGTTTTTAGTTATAAGAATTAAGAGAGATAATTTTTGTTTACTTCTGGTGTCATAATCTAGACACTATTACTCGTGTTATTCTAACACAATGAGAGGTCTATACAAGATCCAAAGCCTCTGGGTTGGAATTACTGACCTTTCCTTCCAGACATCTCTTGCTTTAGGGGAACTATACAATTTCCCTTGTTTTCGTCGTCGTAGGTACCCTCAACATAATAAAATTTTTCTTTTCTTATCGCACTATACATGTTTTTACCACCATACTATGATATCCTCATCTTATTTATTCAAAATACCGTTCGAGCAACATTTTTTACAAAATACTACATATATATATATATATATATATATATATATATATATTTCTAGCTCGGTTGCATAGCTAAGATTACCTATGATATTGTCTCTTTTGCATTCCTTAATTTATACTAGATTCATATTATCATGAATTCGTAATTACTTATCAATTTTTCAAACACATGGTAATGTATATCGGAAAGAATTGAGTCAAGAAACTTGTTTGTGATGTTCTCAACCATGAGTGGGGAAATCACTGTCCTCAACCTCTGTGCTTCTCACCGCAGGTGTAAAGGTAGCAATTTTAATTAGTAGAAGTCGGCCTCAAGACTCCGGTGCAACCCTTACTTCGATTAGGTTAAATAGTTCCATTGTCGAAAACCAACTACGGACACTCCCCTTTTCCAACATTTCAGCTTGTTACTCCTTTTCATCTGTCACGCGTAACCCCTTCCCCTCATTGGAGATCTTCTATTTATTCAAAAAGGGGTAGGTAAGCACTCAGAGTTCACCTACTCGCTCTCTCTTCTTCACTACTTCGGACCTTGGAAATTCTTTACCAAACGGTTTATAGTAACTCCCCGGCACATAATTTTTATTCTTTGAATCATAAAGCATAAAGTTCGTTAAACAATCTTAAAACATTTTCTAGTCCTTTCCATAATGACCAAATGTAATTTATGAAAGTAAAAAAGTAAAACATCGAAAATATGGTGATGTTATATAAATGCATTATTTAGGAAATTTAGGAAAAGGAAATATTATATATATATATATATATATATATATATATATATATATATATATATATATATATATATATATATATGTATAGTTATCGTGATAGGTAGATTTATATGAAATTACTAATTATATGCTATTTTTATGTAAATCTAATTTAATTGTTTTATATTTTTTTATTTTCTGCTGGAATTTTTGATAATTATTATGGCTAAGATTATATTTTTTTCCCAATTTTATACATTTAAAACAAAAATCCAAATTTTAGATGTTTCATTGAATTGGGTTGGCTTTGAACATTATAAAAAAATAATGCATGATGCATTCCCTCTTAATGAGGGGAAGATAGTAATTGTCAATTTACATATTAAAAACATTTTGTTTTAAATATACTTGTATAGTCTCATATTCTATATCATTTACAAAAGTAAAAGTGTCATGAAAAAACATTAATAAATAGCCATAATAGTATTGAATTATATCCCAATTTTATACATTTAAAACAAAAAATCCAAATTTTAGATGTTTCATTGAAAGATTGGGTTGGCTTTGGAGCTGTTATATATAATGTGATGATAAAAAAATTCCTCTTAATGAGAAGATAGTAATTGATCACATTTACATATTAAACAGCATTTTGTTTTAAATACACTTTGTATAGTCATCATATTCTATATCATTTACAAAAGTAAAAGTGCATCATGAAAAACATTAATAAATAGCCATATGTTGGAAGAATTGCTTAAGAAAATTAGCTCCAAAGAAATTATGTGTGTTGTTGTGTCTTCTTTAATTTACGTGACTTCAAATGTTCCTCTCTCCAAATTTAATGCAACCTTTGAGGGGCATATCCTGTCATTTGTAAATTTGATCAAAAGATGTATAAGTAAAATGAATAATTTGTTTCTCAAGTGTTGGACGATGGTGGGGATTCTAGCTACTCCATTTTGCAAATTTATATGATAATTTTCATGAATCATAGAAACATGGATGTTGAGGTGATTCCCCATGAGATAGAATTTTGAAACAATAATTTGAAAGCACAGAGTTCAACTTTAATTGTTTGAAGGACATATTTGAGAAAAAAGGATATGGATGTTGTTTGAGATAAATGGTGTATTCCTCTGCGCCTCCCATGCAGCGCCTAAGCTTAAGTCAATCGTGGATTCCTAAAAGATTTTAAGATGCGACGGAGACACGCAGCTGAGGTCAAATAATTGACCTCACTCATGTACACGTTGGATCCAAAAATATTCCAGAGGATCCACAATTGACATCTGGCCCTCCCGGAGAGAGGAGTCACTTGAGCTACACCCATCAAAAAATTCTATGGAGTGTCTATTTGAATTCGAGGTTCCGCAGAGAAGGTGAGAATGTAGAGTAGGTTCCTACGCCACGGAGCATTTTTTGCAATGTAATAATTTGATCTTCATTGTATAAGTGACCTTGCCTTTCGAAGATGGAATGGTTACTTTCTGCAACCATGTTTCCCAAGCCATGATTAAGCGAAGGGCCTTGTCGTGAGAATTTCTATGAGATATTAGCCATGAAAAAATGTATTCATTAATTCTTGAGCTCGTTACATGCATATGAATTTCCTTTCCACTGGTGGATTTCATCCCGAAGACAACTTGAGTGAATGATTGTGAAAAGGTTAGTTTATGGTTTCCAAATGCATGAAGCATAGACAACAAGTTCCGAGAGGCATTGTAGGAGAGATCACTTTTGGAGGTTGTCCCAAGTGGAGGTTTCGTTACAAAGAAGAAGCCGCATAAAAGGTCTTAGCTTTTGGTGGAAATTTTAGTCTTCGAGAGATTTTTCTCCACGAGGTCAGCTTATTCTGAACCAACCTCTATTTCCTTCCTTAGTTCCTAGAGATTTTTGTCTCGACCAGTGGTAGCTTGCTTGGAACCAACCTCTGTTCCATGCTCAAATATCCAAATTTAGGAGTGAAATCATGAGGAACTTTAGGTCCATTTGAGTAAGTCTTCATATTTAGAGAGAGCAGACATCTCGAGTGTCTAAGAAACATTGATGCAGTACCTATTCCAAACTTTTGCATAATCTTATCCTAAATCATGGGCTTCAAAAGAAGACTAGCTATTGAACCCTCGGATAATTAAAATTGGGAATTCATTTTATTTTGTATATTTCATCTTCATTTACATTTTAGACTGCTGTGAGGAGAGTGAGAGATGTCCTTGTCGTACATCGATCTGGGAGTCAGGGTCCAATTTGTATCCAACATCCATTAACAAATTTCTAGTTAAGTGAGTTTCAAATAAGGGTGAAAGCTTTAATGATGGCTTTCCATATAATTAAACCATGGTTGATCAATTTCCTTGTAGATTAGATCCACTCGGCTTATAAGAAAATGGTCTATATATTTTTTATAGGTGACTTGAGCTCATAGACTCCACACCTTGAATGAGATTCGAAATCCCTTTTATTTCAAGTGCTTTTTGCAGAGAACCAAAGGATGTAGACCCCGCCTCTTAGAGCTTTTGTAAACGGTAATATTTTGTAAGGCTATAAAGAGAGAAAAGAAAGAAAACCTTTCTTGACCCACCCATAAAACCTAAGAATATAATTGTCTAATTTTATGTAGGGTTATGGTAACTTGGTATATATGCCAAAGAGGCCCCATACTCGCGGGATGGCCTCTATGATAGGTTTATAAAGAGTGAGTCTCTTCCATCCATTGAAAGCCACATTGCTCAGATTATGACTTGTTTCTCATGTCTGCTGGGAGTTATGCCATATTTTTTTCATAGCTTTTTTTCTTGAGCACAAAGGTTGAAGCGTTTTTATACCTTGTGATATTTCATCCACTTGGGAAGAAAAGAGAGTTCAAAACTATTTTTTTGTGTTCTCTCTCAGCCCTCATGAGTATAATGTATATCTTTCCAATTTCATATGTTGACAAGTGTGTTTTAATTTATGACAACCATTGTCATTGATGACAAAGGTTGTTTTGAATGACATGGGATTTGTTTGGAGGCCTAAATATTTTTTTATTGTATTGAGTATTTGCTGAAGTTATGTCAATCAAACTAAGCATGCAAAGGTTTTTGTTGGATAACCATCTTCTCGAGATATTTCCAATGGTATATCACACTTGGACATGACTTCCTCAAGGAATTGGGAGAAAACTTTATTTAAATTCCACTAGTGCACAAAAGGGCTCAAACCTCAAATGTGTATTAAACAATGTGCATATATGTCGTCATATGATGGATCTCGTTGAGGCTTGTGCAACAAATGATGATGGAGGCATGAAGTTTAACGATATATGGTGCAAATTTTGTTGACTGACTATTGATTTAGATGTTCCCGCCTCTAACTATCCTCATGGGTTGCAATTCCCTCCCGTGATACCAAAGGTTAACACAATGATAGGTCAAAGTCAAATCCATGGTGGAGGACCGATCAACGACCACGGTTTGCATAGACACCCTCCAAATCAAGTCTAATATTTTCACCGGGTCTTCGACGTGGAAAATATGCAAAGGATGACATATCAAACAACATGGCCAAGTAGGAAGATGACACGTGGACACAACAACACTGACATGGTGACCATCATGACAAGGATGATGTTAGCCATCGACAAATTTTTAAGCGAGAAAACGATGGCTAAAAATAAGTCTTAAGCATTCAAGAGATTGTTTTCATGAAAAAGCTCGCTCACTTGAAGTCTTCTTGTGATGTTTGAACTTTGCGAGTATTCTTCACTGTTGTTTCATTATAAATAAAACCAAGTTAGCTCGGCTTCGCCCTATGGGTGTTCCCCAAATAACCTCCTCTTTCATCAATTCATTCACTCATTTTGACCCTTTTTATCGTCCATCTACCTCTGAAAAACTCTTTTACTCCTTTATCTTTCCCTTCAAAACTAATAAATTCTTTATTATTTTTGAAACCCCCTTGTCCCTCCTATCGGAACCCCTAAAAAATCCTCAAAAACCAAAATTTTAGGCTAAAAACCCATATTTCAAAAACAATAAGGCTTAAGCGCCTTTCGACTTAGCCCTAGCACATTCTTCTTGGAACCACGCGCGTATGACCAAAGCGCTTAAGGCCTCATCACATCGAGCTTCCTCTATAAACCCGCTCTTTTTTTATAATTTTTCCCCGATGCGATAAAGGCCCCTCTTCCCCTTAGCTTCGGTTTGTAGGCTCTCCCACAAACGCGCACCATTTTCCCCAAACCCCTTGAGCCTCCGCCTTGTCATTTTGTGAAGCAATCCTAACCATTGATATTTAAAAATCAATGATTATCGACGCATCTTCCTCTATGTTTTCTTTCCGCCCAAATCCTACCCTCCTTTCACATTCGTCAGAATAAATCTCCTCCGTCGATCTAAATGATCTAATGGTCCGCATTAAACCCGATAACCCGGTTCCGATGGGAGCCTACCTTCCACCACGAGCTAGCACCTATCCAATCATGTGCGCTGCCACCCGTATTCCATTACCACTCCCATAGCGCAACTTTTTTATCAAGCTCATTTCGCATCGTTGGATCTAGAGCCTCCGAGTCCAATGGTTGACGTTGCATATCGCAAAATTTTTGCGCCCAAGGTTTAACGCTTAAATTTTTTTCGACGCTGCGGTATCGAAAAAGCCACGTGCTCAGTGATGTATGGAATCGCATCTATTTCGAGCAAAACCACTTATCGCCTTTCGGGTCATGCGATAACCACCCATGGTATTACGAAAACCATTTTCGCCCGCGCACGCGCTAAATACTCTCTTGAATTGGTTTTCTCACCCCATTTTTGTTCATGAGCCCCCTCCTCCTCGCAAGGCCTCTTCCCCTCACTACTCCTCGCCCTCATCAACCTCTCGTCTCGTTTTCCCCATTCTCGTAGGTTTTTATAGTATGGTTTATGTTTTTGTTGCAATTTTAATGGATAACGAGGTCTGTAAAGCCATCCCACCTGTCATGATAAGGTGAACAAGGGCCAAGGGATGATGATTCTCGCGACCAATATTCACGAAGAAAATGGAATCCACAGGATTTAAAATCGAGGCCTGGCTCGTGTTTCGCATGAGCATTGGTTGTACCATGAAACCCTCGACGTACCCATGCACTCGTACACCAACAAACATAGTAATGTGGGATTAAAGAGTATCAATGAACCAATAAAGTCAAAGGGTTAATGTATAAAGGCGAAGATAAAAAAGGCTTAACCCGATAGATGAAGACAAAGCACGAGACTCAAAGACGGATCAATGCTTAAAATGAAACAGAGACTAAACGAGGCATTAAACACAATATTAAAGAAGATCTGTGTTTTTAAGGAAATGAAAGAAGACAAAACAATAAAGGACACCTCAGTGCCACATTAGTGGGGCTAATTCAATTCCAAACTACTAAATTGCCACCTACAAATTTATTTTTGCAAAAAAATACATAATGAATGCATAGACAGAGATCTTTTGCGAAAGACAACGTAGAATTTATGACCAGCCTGCCAAAACCCCCCAAAGTCAACAATAGTAACAAAGGTTGATGAAATTTAATGTAAAAAAACATTAAAACAGAGGTGGGCACTCGAACTCTTCTCCCTTAGGCCTCCCAAAGGTCAAGAAACCATTACTCTGTATTAATTGAATCGATTCTCCCTTCTAACACTCCACCTCCTCATTCTTCTATAAATACTTTTGTAGAAGATAGTATAGGGGTTGGCCTTTGGATATCTGTTGCATGTAAATAATTTTATGAAGCTGTTGTAGCCCTGTTTGTAATTGAAGATACATAAGCTGAGAGGAGAAGTTTGAAGCTATAGAGACCCACTGGACTTGATGATTGTAACTGGTTTGAACATCAAATACAAATAGTTGATTTGTGGGATCCTAGTCTATGTCAATGGTGATGTGTTTCTCACTATAAAATTGTTATTTTCTTTTTGTTTTCATTCTATCCACTTTTCTCTGATAAAGAACAGTAAATATAGATTAGGATTTACTTTTTAAGTACCCTAAATCTCACTGAAAATATTTATCCTTTATATTTTCTACTAAATGTTTATTTAAAGATGATTCAATAGAGTATAACTAGTGAAGCGTTGGTGAGCCCATGTTTCCTGAGTACAACTTGAGACATTGTCTTTGAATGTTCTTGATAAGTTTGCTAATTAAAGCTGAGCTAGAGAAGTTTATGGTTAGCCCTGTCCTCTGGTTTCTTCTCCAACAATTACTTTGAAAATCTCCCTTAAGAGTATGTTGAAAGCAGGCTATTTTCAAAGTACTTACCTGATCTTAGACTACTTTTGTGTTTATCATGAATGTCTTTACTTGGAATATGCTAAAAGCAGGCTAAGTTAAAAGTCTTTACTTGATCTTAAGCTATTCTACGTTTTTGAATGTTTTCTCTTGAAAGTACCTCAAAAGTGGGCTAGTTTAAAAGTACTTACCTAATCTTAGGTTGTTCTTTGTTTCTTCATCTATTTGATTTCCCTCACTCCACTTTTTAATGTCTCATTCCATAAAATCAACTTAAAGAGATCCTTTGACATAGATGATTTGCCCCATGGACCACTCTTGAACCTTGTTGTTTCAATTAAACCCTATTATGACTCCATAGCCCAATGGATTGATGTTGCACCTTGCCTATCTTATCAGTTGAACCATTTATTCATCTACTCACACCTTCACCCTTCATAAATACTTCCTTCATCTTCATTATATCCTTGCCCAACCAAAACAAACAAAAACTCTGTTCTTCATAACTAGCCTAAAATCACACTTCAAGCCTTAAAGATCATATCTTTAAACACATACATAGAGAGATCCCTCTCTGAATCTAGGATGGCTAGGTCCTTAGATTCCAAAGTGGTTTTGATGTAGGTTCTACAGCATTTGTACTTTCCAATCTTGCAAACTACGAAAACCTAACATACTGGCGACCATACTGGGGAAGCCATTTCTGAGTAAAAATATTAAAACTAAACACTCAATATTCAGTGCAGTATAAGTAGCTTTCTTCAAGCACTACTAAGCATATTGGTAGTCATGATAGGACTTGTCTGAATCAGTGGAAAATTTAAGTCTTCTTAGGATTCTAACAAACCCTTATCAAACCTTGAAGAAATCAGCTAAGTAAACCATAGAGTAAACTCGCTAACTAAGCCACAGTGTGAACTCTGTTTGTCTCATCACTGTGGTTAAGTGCTAAAACAGATTTAAGACACTCTCATAAACCATTAGACTATAAAAACTCAGAAAACCCAAAAATATTTCAGATTGGTATTCGAACTTATTAATGGTGGTGGACCATAAAACGTTTTACCTTCTATAGCTAAAAATTTCCACCTGGCGACTCCACAATCCTAAATATACCTAAAGACTCCAATGGGAAACCCTTTACTATGATAACATCATACAAACTCAGTTAAGGAAACTTTGAGGATTAAGTTTTCTTAGTAAAAGATCGGTTAGCCTATTAAAGATTGTCATACTTGGTTAAAATTTTCTTATTAGTGGGTATAAAAACATAGCATAATGGCTTCTAGGAGAGTTCATACTAGAGCCCATCCTAACCCAAACCCTCCTGAGATAGTTGAAAATACAAAAAGTATACTCAGGAAATCTCCTAAGACTAGAACTTCAACTGTTGTTAAGCCAGTCCATAGAGCTAATTTTGTTCCTGAAAACCTTACATCTCTACAAGATTTAAAATTTGACTTAAGAAACCCATTTAGAACTAGGTCACTTGATGACATAGATTAGATAGATTTTGAGTCTCCACCTCCATCTCAAGATAGAGGTGAACATCCTAGTAGCATAGAAACTACACCTCCTGATTTTCATTTCGTTCATAATTTTGGTTTCTCTCATCCTAGATCTGCTCAACAGTCTCTTGCTGATCCATCCACTTCTTTTACCCATACATCCTCTGTTCAAACCACCCCATTACATCAACCTCCTCTCATCTTACATCCTCCACTTGTAAACCCCACATTTTTTCCACAACCTCCTATCATGGAAACATGGTATGCTCCCCTAGTCCTTCCTTTACCTTTAGTCAATCTACCACAGGACTATCAGTCCAAGATACCATTATATGATGCCAGTGGTGTTACTACTACTTCAAAACATGTGGACAAGATGAATGACAATTTTGATAGAAATGAGATAGATGATGAAACTGTCAAACTCAGATTGTTTGCTCAAAGTCTAGGGGGAGAAGCAAGAAAATGGTTCAAAATCTTAACCCCTAATAGTATTAATGACCTCCAAGCCCTCCATCTCTCATTCCTAAACAAATGGGAAGTTAGAAAAAACCCTCTCCAAATAATTTCAAATTATAACAATCTCAAAAGAAACACTGGAGAAAGTGTTCAAAATTATTGCACTAGATTCAATAGTGTTTATAATGCCCTACCCCCAGACTTGAAACCTCCACAAGGCTCAGCCTTGGCCAAATTTCCTGAAGGATTTGATCCTAAAATGGCCTATCAGCTAAGAGAAAGAGACCCCTTGACTTTAGAAGACATGCAGAAAGGAGCTCTTGCTGTGGAAGTAAATCTGATTAAAAAAAGAGCTAGGATGAGAAATGAAAAGAAAGTATCATTTAAGGAGGAATCTGCACCCTCCACATCTAGCTCAAAAATGGAGAGGATGACGGAGGAAATTATGGAGGAAATGATGAATAATATGAGCATACTTGAGAGGGCACAAGCTAGAGAAAATCAGTGAGCTCCCCAAAACAGAAATCAATCTCAAAATCAAAATCAGAACTTTAGAAGGAATCAACCTCAAAATAGAAAAAGAGAGGATGATTAGCAGATCAAACCTCCTTTCCAAGAAAATTATGTTAATGAGGATGAAGAAACCAATGAAAAAACAGAGGATGACAACATAAATATGTTGGGAGTAAGTAGTGATGATTTTGATCTCATTTATGAAAGAAAACAAGGTCTATATACACCCTATGATGACAGAAGACCACAACCTAACTTTTATGAACAATACTCTAAAAATGCCATCATAGGATTACCTAAAAAGTATGACCTCAAAAGTAAAAAGAATCAAGACACTCCCAGAAATAAAACCTCTGATAAATCTGCCAAAAACAACCCTAAAAATACACCCAAAAAAATAGTTGAAAAACACAAAACAGTGGTTGTAAACTTTGATTTAAATAAAGGAAAAGACACTCAACCCAATGAAAAATAGAGTTTTAACCCTAGTAGCATTAGCACCTTCACTAATTCTCCTAAGAAAATAGTTCTAACTGCTCTAAATAACAAAAATTAGCAAGTTGACTTTGCTGATGAAATAGTTACTAAGAAGGCTGAACTAAACATGTTGAAAAACCAAATTCCTTTCAGCGTAGAGAATGAAATATCCAAAATCAAAATCTATGTTCCTCTTACAGAATTAGTCACTCAAAATGTATATAGGGATCAAATTTTGAAGGCTTTGAACATTGATGATGTTCATGATACAGTAAAATTAAATGATGATACCCCAGAGCTCATATTTGGACCAAAAATTGAAGGAAATTTTCAAGAAGGAATAACCCCCCCTTTCTACATTACTTTAAACATTCATGACAATATCTTGCACAATGTTATGCTTGATTCAGGAGCATCACACAATCTCATGCCCAAGGTGATAATGGAAAGATTAGGCTTAGAGGTAACTAGACCCTACAAAGATCTATATTTTTTTGATTCAAGTAGGGTGAGATGCCTTGGCCTAATAAAAGATTTGTGTGTTAACTTAGCCCAAATACCAGCCAAGAGTTTAGTGATGGAAATTGTAGTGGTTGATATACCCCCCAAATATGGCATGCTCCTTTCAAGGTCATGGGGTGCTAAGTTACAAGGCACGGTGCAGATGGATATGACTTATGCCACCATCCCTGTCTTCAGCCAACTTAGAAGACTCTATAGGGAAACACACATGAAATATATGGTGAGTAACCAAGAAAGACCAGAGAATTCTCCTCTCTATGCCATCACAACTGACCTCGACTCTTTCATTCTTTTTAATGATGATCTTCCAAAAGAGCAAGAACTAATCAGTGAAAAAAAATCAAATGTTGTGATCACTTCACTGTCAAACATAGCTACAACCATTGATGAAGAGGAAAATAAAGGGAAAATTAAAAAACAATATGCTAATTTGGAAATTCACAGCAAACAGATTATAGGTCTTGAGGTTTGGAATAGTCATAAATAGAGCGCATATCATGAGAATCAAGGAGTAAAAACTCAAAACATTGAAAACATTGAGGAACGAAGCACAGAGAAACATAGTACAGACCCTGGTGTAAAACAGAAAAATGAAGAAGACAAAGAAGAAAGTAATGAAATGAATCATAAATATGAATTCAGTCCTCTTTGGAACATGAACTTTGATGGGTCTTGCACTAAAATTGATGCAGGAGTATGCATATGGTTACATAACACTGAAAGTAATCATGCCGAGGGGCATTCCTACAGACTAAACTTTCAATGTACCAACAACATAGCTGAATATGAAGCTCTCCTTTTAGACCTACATTTATTGAAAAAACTAGGGACCAAAAGGATAAAAGTTCATGGGGATTCTGAGTTGATTATTAGGCAAGTGAATGGGGAATATAATGCTAATCATCCTAGAATTAGGGCCTATAGAGATGATGCCATGGACTTGTTAAGAAATTTTGATGAATTCCATCTTATCTTTGTCCCAAGAAACCAAAATTTCCTTGCCAATGGTTTAACCTTTGCTGCTAGAACTTGTCTTACACCTTATGAAATCAACCAATGCACCACCCAAGTCAAATTTAGGCTAGTTGTCCCAGATAATGAAAAATACTGGCAAGTTTTTGAGGGGGATAAACAAATAGAAGATTTCTTACAGTCCAAAAATGAATTTGAGACATCAAACCGAGATTCAGATTATGATGAGGACTGTCCTACTAAAGAAAATCCACTTGATGAAGAAGAAAAGTCTCCCAATATTGCTAAAATAAATCTGTTAACCTATGAACCCCATCATAAAACAGATAATATCACATAATTAGAAAACGAATTTAGAAGTGCTGCAATCTAAAGACCAAAGCTTACCAAAGGGTCTAGTCTCCTTAGAAGAACTATTTGACTTGAATGATGTGGCTAAAAAGCCAAAATTGGAACCCATAGAATCTAAAGTGGAAGAATGCGATATAGGGAGTGAGGAAAAGCCCAAATTAATGAAATTGTCTAAAACCTTGCCAGCTCACACTAAACCAAAATATATTGAGATGTTTAAAGAATTTTCTAATGTGTTTTCCTGGAGATATGAAGATCTAAAGTCCTATGATACATAAATAATTCAGCATAAGATACCCCTCAAAGAAAACCAAAAAGCTTTTAAACAAAAATTGTGTAGAATCAACCCTGTTCAGTTACCTCTAGTAGAGAAAGAAATCAGAAAAATGTATGATGATGCAATTATTGTCCCTGTTAGATACTTAGAGTGGGTGTCTAATCTTGTATCAGTTAGGAACAAAACAGAAGAGATAAGGCTTTGCATTGATTTTAGAAACTTGAACAAAGCTTCACTAAAGGACAACTATCACTTGCCCAAAATGGATCATATTTTACAAAAGGTAGTTGGTTCCAAAAGAATTTATTTGCTATATGGCTTCTCTGGTTATAATCAAATCTTGGTACATCATGATGATCAACTTAAAACAGTCTTTACCACACCTTGGGGTACTTTCATGTATTTGAAAATGCCTTTTGGTTTGATGAATGCTGGTGCCACATTTCAAAGAGCCATAGACATTTCATTTTCAAAAGAAATAGGTTACTTCATTATAATTTACCTGGATGATATAACTATTTATTCTAAAACATATGAAGAACACCTAATACATTTGAGAAAAGTTTTTGAAAAATGCAGAAAATTTGGACTGTCCTTAAACCCAAAGAAAACATTGTTTGGTCTCCAAGAAGGAAAATTTCTTGGAGATATCATATCAGAGGAAGGGATAAGGATAGACCCAAAAAGGATTGATGGAATATTGAAAATTAGCCATCCCAGAAACATCAAGGAACTTCAATCTTTCATTGGAAAGATTAATTTCTTGAGAAGGTTCATACCCAATCTAGCTGAACTCCTTATAAACATAACAAATATGCTTAAAATGGAGCAGTTAAATGGAACTTAGAAGCAAAGAAATCATTTGATCTGGTTAAACAAGCACTCACCAAAACACTGGTTCTTATTAGTCCTGATTTTTCAAAAGATTTCTTCATTTTTTCATTTTCATCGGAATACACAGTAGCTGTCGTCCTATTACAGAAAAATTTGAATGGACAAGAGCTTCCCATTGCATTTTTCAGCAATTCTATAAGAGATGCACCTCTGAAGTATAACATAATGAAAAAACAAGCCTTTTCCTTAGTCAAAGCCTTAAAATACTTCAGAGTTTACATTTTACACTCTCACATAATAGCATTTGTGCCTCATTCAGTTGTGAAAGACATATTGACCCAAGATCGAGATGGCAAAAGAGGAAAGTGGATTGTTGTAATTTTAGAGTATGATTTAGAAATCAAGCCCACTAAACTCATAACAGGTCAAGGACTAGAAAAACTTATGGCTGAATTCAACTTTCAAGCTCTTGATATAAACATGTTTAATGCATTAGATGAACAGGGGGAGTTTTCAACTCCAATTATTGAAGATCATTTTATGAATTCATCTTGGTATGCTGACATTTTGTATATTTTTCTCAATCTGAATGTCCCTCCTGGTTTTTCCAAAAGAAAGGAAATATTTTTAAAGTTAAAAGCTATAAATTACTGCATTTTGGATAAATGTTTATATTGGAAAAATGGTAGTGGATTATTGCTTAAATGTTTGCCTGAAAATGATGCAGATAAGATCAAGCATGATTTTCATGAAGGAGAATGTGGAGGCCACCTCTACTATAAATCAACTACTAATAAAATCCTTAGAGCTGATTATTACTGGCCCACTCTCTTTCAAGATTTCCATAAGATGATTATTGCCTGTCATAAATGCCAAATATTTGAAGGCAAAAGAAAACTGCTTCCCTTACCTCTGAAACCAATCACTGTTGAAGCTCCTTTTCAATAGTGGGGTCTAGACTTCATTGGGGAAATCCATCCTCCCTTATATGCCCAATATAGATGGATCCTCACTGCAACGGATTATTTTACTAAGTGGATAGAAGCCATCCCATCTAGGAATGCCACAAATTCAGTTATCATTTCATTCCTTGAAAACCATATACTTTCCAAATTTGGTTGTCCTAGAAAGATCATCACTGATAATGCTGTTGCATTTGGGTCTAAGAAAATGGTAGAATTTTGTCACAAGTATCAGATCATATTGGGTCATTCCACAGCTTATTACCCTCAAGGTAATGGGCTTCCAAAATCATCAAATAAAATTCTTGTTAACATTATCAAGAAGTTGCTAGAAGATAACAAGAAATCATGGCACAATAAGCTAGTACATGCTTTATGGGAAGACAAGTTGACAGTGAAAAATTAAATTGTGATGTCCCCCTACCAGTTAGTTTATGGAACTGATGCAATATTTCCAACCAGTTTAGGAGTGCCAATCATGAAGTTGATCCAGGAAGTACATTCTGAAGATGATGATGTCACAAGAAGAATAAATCAAACAATACATCTACAACAAACTAGAGAGGAAGTATACATTAGAGCACAACAACTACAAGAAAACATCAAGAATATGTTTGAAAAAAGGACTAAGGCAAGTGATTTCAAAATTGATGATAAATTTTTGAAATGGGAAAAAAGAAGAGAAGATAAGGGAACACATGGAAAATTTGATAACTTATGGCAAGGCCCTTATCTTATCCAATCTGCTATTGGAAACAATGCATTGTTTCTGCAAGAATTGGATGGAGCTGAATACTTTGGAGGTCATGTTAATGGTAGGGTTCTTAAACATTATTTTTGTTGACTGAAATTTTAGTTTTTAAGCTTTTTATCTATTTTATATAACACTGCTTTTTCAAAATTGAAGAAAGAGAAAAGACAAAAACAATAGAAAAAGAAGAAGAGGGCAGACATAAAAGAAGGAAGGTACAACCCCATACCAAAAAAGAATGAGAATTTCTGAAAGTGTGCAAGCTTAAATGCCACTACCAAAAACAACACTGCTATTTTAGTCATACAGCCTAATCATGACTAAGATAGATTTCAATTTTCCGTTGATAGGTTAGTGAAAAGATTTTCCAAACTGTTCAAACTTGGCTTATCAGAAGATTAGATTAGGATAGAAAATAATGGTTCAAACAAGCTTAAATATGAACCTATAATATTGATGAAAGATAGGTTCTAATATGCTCAAAATCTGAACCAAAGGAAATAAAAAGAGACAGCTCTAAAAAGATGAAAATCAGAGTTGGAAAAAGAATGAAGGAGGTTGTAAAGATTTTCAGATCTTAAGCCTTCACAAATTTTGTTTTAATTTTTTTTTGAAAAATCAAGTCTGTGTGCAGCTTGTCTTTATGCCATAGACCCACAACAAATCAAACAACCTTACCCTAGTTTGGCTATGTTTTAAATTTATGTTTTGGAAAATAGAGAATAAAATCTGTCAAACAGTCTAATCCTGGTAGATAGTATCTTAGGTAGAGAATTTATGAGTTCAACAGTCTAATCTGAACTCATGGAAGAAATAAGGGTAGACTTAGACTAGTTTTTCTATTTTCAAAAAATTAAAATGATGATGTTCAAGGTCTGCAAGTCCAAATGCACCTGCTGAAGAAAAATGTTAGGAAGTAGGCTGGATAGGTAGTCATTTGGGAAATAACTCCGTTTGATATAAATACTGATCATCTTTCAAAGCTGCATGGTCAAAGGAAAGGTTGTAATGGATAAAGGCACAAGTTTGTATCCCAGAGATCAAATTTTGAAGATTCTTGACACCTCCAAGGAGTTGCCATCCCCAAGTGGAGCTGCTGTTAGCCATCAGTAAATTTTTGATTGAGAAAATGATGGCTAATAATAAGTCCTAAGCCTTCAAGAGATTGTTTTCATGAAAAGCTGCTCATTCTTGAAGTATTCTTGTGTTGTTTGAACTTTGCTAGTAATCTTCACTACTATTTCATTATAAATAAACCAAGTTAAAACTGCTGCCCCCTGCAAGATTGTTCCCCAAATAACCTCCTCTTTCATCAATTCATTCACTCATTTTGACCCTTTTTATCCTCCATCTACCTCTGAAAAATCCCCTTTTACCCTTTATCTTTCCCTTCAAAACTAATAAATTCCCTTTGTCAGTTTTGAAACCCCTCTTTTCCCTCCTATAGGAACCCCTAAAAATCCTAAAAAACCCAATTTTTAGGCTAAAAACACATCATTCAAAAACAAAAGGGCTTAAGCACCTTTCAAATTAGCCCTAGCCCTCCACATTCTACTTGGAACCACGCGCTATGACGAAGCGCTTAAAAGCCTCATCGCATCGGCTTTTCTCATTACAAACCCACTTTCTTTACATTTTCTCCCCGACGCGATAAGCCTTTATCTCTTTGCCCCTGGTCATACATTGCTGCATAAAACCATGCCTCGGGCCTAACCTTAACCCCCATCACATCGGCACTCCCGCAAAAAACCTACCTTTCTTTCATCCTTCTCGAACTCCGATAATAATACCCCGATGAAATCTCAGCCTTAGATCTAAATGATCTAACGGTCCGCATTAAACCCGATAACCTAGTTCCACCGGGGCCTACCTTCCACCACATGAAGCACCTATCCAATCACGTCCTGCCACTTGTATTCCATTATCACTCCTGTCGCGCAACTTATTTATCGCATTCCACCCGCACCATCAGATCTCCTCTCCCTCATCCGACGGCATGTATTCCATATCGCAAAATTCTTGCGCCCAAGGTTTAATGCTTAAAAATTTGGCGATACCGGTGGTATCAAAAAAGCCACGTGTCGAGTGATGTATGGAATCGCATTGCTTTCGGGAAAAACCACTTACTTCCTTTCGGTCATGCGATAACCACCCGTGGTATTACGAAAACCACTTCTGCCCGGTACACGCCAAACACTCTTTTGAACTGGTTTTCTAGCCTGTTTTTTTCATGAGCCCCCTTCGCCGCTTCAAGGCCTCTTCCCCTCACTACTCCTCACCCTCATCAACCTCTGTCGCAGTTATCCCCATTCTCACAGGCTTTTATAATATGGTTTATGTTTTTGTTGCAGGTTTAATGGATAACGAGTTGTAAAGCCATCCCACAGTCATGATAAGCTGACCAAGGGCCAAGGATGACGATCCTCAAGCCAGTATTCACGAAGGAAAAGGAAACCACAGGGTTTAAAATCAAGGTTTGACACGTGTCTCATGAGCATTGGTTGTACCATGAAACCCTCGACGTACCCATGCGCCTGTACACCAACAAACACAGTAATGAGGTATTAAAGAGTATCAGTGAACCAATAAATTCAAAGGGTTAATGCATAAAGACTCAAGATCAAAAAGGCTTAACCCGATAGATGAAGACAAAGCACAGAATTAAAGACAGATCAATGCTTAAAGCTAAACAGAGAAACTAAACAGGCATAGACACAATATTAAAGAAGATCTGTGTTTTTAAGGAAATGAAATAAGACAAAACAATAAAGTACACCTCAGTGCCACATCAGTGGGGCTAATTGAAACCCCAGCTACTAAATTGCCACCTACAGATTTATTTTTGCAAAAGAATACACAATGAATGCACAGGCAGAGATCTTTTGCCAAAGACAGCTTAGAATTTATGATCAGCCTGCCAAAACCCCCCAAAGTCAACAATAGTAACTAAGGTTGATGAAATTTAATGTAAAAAACATTATAACAGAGGTGGGCACTCGAAATCTTCTCCCTCAGGCCTCCCAAAGGTTAATAAACCATTACTCTATATTAATTGAATCGATGATCCCTTCTAACACTCCACCTCCTCATTCTTTTATAAACACTTCTGTAGAAGACAGTATAGAGGTTGGTTATTGGATATCTGTTGCATGTAAATATTTTTCTGAAGCTGTTGTAGCCCTATTTTTAATTGAAGATACATAAGCTGAGATAAGAAGTTTGAAGCTGTAGAGACCCACTGGACTTGATGATTGTAACTGGTTTGAACATCAAATACAAATAGCTAGTTTATGGGATCCTGGTCTATGTCAATGGTGATGTGTTTCTCACTGTAAAATTGTTATTTTCTTTTTGTTTTCATTCTGTCCACTTTTCTCTAACAAAGAACAACAAATATAGATTAGGATTTACTTCTGAAGTACCCTAAATCTCACTGAAAATCTTTATCCTTTATGTTCTCTGCTGTTTGTTTATTTAAAGATGATTCAATGGAGTATAACCAGTGAAGTGTTGGTGAGCCCATGTTTCCTGAGTACAACTTGAGACATTATCTTTGAATGTTCTTGATAAGTTTGCCGATTAAAGCTAAGCCAGAGAATTTTATGGTTAGCTTTGTCCTCTGGTTTCTTCTCCAACAGTTACTTTGAAAAGCTCCCTTAAGAGTATGTTGAAAGCAGGCTAGTTTCAAAGTACTTACCTGATCTTAGACTACTTTTTTGTTTATCATGAATGTCTTTCCTTGGAATATGCTGAAAGTAGGCTAAGTTAAAAGTCTTTACTTGATCTTAAGCTATTCCATGTTTTTAAATGTTTTCTCTTAAAAGTACATAGAAAGCAGGCTAGTTTAAAAGTACTTACCTGATCTTAGATTACTTTGTGTTTTTCCTTAAGTGCATGCCAAAAGCAGGATAGTTTCAAAGTACTTACCTGATCTTAGGTTGTTCTTTGTTTCTTCATCTATTTGATTTCTCTCACTCCACTTTTTAATGTTTCATTCCATAAAATCAACTTAAAGAGATCCTTTGACATAGACGACTTGCCCCATGGACCACTCTTAAACCTTGTTGTTTTCATTAAACCCTATTATGACTCCATAGCCCAATGGATTGATGTTGCACCTTGCCTATCTTATCAGCTGAACCATTTCTTCACCTACTCAAACCTTCACCCTTCATAAATATTTCCTTCATCTTTATTATATCCTTGCCCAACCAAAACAAACAACAACCCTTGTTCTTCATAACTAGCCTAAAATCACACTTCAAGCCTTAAAGATCATATCTTTGAACACATACATAGAGAGATCCATCTCTGAATCTAGGATGGCTAGGTCCTTAGATTCCAAAGCGGTTTTGATGTAGGCTCTGCAGCATTTGTACTTGCCAATCTTGCAAATTACGGAGACCTAACAACTCCCAATAAGTTTATTTTCCCTTGAATACATAATACAACTAATTAATTCTAATGCAATCAATTTTTTGCATCTAAGAAGAAAACACATTTCAAGTTAAAGCATCAAGTTGGCCCTTTTATTTGTAACAATAGAGATGCAGGTCCAGAGGCTGAAAAGTGTTTACAGGAGTTTAAATTTAGTAAGAGTTTTCTATGGTATTATGATCCTCTTAGAGTGATAACTAAACTAAGATTTAAACGCAAACTCACTCCTTATGTGCATGAAAAGAAACCAGAAATTGATAAATTCTCCAACCAGTCTGAATGGTTGGAGAACACCTTGATAGAGGTAGGGAAGCAAGGAGATACTAGTTAAAGCTTGCAGACTCCATCCCAAGAAGACATAAATGCAAAGAGAAACAGAGAGGAAGGATCATACACAGTAGAGACAACCACATAAACAAAATTTAAATTAATGTATAGGAAGAAGCCTAAATTAAATCCTATCAATGAAGGAGTAGAAACAATAGAAGTGATTGATACAGAAATAGCCACAAAGGACAATGCACCTTCTACAGAGATTGAAGAAGAACATGAGCCTACAGCTTCTAAAAATCAGCTTATTCAAAAGCAGCACAGTGTTGAAGTGTCATCTTCTAGCAAATCAGCAGAAAAGGAGATGGACATTATGCAGAAATACAGAGAGATAAAGATGAAAAATGAAGCATTGAATACTGATACATACAATCATTTTTGGAAGCAGTCACCTACTGACTAAAGAAGATTTCTTTCTGTTTTTTACTATAAGACTAGGAAAATGCAGATGAATTTTCTACAGCCTAAAGTAAAGCATCCTAAATCATCAGTTGATTATAAAAGATCATCATATGAAGTTCAAGTAGATGACCTTCATCACATTGATCAGATATAATTTCACAAACATGCTGGTGAAATTCTTTAATCAACCATGACAAACAAGGAAATGAGTGTTCATAAGCTCCAAAACACTCTTTCAAATATCAGAGATCAACTCAGATTGGAAAAGGCATCCTCTCAGGCAAAAGATAATAGAATCAAATCACTAGAAGATTTGGTTATTGAGGTAGGATATGATCCTAGTAATGTAAAAGTTGCAGATGAATTAATTAAAAAGAAAAATGTAGACATTGTTGCATTAAAGAAGCAACTTAAGTTGCCTCCTACTGAACATCCTCAAGCAAAGGAGGTGTTACAAGATACAAATCAGAAAGATGAGATGATGAGTCTCATACTTCAATTGACTGCCCAAATCAAAGAAATGGAGAATGAAATGGACAAGTTGGTCTAGGAGAAAAATGATAGAGTAGAGGAAGTTCCAGTCACAGTCATTCCTGTAGTCACCACAACTATGCCTTCTACACTTGCAGAATCATTGGCTCCTAAAGTCCCAATGGCCACAACACTGCCTATCAATTCAACAACAACTTCAGCAGCAGAGTCTTCAACAACAGTAGCACAGCCTACAGATGAAGCAAGCTAGTTAAAGCTATGCAATAAATGACTATCCAGACAAATAAAATTAACAGACTTAAAGAACAGCTAAAGAGTCTCAAACATGAAAATAAACTTGCTAAGATAATGCAAAAGAATGAATAACAAAGGGAAAACAGGTTGAATGAGTAGTTGAATAAATTAGAAAAAGATCTAACATTAAAATAACACATGGCACAAGTCAGGCAACATCTATGGGCCAATATCATTGAAACTATCAATGATATTTGGCCATCCATATAGGTCATATATGAACATAAAGACTTAGTCAAAGTAGAAAAATAATCCATTCAAAAAATAAAAGAACAACCAGATAAAAAGCCTAAAGAAGCTCTTGAAATCATCAAATTTCTTAATTCCAAAAATAGGCAAGAACTTGAAGAGATTGGAATTAATGATAGAACATAAACCATCCTAGAAGTTAGGAAGGTAATTTATAAAAATAATTTGATGATACAACTAGAAGAGAAATGCCAGAATATGGAAGTGGCCATCACAAGATTCATGATGAAATTTGATATCTGTTACACAACATTTTGTCACTGTCCCTGCAATCCCCATCTCGCCCATTGGAGGGTCATTTCTGTGATCAATAAACAGTTTCATTCCTTGCAAAGACCATCATTGTATCCCTTTGCATGAGATTAATATTCCTTCTACTGACAATTCCCTGAGCAGAGACTCAAAAAACCCTGTTTTTTCCTGGGCGCGAGTAGTCAGTTCTGCCCTCGCGCCGAAGAGGAAGATTAACACTGGGCCCCATGCCACCTGGCACTCTGTCTTAGTTAGCCACTTGTGCCAAGCTATTTATGGAATGTTTTTTAAAAATAGAGGCAAAGATTCCATTCCAACAACTTCGAGGATGAGTCATTAGGAGTGGTTGAACTAATAAACCACAGACTTCCTCCTTTGCTTTATGGTTTCCACCTCTTTTGGGAACCTCCTAAAGGATAGGCCTCCCTCCCACCTTTGTAGGGATCTTAACCTCTCCCTTTTCCTCTATAAAAAGAAGCTATCTCTCTTTGCATAAGCTAGCTGAATTTGGAGAATTGAACATACTATAGCAGAACTTCTGGAGAGATAGAATAAGAAGGAATTACGTTGAGAGAGCTTGAGTCCATGCCTTTTGAGAGAGCTTGAGTCCATGGCTTCATCTTGTCTGAGTTCCTTGACGAACATCTAAGATGTGCTTCGGTTGACTCCCCACTGGAGGAGACCTCAACGTCAAAGCTTTGGTTGTATCTCTTCCTTCTATTAATACATATACGTGACTATTGTTTGGTTCCACTTTTTTGTTATGACATTTGCTTAATGCAATATGTTTATCCCTATTTGACTGGCTAATAGTTATGAATGAAGTGTTATTATGTCGAATGTTTTTCTTGTTTTTTGTTCTATGTGTAGGTATCCGAGCATGACTATTGAAGGATTGTGACTCGCCAAGGCAGGAGCGAGAGGCCACCACCACTACAACAATGACGACAATGTTGGACTCCAGGTAGGTTGATCTACCGTGTCCTAGTAATTAGGAATCAACACTCTAGCATGTCTCTTTTTTTCTAGATGCACCTAGGGCTAGAGAGATTGTCTTTGTCCGCAGAGAGGATTTACCTGCTTAACAAATTGGTGACTCCACTGGGGATTAGTGTGAGTTTGTCATTTCATCTTGTTGGGTCAGTTTCAACCATTGATTTGCTTAGCTATCTTTTTCTAGTTTTCTTGCTTAGTTTATGTTAGTATGAATCTTTTGTCGAAGTGTACGAAAAAAGACCACTTTAGCTATGCATAACTTATAGCCCTAACAGCAAGTAAGGCTGCCAATATCTTCAGATCTGCGGTTAGTTGTTCAAAATAATTGTTGCAAACATACAGATCTATACATGAAAAGACATTAAGCAGTAAGAAGAAGATTTTCCTCCATGCATCCAATAGACAAGGCAAGAACCATATATTGAAAGAATTTTTTGTATTAAGGGGCACCTGGGAGGAAAACAAGAAGATGTATCCAATTCTCCTCAATGGGATGGGTTCTTGGAAGTCCTCAGCACTTCAGATCTAGCATTTCTCTCTCTTGTTGGTGTAGAAAACCCAGGCTAAGATAGCACTTAAAGGGAGCTCACACAGCAAATAATGGTGATGAAGAATGTGACCAAGTGTATAGATCCAGAGTGATCTAATAGGCAACAAAAGGTGAAAAATGGTAGGAAAACCCTCCTATTTATAACAAAATATTGGGTCATTCTAGATCTTGGTGCATGATTAAAATAATGTTAACCAAATCTAGATCCACCTTTTATGGAATATTTTATTATATTTGTTGGAGGGAAAAAGTATTTGACTTGGGTCAAATCCTTTTATTTGTCAATAATAAATAAATAAATGATTTATTTATCATTTTAAGGAAATGGTTGAAGGATAATCAAATAAATAATGATTTATTTAATTATTTGTGGGTGATTTGGTCATATTTAACAAGGAAAATTATCTAAATAGGATTTATCTAATTAATTTCTTTGTTTTGGGTTAAACATGAGTAGGAATAATAATTAAATTATGGTTTAATTAGTTATTCCATGAGGAAAATCAAACAAATATAGGTTTGTTTAATATTTCCCTTTGGGGTTTCCTATCTAGACCATAAACAACCTAATAAATGTGTTTTATTAAGTTATTTCACATAGTGAAAGCAATTTTACTTAAGGTAAAATTGGTCTTACATGGTGTACTTAGGTCCATCTAATGAGGATAGGTAAGATGACCAAAAAATGGTGTAACAGATTTCCCCCCAGCGTGCGAGTGTTAGGAGCAAATCGTATGACCGAAGTACGTTGTAAGAACTCAATCACCAGACATCAAGAGGGAAGTTAGAGAGAGAAATGTAAGGTAGATTAGTGCACTGAAGAACTAGACCCTGAGGAGACGAGACTCATAGGTGCAACAAGTCTCAAGTGTATGATGTGGTACCAATGTGAAAGGCGGCGGGGGAGGCATACCTATGCCCGCCGAGACAATAGTACAAAGAATAAGGCGCCCGGAAAACCACGGAACGCAATAATGGAACAAGTAGTGGCTAAAACATGAGCCAGAGAAAAATACAATGAAGGATCCCACATACATGCTGTGCCTGGGATAACAGCTAGGACTTATACAATAATATCTAAGTACATGAGATACAAATACAACCCAAATGCCCCATACAAGTGGGGAAGGGCTCACAAAATCTGACTGATACATGCAAATCAAAGAGGCGCTGCAAGCGGCTAAGGCCGACATCATCAAATATATGGAGCTGCATCAAAGGCTGCAAAGAAGAGGTCATCCGGGCATGTGGGGGGCTACCTGCAGGGCCACCCCCGCATGAGGGTTGAGACATCTCACACACACCCGGGAATCACGAAAGGCTGCTGCTGCATCACTGAACCATCAAGCATACGGATCTCGATAATGCTGGAAGGAGCTGGAGTGGAGAAGCAATCAAGTCAAAGGGTAATGAGACGTCCCTTTGCCTGATCCGAGGCATCGAACAAGAGTGGAAGTTGGAGCCAAGGTACACCGCCTTCTAGACCTGGCTTCTGGAATGAATGAGCTGATGTCGACAGAAGGAGGTCCGCCATAGGTGAGGCAATGAGAGATCCTAAACTAAGGCACGAGAGAAAAAAGTAGAGCGACGGACAGACTAATACCAATGATGATGATGGAATGGAGGGAACTGAGTAGCGAATGGACGACTTCCCTTGCTAGAGCATAAAGGGCATGAATGACATGGCAGCGACTGACACACTATCATAAGGGATAGGGGACAGTGGGACTGAGGGCCATAATGTGCGACACAAGGGAGAGACCAAGCAATGAAGGATGGAGGACTATAGCGGGGTACAAAGGGACTCGGGATAGACTCCATGAATGCGATGATGACTCAACTTGGATGCTCTAAACAAGGGAGACTCGATGGTGCTGCCACACAGTAAAGGTCCAATGGGGGACCATGAAAACATGAGTATAAGATGGTAACGCATGACGAAAATCAACACGAACAAGGACAAGTAAGGAGGCAAAGTGGTGCCCCAAGTACAAGTGTTGTAAGTGAAGAAATGCGATTTTAAGGAGAGGTGAAGTGACCCATCTTGGACAAAATGTGTCCTGGTGAAGTATCAAATCACAAAAAACTAGCAGATACCCATTTGAGGGCTCGGTGAGAGCTTTCCAAAGGTGCAGACCGTTTTTCAAACGGGGCTACGGTATGGTCGCAGTAGGCGAAAGAAGAAACAAGGGTTCTCTTTTAATAAGGCACTTTTCCCTCCAAATTCACTCATTTGCTAGTGTTGTTGTGGTGAATGTAGAGAGGAGAGAAGGCCCTGAATCTTGCGGCGAGTGTAGCAGACAAACCGACCGTTGGAATCGAGATCCGTCAGTTGCAGGTAAGAGGCCTAACCTTACTCTTTCATTTTGATGCATTGAAAGTTCAGTTTAGGGCCCAAAATCTCAGTAACAGACTCTCCTTCATCTCTACGGTCGGGTCGCACTTTTTGGGCCAAAAAGTGCGACCTGGGAAGCAGGTTTCGGGGCAAAAACTGCGAAAACTGCGACCTGGGAGATGAGGTGGTTTTAGTGCTATTTTATGGCTGAGAGTTGGGTTTTTGTGTTTGGTTATGGTATTCCCGATCTGTATGCTGACAAATATGATGTTTTTGTGCAGATATGGCAGATATACGGGTTAACTGGAGAGAGAGAGACCTGGGCACATTACGGGCAGAGATCCAGGCAGATCAGGGTGTCCGTCGTGTGTTGGCCAGGTTTGGGGTTCTAAAGTTTTTGGAGAACCCTTTGATGAGAGCTGGAGAGCCCTTGTTGGCCCGGATTATTAGTTATTGGGACCCAGAGCATGAGGTCTTTGTAGTGCAGGGGCACAGGATCGAACTGATAGTCCAGGATGTGTATTTCCTGACAGGTCTCTCGCCACTTGGGATGGTGGGAAACACGCAGCCAGTATTACCGCGGGGGCAGCATATCATGGAGTTTGTGGAGCGACATTGTCGACCAGGTCTCCAAGTCAAGGGGACTCGGATACCGATCGGGGATCTAGAGAGGTTAGAGACCCGTGCAGTGGCCACAGCGGTGTTGCGTATCCTGGGCAACCAGGCGCTCCATCACATCACTCGGGGGCAGATGATGATTATGGAGAGTGTGTTGAGTGGGACCTACTATGGGTGGGCCCAAATGATGTTGGTGGCGGTAAAACGACAGTTGTCGCTGTGCAAACGGCAGGTGAACCACGATTGCGTGTATGGGACTTTGTTGTGCTCCTCCTTTTTTGAGAGGATCTCGACCTTACGACCTCGTATACAGCTCCCAGATGGGGGCCCGAGAGAGCCAAGGATGCGCCAATGGGGGTGACTGCTGTGCAGAGGAGGAGGAGGGGCGGTCGGACGGGTGTTTCAACCTGAGTTTTTTGCCCATTGGGATCAGATGTCATTATACATAGACGACTATCCCTATAGTGGGATGAGTTATTATGGGGATCCGGACCTACCACTTTCGCCTGGTCGAGTATGGGGACTCGATGGTAAGTAGCAAGTAACTAGTATGTTTTGGGCATGTTAAAGTTATTGAATAGTAGAGTGACTGATTCATGTACTTTTGGTATGCAGATATAGCTCCGGTAAAACCGACCGGATATATGGGACGACCGACAGCATCGGGAGCTGCAGGCCCGAGTGGATCGAGGGTGGCGCAAGGTGAGGATGCAGCCGCACTCCTGGAGGACATCCGTCGTAGATGCGAGAGGTTGCTGACCGGTGTTTCAGAGCGCAGGTGGCAAGACCTAGACGACCAGTATGTCGAGATCTGTATTGGTCTGCCCTCGGAATGGCGAGGTGTCATGCAGCGCATGGCGATGGCCGGTCAGGGGATACGCGATCTACGAGCTGCAGGTGCAGAGTCGCTGGCTCAGGATCCGCCAGATAGTGATTAGGTGTGGGGCATGTGGTGCCCCCTAGTATGTATATAGGGGCAAGTGGTGCCCCCCAAGTATGTATGTAGGGGCGAGTGGTGCCCCCAATTTTGAATTTTTGGTAACATGCTATGGGCATGTCATATGTATCAGAGTATATGGACTCTAAAACATGTTTTGCGACACATAGTATGGATATTCATCGTTGTGATTATTTGTGAATGTTATTGTCTTGTATGAATTTCGTGTGATAAATGCCAATCTAGAACATGGTTTGCAATGCTATCTACATAGTGATTTTGGTCTCGAGTTACATGGTTGAAAGTAATGGTTGCAAATGCACGTATCAAGAGTTTCACTCGTAAATATCGTCTAAAAAGGGTAGGATTATGCACACGATAAACACCATTTAGTTGCATGACAAGAAGCAGGGAATCTAAATGAACATGCAGATGGAGGATGCGATGAGAGAGGGCATCGGCTAAGATACCATGCACTGCATCATATTCAGCCTGATTATTGGTGGCAGCACCTATGCAGACCCCATTCGAGAGAAAAAGGGCATGCGAGGGGGTAAAAATGGCCCAAGCGGCCGAGGCTAGATTCCTGGAGTAACGACTTGCACCATCGGCATAACCGACATAGGGTGTGGATGGGAGGTCCTGCGGAATAGTGTTACAAGACAAAAAGTGGAAGGATGAGGAATAAGGACGGCAGCGTGAGTGCACAGGAGACATCGAGCGGAAATTGCAGGAGGGAGTGCGATGGGCCGGATGGCTATGACTCATATATGAACTAGAAGGTGGTATATGAGGGCTCAAGGAGGGATGAGTGGGACTCGGGCTGCAGAGGTCAATATGGATACAGGTGTCATGTGACAAAAGGGCTTCTAAATGGAGGTCAGGATAGGAAAATAAGGGGTGACGAGGGGAAGGGAAACCACATGACGCAGTGAAGCAACCGGCATCAGCCGTATAGGAAGAGAGGCTCAGACACGGGTCGAAAGGGGATGAGCCCGGGGTGGTCACTGAAGGGGGATCAAGCGAAACCATAGGGGAGGATCCGACAGGAGGGGTCTCCAAGGGTCAGGGAGAGGATGATAGGTAGAGGATGGCAGTAGTGGACTCCGACATCTGAACATCAGGGGGGGGAATGTCGATGGGAGTAGGAGGATCCTCGGGCTGACCGGAAGCATACTGCGCAAGTATGGGAGAGGCGGATTGATTTTGTTCAACCTCATACTCTCGAACGACCTCTAAAGAGGCGCGGTAATGCGTCAGGTGAGGACAATGGTGGGAATAATGGCCATGGACACCGCAGAGGGCACAGGGTTTGTTGGTGCGAATAGCCTTAGGGTTCTTGGAGGAAGATGGGACAGGGGCAGCAGGTGCCGCATCCTCAGGGAACGCGACTTTAACCATGGGTTGAATATGGGGCAACTCAGGACAAACATGGGTGGCGTGACCGATGACATCACACAAGGCGCAAGGCTTGGGAGACGGGGGGGGGAGCCGGGTCAGTCAGGGTGGTTGTGGCTTTGGGTGCCCCCTTGCGAGCTTTGCCTTTCTTGCCGGGAGCTGGCATGACAGGAGAAGGGTCCTGTGGTGGTGCTGTGGGGGCAGAAGCAACAGATGAGGCAAGGGGGACTGGTTGGACCGGGGTCAAAGCAAGATAAGGCTTGGGGTGACCCGGCAAGGTAGCGACGGGGGGGTCGAGGTACCAGACGGGTATACCCAGGGTCAAGTTAGGGAGAGAGAGGGTGGCCATGACAAGGACCGAATAAACTCCGGGAGGGGGAGCTAGGAAAGGTATTTGACCAGCGGGGTAATGACCAGGAGAGACGGCTCCGAGGTGATTGAGGCCTCGGGGGACAGATCCAGGAGGATAGAAGGGTTCAGGGATACCAGCGGTAGGAGAGGGGCCAGGAGGAGGGGTTCTGGTTGGCGAAGATGAATGGCTAGGAGCAGGTTGCGGTGGGCAAGGTTGAGGTTCAGGGTGCTGACTAGCCATAGCGGGCCGCTTAAGGGCCACCCACGACGATTGCATCATGCAAACATTCGATATGCGGGGATCAGAGATAGGAGGGGGAGGGAGACCAAGGAAGGTTCCGAGCAAAGAGGAGTCTTTGTAGACGCCGGGAGAGACACTGGTCAAAGAATCGACGGTTTGCTTGTTGGCGACAGAAGAGATGGTCGTGGAGGTCTGAGATTTGGGCTCATGATACGTCAACTGGTCAATGGTGACTATCTTTCCATTGTGAGGGAAAGACATCTTGCGAAAGACCGTGGAGGGGACAGCAGACATGGCATAGGTGTAACTTCACCCCAAGAGAATGTTATAATCAAGAGGGGCGTCGATGACTTCGACGTCAACGCAAACAGTCTTACCCGCAAGAGTGATAGGACAATTACGGAAGAGGCCAATGGGATGGGAGGCATGGCCATCCCATGCTCGAAGGGTGATCGTGGAAGGGGCCAACTCAGGAGATCCAAGTTGCTTCCAAACCGAAGCGGACATCACACAGGTGGATGCCCCCTCATCAATGATACACCGAGAAACGTTAGCGTTCTGGATTTTGACTGAGATTTGGAAAGCGACGGAAGCAGGAAGAGGAGGGTGTTCTGACTGATGGGTGTCGAAAACAATCATAAGGTCATCAGCAGGATCTACAGCGCCCATGGTAGATAGTAGAGCCTTCTTTTGGGAAGGGCACGATTGGAGAAGCTCCAATGTAGAAATGGCAGCAGGAGACTGCGCCAGATCATCTACTACGCTATACGACTGAGCAGCTCGACCAGAAGCAGCATTTCGGCGTAATGGTCCCTTAGGAATCTTGGGATGAACCTCAAATTTGGGTTGAGGGATATGTAAGGGACCATTGGGTGTCGAAAGAGGCTCTGTAGGACCTGAAGAGGGGGACTCGGAGGCAGACTGAGCGAGAGGCTTGGGATACTGGCGAGACCGAGTTTGAAGATGAAGGTCGATGATTGGAAAAGGATCAGAATTCATCATGAAGATCTGGTAATCAGAGGAACCAGAAGAGGAAGGTTGAGTGGCCGTCTATCCATCAAGTGGTTGGGAAGCCACAAATCCTTGCTGAGGGAAAGGATCGGTAAACACCGCCGGTTGAGTGGTGGCCACATTAGGGGGAGCATGAGGGGAGGCATGTTGTCCTCGCAATGTGGCTTGAGACTCCCACATCTGCCGCATCTGTGGTAAAAGGGGACAATCGTGGGTGTAATGACCGTAGACACCACAACACGAACAAGGCTTATTCGTGTGAAAAGGCCTGTCCGGCTTGGGTTGAGGGCCTTGTTGCTGGTTAGCAGTGCTAGAGTTACCACTTTGAGGATTGGGTCCACGAGGACCAGGGGCAGATTGATTTTTATTACCTCTCTGCCTTCGCTGAGAGGAAGGGGGATTAGTCGCGCCCTGCTGTGCAAATACTTTCCCGAGAGGGGGCTGTAAATGTTGTTGCTGGGGTTGATGAGGCAAGGGAGGTGGGAGCAGAAATGCTGAAGGAGCTGGAGCACCAGGCGGCGGATAAGGATAATGGGTAGGGGGGGCGGCATTGAGGTAAGCAGGAGGTTGGGCAAAAGGATAAGGCATGCCGTATCCTGGATACATGCTACCGGGAGGGGGAAAGGTGCTAGGGGTGCTGGCCCCTCCGGGAGGGAGACCGTAGCCCATAGGAGGTTGAGCATGCGGATGAGAGAGGGATCCAATGATACCGTCGGCGGAATGAGATTCCCCCGGGGCGTCAGCGCCACCGGGCCTGGGGAGGTCAGGAAGGACAGTATAAACATAACCAGACTGAGCATAGATCAGGTCATATTTCAAGGCTATTTGGAGGGCGGCTTCTTCGGTTTGAGGGAAATGGGAGGCGACATCTTTGCCAATGGGAGCTAGGAGAGTGCGGAGGAACCAGTCCATATAAACACGGTCTTCAAAGGGGGGAGCTCGACATAGGCTCCTTCTTCTCCGCCATTCCTGGACATGAGTGGAAAGGCGGGTTGAAGAGGATTGACGGAAAGAGGTCAAAAGCTCGGTACAAGTGTCGTATCGGAGAGGGAGCTGGAAATAGGATAAAAAGGCTTGGGCAATGGTCGCAAAGGTGGTATGGGAAGAGGTGGTCTGGTCAACATACCATTTCGAAGCTTCGCCAGTAAGCGTGCATTGGAACAACCGAAGGGGGATGGAGTCATCGGTAATAGAGTTGGAAGAACACCACATGTGGAAGGAACGAATGTGGTTGGCGGGATCTTCGCCAGCCAGACCTTCAAACTTAGGGATGTCGGAAGGGAGCTTGGTCGGCATAGCAGGCCAACTAGCATCATGGCGGATAGGGTCATTAATCAACTGATTGAAATCGGGGAGGCTGAGGCCTGCCATGTAAGGGAGCAAGGGTGTAGCCGAGGTAGTTCCTGTGGCAGTTCCGCTAGTGGTAGGGCCGGCATTAGGGCCAGGATTACCGCTAGCGTTAGGCCCTGGACCAGACATAGTGAATGTGACAGGGGGAGAACCAAAAGTAAAAGGAGAACCCGATGAATCAAGAGAGGAGTCAGAGTGCGGACTCGGAGGGGGACTGGCTCGACGACGACGGGATGGAGTAGGTCGATCAACCGGAAACTGAGGGTGAAGGCCAAGAAGTCTCCGGGAAGCGCGCCTTAGGGGCGCAATGATGACAGGAAGAAGACAACCGACAAGGGCAGGGAGGGACAAAATCAAGCGAGGTCAAGGGTAGAAAGGTGCAGTGATAATTGATTTTAGAGTCTTTGCCAGGCGGTGTTAACCAGGCGCTTCTTCACTTAGGGTCAGTGTGTGATGTGCGTTAATTTTAATTTTTAAACCCAGACGTTTTGAGAGAAAAAGAAAAAGTGTGTTGCGTAACTAAAAATAAATCTGCAAATAACAGTATAGAATGCTGAAATAACAGAAAATTAACAGCTAACAATGCATCAAGGTAACCCAAGAAGGCGGGTCTCCCAAAACTAGTCTAAAATAGGGAAAAAATCTAATCTAAACGCACTAAAAGAGGCCAATAGATCTAAGGTCGGGAGGGACAGGGATCTAAAGGATACAACTGCTGAGAAGAGGTGCAGATCATAGCCAAAAGACAGAGGCAAGGTGGCTGGAAAATAGGGGGAAATCAGCACAAAGCAGAAGGGACAAGGAGGAGGCCCTAAAGGGAGGTCCAAACAAAACTACAAGAGGTGATTTGAAAGGAAGAGGAGCTGATTTAAAGGGATCTGAAAGGGAGGTAACAGATCTGAAAAGGGAAGGTTGAAACTCTGAAAAAGGGACACCTGAAACAGCTAAAACTCTTCCACCAAAAGTGGAGGGTCATGAAGCCCTAGGGGGCTATGTTCCCACTTAGATGAGCAAAAAAAATCAGGAATAGGTCGAAACGGGATGAGACAGAGTTTCAAACCCCGTCAGTATAAAAGTAGAATCTTAAAAATATAAAAATATGTAGTAAAAGCACAAACGCAATTAATTGCCTGCCTGTGTCGCAGTAGCAATTTAAAAAGTGCGACCTGGAGTCCGTGTCGCAGCTTATGGGCTAAAAAGGCAAGGACTTCCCGCCTGTATTGTCTCGCATAAGTGCATTTTCGGAAAATATTGTCTAAATTATAATATTGGAACCGCTACCCGCAATAGGGCTGTAAACACGCCAATATTAGAAATTTTAATGTTTTAGGTTTTAAGGAGTGAAAAATGATAAAAATAGCAAAAAAAAGTCGGGAAAGAAACTCCTAGGGTCTCATACCGGGTTATGTGAATATGAAAAACGACAGCGGTCGTAATTGAAAACCCGTGTGGAGTCGCCAATTGTTAGTATGAATCTTTTGTCGAAGTGTACGAAAAAAGACCACTTTAGCTATGCATAACTTATAGCCCTAACAGCAAGTAAGGCTGCCAATATCTTCAAATCTGCGGTTAGTTGTTCAAAATAATTGTTGCAAACATATAGATCTATACATGAAAAGACATTAAGCAGTAAGAAAAATATTTTGCTCCATGCATCCAATAGATAAGGCAAGAACCATAGATTGAAAGAATTTTTTGTATTAAGGGGCACTTGGGAGGAAAAAAAGAAGATGTATCCAATTCTCCTCAATGGGATGGGTTCTTGGAAGTCCTCAGCACTTCATATCTAGCATTTCTCTCTCTTGTTGGTGTAGAAAACCCAGGCTAAGATAGAACTCAAAGGGAGCTCACACAGCAAATAATGGTGATGAAGAATGTGACCAAGTGTATAGATCCAGAGTGATATAATAGAAAACAAAAGGTGAAGAATGGTAGGAAAACCCTCCTATTTATAACAAAATATTGGGTCATTCTAGATCTTGGTGCATGATTAAAATAATGTTAACCAAATCTAGATCCACCTTTTATGGAATATTTTATTATATTTGTTGGAGGGAAAAGTATTTGACTTGGGTCAAATCCCTTTATTTGTCAATAATAAATAAATAAATGATTTATTTATCTTTTTAAGGAAGTGGTTGAAGGATAATCAAATAAATAATGATTTATTTAATTATTTGTGGGTGATTTGGTCATATTTAACAAGGAAAATTATCTAAATAAGATTTAAATAATTGTTCCTAGAAAATAATAAGATAAATAAGGGTTTATCTAATTAATTTCTTTGTTTTGGGTTAAACATGACTAGGAATAATAATTAAATTATGGTTTAATTAGTTATTCCATGAGGAAAATCAAACAAATATAGGTTTGTTTAATATTTCCCTTTGGGGTTTCCTATCTAGACCATAAACAACCTAATAAATGTGTTTTATTAAGTTATTTCACATAGTGAAAGCAATTTTACTTAGGGTAAAATTGGTCTTACATGGTGTACTTGGGTCCATCTAATGAGGATAGGTAAGATGACCAAAAAATGGTGTAACAGTTTACCTCCTCTGTTCAGCTCCAGAGTGTCAAGATTGACCTCTGCTCATTGAGTTTTGGTTTTTTCCTTTTTCCCATAGTTAACTAGCTTGGCGCATTTTTCGTCTGAATAGTCGCGCCGATTGGCGTAGGTTGCTTTTTTTGTGGTCGCACCAACCCCTATTTGGCACTAAATACAGCCTTACAGTCGCGCCGACTCCTGTAGGATTTGGTTTGACCTACTTAATGAGTCTTTTGGTCAATTGTGCTTGCTTCTGGGTCATTTTTTATGTGTAATTATGCCTTTGGGACAATTTTGACTCATGTCGACTTGTTTTTCTCAGTCGTTTGTCCATTTTCCTATCAGAGTAGATTAAGGCATTAGGATTTATAAGTGTTTTGGTGCACTGAGCCTTCTGTTTGGAAACCAAGTCATTTTGATTATTGTCAGTCTCATTCTTGGGTCGATTGCACTGAGTTTTCTTGATCTTTTTGAGTGATTTCTTTGACTGAAGGATCATTTTGTTTCTCGATTGATTCTTTTCCTCATTTCTCCAAGCATAGATTACATTGCTTGTTTTGGATTGTTTTGAAAAAATTCTCTTGGTTTGGAAGATTGCAGCATTAGTTTGAGTGCTTTCTTATGTTTTTTTTGTGTCTCATTGAGTCATTCAATTTCAATTCCTACACAATACTCAAGCTAATGTTTTTTTTAATTTTTTCATGTAATTAGTGCATCATGTACTTCTTTTCATTGAAAATTTAAAAAAAAAAAACATATTTTGCATTCTTTCTCTGCATCGAAAGTGAAATATTCTTTTGCATAACTAGCATTTGATTGTCTAGGAAAGAGTTTCATTTTCCTTTGACTGTGTTAGATGCATTAGTGGATTTATTCACATACTTTCATTGTTTGTTTTTGTTTGAAAGATCTCTATCCTTCTCGTAACTAGCATTCATTGAATTGGAAATGATGTTCATTTGCATATAGTTTGCATTTAGGAAATTTGAGATCCAAATTCGATAGGGCCTTAAAAATTGAACATAATCCAAGATCAACTTTAAAATTCACTCAATTAACCTAAGGAAGAATTGAAACCTAACGAAACATTTTAGTGGTATAGGTTAGAGACGTGTTTCGGCGTCTTAAAACCTAGTAGTTTTCGTTCGACATTTGGCTTTAGACAGCACTAGTATGGACTTGTGCTCCCCGTACCATCGAGTATATAAAGGGAGACCCCTCTAGGTTGCAATCTTTTTATCCATAGGAAGCTGAGTCTGTCGCCTTGTAACCGTGATACACCAAACACAACATTGAGGGAGACTACCTACACGTACGTTAAGTCCTTGGTCATTTCTCTTTAATTTGATCACTAAGGTGTATATGGCAGTTCATGGAAACCTGGTACACACTTTTGTTTAGAATACCTGAGTAGTCATTTTGATATTTTCGTGACTCCTTAAAAAGATAAGAGATCGTCGAGCACTTGTCCTTTCACACTTGTTTAAAATTGAAAGTGACTAGAGTCATCTTTTGCCTATTTCTTGACTCTTAAAATATGAAACAACACAATCTCGTTTCAGTGTCATAAAATTAACTACCTACGATCACATGCCCATTAAAATTTTTATTACTTGGCCTGTTATTGTTTTCCTTAGTTTTGATCTCGGAGCCCTCGATTGGTTATCTTTTTCTTTTCTTGTTCTGAAATATGGTCACAGTGGCGGAACCACCAATTTCATCGTCCTCGCTGCCTCCTAGTGGTATTTCTTTCTCAGACGTTTCCTTTGAAACCCCTCATTCCACTAGGTCTGTCAAGTTTGCGTAGCCTATTGTCCAGTTTTTCCTGCCTCTTGCTACTCGATCTCCTCCTAAAGTGCTAATTGAATTCAATTGGCCTCCTTCTGGTGCTTGGTCTGTGTTATGAAGGTAAATCCTCTTTGCAAATAGAGACGATCCCTCTTGCCCTACGGGTCTAGTAACAAAAGGACATGCTAAATTTTTGCTTCCTAGTTAATGAATGAACAAAAGACACAGTAGATTGACCCACCTTGAATCCAACGTTGTCATCATTACAGAAAGAGTAGTGGCCTCTTGCTCCTACATTGGAAAATCACAATTTGTTTGCTCTTATTCTCAGGTACCTGCACATAGGACAAAGAACAAGAAAAACATACGACAGAATAGTTTCACTCATAACTATTAGCCAGTCAAAGAGGGTTAAACATATCGCATCAAATAAACATCATAACACAATAGTGGAACCAAACAGTAGTCATGTATATAAATGAATAGAAGGAAGAGTACAACCGATGCTTTAACGTCGCAGTCTCCTCCAGTGGGGTTCAGGCGAAGCGCATCTCAAATGTTGGTCAGAGAATTCGGACAAGATGAAGGCATGGACTCAAGCTCTCTTAAAAGTCATCGACTCAAGCTTCCTCAACGTAATTCCTTCTTATTCTATCTTCTCTAGCAGCTTAGCTATCGTATGTATAATTCTCCCAGTTCAGCTAGCTTCTACTAAAAGAGATAGTTTCTTTTATAGAGGAAAAGGAGGAGGTTGGGATCCCCACAAAGGTGGGAGGGATTCCTATCCTTTAGGAGAGTTCCAAGGGAGGTGGAAACTACTAACTAAAGGAAGGAGTCTATGGTTGTTTTAGTTAAACCACTCCCAATGACTCATCCTCAAGGTGGTTGGAATGGAACCTCCGCCTCTATTTTTTTTTTAAATTTTATAAATAGCTTGGCACGGGTGACTAACTGGCACAGAGCGTCAACTGGAGTGGGCTCAGTGTTAAATTTCTCTGTCGGCACGAGGGTGTAACTGGCTACTCGCACCAAGGAAAAAATAGAGATTTTTACAGCTCTCCCAGGGAATTGTCAACAAGAAGAAAGTTGCTTTCATCAAGAGGGATGCAAGGATGGTATTTGCAAAGCATGACACTACTTATTGGTCATAGAAATGACCCTCCAATGTGCGAGTTGGGGATTGCAGGGACATTGACAAAATGCTATGTAACAAATGCCCCCTAAAGCATGAAGTCCAAGAGAGAAGGGGTGAAATTCTTTATGAGAACGTGTTTGAACCAAACACCGTTGTTGGAAGACCTGCAACTGATATCTGTGATACATGAATCATGTGGCATGGCATAGCCAACCATACTCGAGTATATAAAAACTAAGATATGAGGTATGGACACAGCCATCCAGCAAGAAGGATCAATAAATAGACTCAGGTATGGTCGCAACCATCCAACCAAGAGAGTCATGTAATAAGTCATAATAATCCACAAAAATCCGCAGCCTAGAGTTTATCATACAAAACCCAGGGTCTTGCACTCCATCTCGACCCGAACAAGTACAATTTAGATTATGCGAATATATGAGCTGAAGTCGAACATGCAGGAAAATCGCCTGATGACCAGCCAATGATGAAAGGCGTTAACAGACGCGAGAGAAACCACCAATTTTGATGATGGCCCTCAAGGTACAAAAGGTACAATCTACAGAATGTGAACAATGATCTGACATCGAGCATCCACAGAATCACTCAATCGAAGGTCAATGATGTGAACCTTGCGTCGAATACAAAAAACCTGCCATTGAAGCATGTAGGCTCCAAGGTACCAGAAGGGAGTCTCTAGATCAAATTCTTGGATAATGAGTTGAAGTCGTCAGGAAGTGACCTGGTCGAAGGAGCACCATAATGTTTCCCACATCATCGACAAGAAATAGAGGAACATGATGAAAGTGGATCAAGACCAACAGGAGATCAGAGGAAGGTTGACAACTGCAGAGGCAAACTTCTCTTGAACATATCAACAGCACAACACTGGATTTAGTAGTATTTCACATCAAAGGATCTTAGGTCATGATGACATGGCAAAGAGCAGATGAGAGGTCAAAAGAGATTACCCAAACCCATGGAGGAAAAAATGAAGAAATGAGATGTCCCCAACTCGACACAAATGCATACAAGTTCCATGTTCAAGAGTGACATACTGCCAACATAACTAAAACTTGGTTCCATTTTCCCCCACCATTTCTGGCGAGTACCCCAATTATATTTTAAAACAAGCTTGAAGGGGATAGCATATGCTTGCACTGTAAGTTTGTCCTTCCGACAAATCAAACCTAGTAGATTTTACGAGCCCTAGGAAGGAGGAACTCTAATAACGTCATGGTGACGAAGTTCGACGTCATTAGGGTTTAATGAGTCTGACAAAGGAAGAACTCGGAATCTTTTCATGTTTAGAGAGTTTGAAAGGAAGGCAGAAAATAAAACTCCAATATTCCCTTTTTGTAGGTAGTCTCACAGGCCCAAAAAGGTAGAAAACTTTGTCTGAGAGAACCTCTTAGTCGCGATAGGCTAAGGTATTCCATTTTCGTAAGTAATCCATCCCAGCCCGAAAAAGGGTTAAACATATACTAGGTAGATGACGTTTCGCAGCCATTTAAAGAGTTCAAAATGACAAGAATCTTGACAATCTTTTCAATTTTAGAGAGTCAGAAAAGAGCTGAAAGATGACTCCAGTAGTGACTTTTTCGTGTTTTTACTGAGTCCGAAAAAGTATAAAATATAACTCGTGACTTCATCATTGTTGCATGAAAAACCTATTGTTGCACAAGAGACATGTGTAAAACCCATTTCTCGAAAATAATATAATAAAATAATCGAAAAACATGTCTTAAAACCTAATTAGGGTTGTGAAAAAGTTATGAAATGCCAAAAATGGTAAAAATTAATTACTTTTCACTTTTTACCTCTTGTGGAGCAATAATTACCCATTTCAATGTGCAATCTTGCGGCGACGATAGCGACTGATCTAGCAGACCAATCACAATTCTGTCAGCTCCAGGTAAGAGCCGAGATCCCTCTCATCATTTTAAGTCATTTCTTACTATCTGCAGTTTTCAATTTCAAATTTTGGGGGAGGAAATGCAAAAATTAGGGCACGGCGGTTGGCACGGGTTTTGGGCATGGAGTCGCGCCAACCGCCCGATTTTTTACACTAGTGTGCGCCCATTGGCGTGACTGTTTGGGAAATAGTCGTGCCAATGGCGCAAACCATTTTTAGGAAAAATGCTAATCAAATACCCCAATTATTCACAAATTAAAGGTTCAAAATTGACTAATACCACTCATATGAATGTGTTTGTAGGTAGAAAGAGGCAAAATGGTCATCAAATGGAAAGAACGAGAACATAGCGAAGAAGATGAGTTGGCCATGGAAAATGAGAGAGTCATGGAAGCTCTCAGAAACTGTGGTCTGAAAAATTCTTCCTAACGCCATGTCTGTGAGCCCAACCATATTTATTACAGTATCTGGTCAGCATATGGGACGAAAATCAAGGGAAGTTCATCCTTCGGGATCAAGAACTTGAGATTGAAGTCTCTGATGTGTATTTCATCATAGGATTATCACAGAGGGGAGCAGCACCAATGCTACAGGCACCCGGCCTTGCATGCAAAACATGACCATGGTGATAGACAGGGTATGTTCGGGAGCACAGAAGGGATCAGGTAGTGGGAAAGTTGATATTCAAACTATCCCAGATTTGACACTACGAGTGGTGCTACATACCATCACAGGAGTTGTGGGGTCACAAGCACCGCATGAAGCAACAAAGACATAGTTTCTTCTTTTCGTAGACTGCTTGGAACCGACCATCTACAACTGGGCAGAGGCCGTGACAATAAACATGAAGCACCAGCTAACAAAATGTAAGAAGTCCAAATTGAAAAAAATTGGTTATAGATCTATTCTGGTATTGTTCTTCTTGGAATGACTAACTATTTTTTAGCGACAAGAGGTCATAGTCCTGACACCACCAGTGAGAGAACCACAGATGGCTCGATGGGAAGCTCTGATGCCAAGGGAAGGGGGCAGTCAACATATGTCCTGGAGGCCAGACTTCTTTGATTAGCTCTGCCGACAACTGATTGTCGTGGAGGACTGGCCCTACTCTGGTACAGATTTCACTGATGATCCGAACCTCTCACTCTCGGAGGGAGAAGATTGGGATGAAGATTTGGGTGAGACTCATTTTTTAAGTTTTATGAGTATTATGATATTTTTATTTATGCATGTTCTGACATTAAATCCATGTAATTACAGACGTTGGCCCAGAGAGACCTACCGGCATGTCATCGATAGTGAGGCAAATCCCTCGCGATTCTGACCCTCAAGGCGAGGGCAGCGAGGCAGATGAGATAGTGCGCAACCTAGAGGGGATCACACGAGGAATCCCATATTATGCACGTTTTGATGATGTTCCTCGCGCCTACCAGAGACATACCATAGGGGTGCCCAGCCGAATTCACTACTTGCTGAGGCAGCTAGTATAGGCAGTGACATGTTATCATGAGCACCATGCTGATTAGACACCTAGGTTTTATTTTATCTGCATATTTTAGAGGCATGATGTCTCGAGATGTAACAGAAACACACATATATTTTTTGAAGTTATGATGCACATGGCTGCAAACATGCGATATATATATATATATATATACACATATACATATACATATACATATACATATACATATACATATACATATACATATACATATACATATACATATACATATACATATACATATATATATATATATATATATATATATATATATATATATATATATATATTCATTTATTTCCCAGCATGGATATTTTACATATGATGATGCTTTTACAAATTACGCAAATGTCTATCTAATACAGTGTTAGCCACTGTATCAGTTAATGTGCTCATTCGTCTAGGAATATGTTGATAGTTAATAAAATCAAAATGTATTTCCAACAAACGAATACATAAATACAATCTCAGAATGTGCGGATTTCTAACTGAATAATGATTATTGTGTTGCAGAACGACAAGCTTTGAATCTAGATTTACAAGCAATGCGCGTATGCCGAGGTCGATCGCCTCAATTAATAGCTCAATGACAGTGATATATTCAGCGACATTGTTTGTAGTTTGTCGTAGAAAAATACCTTGCAGGTCTATATACTCACTAGCAGGATCGTAAATTACCCAGGCTGCCGAAGACAAATTCTCGGTACTGCGGGAAGCACCATCCGCGAAACCGAAATAAGGGGTAATAGACATCTGCACAATAAGCGAGACCCAATAAGAAGGAAAATGCTCACAGAGCACACCAAACCAAAAACATGTACAAAAATGAAAGCAACACCTATGTACACCTATTACGTGTGAATGACTCACACATAATATTTTTTGAGATACAACCCATTTCTGGGTTGTTCAAGAGGATGACCTTCGTAGTCAGTTAGCTCATAGGCCCCATTTTTCAACACATGTTTAATGATGTAGGGCCCATGCCACATAGGTTGAAATTTGCCTGCCCCCAGCTTATCATGAGCTTGGTCATATAGGAGGACAAGATCTTCTTCAACAAAAGAACGAGGGGAAACTGACTGATCAAAATGAGCTTTGACCCGCTTTTTCTGTGCTTCAATAACGAGAGCAGAAAAGTGGCGGGTTTCATCCAGCCTTTATAAATAAAGCAGACTCTCTTCTTCCGGAAAAGTATTCGGCAGTAATTCAATAGCCAACTTGAGTGAAGGTATTTCATATTCAATCGGGAGAGTAGCTTCCAGGCCATAAACCAACTAGAAAGGAGTGAACCCAGTTGCGTTCTTAACTGAGGTTTGATACACCCAAAGAGCTGAAAATAACATGAGATTCCAATTTTATTTGTGGATCCCAATCGTACGTTGAAGCATCATGACAAGAACTTTATTCACAGCTTCAACCTGACCATTGGCTTGAGGGTAGTACGACATTGAGCTGTCGTGACACAGACCCAACTTAGAAGTCAACTTCGCCACCATATAATGCCGAAAATGGGAACCATGATTGGTAACGATGGCTTGAGGGACACCAAACCTAGCAATAATGTGATTTAATATGAACTGAGTAGCTGTATTACCGTCACCGGCAGGTGTAGGCATTGCTTCAGCCCATTTGGCAAAGTAGTCCATGGCTACGATAATATACACATGCCCCTTGGCCTAGTGAGGGTTACATGTCATAAAATCGATGCCCCACTTCGTAAAGGGACAAACGGTAATGACAAGATGAAGAGGAATGGGTGGCGCACGCAACTTGTGTTGATAAATCTGGAAATCATGGCATTTACAAACTGTGACAATACAGACTTTGAAAATAGAAGGCCAAAAATAACTAGCATGAAGAATCTTCTATGCAGTAGCATAACCAGACATGTGGCCGCCACAGGCACCACTATGACAATCATTCAGAGCTTTCTCAGCTTCCTCAAGAGTCAAACATCGCCGGAGCATGGAATCGACTCCAAGACGATAGAGAGTATCTCCAACTATATGATAAGGTTGTGACTGATGGTGGATGCATCAGCGAGCATCCTTCGTCCACTCAGATCTAAAAGATGAAGTCTGGAGATAGACGATGATATCACCGTACCAAGGAACGAGGGTGCTAATCAAGAAAAGAGAATAGTTTGGAATGGATTCCTTAGAACGAGAAGGAGCGGAGTCAGAAAGGAGAGAACAGAGTAAATCAGCAAAGACCAATGATTTCTTAGACTTGGCAGCAGTGAATTCCAAATCAAACTCTTGGAGGATAACAACCCACTTTGAGTATTTCCCCCACAGCAATTGTCAAGACAATAATTAGGTCATGGGGTTTCATTCAGAAATCACTGTCACTGTATGAAAAAGAATATAATGACGAAAATTTTGAATGGCTTGAACAACAGCCAATGCTAACTTCTCGACATGGGCATAACACGTCTCTGGGTCGAGAAGGTTACGAGACAAGTAATAAATAACATGCTCATGACCGTCATCATTGTCTTGTACCAAAACCATGGCAATTGTGTTGAAAGCGACAGCTAAATAAAGGGAAAAATTTCGATGATAATTTGGAGGGCAGAGGAGAGGAGCATTGACCAACAATGTTTTCAACGCATCGAAAGATTTCTAAGTGATCTCATCCCAATAAAAAGGAACTCCCTGCTTTAACAATCGTGTGAATCCTTTAGCTACTTCGGCATAGTTAGGTATAAAATGGCATAGAAAATTAGCTTTCCCTTGTAAACTCTACAACTGATGCAATGAGAAAGGAGAGGGCAGATTGATAATAGCCTCAACCTTGAGAGGATCCAGGTGAATCCCATCTCTGGAAACAATAAACCCTAAGAGTCTAATGGAATCAACACAAAGGACACACTTGTGCGGATTAAGCCAAATGTTATAGTGGCTACAACGAAGAAAAATTTGACAATGATGGTCAGGATGGTCCCTACGCTTAGCTGAATGAGCCGAAAGGTCATCTAGATAAGGCTGAACGATGTGGAAAATATCATGAAAGGCATAAGACATCACACGCTGAAATGTGGCCCCGACATTATTCAAACTGAAAGGAAGCTTATTATATGCAAAGGTGCCCCAAGGACAAATGAAGGCAGTCTTGTGTTGATCAATCAGTAAAATGTTGATCTAATTATAACCTAAAAAACCGTCCATAAGGGAAAAAATCTCGCTCCCGGCACAGTCGTCAATGATTTGATTGATGAAGGGAGTAGGATAATTATCCTTAGGACAAGCTCGATTGATATCACGATAGTCAACATAGACATGAATAGTGCCCTATTTCTTATCTACAAGAACAATATTAGAGACCCATTCGGTCAATGGAATCGGATAAATGAAGCCATCTTTGAGAAGATTTTCCACTTCGGCCTTAATGGCAACAGCTTTCCTAGGATGCAAGACGCTGACGAACAGGTTTCGAACCGGGGTAAGTAGGAACCTCATGTACCATGATGCTAGGATCAATGCTGGGAATTTCTTCGTAGGACCATGCAAAGACATCACAGAATTCGAGAAAAAGGCTAGTATAGACTTGCACTTCATCATAAGAACAAGTAACCCCAATATGGATGTTCTCGACAATTCCTGGTTTAATGGAAATGTCGATAGGCATCATTTGAGTAATGTTACTCAAGTTACCTTTCGAAAAAACTTCATGGACCTGAACAGGTGTTTGAAGCGGAGGAGAAGGAACCTAAGAGGCAAAATTCTCAAGACAGGTAGACATGGCCTCGAGACTTGGTAGAAACGAGGAACGATCATGACCATCATCCCACGGTAGATTGTCGAGAGACAGGGTTTCCACGATAGCCTTATCGGAAGGAAACAATTCTTTCAAAGGATCTGGTGAATCAAAATCACCAAGCCAAGGGGATTGAGAATAGATGTTAAGAGTCACACCCGAAGGAGTATAATTAGAGGACGGAGTGTCTGATGCAGCAATGAGTTCACAATAATAAATTTCAATTGGACTCAATAGCATCAAATCTCCGAACAAATTGATTTGTTAAAGATAAGGGATAACCCAGGGGTCATCGGTGCGAGAAATCATGTTGACCTGAACAGTATTTGGTAGTGGAAGAGGGAAAACACCCATGAGGGCAGGATATTGGAAAAGGCCTAGCCCTATGCTCTCATAGGGAGTAGGAACCTTATCCACATAAAGAATTTTTTTCTTGGAAGAAGAAGTGAAAAAATACAATTGATCGACAATAATAATCTTTCCTACGTGCGGGAATTTCAAAACACGAAAGAGAGTGGATGGAACACATAGCATTGCGTAAGTCAACCTGCGACCAAGGAGAAGATTATAATTGTGTTTAGCATCAATGAATTTCACCTCGACATTGACTATCTTTCCTTCTAATGTGATCAGTAAACTAGCGAGAACACTAAGAGGTTTAGACTCTCTTCCATCAAATGCTTCAAGGGCACTGGGTGACGAGGTGAGAGCTGGAGAACCAATGGCTTTCCAACAAGTAGATGACATAACACAGGTAGATGCACCCTCATCCACAACTATTTGGTGAATGTTAAAACCATTTATACCAACTTGAATGATGAGCGCAATTTTGTACGGGAGTCACGGGACAAAATTCTCTAAATCGAAAGCAAGAAGGCTAGTTTCGGCAGGATCTACCCCACCTATCGCAGATAGCAAATCTTTCTGTTGCGGCGGACAACTCTGAAGTACTTCTAACGCAGACATCGCGGATGGCGCCTAAGCCAAATCCTCAACAATACTGTAATGGTGAGCGGCACGAGCGTTAGGATTGTACGAAGACTTATGGGGTACGCCTTTGGAAGGCGTCTGAACAACGGATTCGGCGCTAGGCCGTTCAATCTCAAGAGAGCTAGAAATAGGTAGAGGAGGAGGACCATCAGCAATCTCTTTCCCCATTGCCTGACATGAACCAGAATAATATTTCGATTGAGTAGCAATAGAAACGAGTGCAGAACCGTTCATCATGAACACTTGCAAACCAGATGGGGTAGAAGACTAAGGGTGCTCTACCATTTGGGTCTGCTGAGGGAAAGGTTCTTTAAGAATGGCCAAAGCTTCCTGGGTGCCTTTGAGCAATCGACTCACTTCAGACCATCGAGGACAGTCCTTGGTGAAGTTCTCATCATCAAAAATCAAACAAGGATACTTCGGTTTGCGTTGAGAACTATCAGCAGAACGAGGTTTTAGGGAATCTTGTTTCGGGGTATTAGCTTTGGCCTTACCTTTACCCTTATTTTTACTTTTGGAAGTGTTATCTATAGGATTGGCCTGAATAACTTTCACTTCTACAAGTTTGCCAAAATTCAAAGTTGACTAAGAAGCTACATTATTGGAAGAAGTAGACTTCTTCTTCCCAGAGTTAGATGAAGGATACTTCTGAGAAGTCTGCGATACAGAACCAATAATACCATCAACGGATGGAGTCATTGGCGGTTTAGAAGTTCTAGGTCGAGGAGCATCAGGCAAGATATCATATAATGCACCAAACTGAGAGTACACGAGATCAAGGTACTGGGTGTAAGCAATGGCTTGTTCCGAGGTTACACATGCCCCCATAGCTACGTCTTTGGAAATCTGATTGAAAAATGAGGTAGTGAACCAATGAGTCAGAAGCTAATTAGGTATCTCAAATTTGATCATACGATGACGACACCGCCACTCATGAATATGATTCCAGATATGAGTAGCTCGGTCTTGTTTCAATGAATTGAGGATATGCGTCTCGGTCTCATAGCAGATCGGTAACTGAAAATGTGTAAGCAATGCCATGGCCAAAGAATTTAAATCTTTGAAAACTCCACGAGACAGCTCAATGTACCACTTTTTAGTGGCACCAGTAAGATTTCACTGGAAAAGATAGAGATGAATAGATTCATCAACCCGAGAGTTAGAAGAACACCATAAGTGGTAAGTCATAACATGCTTTTGGGGGTCTTCACCAGGTTTACCCTCAAATTTAGGACAATCACAGAGAATCTTGGTCGGAACCGGAGGCCAATATGGATTATGAAGAATAGGATCATTTTTCAACTTCGACACATCGGGTAATTCCAACGTAGCAAGAAACGGTAATTGGGTATTAAAATTAATCGAAGGTATTTGATAAGGACCTGTGTGTACATTCCACCCAGTCCGAGCAAGATTCTGTCCCCATACATTCTGCCTCGAAGGATTCAGATCATAGGGATTAGAAATAGCATAATTCGGTTGATACTGGGGTTGAGGACTAGGATATTGAGTCGAAGTAGACCACTAAGGTCCTTGCTAAGTAGACCACAGTACGGGGAACACAAGTCCGTACTAGCACTATCTGAAGCCAAAAGGCGAGCGACAACTACTAGGTTTTAAGATGTTGGAAAACGTCTCTAGCCTAGACCACTAGAAATGTTTCATTAGGTTTCAATGTTGCCTTAGGTTCATTGAGTAAATTTTAAAGTTGATCTTAGATTATGTTTCAATTTCCAGGCCCTATCGAATTTGGAGCTCAACTTCCTAAATGCAAGCTATATTCAAATGAACATCATTTCAATTTGATGAATGCTAGTTATAAGAAGGATATAAATCTTTCAAACAAGCAAGCAAGGAAAATATGAAAAGAAACTTCTAATGCCCTTAATGCAATCAATCGAAAATGAAATTCCTTCCTAGATTGACAAATGCTAGTTATCTAAAGGAACGTTTCACTTTCGATGCAACAAAATAATGCAAAGATATTTTTTTTATTTTTTCAATGAAATAAAGCACACAACATACTAATTCAATGGAAAACAAAATAAGCACTAGTTTGAGTTTTGTGAATGTAGGGTTTTGAAATTGAATGACTCAACCAAAGTGAAACAGACACAAAGCCATGCAAGCTAATGGAGCAAACTTTGAATCGAAAAAGATAATTTCCCAAAGTGACCCAAACAAGAAAAGTAATCGATGCTCAAAGTATTGAAGAAGGACTAATCGAAAAAATGAAAAGACTGTTCAATCAGCAAAACAAAAGGATCAAGAAAAACTCAGTCTAAAAACCCGAAACGAGATTGATAACAATCAAAGAGAATTGTTCTTGAATAGAAGGCTCGGTGTGCAAGAACATTTAGAAACGCTAAGGTCTTAAATGACACCGACAATAAAATGGACAAACGACTGAAGGAAACGAGTCTATGGTAGTCAACACAGTCTCAAAGGCTTAATCACACTCAAAAATAACCCAGAAGCAATAACAAATGACCAAAACACTCATTAAGGAGGTCAAACCAAAACCTACAGGGTTTGGCGTGAATGTAAGGATGTAATCTACGCCATACAGAGGTTGGAGCGAGTGCTAAAAGAGCAACCTGCACCAATCAGCGCGACTGTCCAAAAAAAAAACCACGCCAAGTTGGATATCTATGGGTAAAAGAGGAAAAACCATAACCTAATGAGAAAAGGTCAACCTTGACACTCTGGAGCTGAACAGAGGATGGAAACTCAACAAGCAAACCAAAAAAAGATGGATAACCAAACCAATAATCGAAACTGACCCAACAGGACAAAACAAAAAACTCACACTGATCCCTAGCAGAGTCACCAATTTGTTATGAGGTAAATCCTCTCTGTGGACAGCAATGATCCCTCTAGCCCTAGGGTGGGTCTAGTAACAAAAGGACATGCTAAAGTGTTGCTTCCTAGTTAATGAATGAACAAAAGACATGGTAGATTGACCTACCTTGAATCTGACGTTGTCATCGTTACAGAAAGAGTAGTGGCCTCTCGCTCCTGCCTTGGAAAATCACAATCTGTTCATTGTTACGCTCAGGTACCTGCACATAGGACAAAGAAAAAGAACAACATATGACATAATAGTTTCACTCATAACTATTAGCCAGTCAAAGAGGGCTAAACATATCGCATCAAATAAACATCATAACACAATAGTGGAAACAAACATTAGTCATGTATATAAATGAATAGAAGGAAGAATACAACCGATGCTTTGACGTCGTGGTCTCCTCCAGCGGGGTTCAGGCGAAGCGCGTCTCAAATGTTGGTCAGAGAATTCGAACAGGATGAAGGCATGGACTCAAGCTCTCTTAGAAGTCATCGACTCAATCTTCCTCAACGTAATTCCTTCTTATTCTATCTTCTCTAGCAGCTCAACTATAGTATGTATAATTCTCCCAGTTCAGCTAGCTTCTAATAAAAGAGATAGTTTCTTTTATAGAGGAAAAGGAGAAGGTTGGGATCCCTACAAAGGTGGGAGGGAGTCCTATCCTTTAGGAGAGTTCCAAGGGAGGTGGAAACTACTAACTAAAGGAAGGATTCTGTGGTTGTTTCAGTTCAACCACTCCAAATGACTCATGCTCGAGGTGGTTGGAATGGAACCTCTACCTCTATTTTTAAAAAAAATTCCATAAACATCTTGGCGCAGGTGTCTAACTGGCACGAGCTCAATGTTAAATTTCTCTATCGGCACGAGGGTGTAACTGGCTACTCTCGCCAAGGTAAAAATAGAGATTTTTATAGCTCTGCCCAGGGAATTGTCAACAAGAAGAAAGTTTCTTTTATCAAGAGGGATGCAAGGATGGTATTTTCAAAGCATGACACTACTTATTGGTCACAGAAACGACCCTCCAATGTGCGAGTTGGGGATTGCAGGGACAGTGACAAAATGTTGTGTAATAGTCTCTTTTTGGGGAAGAAGGAGATTTTCCTCCTCTTACGTCGAGCTCACCATTTTTTTCTGTTGTTGTGCCTGCTAGTCCCTGTATTCTTTTCAAAGATCTTACAGCGGAGTCAGACATGGATTTATCTGGTCCTATTGGTAGTGAAGGAATGCCCGTTTCTACAGGAGAATATCAGCTTTTTCTGGAAGATGTCCCTCATATTTCTACTCAGTCTTCTCCACCATTGGTGTCACTTCCGCCTGGATATAGGTCCTTGAGTCAGATTATGTATGGTGTTGCATCCATCACACAATCTAGTACATTTACTCCTCCTCAGAGTTGAGTCCTCCCTTCGTTAGGACTGTCACCTTCGACACCTGGATCGTCGGTTACTGTTACATTAGTTCCAATCTAACTGAATATCTTTGTGGATTCATCCACACCAGTTGTTACCACTCAGTCGTCAGGATATTTTCACACTTGCAGGTCTATTTTTCTCAATCCAACGTAGCTTGTTAACCCCGGTCCTAGTAGATCACAATCTAGTGCCGCGGAGGCCCCACCTTCTTCTAGTGCCGTTTCAACTACTCATGTGATTCCTGGCAGCCTTACTTTTGAAGAGTATCTGTTGGTTGTTTAGCAGCAGAGCTCTCAAGGTTCTCAACCCCTCCAATCTCTTAGTAATCCTCGATTCCATCACTATGATGCTGTCGGTAATCTTGTTTATTCATTTCCGCATCATTACGATGTGTATGGTAATCTTGTTTGTTTGCCTCCTATTGATCCTCATCAAGATGTTTATGATTCTTATGAGACCATTACGCATCTTGGACCTTACCTTACCTATGCAACCCTCTAGCCTGCAAGGACAACCCTCATCGGGACAACCTTTAGCTCAGCAGGGCCTTGCCTCTAGTCCACAGGGACAACCATACAGTCCACAAGGCCAACCTTCACAAGGTCAACCTTTGGTCCAACATGGCCAACCCTACGGTCCGTCTCGTCAGCCTCAGAATCAACTAGGGCCATCTTATGCTCTTGGGGGGAAAAAATATCCACTACAGGGACAACCTTTGGCACCACAACCGCCGCCACACATTTCGTATGGCCAAAATTTTTTGTCACAAGGACAACCCTATGCTCCTCCTCCAAGTCAACCTGGTTATCAGGGACAACCTAGTCCATCGCAACCATCGGGCCAACCTTTCCCACAAGGCCAAACTGGTGGCCCTCAGTACTCGGTTCAACTAGCTCAGCAACTGATTCAACCTGCTCCTCAGTCAGTTCCATAGTTTCAGCATCCAGTTCTTCCCACTTTTAGTCAACCAGGTTTACCAGCCTAGTAGCTTACTTAATCTGCTCAGCTGGGTCCGCCTGCTCAACCGCAAGGCGCTTATTATCCTCAAGGTTCATATCAACCGATATATAGTGTGCCCCAGGTTTCTTACCCTCAAAATCAACCTATATATCATCAACCTAAAAGCCATGCTTACATTCCATAGAAGACTCCATACGCTGCTTATCAGGGACCTCAGTGGTCTACTCCGACTCAATATCCTAGTCCTCAACCCCAGTATCCACCAAATTATCCTGCTTCTAGCCTCAATGGTCAGCCTCCTCCGGGACAGAATGCATGGGGACAAAATCCCCCTTGGATTGGGTGGAATGCAAACAAAGACCTCTGATGACTTTCAACACTCAATTACCATTTCTTGCGAACGTTGGAATTACCTGATGTGTCAAAGTTAACTAACGATCCCATTCTTCATAACCCATATTGGCCTCCGGTTCCAACCAAGATTCCTGGTGATTGTCCCACATTTGAGGGAAAATCTGGCAAAGACCCCCAAGCGCATGTTATGACTTGCCACTTATGGTGTTCCTCTAACTCTTGGGTTGACGATTCTATTCGACTCTGTCTTTTCCAGCGAACTCTTACTGGTGCCGCTGCAAAGTAGTACGTTGAGCTATCTCATGGTGTCTTCCAAGACTTCAATTCTTTATCCATGGCATTCCTTACGCATTTTCAGTTACTAGTCCACTATGAGACCAGGACGCACCTCCTCACTTCATTGAAACAGGACCGAGCTACTCATATCTCGAATCATATTCATGAGTGGAGGCGTCGTCGTCGCATGATCAAATTTTAAATTCCTGATCAACTTCTGACTCATTGGTTCACCACCTCCTTTGTCAATCAAATTTCGAAAGACATAGCTATGGGGGCATGTGTAACCAAGGAACAAGCCATTGCTTACACCCAATACCTTGATCTTGTGTACTCTCAGTATGGTGCATTATATGATATCTTTCTTGATGCTCCCCAACCTGGAACTTCTAAACCACCAGCGACTCCATCCGTCGATGGTATTATTGGTTCTGTGTCTCAGACTTCTCAAAATTCTTCTTCATCAAACTCTGGGAAGCCAAAGTCTGCTTCTTCCAATAATTTTGCTTCTCAGTCCACTTCAAATTCTGGTAAACCCGCAGAAGTTAATGTCGTTCAGGCCAATCCTATGGATAATGTTTCTAAAGGTAAAAACAAGGGTAAAGGTAAGGCCAAATCTGATACCCCGAAACAGGATTCTCAGAAACCTCGTGCTGGCGATGGTTCTCAATGAAAACCGAAGTACCCTTGTTTAATTTTTGACGATGAGCACTTCACCAAGGACTATCCTAGAAGATACGAAGTGAGCCGCTTGCTTAAAGGCATCCAGGGAATTTCGACCGTTCTCAAAGAACCTTTCCCATCTCAGAAGACTCAGATGGTAGAGAAACCTCAGTCCTCTACCCATTTTGGCTCTCAGGTGTTCATGATGAACGGTTCTACTGTCGTTTCTATTACTACTCTATCGAAAGATTATATTAGATCCTATCAGGCCACGGGGAAAGAGATCGTTGATGGTCCTCCTCCTCTACCTGTTACTGGCCCTCTTGAAATTGAAAGGCCCAATGTTGAATCCATTGTGCGACAACCTTCCAAAGGTGTACTTCGCAAGTCTTCTTATAATACCAATGCCCATGCCGCTCACCATTACAATATTGTTGAGGATTTGGCTCAGGCACTGTCCGCCATGTCCACGTTAGAAGTACTTCAGATTTTTCCATCTTAGTGAAGAGCTTTGTTATCTATGATTGGCGGGATTAATCATGTCGATACTAGCCTTCTTGCTTTCAATTTAGAGAATTTCGTTCCATGACTTCCGCATCAAATTGCGCTCATTATTCAAGTTGTTATTAATGGTCTCGACATCCATCGAGTAGTTGTGGACGAAGGTGCATCAACCTGTGTCATGTCATCTTCGTGTTGGAAAGCTATTGGTTCTCCAGCCTTGAATTCATCACCAAAATCCCTTGAAGCATTTGATGGAAGAGAATAAAAGCCCTTAGATGTTCTCTCTAGTTTACCGATTATTCTAAAAGGGAAGAAAGTCAATGTAGAGGTAGAAGTCGTTGATGCTAAACTCAATTATAATATTCTCCTCGGTTGCAGTTGGACTCACACCATGTTTTGTGTTCCATCCACTCTCTTTCATGTTCTGAAATTTCCACACGAAGGAAAGATTGTTACTATTGATCAATTATCCTTCTTCACCTCTTCTTCCGAGAACACCGTTCGGTATGTGGATAAGATTCCTACTCCCTGTGAGAGCATAGGGCCAAGTCTTTTTAAAGATCCTGATCTCATGGGTATTTTTCCTCTTCCTCCACCAAATACTGTTCAGATCCATATGATCTCTCGGTCTGATTACCCATGGATTATTCCTTTGCCTGAACAGATTGATTCGTTCGGATATTCGATGCATTTGAGTCCAATTGAGATTGATTATTGTGAACTCATCGCGGCTTCGGAAGCTCCATCCTCTGATCGTACTCCTTCAAGCATGTCTCTTAACATTTATTCTAAATTCCCCTGGCTTGGTGATTCAGATTCACCTGATCCTTTGAAATAAGTGTTTCCCTCCAATGAAGCCATCGTGGAAACCATGTCTCTTGAGGATATGATCGTTCCTCATTCATGCCTGGCCTCGAGGCCATGTCTGCTTGTCTCGAGTGTTTTGCATCTCAGGTTCCTTCTCCTCCGCCTCAATTGCCTATTTTTACACATGACATTTTTACGGAAGGTAACTTAAGTAATATTACACAGACAATGCCTATTGACATTTCCGTTAAACCGGGAATCATCGAGAACATCCATATCGGGGTCACTTGTTCTTCAGATGAAGTACAAGTTTATACTAGCCTTTTTCGCGAATTCTGTGATGTCTTTGCATGGTAATTTGAAGAAATGCCTGACATTGATCCTAGTATAGTGGTGCATGAAATACCTACTTACCCTGGCTCGAAGCCTGTTCACCAGCGTCTTCGTCTGGTGCACCCTAGAAAAGCTGCTTCCATTAAAGGTGAAGTTAAAAAACTTCTCAGAGCCGGTTTCATTTATCCAATTCCTTTGACAGACTGAGTCTCTAATATTGTTCCTGTAGATAAGAAACAGGGAACTATACGCGTTTGCGTTGATTATCGTGATATAAATCAAGCTTGTCCTAAGGATAATTATCCTACTCCCTTTATCGATCAAATCATTGATGACTGTGCCGGGAGTGAGATTTTTTCCCTCATGGACGGTTTTTCTGGTTATAATCAGATTAAAATTCTCTCGACTGATCAACATAAGACTGCCTTTATCTGTCCTTGGGGTACTTTCACGTATAAGAAGCTTCCTTTTGGCTTAAAGAATGTTGGGGCTACATTTTAGCGAGTGATGTCGTATGAGTTTCATGATATTCGTCACATCGTTCAGCCTTATCTGGATGACCTTCCCGCTCATTCAACTAAGCGTAGGGACCATCCTAACCATCTTCGTCACATTTTTCTTTGTTGTCAATGCTATAATATTCGGCTTAATCTGCATAAGTGCATCTTCTACATTGATTCTGATAGAATATTAGGGTTTATCGTATCCAAAGATAGAATTCACCTTGATCCACTCAAGGTTGAGGCTATTATTAATCTCCCCTCTCCCTCCTCATTACATCAATTGCAGATTTTGCAAGGTAAGGCTAATTTTCTATGTCGTTTTATACCTAACTATGTAGAAGTGGCTAGAGGATACACACGACTATTAAAGCAGGGCGTCCCATTCTATTGGGATGATATTGCTCAGAAGTCTTTTGAGGCCCTGAAGACGTTTCTTGTCAATGCTCCTCTATTGCATCCTCCTAACTATCATCGTGATTTTTCCCTTTATTTAGTCGTTGCTTTCAGCATGATTTCCATGGTTCTAGTACAAGATGATGATGAAGATAATGAGTATGTTATTTATTACTTGTCTCGTAACCTTCTCGATTGTGAGACACGTTATGCACATGTCCAGAAGTTAGTGTTAGTTGCGGTTCAAGCAGTTCAACGTTTTCATCATTATATTCTTTTGCGTAGGTGACTGTGATTTCTGATTGCAACCCCATGACCTATATATTGTCTCGACAATTGCTGGGGGGAAAATACTCGAAGTGGATTGTCATCCTCCAAGAGTTTGATTTGGAATTTACTGCTGCCAAGTCGAAGAAATCGCTCGTCTTTGCTGATTTGATCTGTTCCCTCCCTTCAGACTCTCCTCCATCTCATTCTAAGGAATAAATTTCATACGATGCACTTTTCTTGATTAGAACCCTCAATCCGTGGTACGGTGATATCATCATTTATCTCCAAACTTCTACTTTCATATCTGAGTTAATGAATTATGCCCGCCGACGCATCCATCATCAGTCACAACCTTATCGTGTAGTCGGGGATACACTCTATCGTGTCGGAGTAGATTCCATTCTTCGTCGATGTTTGAATCTCGAGGAAGCTGAGAAAGCCATAAATGGTTGTCATAGTGGCACCTGTGGTGGTCACATGTCTGGTTATGCCACTGCACAGAAGATTCTTCATGTTGGTTATTTCTAGCCTTCTATCTTCAAAGACTGCATTTTCATGGTTCGTAAATGTCATGATTGCCAGATTTATCAACGTAAGATGCATGCGTCACCTATACCTCTTCATCCTGTCATTACCATTCATCCCTTTACGAAGTGGGGCATCAATTTTATGACATGTAACCCTTACTCGGCCAGGGGGCATGCTTATATTATCATAGCCGTGGAATACTTCACCAAATGGGTCGAAGCAATGCCTGCACTTGCCGCTGATGGTAAGGAAACAACTCAATTCATATTCAATCACATCATTTCTAGGTTTGGTGTCCCACAGGCCATCGTTACGGATCATGGTTCCCATTTTAGGCATTACATGGTGGCGGAGTTGACTTCTAAGTTGGGTCTGCATCATGACAGCTCAACGTCGTACTATCCTTAGGCCAATGACCAGGTTGAAGCCGTGAACAAAGTTCTTGTTACCATGATTCAACGTACGATTGGGATCCACAAATCCAATTGGAATCTCATGTTATTTTCGGCTCTTTGGGCATACCGAACCTCTGTTAAGAATGCGACCGAATTTACTCCTTTTCAGTTGGTTTATGGTCTGGAAGCTACTCTTCCGATTGAGTGTGAAATACCTTCGCTCAAGTTGATTGTTGAATTACTGCCAAACACTTCGCCAGAAGAAGAGCGTCTCCTTTACCTAGAAAGGCTAGATGAAACTCGTCGCTTTGCTTCTCTCGTTATCGAAGCACAAAAGAAGTGGGTCAAAGCTCATTTTGACCACTCGGTTTCCCCTCGTTCCTTCGTTGAAGGAGATCTCATCCTCTTGTACGACCAAGCTCATGATAAGCTGGGGGCAGAAAAATTTCAACCCATGTGGCATGGGCCCTAAATTATTAAATGTGTGTTGCGGAATGGGGCCTATGAGCTTATTGATTATGAAGGTCATCCTCTAGAACAACCCAAAAATGGGTTGTATCTCAAAAAATATTATGCATGAGTCATTCATGCATGATTTGTGTACATAGGTGTTTTTTCATTTTGGTACATGTTTTGATTTGGTGTGCTTTGCGAGCATTTTCCTGCTTATTAGGTCTTTCTTATTTGTATAGATGTCTATTACCCCTTATGTCGGTTTCGCAGATGGTGCTTCCCGCAGTACCAAGAATTTGTCTTCAACAGCCTGGGTAATCTATGATCCTGCTGGTGAGTTGATAGAACTGTAAGGTATTTTTTTAGGACAAATTACAAAAAATGCTGTTGAATATAGTGTTTTCCTTGAACTATTAACCAAGGCAATCAATCTCAGCATACGCACATTGCTTGTAAATCTATATTCATAGCTTGTTGTTTTGCAACACAATGGCCATCATTCAGTCAGAAACCCTTACATTTTGAGATTTTATTTACGTATTCATTTGTTGGAAAGACATTTTGATTCTATCACATATCAACATATTCCTAGATGAATGAATACAGTAACTGATACAGTGGCTAACATTGTATTAGATAGACATTTGCGTAATTTGTAAAATCATCATCATATGTAAAAGATCCATGTAGGAAAATATATATATATATATATATATATCGCGTGTTTGAATCAGTGTGCATCATACATTCAAAAAATATATGTGTTTCTGTTACATCCTAAGACACCATGTCTCTCAAAATATGTAGATATAAAGCCTAAGGCATCTAATCGGCGTGATGCTCATGGTAGCATGCACTGCCCGTATGAGCCGCCTCAGTAAGCGATGAACGTGGCTTGGCACCCCTACGGTATGCCTCTGGTAGGCACGAGGAACATCATCAAATCGTGCATAGTCCAGGACTCCACGTGCGATCCCCTCTAGGTTGCGCACAATTTCCTCCTCTTCGCCTCCCTCACCATGAGGGTCGAAATCGCGAGGGATTAGCCTCGCTATCAGAGACATGCCCAAAACTCTTTCTGGGCCAACATCTGCAAATGCATGGATTTAATGTCAAAACATACATAGTTAAAAAAATCATAACCTTCATGAAAATTAAAAATGATTCTTACCCAAATCTTCATCCCAATCCTCTCCCTCCAGGAGTGGGAGGTCTGGATCACCAGTAAAATCTGTACCAGAGTAGGGCCAGTCCTCCACGACGATCAACTATTAGCAAAGCCAATCAAAAAATTTCGGTCTCCAGGACGTCTGTTGACTGCCCCCTGCCCTTGGCATCAATGATGCCCATCGGGCCATCCGTGGTTCTCTCACTGGTGGTGTTGGGACTATGAACTCTTGACGTTGAAAAATTGGTAGTCGTTCCAGGAAGAATGATATCAGGATAGACCCATAATCGAATTGCTTTATTTTTGTCTTCTTGCATTCTTTTAGCTGGTGTTTCATGTTTATAGTCATGGTCTCTACCCAGTTGTAGATGGTCGGTGTCAATCAGCCTGCAACAAGAAGAAACTGTGTCTTTGTTGCTTCGTGCGGTGCTTGCGGTCCCACAGCTCGTGTGATGGTATGTAGGACTACTTTTAGTGCCAAGTCTGGGATAGTCTGGATATCAACTTTCCCACTTTATGTTCCCTTCCGTGCCCTTGGAAATACCCTGTCAATCACCATGGACATGCTCTCCATGCAAGGCTGGGTGATGGTTAGGATTGGTGCTACTCCCCTCTGCGACAATCCTGTTATAAAATAGATGTCAGAAACATCAATCTCAAGTTCCTGATCTCGAAGGATGAAATTTTCCTGGTTCTCATCCCATATACTGATCAAATATTGTAACAGCTCTGGTTGAGCATAGAGACACGGTGTCAAGAAGAACTTCTTCAGTCCACAGTCTCTGAGAGCTTCAATGCATCTCTCATTTCCCATGGCGAGCTCGTCCTCTTTGCTGTGTTCCCATTCTTTCCATTCGATTACCATTTTGCCGCTTTCTACCTGCAAATATATTCACATGGATAGTATTAGCCTTTTTTGAAGCTGAGATTTGTAAGAAATTGGGTATTTAACTTGCATTTTTGGCACAATAATGGTCTGCATGGTTGGTGCGACTATTTCCCAAACAGTCGCGCTAGTGGGTGCGCCCTAGTTCAGAAAAATGGGTGATTGGCGCGAGTCCGTGCCCCAAACCCGTGCCAACCGCCGTGCACTAATATTTGCATTTCTTCTCCCAGAAATCAAAATTGGAAGTTGTAGGTAGTAAAATATGACTTAAAATGAAGGGAAGGATGTCGACTCTTACCTGGAACTGACGGATTCGAGATTGGTTTGATGGATTGCACGCTAATGTCGCCGCAAAATCACAATATAAAATGGGTAACTATTGCTCCACAAGAGGTAAAAAAGTAAAAAGTAATTATTTTTACCATTTTTGGCACTTTAAAACTTTTTACAACCCTAATTAGGTTTTAAGATATGTTTTTCAATTATTTTATTATATTATTTTCGAGAAATGGGTTTTACATGTGTCTCTTGTGCAGCAACAGGTTTTCAGGCCGTAGTGATGAAGTAACGAGTTAAATTTTATACTTTTTTGGACTTGGTAAAAACATGAAAAAGTCACTACTAGAGTCATATTTGAGCTCTTTTCTGACTCTCTAAAATTGAAAATATTGCCAATACTCTTATCATTTCTAACTCGTTAAATGGTTGCGAAGCGATATCTACCTAGTATACCTTTACCCCTTTTTCGGGCTGGGATAGATTATTTACGAAAAAGGAATACCTTAGCCTATCGCGACTAAGATGTTCTTTCAGATATTTTTTTCTACCTTTTCGAATCTGGGAGACTATTTACGAAAAGGGCCATGATGGAGTTTTCTTTTCTTCCTTCTTTTCAAACTCTCTAAACATGAAAATATGCTGAGTACTTCCTTTGTCAGACTCGTTAAAACCTGATGACATCATACTTCGTCACCATGACGTTATTCGAGTTCCTCCTTCCTAGGGCTTGTGAAATGTAGTAGGATGGATTTATTCGAAGGACAAACTTACAGCACAAACATATGCTATCCCCTTCAAGCTTGTTTTAAAAATAATTGGGGTACTCACCAGAAATGGTGGGGGAAAATGGAACCAAGTTTTAGTTATGTTGGCAGTATGTTGCTCTTGAACATGGCACGTGTCTGCATTCGTGTCGGGTTGGGGACATCTCATTTCGTCACTTTTGCCTCCATGGCTTTGGGCAATCTCTTTTGACCTCTCATATACTCTTTTCCACGTCATCATGACCTCAGATCCCTTGATGTCAAATACTGCCAAGTCCAAAGTCGTGTCGTTGATATGTTCAAGAGAAGTTTGCCTCTACAGTTATCAACCTCCTTCTAATTCTCTGTTGGTCCTGATTCACTATCACCATGTTGCTCTGTCTCGTGTCGATGATGTGGGAAAAGTTATGGCCCGCCTTCGATCAGGTCACTTCTTGTCGACTTCAACTCATTATCCAGGAATTTTATCTAGAGACTCCCTTCTAGTACCTTGGAGCCTGCATGCCTCAATGGCAAGTTCTTCGCATTTGACGCAAGGTCCACCTCATTGGCCTTCGATCGAGTGATTATGCAGGTGTTCGATGCCAGATCACTGTTCACGTTACGTGGATTATACCGGTTGTATCTTGAGAGCCATTGTCATTATTGATGGTTTCTCTCATGCCTATTAACAGCTTTCATCATTGGCTAGTAATCAAGTGATTTTCTTGCATGTTCAACTTCAACTCATATATTCGCATGCTTGAATCTGTACTTGTTCGGGTTGAGATGGAGCGCAAGACCACGGGTTTTTTTGATAAAATCCAGGCTACGGATTTTTTGTGGATTATCATGACTTATCGCATGACTCTTTTGATTGGATGGCTGCGACCATACCTGATTGTATTTGTTGATCCTTATTGCTGGATGGCTGCGTCCATACCTCGGATCATAGTTTTTATACACTCTATTATGGTTATGCCCATACCACATGTTCATGTATCAGAGATATCAGTTGTATTCATAATTGCAAGTTTTCTGACAGCGGTGTTTAGTTTGAACGTGTTCTCATAAAGCATTTTGCCCCTCCCTCTCCCTTGGACCTCATTCTTTAGGGGGAATCTATTACACAAAAATTTTTCATTGTCCCTGCTATCCCCATCTTGCCCATTGGAGGGTCATTTCCGTGATCAATAAACAGTGTCATGCCTTGCAAAGACCATCATTGTATCCCTTTGCATGAGAGTAATATTCCTTCTGTTGAAAATTCCCTTATCAGAGACTCAAAAACCCCTATTTTTGCCTGGGCGCGAGTAGTAAGTTATGCCCTCACACTGAAGAGGAAGATTAACACTGGGCCCCAAGCCAGTTGGCACTCTGTCTCAGTTAGCCACCCGCGCCAAGCTGTTGATGGAATGTTTTTTAAAAATAGAGGTAGATATTCCATTCCAACAACTTCGAGGATGAGTCAATGGGAGTGGTTCAACTGATAAACCACAAACTTCCTCCTTTGGTTTATGGTTTCCACCTCTTATGGGAACCTCCTAAAGGATAGGCCTCCCTCCCACCCTTGTAGGGATCTTAACCTCCTCCTTTTCCTCTATAAAAATAAGTTATCTCTCTTTGCATAAGTTAGTTGAACTTGGAGAATTGAACATACTATAGCAGAACTTCTTAAGAGATAGAATAAGAAGGAATTACGTTGAGAGATATTGAGTCCATGCCTTCATCCCGTCTGAATTCCCTGACGAACATCTGAGACACGCTTCGGTTGAACCCTGCTGGAGGAGACCTCAACGTCAAAGCTTTGGTTGTATCTCTTCCTTCTATTAATAAATATACATGCCTATTATTTGGTTCCACTTTTGTGTTATGACATTTGTTTAATGAAATATGTTTAACCCTCTTTGACTGGCTAATAGTTATGAATGAAGTGTTATTATGTCATATGATGTTCTTGTTTTCTGTTCTATGTGCAGGTATCCGAGCATGACTGTTGAAGGATTGTGACTCGCCAAGGCAGGAGCGAGAGGCCACCACCACTACAGCAATGATGACAGCATTGGACTCCAGGTAGGTCGATCTACCGTGTCCTATTTCATTCAGTAATTAGGAATCAACACTCTAGCATGTCTCTTTGATTCTAGACCCACTCTAGGGCTAGAGGGATCGTCTTTGTCCACAGAGAGGATTTACCTGCTTAACAATATCCTAAGGCAGAAATGCCTTCCCAATCCACTGGTGATTCATGATAAATTAATGAAGTAGGATGACTATGATAATAAAATGTGAAAAGTTGCCAAGGATCAGGCTAATCTTCCTACCTCACAAGGTATTCCAGCAAGGAAGGTAATCTACAAGAATTTTGAGAATTTTTTTTACCTAGAGCATGAGGTGAAACACATATTTTTCAACAAGCCCACATTCTCAAAATACACTGAATAAGATGAAATATTTAGGAGGATGATGAAAATCAAACTAACAGAGACAGAATTCTGGGAAAAAATGACTAATTTACTGTGAAATCAGGTTGCAATAAGTATAGAGCAGTAAAGATAAAACATCAATAAGAGTCTTGCAGTAAAATCAGGATAGTAAACAGTGAAAGATAAAAAGGTGAAAGAGTATTAGGTTAAAGAGTATCAGTTCAAAGTCAAATTTTAAAGTCAAATAAAAAATTACAAAGCAGAGATAAAGCTGCCAGCGTAGGGGACACTTCACTATCTAGCTGCAGCCTTTGTTGAACAACAAAGAGAGAAATCAGCAACAAATTGAAGACAACAAACAATAATTTCAATAAAAACAGGGACAACTAGCATTAGTTAGAAAGCTCTCACTATCTTCTTGCATGAAGATATTTCTTTTTCCATGAATAATTCCTAAGTTAGTTTTAGGATATTTTGTAAGAGTTTTTGTATAAATCCTTCTCACTTGGAAGTATTGAGTGTGGATGAATTCCTGAACATTTCTATAGTTGTACTATTCTAAACCTAAGAGTGATTGTACCAATTTCAAGTCAGCAGACTGGATTAAAGCAATAAAGCATCATATTACAAGATTCATGTGTTGGGCTATTACAGTGAAGTACTTTCTACTTGTTTAATTGTTTCTTTCGAAAAAAATTTCACAAATACTTGTATGTCTTTCTGAATCTAAATGATAAATCAAGCGTATTATTTCAGAATATGTTAAAAGCACTTTGTCTTGAACTATTTATCATTTATATTTTTTCTTCTGATATCTGGAGTAGGGAATTCTTAATTGTTACCTTCTTTCGATTGATCTCTGCCTTTTCACTCCTTATCCGGATTTAAGAACCCTTAATTTATCTTTTATCCTGATTAAAACCATTTTCACTATTAGCTTGAAGATCTTAAATGACCCAACTATCTTTCCTTGTAAACATTTTCTTTAGACCTTGATCCTGATCTGATTGCTTGACACTTTGACTCCATTAGCCCAATGGTAAGCAGACCTACATCTATCCATCTGGGTAAGTGATTTCACCACCAAACTAAATCAAAATCAAAATCCCAATTAATCCTACATAACTAGCCTAAAATCAACTAAAATCAACAAAGATAAATCATATAGATAGAGCCCTCTCTGAGCCTTAGGAAGGCTAGATCCTAAAGCTTAAAAGTAGGTTTGTGATTACCTCTAATATTCTTTAAACCAAAATCAAACATCTAACAACCCTAATAATTATTGGAGTGATAACATATTGGCAACCATACTGGGGAAATAACCAGTCCTCAGTGTTTAAAATTAATCTTAAAGGAAATACTTTCACTTATCTTTTCACCTTAAGATTGTTTTAAAGGGTTTTTAGTAAACTTTTTCATTAAAAAAATTGTAATTCTGGCTTCCAGAAGAGTCTACTATACTAGGTCTAATCCAGATCTAGAACCTGCTATCATAGTAGATAATCCTGACAGAGTTGTAAAGAAAAAAAAAGTAGAAAGTTTAGGCAATAAAAATCCATTGATCAAAGAAAATTTTCTTCCAAATAAATTATCAAGTTTACAATACATTGAATTTGATTTAAATTTTCAGCAATATTTGGTTAGAACTAAATCAGAAAGTGATTTATCTAATAGTGTAATAGATCCTGACTCCATTTCATTTCTTGAAAGTAAGAAGGAAACTATTTTACTAGATTCAGATGAAAAAGCCGTAGAAGTATATGATAAAATTGATGTTATTACTGCAACTTTGATTAAGGAAATTGACGAAGCTTATTTCCAACATTCAATTGAATTGACTGCTTTATTTGCTTATACCCCTAGACCTTCTACAAGTCATTTAGAATCTGTAGGTTTATCCTTGTTTACTACCACCTCGTCCATTACTTGCACCACACTTCATTCCACAAAATCCTTCATTCCTAAGCTTCCACTTCAACCTAGAGTTTTATTTCCAACCCAAAATACTACAAGTTCATCCTCTAGTACTGTTGTTCCATCCTCTAGCATTTCAACCACATTTCCCAACACCTCTTCTAGCATCCCAACTACATCGGCAAGTACTTCAAGCTCTTCACCAAGTACTTCAAACTTACCTCCTAGCCAAGCTAGAATCCAAGCCATGGCTGCCAGATATGCCCCATTGGTTCTACAAGCCCCTCTTCATGCCATGTCCCAAGACTACCAAAGCAAAATTCCTCAATTTGATGGAACCACTAAATACACTACAAAAAAAAATGTTAATAAAATGACAGACTATTTCGAACTACATGAATTAGATGAAGCTGATGTACAAATGAGAATTTTTGCTCAAACATTAGCTGGTGAAGTAAGAAAGTGGTTTAAAATTTTGATTTCTAGTAGTATTGTTGATTTAGATGCTTTCCATAGGATGTTTCATAATAGATGGGAGAAAAATAAGAATCCATTACAAATTTTGTCTGAATTTGAAAACATAAAAAGAGCACCAAATGAAACAGTCCAAGACTACTGTACAAGATATAACATTATTTACAACGCAATCCCTGCCAATCTTAAACCTCATCCAGAATCTACACTGATCAAATTCCCTGATGGATTTGATATAGATATGGCTTACCAACTTGGAGAGACAAATCCAGAAACCTTAGAGCAGATGCAAAGTAATGATGTAAGTATAGAGGCAAACTTGTTAGCCAAGGAAGCTAGATTGAGAAATGAAAGAAGAGTGACAATAAAGGAGGAAACATCAACTTCAGATTTAAAAATAGATAACTTAGCAAAAACATTAGAAATAATGATGGATAGGTTAGATAATATGGAAAGGAAGCCACAGTGGGATAACCAACAACAAGGACCTTAGATTAGAAATCCCAATTTCTGGAAAAAAACTAACAAGGGTAAATCTAGAGAATCAACACCTGGTCAAACAATAAGACCATTGTCATGAAGGTAAATCCTCTCTGCAGACAGAGATGATCCCTATAGCCCTAGGGTGGGTCTAGTAACAAAATGACATGCTATAGTATGTATAATTCTCCCAGTTCAGCTAGCTTCTACTAAAAGAGATAATTTCTTTTATAGAGGAAAAGGAGGAGGTTGGGATCCCTACAAAGGTGGGAGGGAGTCCTATCCTTTAAGAGAGTTCCAAGGGAGGTGGAAACTACTAACTAATGGAAGGAATCTGTGGTTGTTTCAGTTCAACCACTCCCAATGACTCATCCTCGAGGTGGTTGGAATGGAACCTCCGCTTCTATTTTAAAAAAAAATTCCATAAAAATCTTGGCATGGGTGTCTAACTGGCGCAGGCTCAGTGTTAAATTTCTCTCTCAGCGTGAGGGTGTAACTGGCTACTCGTGCCAAGGAAAAAATAGGGATTTTTACAGCTCTACTCAGGGAATTGTCAACAAAAAGAATTATGGAAACTCTTAATCTAGAAATAACCAGGCCTTAAAAAGATTTTTTTTCATTTGATTCTAGCAAAGTTAAGTGCTTAGGATTAATTAAATACTTATGTGTGAATTTAGTTCAGTACCCTGGTAAGAGTATGGTAATGGACATTGTAGTAGCTGACATCCCACCAAAATATGGTATGCTTCTTTCTCGCTCATGGGGAGCAAAGTTGCAGGGATCTCTCCAAATGGACATGAGCTATGCTACAATATCAGTGTTTGGTCAACCCAAAAAGATATATAGGGAAACTTTAATGAAATTCATGGTAAGTAGTGCTGAGAGATCCATAAATTACCCCATTTATTCTACACCAACTGACCTTGACTCTTTTATAACTTTGATAACAATGAAATCCAAACTGAACTGATTGACAAAAAGCCAAAACCAAACAATGACAATATATTTCATGAGCTCCTTTGGCACTTATACTTTGATGGATCTGTAAACAAATCAGGAGTAGGAGCAGGAGTATGGATTACAAATATGGAAACTAATCATTCGGAAGGACATGCCTTCAGACTCAACTTCAAATGTACCAATAACATGGCAAAGTATGAGGCACTCATTCTAGGCCTCCAGATCATCAGAAACTTAGGAGGAAAAAGAATACTAATCATGGGAGATTCATAATTAATTATTAAGCACATAAATGGAGATTATTCTATTTATAATCCTAGACTAGCCAGATACAGAGATATAGCAATTGATTTAACTGATGATTTATTGGATGCAAGTTTGCTTCTATACCCAGAAAACAAAACATTCAATCACACTGTCTAGCAACTTTTGCTAGTACTTGTAACTTACCATTCTAACCAACTCATAGGTATACTGCTGAGGTTAAACATAGACCAATTATCCCAGACAACCTGAAATACTGGCAGATTTTCTCTCAGGATGAACAAATTTACCATTTTTTAAATAATGAGGAAGAATTTCAAAATTGTAAAATAGATACAGACTGTAATATACATTCAGATTTTGATTGTGAAATAGATAACATAGATGTACATAAATTTAACAAACCCACTGTATTTACTCAATCTAATATAGATAACTTAGAGAAGGTAGATATTGAGCAAATCATTGAAGAAGAAATTGACATGTTAGATCTAAAAGAAAAATTTTTTGCCTAAAGGTTTAACTCCTTTGGAAGACCTTTTTGATTCCAATGATGTGCCTAAAAATCGAAAAAATGGAACCAGTTAGGTCTGACATTGAAGAATGTAACATTGAGACAGAATTAAAACCAAAAATGGTTAAACTATCTAAAACTTTACCTCCACAAGAAAAGGAACAATACATTGATCTTTTAAAGGAATATCAAGATGTGTTTACTTGGAGTTATGAAGATCTTAAAGCTTATGACACAAACATAATCCAACACAAAATTCCCATAAAAGATTATCAAAATCCATTCAAACAAAAATTAAGGAGAATTAATCCTGTTCTATTACCTTTGATAGAAAAGGAAGTAAAATACATGTAAGATGCTCAGATTATTGCACCAATTAGATATTCTGATTGGGTTTCAAACCTAATACCAACAAGAAAGAAAACATGTGAAATTAGATTATGTGTCGACTTTAGAAATCTTAACAAAGTATCTTTGAAGGATAATTACCCTTTACCCAAAATGGATCATATATTACAAAAGGTAGTTGGTTCCTCTAGAATATCTTTGTTAGATGGTTTTTCAGGATACAACCAGATTCTTGTTCAAAAGGAAGACCAAGCTAAAACAACTTTTACCACTCCTTGGGGCACATTCATGTATGTGAAAATTCCCTTTGGTCTTATGAATGCAGGAGCAACCTTTCAAATAGCTATGGACATAGCCTTGGCAAAGGAGATTCATGACTTCTTGGTAATTTATCTAGATGACATTACTGTATTTTCCAAATCAAATAATGAACACTTGGATCATTTGAACAGGTTTTTATTAAATGTATGAAATTTGGCAACTCTTTAAATCCCAAGAAAACTCTCTTTGGACTAGAGGAAGGTAAGTTACTAGGACATATAATTTCAAAAGAAGGTATTAGAATAGATCCTGCTAGAATAGAAGCTATTCTGAACATTCATCCACCTAGAAATATCAAAGAGTTACAAGCATTTTTAGGTAAAATTAATTTTTTGAGAAGATTTATTTCTAACTTAGCTAAAATCATCAGAGAACTGAATAACATGCTCAAAAAAGACTCAAATTTAAAATGGACTGTTGAAGCCAAACAATCATTTGATTCCATAATGTAGGCTTTAACTAAAACACCCGTCTTAATCAGTCCAAATTTCAAGAAAAACTTTATAATTTTTTTTTTTGCATCAGAACATAACATTGCTGCAGTTTTACAGCAGAAAAATGATCAAGGTTTTGAACAGCCTATAGCTTTTTTCAGTAAGACCCTTAGAGATGCACCTCTGAAATATAATATAATGGAGAAAAAAACCTTAGCTTTGGTTAAGGCCATAAAATATTTCAGAGTTTACATTCTCTATTCCCACATACTTGCCTATGTCCCTAATTCTGTAGTTAAAGACATTCTTACTCAGGATGGCCCTGATGGAAGAAGAGGTAAGTGGATTGCCACTATCCTAGAATATGACATAGAAATCAAACCAACAAAACTCAATGAAAGACAAGGATTAGCCAAATTAATGGCTGAATCCAACTGCAATTCATTAGACATAAATTTTATTTCTCATATTGATGACCAGGAAGAGATGGCGACTCCAATGATTAGTGAAGCCTTTCTAGATTCACCTTGGTACTCAGATATTATCTTTGTACTTACAAACTTACAAGCTCCTCCTGGATTAGCAAGGACAAAAGACAGATTTCTTAAACTTAAAGCAATGAGATTTTGTATTTTAGATAATGTGATTTTTTGAAAAGAACGTAGTGGGATATTACTAAATTGTTTACTGAAAGCAGAAGCTGACAAAATTCTTGAAGAATTTCATGCAGGTGACTGTGGAGGGCATTTATATTGAAAAAGTACTGCAGATAAGATCTTGAGAGTTGGTTTCTACTGGCCTACCTTATTTGCTGATGTTAAGAAATTTGTTACTTCATGTCACAAATGTCAAATTTTTGAAGGAAAAAAGAAGTTGTTACCTTTACCCTTAAATCCAATTTCAACTTAGATGCCATTTCAACAATGGAGTTTAGATTTCATTGGAGAAATTCACCCCCCCATCCTCTGGCCAACATAAGTGGATTTTTACTGCCAAATATTACTTTACTAAGTGGATTCAAGCCATTCCTACCAGACAAGCCACTGACACAATCATTATCTCTTTCATAGAAAACAACCTTTTATCTAGATTTGGATGTCCTTAGAAAATAATTACTGATAATGCAACATCATTTAAATCTAAGAAAATGATTGCCTTATGTCACAAGTACCATATTACCCTAGGCCACTCTACTGCTTATTACCCTCAGGGTAATGGCCTAGCTCAATCTTCAAAAAAAAACCTTGTAAACATCATTAAAAAATTACTTGAAGATAACAAAAAGACTTGGAATAAAAATTTAGTCTATGCCTTATGGGCAGATAGACTTACTATCAAAAAGTCAATTGGCACTTCCCCTTATCAAACTGTTTATGGGATGGATGTAGTTTTCCCATTATCCTTAGGTGTTCCAATAATGAAGATCATTCAAGAATCACAAGTGGAAATCCATGATATACAAAGCAGGATAAATCAAACTATTCATCTACAACAAACAAGGGAAGAAGTCTATGAGAAATCCCAAGTCATTCATGATAAAATCAATAAAATTTGTGATAAAAGAAGTAAAGAAGATGACTTTTACATTGGAGATCAAGTGTTAAAGTGGGATTCTAGGAGAGAGGACAAAGGTAAGCATGGGAAGTTTGACTTTCTATGGAAAGGACCTTATGTAATTTATGGATATAGGGGTAACAATTATTTTTTCATCAAAGATTTGGATGGAACAGATATTCAAGAAGGACCAGTTAATGGTAGAATGCTCAAACACTACTATTCTTTTGAGTTAACCAATAGTTAGTCCCAAATACTTTTTACATCATTGTAAATATCCATTGAAGTTTTTAGATTGGATTGGATATTTTCTTTCCAAAGTCGAAGCCTAGAGAGAAGGCCCTAAGCTTTGAAGAGTAAAATTTCATAAATATGAGTTTTTGCAGAAAACAAAAGACAATTACTGGATCATCATGGTCAAAATTGAAGGCTACTAGTTTTAGATTTCTTGACATTTCACCAGGAAATGCCATCCCCATGTGAAGCCGTTGTTAGGGTTATATAAATATAATATTCATAATTTTGAATTGAATTATGATAGTCTTGTAAAATATGTACATACCTTACTTTCTACAATTTGTTTTCCCATATTTTGAAAAAATAAAAAAAATCAAAAAGAGGGTAAAAAGTCCAAAAAGAAAGATCAAAGGACTTAAAAAATATATAGACCCCAAAAGAAAAAAATATCAAAATAAAACATGAAAGTGGGAAATTCCAAATGCCACTACTTTTTACTTTTTGCAAATGATTATGGCAGAGTGTCAATAAATGCCATAATACACGATGAGTTAAACTATTTAAACTTGACTTGTCATGTTTTCAATTTCCATGTTTTAGATAGTGAATAAAGTTTTGTCAGACAGTTTAATCCTGACAAATCAGTAGATAGGTAGAGAATAATGAGTAGCTCATCAGTTTAATCTGAGCCCTCGGATGAAATAAGGTAGAATTAGATAGTTTTATGCTTTCAAAAGTATAAAATGTTTCAAGGTAGCAAGCTTAAAAGCACCTGCTAAAAAGAAGAAAAAAAGGTTAGAGTAATGTTGGGTAGGTAGAAAGAAGTGGGAAAAAACATGCAATATTCATCACCGAGCAAAAATCACTAATTTCCCTTCCCCTGTAAGTATCCAGTATTCTATACTTCCAGTCAAAGAGGCTCGGAGCATTTCTCTGACTTTTGTTGGGACCGGACCCAAAGCTTGATGACTGGAAAGTGGAAAATGTTGAATTCTCATGATAAAATCCCCTTTACCATTATTTATCCCTCATTCATACATTTAATTCATCTTTATAAGTAAATAATTATTCTTAATTAATGAAAACTAAAATCCTATTTAATTAACTTCCTTCATTCATAAATAATAAAAAAACCCTCAAAAAACACTCAATCCTAAGTAAATCAGTGAAATGATAAAATAATAAGCTTTGCTTTTATTTATTCACTCTACTTGGTCATTTAGTGTATTTTTGTTTATTCCATCTCCCCTTGTCATATTAAATTTTAACTTATGTTATTAACTCCCTAAAAATACCTTATCCTATCTATATAAATCCCTTTATATCTAAATAGCCCCAAAAACCCACTATTATAAAGTTTTTAGACCAAATTTAATATCCACATGCTAAATTAAAAACCCAAATAATATTCCCTTTGGTCTAAAACCAACCTTAATTAAATGCCCCGCCCCATATGGTTATTAGACCCCTCAACAAGTCTAAAAACTATATAATAAATTAAAAACTATGCCAAATGTGTTTTATTAAGACATATTGAAAATGTTTTTGACAAAACATATTTAACCTCACTCATCAAACTTATATCCTAAGTTTTTGAATAAAATCAACTGTTTTTATAAAGGTTCAAAAAACTTTAACCCCGTGCATACGCATAAAAGCTCGCACCTTTGCAAATACATGCATTAACCTCTCCCCCTCATATTTTATAACCCAAATTTTTATCGAAGTAGACTAAGGTTTATTTCAATAAAACTAAGCCCTTTTTCGTATCCATATCTTCACCATGTTATATAAAACCTCACATTTCATATAATTAACCCATGATATATGTAAACCATCCCTTTGATAAACCCCACTTATACATTCAAACCCCGGTCCCACCATATTTTTGGCCGCATCTTCCAAGCAAATCGTGACCATTCGCTCCCATTTCTTAGATCCAACGGCGCAAAAATGATATCATGCTCACAAACTAATCGTCCGCCCAAAGCCCAAACGGACATGAAATAAGTTGTTTCATCAATTCTGCCTCCTGCAACGTGGCATCCTCTCATAGGATCGTGTTCATTTCACTAAAAAAAACTTACCGCCTGAGCTCAACGTGAAAACCATCGTTGGTTTCACATTTTAAACTAAAAACCACTCCCGCCATTTGATAAGACCTGCATTTAATGAAACTATGATAATTAAAAATCAAAGTTTAAAACCTTTGTTATACCATTTCTGATGTTTATTTGCGCATTCCAAACTGTTAAAAAGCTCCACTTGATCGTGTAAAAAATCCCTTTTGCTCAAATTTTCGACTTATACCTAGAAAAAATCGAATTTCACCGCAGATTCCCCATTAAAGACCATTAAAGCTATTCGCTACACCAACAATTCGGACCAATCTTTAGATTAAACCAATATCTTCTCAAGAACCCTTCAAGCAACCAAATACCTGTGTTTAAAGGTATTTCTCGACAGTTAAAGCCTGCAATTTGAAGTTTAGACAATAAATGATTAAACCAGGCCTTTAATTAAAGGTTTTTACCAAATCAATTTGCCTAAAAAAGCCTGAAAAAGAGGCCAAACCCTAGCCAATTTTTCCCAGAAAGTTCTGAGTTCGAAAAAACCACTTTTTTAACCAAGTTCCTCAATTTGTGACCTATGAATAGTAATTTCAAATACAAAAAAGGGTTTAAAGCCTTCATCTATCTTAAAAAACCCTTTTTGCAGTCAATCTATTCAGGAAACCCTCATTTTCTGTATTATTCTAGTTTATATCCTCTAAAAAAGAAAAAAAACTTCTGCAAACAGTTTAAGCTTGCAGTAGTTAGTCCAAAATGACCAAAAATTAGATCACAGCTAAACCTAGAGGTTCTAAACCAACCAAGCCTGGAGGATGCAAACCTCCTAAATCTGTAACACCTAAAGCTGTTAAATCTACTCCAGTCTTCACTGCTAAATCCACTGAATCAGTAAATCCCCTTCAGCCACCTGTAGCTGCTGAAGAAACCCTTCAATTGACTGATATGGACTACAAGATTGTCGATCCTGTGGTAGAATTCAACCTTTTAGAAATACATAATTGGTGCTATGATAAGTACTTGGACAAAGATGAAATGCCTATTTGGGAGACTCATTTGCCCAAATATGTAGTTCCATTGACCCACCCTGGAGAAGACCTGGTTAGATTATGTCAAAAGAATTATGAACCAAACCAAAGGGCCATTGTTAATACTAACAGAGAGATCCTTTTTACCATCACAGTAGAGTCCATAAATCAAATGCTGCAATTACAGTCTGATCCTCAATCAGTCCCCCTATCTATAGAATTTTTGACACAGTTGTACTTATGCCTGGATTTCCCAAAGAATTTAATGATATTTCAAGACTTTTTTCCTTCCCATGTTGACATTCCTAAGTTGAACCCTCCTTATTCCACTGCCAAATTTCCTTAAGGGTCCAGGCATATTATTTCAATGATATCTTTTATATTGGGATACTTTACAGATGGATTCACTAATGAATCCATTCTTGGCTTTCTATCCACCTTATTTCCAGGCCAACCTCCAACAATCATTTTTTATTATGCCACATTCATAGCAGACAGTATTCATCATCAGATGACCAAACTACCCACTGAAGGGGTTTTGAGATACTCATCCTACTTGTTTCACTTATTTTTATTATTCCAAGCTGATAATTTTCCAATTGCATTGAAAAATATGGGCTTGGAAGGTAAGCCTCTGTCCATTGTCTTTTGGACTTCCTTGCTTAGAAAACAGGGTAGTGAGTTCACCTACACATATTTTTCAGACCTCTTTCTGCATTCAACCATAAGCATTTTGTACAAAGCAGAGCAACCCAGGGTCAATGAAGAAATGAAAAGGATCTTGCAACTATCAGAATAGAATAAAATGGGAGACTGGTTTCTTTATGAAAAGCTTACAGAGATAAGAATTTTTGGATCCAACTTATTACCTTATAAGTTGCCAAAATACATGAACATGAGAATTTTTGCATTGGAATATTTAAGACAGATTCTCAATTCTGACTTTATCAACTTCTTAGCTGCAAGGAAAAAGACTCAATTCAAGCTGAAGAATCAAGTTGGTCCTTTCATCATAAATAATACACCCTTTCATCATCATAATAAGTTGAGCAATTTAAGGGTAAAATGTAAATTTACACCCTTCATACATGAGTCCAAGCCAAAGATTGAGAAGTTTTCCAATCAAGAAGACTGGGTGGAGAACACATTGATGGATACTGTTACTAATATAGAGACAACAGGAAAAATGGTTACAACACAAGCCCTTGAAGTTGTAAAGCAGCTAGAGACTTCAGTCAAAAGAGGCAGGGAAGAAGGAGCATACACAGCATAAACAGCTATAGAAACAAAATTCAAACTGATTTATAATAAAAGGCTTAAATTCAGTTCAATTGGGAAAGAAAAGATAATAGACATTGAAGATACAAATGAGCCAGAGGTAAATAATGATGAAGCTACAGGGATAATCAATGAAACTCTTGCAGAAATTGATAAAGAGAAAATAACAAGTAAAAATGATACTCAAATGATTGAAAAACCACATAATATGGAGACCTCTTCCTCACAGACAGCTGAGGAAAAAGGCTTAGATATCAAGGAAAAATATAGGCAGATAAAGAAGAAGAATGAGGAAATTAAATCATAGATATATTCTCAATTCCTCAAGCAAAAACCTGGGAATCAAAATAGGCTACTGACAGCCTTTGATTATTCTACAAACAAAATGATTATGTCATTTTTGCAACCAAATACTTCAACACCAAAGACAGTGGCAGATTTTAAAAAGGTGGAGTTTGAAGTAGACACTGAAAATGTTCATGAGCTAGACTAAATTGAATTTCATAGACATAGCTCTGAAATGTTGTATTCAACTGTGGTGAAAAAGGAAATGAGTGCTACCAAGTTGCAGAATACTATTCTTAACATGCAGGATCAAATGAAGCTAGACAAGGGATATTTGTATGCAAAGGACCTAAGGATTAAAGCCTTAGAGGATTTAATTTTACAGGTGGGATATGATCCCTCAAATGTTCAAGCAGCAGAATTGCTGATCAAGAAAAATAATGATGATATTGCAGCTTTGAGAAAACAACTTAAGCTTCCTCAAAGCGAGCATCCACAGACCAAAGAAATCTTTCAAGAGCAAAGTGAAAAATAAGAGATGATGAAGCTCATCCTCAAATTAACTTCTCAGTTGAAAGAAATGGAATCCCAAATGGACTAGCTTGTCCAAGAGAAGGAAACTGTGAAAGAAACTGACACTCCTATCATTCGTTCAGTTATACCAGTGATTACCACAGCAGTGGCTTCCACATTAGGAGAAAAAATAGCACCAAAGGAACCACTGGAAACTACAGTACCAGTGAGTTCAACTACTACTTCAAACACAGATTCTTCTACAACACAGGTTCAGCAAACAGATGGAGCAGGTCAGATTGTAAAGGCTATGGAGGAATTGTCTTTGAAAAATAACGAAATCGACAGTCTAAAGAAGATGATTGAAAAACTTGAAGCCACAAATAAGTTAGCTCAAATAAATGCTAAAACCCATGAACATAAGGAAATTAGACTTGGGGAACAAATCAAGGGCTTACAAAGAGAGCTAACATTCACTAAGAAAATTTCTTTTGTAAAGAATCATCTATGGACAAACATAATTGAAGCCATTCACACTCAATGGCCTTTAATTTAGGTTATATATGAGTAGAGAGACTTATTACTAGTAGCTCAGGCAGATATTCAGAAGACCAAGGATGAGTTAACTGATAAGCCAGCTTAGGCTTTAAAACTCATCACATTCTTGAACAGCAAGAACAGAGCAGAATTGGAAGAATTACAGGTATTATATAGAACAAAGACCATTTTACAGATTAAGAATGTGGTAACCAGGAAAAATTTGATGAACTACCTGGAAGAGAAATGTGAATCAATGAACATTTCCATAACAAAGTTTATGGTGAGATACACAAACTTAAGACAGAAGGGCTTGCTAGATATCCATGTCTTTAATGAAAAAATCATGCCTTGGAAGGATTTTGATAAGAAGATCAGGGAATTTTCCAAGGAACAAGTCAGCAAACCATTGCCACAAGGCACTCCCACAGGAAAATTCCTCCTTCAGCACTTTGAAGATTTGTTCTTTCTACAACATGAGATCAAACATATCTTTGTGTTCAAACCTAATTTTGCTAAATACACGACGGCAGATGAGAATTTTAGAAAGCTAAAGAATATAAAAATTCCTAGTGAAGAACAGTGGCAAACATTTACAGCTTTAATGTAAAAATGAGAGGTAAAACAGTGAAGATATTACCTTGAAAATAGTCAAAAACAAACAATGAAGTAAAAGGACAGTCTGCTGATTTTTTACTGCAAAAAAGAAATATTTTTACAATAGTAAAATAGTGGAAATATCAGTCAAAAGTGTATCATAGTTAAAGAGCAGCATTAAAGAGTATCAAATGAAATATTATTAGCTAAGGCAACTAAAATGAAGATATTTTCTAGCAGCCAACAAAGCAGGACAGCTAATCACTCAAAATCTCCTTGATTAGATAAAGTAGTTCTATTTATTTTGGATAAGAGGACAACTTGTTGATTTGTTAAGCAGTTGTCCCTCTTATTTTGTAAAGATATTTTCTATTTCCTAAAGTTATTCCTAGATGTCTCCTAGGATATTTGTAACTACATTTTGTATAAATACTTCTACATTAGAAGTATTCAATATGGAATAAAATTGCTAGACTTTACTATAGACTTTTTTGTTGAACATTGGAGGCTATTATGTGTTGATTTCGAAGTAGCAGACTGGACAAATCTAAACTGGCATCATAATTTAGGATACCTGTGATAAGATGATGAGTGAAGTACTCCCTTCTTGTCATTGTTTTCTTTTTTGAGTTTCATGCAATTCATTATATGTTTATTCTATCTAAATGTGTAACTAGGAATATTACTACAGTTTAGTCTAGTGCTCCCTATTTTTAAATAGTTACCATTTTAATCTTTTCTGCTGATTTCTGGTGTTAGGAATTCTTAATTTCTCCTACTCCTGTTTGACCCCTGCCTCCTTCTCCCATTTTTCAAATCAAAGGATCCGTCATTGCCCTTTATCCTGATCATACCATCTCACCAAAAAACACTTTTCCAAATCTCTGAGGGTTATCTATCTTGCCCTGAATATATTTGTACCTTTCTGGCCTTGACTTCTAGTGCTGCTAGCTAGATTTAGACTCTATAGCCCAATGGACAGGTTGATTTCTCTCTAGTTTACCTCTAAGTGATTTTTTCCCACCAAAACCTTTAAAAACAAAACCAATCGTTCTATCATAACTAGCCTAAACACATAAATAAAAAACAAAGATAAATATTAAAGAGAGAGCCCTCTCTGAATTCTAGGAAGGCTAGATCCTAGAATTTGAAGTAGGTTTGTGGTTACCTCTAGTGTTCTTAGACTAAAAACTCAAACCCCACAACTTAAGAAATTACTAGAGTGATAACACGGGGTAAGTAGGAATTTCATGTACCGTGATGCTAGGATCAATGTCGGGCATTTCTTCGTAGGACCATGCAAAGAAATCACGTAATTTGTGGAAAAGGATAGAATAGACTTGCACTTCATCAGAAGAACAAGTAACCCCAATATGGATGTTCTCGACGATTCTCAGTTTAATGGAAATGTCGATAGACATCATCTGAGTAATGTTACTCAAGTTACCTTCCGAAAAAATTTCATGGACTTGAACAAGTGTTTGAAGCGGAGGAGAAGGAAGCTGAGAAGAAAAACACTCAAGACAGGTAGACATGGCCCCGAGACTTGGTAGAAACGAGGATCAATGATGACCATCATCCCACGTTAGATCGTCGAGAGACAGGGTTTCCACGATAGCCTCATTGGAAGGAAACACTTCTTTCAAAGGATCCAGTGAATCAAAATCACCAAGCCAAGGGGATTGAGATTAGATGTCAAGAGTCACGCTCGAAGGAGAAGAATCAGAGGAAGGAGTGTCTGATGCAGCAATGAGTTCACAATAATAAATTTCAATTGGACTCAACGACATTGAATCTCGGAACGAATCAATCTATTCAGGAGAAGGGATAATGCAGGGGTCATCGGTGTGAGAAATCATGTTGACCTGAATAGTATTTGGTGGTGGAAGAGGGAAAACACCCATGAGGGCAGGATCCTTGAAGAGGCCTAGCCCTATGCTCTTGTAGGTAGTAGGAATCTTATCCACATATGGAACGTTGTTCTCGGAAGAAGAAGTAAAAAAATACAATTGATCAACAGTAATAATTTTTCCTTCGTGCGAGAATTTCAAAACATGAAAGAGAGTGGACGGAACACATAGCATTGCATGAGTCCAACTGCGACCAAGGAGAAGATTATAATTGAGTTTAGCATCAACGACTTCGACCTCGACATTGACTGTCTTCCCTTCTAATGTGATCGGTAAACTAGCGAGAACACTAGGAGGTTTAGACTCTCTTCCATCAAATGCTTCAAGTGCATTGGGTGACGAGGTGAGAGCTGGAGAACCAATGGCTTTCCAACAAGTAGATGACATAACACAAGTAGATGCACCCTCATCCACGACTACCCGATGAATGTTCAAACCATTTATACCAACTTGAATGATGAGCGCAATTTGGTGTGGGAGTCGCGGGACAAAATTCTCTAAATCGAAAGCAAGAAGGCTAGTGTCGGCAAGATCTACCCCACCTAACGCAGATAACAAAGCCTTCCGTTGCGACAGACAACTCTGAAGTACTTCTAACGCAGACATCACGGATGGAGCCTAAGCCAAATCCTCAACAATAGTGCAATGTTGAGCGGCACGGGTGTTAGGATTGTACGAAGACTTACGGAGTACGCTTTTGGAAGGCGGCCGAACAACGGATTCAGCGTTAGGCCGTTCAATATCAAGAGAGCCAGAAACAGGTAGAGGAGGAGAACCATCAATGATCTCCTTCCCCAACGCCTGACGCGAACCACAATAATCTTTCGATTGAGTAGCAATAGAAATGGGTGCAAAACCATTCATCATGAACACTTGTGAACCAGATGGGGCAGAGGACTGAGGGTGCTCAACCATCTGGGTCTGCTGAGGGAAAGGTTCTTTAAGAATGGTCGTAGCTCCTTGGGTGCCTTTGAGCAATCGACTCACTTCAGACCGTCAAGGACAGCCCTTGGTGAAGTGCTCATCATCACAAATAAAACAAGGATACTTTGGTTTGCGTTGAGAACTATCAGCATAACTGGTTTTTGGAGAATCTTGTTTCTGGGTATTGGCTTTGGCCTTACCTTTACCCTTCTTTTTACCTTTGGAAGTGTTATCTGTAGGATTGGCCTAAACAACATTCACTTCTACAGGTTTTCCAAAATTCGAAGTTGACTGAGAAGCTACATTATTGGAAGAAGTAGACTTCTGCTTCCTAGAGTTAGATGAAGGAGACTTCTGAGAAGTCTGCGATACAGAACCAATAATACCATCAACGGATGGAGTCGTTGGCGGTTTAGAAGTTCCAGGTCGAGGAGCATCAGGCAAGATATCATATAATACACCAGACTGAGAGTACATGAGATCAAGGTACTGGGAGTAAGCAATGGCTTGTTCCTCGGTTACACATGCCCCCATAACTATGTCTTTAGCAATCTGATTGACAAAGGAGGTAGTGAACCAATGAGTCAAAAGTTGATCAGGTATCACAAATTTTATCATGCGACGACGATGCAGCCACTCATGAATATGATCCGAGATATGAGTAGCTCAGTCCTATTTCAATGAAGTGAGGAGATGCGTCCCGGTCTCATATCGAATCAGTAATTGAAAATGTGTAAGGAATGTCATGGCTAAAGAATTGAAATCTTGGAAAACTCCACGAGACAACTCAATGTACCACTTTGCAGTGGCACCAATAAGAGTTCATTGGAAAAGATGGAGATGAATAGAATCGTCAACCCAAGAGTTAGAAGAACACCACAAGTGATAAGTCATAACATGCGTTTGGGGGTCTTCACCAGGTTTACCCTCAAAATTAGGACAATCATCAGTAATCTTGGTTAGAACCAAAGGCCAATATGGATTATGATGAAAGGAACATTTGTCAACTTCGACACATCGAGTAATTCCAATGTAGTAAGAAATGATAATTGAGTATTAAAAGTCATCAGAGGTCTTTGATAAGGACCTGTGTGTACATTCCACCCAGTTCGAGCGGCTGTCCCCAAACATTCTGCCCCAAAGGATTCGGATCATAGGGATTAGAAACAAGATAATTCAGTTGATACTGGGGTTGAGGACCAGGATATTGAGTCGAAATAGACCATTGAGGTCCTTGCTGAGTAGCATAAGGATTCTGCTATGGAATGTAAGTATGACTTTGAAGTTGCTGATACACAGGTTGATTTTGAGGGTAAGGAATCTAAGGTGTGCTATATACCGGTTGATTTTGAGGTTGAGGGTAATAAGCGCCCTATGGTTGCGCAGGTTGACCTTGCGGAGCAGGTTGAGCAGGCTGCTAAGCAGGATAAACAGGTAAAACTGGTTGTAGAAACGAAGGAATCTGCTGGTGGGTAGGTTGCAACAGCTACTGAACTGGTTGAATCGGTTGCTGAAAAGGTTGTTGAGGGCCACCATGTTGACCTTATGGGAAAGGTTGGCTTGATGGTTGTGATAGCCCAGGTTGTCCCTGATGACCAAGTTGACCTGGAGAAGGATCGTAGGATTGTCCTAGTTGCACAATATTTGGGCCATACTGAACGTGCAACTGTGATTGAGGTGCAACAGGTTGTCCCTGTGGTGGATAGACTTGCCCCCTAGGACTAAAAGATGATCCTAGTTGATTCAGAGGTTGACCTGAGAGACCAGAGGGTTGTCCATGTTGGACCAAAGGCTGACCTTGCAAATGTTGGCCTTGTGTACCATATGGTTGTCCCTGTGGACCAGAAGCAGGGCCCTGTTGAGCTAAAGGTTGTCCTTGAGAGGGTTGTCCTTGTAAGCTAGAGGGTCGCACAGGCAAAGTAGGTCTAAACTAAGAAACAACTTGATGAGGATCAATAGGAGGCAAATAATCCGGAATACCACGCTCATCATAATAAAGCGGATATGAATAAACATGATTACCAACCGCATCATAGTGATGGAACAGAGGGTGACTAGGAGCTTGGGATTGTTGAGAACCCTCAGAGGTCCGCTGATGAACAACCAACAGATATTCCTCAAAAGTAAGACAGCCAGGAATCCCAGGAGTAGTGGAAACTGCACTAGAAGCAGGTGAGGCTTCCGTCGAAGGAGCACAACGTCGGTGAATATCCAACATCTGCTCGTCAAAATCATAAGTAGAAACCAAAGGAATAGACGAAGCCACACAAACAGTAGGTCGAACTGGAACATATGTAACAATAACCGACGGATCTGAAACCGAAGGTGACAGTCCAAATGAAGGGAGGACCAAACTCTGAGGAGGTGTTATTGTGCTGGATTGTGCTATGGATGCAACACCAAAGATAATCTGACTCAGAGACCTATAGCCAGCCAGAAGTGACACCGAAGGCGGAGAAGATTGGGTGGAGGCACAAGAGAGATCTTCAGGAAAGATTTGATATTCTCCTGTGGAAACAGGCATTCCTTCATTGCCAACAGATTTGGAGGAATCCATATCTGAGTCTACCGTAAGATCTTCAAAAAGACTACTGGGAATAGGAGGTACTACAGCAGCAACAAAAGGTGATCCAAACATAAGAGGAGGAAATTCTCCTTCTTCCCCAAAACTAGACCAAGCGCTTGAAGGAGGCCAATTGAACTCAACCGGCTCGTTAAGCGGAGATCGAGTAGCAAGGGGTTGGATAGACGGTAGAATCAGCTGCGAAAACTCAGCAGACCTAGTGGAATTTTGAAAGAAACGTCCTGAAAAGAACCACCACTAGGAGGCAGTGAAGATGACGAAACAGGATGTTTCGCTACTTTAACCGTATATCAGAACAGGAAGGAAAAGAGAGAACCAATCGAAGGTTCCAAGATCAAGAACCAAGGAAATCAATCAGAACAAGTAACAAACTTTTAATAGCGTGTAATCGTAGGTGATTAATTTGATAACACTGAAACCAAAATCTGTTGTTTCATGTTTTAAGAGTCGAGAAACAGACAAAAGATGACTCTAGTCACTTTAAATTTGAAATGAGCATGAAAGGTCAAGTGCTCGATGATCTTTTACATATTTAAAGAGTCATGAAAAGATCGAAACGACTACTCAGGTATTCTAAGAAAGAGGGTATACCAGGTTTCCATGAACTACCATATACACCTTGGTGATCAAAAGAAAGAGAAATGACTAAGGACTTAGCATACGTGCAGGTAGTCTCCCCAAATGCTGTGTTCGGTCTATCACAGTTACAAGGCGGTAGAATCGGCTCCCTATGGATAAAATATTGCAACCTAGAGGGGTCTCCCTTTATATACGCGACGGTATGGGGAGCACCAGTTCGTACTAGCGTTGTTTGAAGCCAAAAGGAGAGCGTCCACTACTAGGTTTTAAGACACCGGAACACGTCTCTAGCCTAGACCACTAGAAATTTTTCGTTAGGTTTCAATGTTGCCTTAGGTTCATTGAGTTAATTTTAAAGTTGATCTTGGATTATGTTTCAATTTCCAGGCCCTATCGAATTTGGAGCTCAACTTCCTAAATGCAAATTATATGCAAATCAACATCATTTCAATTTGATGAATGCTAGTTATAAGAAGGATAGAAATCTTTCAAACAAGCAAGCAAGGAAAATATGCGAAGAAACTTCTAATGCCCTTAATGCAATCAATCAAAAACAAAATTCCTTCATAGATTGATAAATGCTAGTTATGTAAAGGAATGTTTCACTCGATGCAACAAAAGAATGAAAATATATATATATATATTTTTTCAATGAAATAAAGCACACAACGTACTAATTCAATGGAAAACAAAATAAAAACTACTTTGAGTTTTGCGAATGTAGGGTTTTGAATTTGAATGAATCAACCAAAGCGAAATAGACACAAAAACATGCAAGCTAATGGAGCAAACTTTCAATCGAAAAAGAGAGTTTCCCAAAGTGACCCAAACAAGCAAAGTAATCGATTCTCAAAGTATTGAAGAAGAAGGAAAAATCAAAAAAATGAAAAGATTGTTCAATCAACAAAACAAAAGGATCAAGAAAAACTCGGTCTAGAAACCCGAAACGAGACTGATAACAATCAAAGAGACTTGTTCTTGAACAGAAGGCTCGGTGTGCAAGAACACTTAGAAACCCTAAGGTCTTAAATGACACTGACAAGAAAATGGAAAAACGACTGAAGGAAATGAGTCTACGGTAGTCAACACAGTCTCAAAGGCTTAATCACACTCAAACATAACCCAGAAGCAAGAACAAATGACCAAAACACTCATTAAGGAGGTCAAACCAAAACCTACAGGGGTTGGCTCGACTGTAAGGTTGTAATCCATGCCATACAAAGGTTGGCGCAAGTGCTAAAAGAGCAACCTGTGCCAATCGACGCGACTGTCCAAACAAAAACCGCGCCAAGATGGATACCTATGGGAAATAGAGGAAAAACCATAACCTAATGAGTAGAGGTCAACTTGACACTCTGGAGTTGAACAGAGGATGGAAACTCAACAAACAAAACAGAATAAGACAGATAACTAAACCAATAATTGAAACTGATCCAACAGGATGAAATGACAAACTCGCACTGATCCCCAGTGGAGTTGCCAATTTTTTATGAAGGTAAATCCTCTTTGTGTACAAAGATGATCCCTCTAGCCCTAGGGTGGGTCTAGTAACAAAAGGACACGCTAAAGTGTTGCCTCCTAGTTAATGAATGAACAAAATACACAGTAGATTGACCTACCTTTAATCCAACGTTGTCATTGTTACAGAAAGAGTAGTAGCCTCTTGCTCCTGCCTTGGAAAATCACAATCCGTTCGTTGTTACGCTCAGATACCTGCACATAGGACAAAGAACAAGAACAGCATACGACAAGAATAGTTTCATTCATAACTACTAGCCAGTTAAAGAGGGCTAAATGTATCACATCAAATAAACATCATAACACAATAGTGGAACCAAACAATAGTCATGTATATAAATGAATAGAAGGAAGAGTACAACCGATGCTTTGATGTCGCAGTCTCCTCTAGTGGGGTTCAGGTGAAGTGCATCTCAAATATTGGTCAGGGAATTCAGACAGGACTCAAGCTCTCTTAGAAGTCATCCACTCAAGCTTCCTCAAAGTAATTCCTTCTTATTCTATCTTCTTTAGCAGCTCAGCTATAGTATATATAATTCTCCCAATTCAGCTAGCTTCTACTAAAAGAGATAGTTTCTTTTATAGAGGAAAAGGAGGAGGTTGGGATCCCTACAAAGGTGGGAGGGAGTCCTATCCTTTAGGAGAGTTCCAAGGGAGGTGGAAACTACTAACTAAAGGAAGGAGTCTCTGGTTGTTTTAGTTCAACCACTGCCAATAACTCATCCTCGAGGTGGTTGGAATGGAACCTCTGCCTCTATTTTTTTTAATTCCATAAATAGCTTGGCATGGGTGTCTAACTAGCTCAGTGTTAAATTTTCTAATCGGCGCAAGGGTGTAACTGGATACTCGCGCAGAGGCAAAAATAGGGATTTTTACAACTCTGCTCAGGGAATTGTCAACAAGAAGAATGTAGCTTTCATCAAAAGGGATGCAAGGATGGTATTTTCAAAGCATGACACTGCTTATTGGTCATAGAAACGACCCTCCAATGTGTGTGTTGGAGATTGCACGGACAGTAACAAAATGTTTTGTAACAACCACCTTTCCAAGAGAACTATGCTGAAAGTTCTCACCGAAATGAAGATTATGAAGACACTCAGATCAAACTAATGGGAATTAATGATGATAACACCATTTTTCTTACACAAGAAGAACAAGAGTTATATGAATTACAACAATTACAATTAGATTCTGGTGAGTCTTTTGATTACAAGCAAGGTTATGAGTTTGCAATTAATGAAGTTCATAAGAAATATAACCTCAGGAGTAAGAAAAATGTAGAATCCCCTACTAATAAATCTACACAAACACAAACAAAGAAAACCTACAACCAAAGTACTGCAATCCTCCCTAGGGAATCCCAACAAAACTCTAGTTCTAATCAGAAAATCTCAAGCCCCAAAATTACACCTAGTCCTAAAATTGTTGACATTATATATAATGTTTTTCAAACATCATTAGATCCTCAAAAATCTGCTAATGTCAAGACAAAAAATTCTGCTAAAACAACAATTTCAGATCCAAAAACATCTATTGTTGATTACCAATCAGCTAATCCTAAAAAAACATCTGCCAAAATAGCTACTGAAACCTCAAAACCTGCCAAAACTTCCACTGCATCTCAAATTGTCCCTGAAAAGAAAATAAAAAGCAGTAAAACAGTGGAGACACAAATACAAAAATAAAAACCAATTGCAGAAAAAAAAGAGAAACATACACAAACCACAGTTACAAAAGAAGAAATAATTCAGTTAGGAAAAACACAAGCACCATTCAAAATCCAAGCTGAAATTGCCAGACTGAAGATACCAATTCCTTTAATAGAGTTGGTAAAACATGACCTATACAAATCACATATCACTGAAACTTTAAACATGAATGATGGAGAATATTCTGTAAATTTGAATGATGACCAACCAGAGCTAATTTTTGGTCCTGATGTAAATGGAAAACACCAAGAAGGAGGAGTTCCTCCTTAGCCTGACTGTTCATGATCAGATTCTACATAATTCCATGCTAGATTTAGGAGCCTCACACAATTTGATTCCAAAAGAAATCATGGAAACCTTGAATTTAGACATTACTGGGCCATATAAATATCTCTTCTCATTTGATTCCAGTAAAGTGAAATGTCTAGGATTAATCAAAGATTTATGTGTTACTTTAGTTCAATACCCAGGAAAAAGCATAGTCATGGATATTGTAGTAGCTGACATCCCTCCTAAGTATGGAATGCTTTTATCTCGCTCATGGGGATCTAAATTGTAGGGATCTCTACAATTAGATATGTCTTATGCAACAATACCAGTTTTTGGCAGAGAGAAATTAATGAAGTACATGGTTAGTAGTGTAGAAAGACCTCGAAAATATCCTATTTATTCTACACCTACTGATATGGACTCATTCATCTTATGTAATTCTAATTCTAGTATTGAGAACAACATTGAACTAAAACAGAAAAAGAAAGCACCAAACAATGACAACATTTTTCATGAATCAATGTGGCACATAGACTTTGATGGATCAGTGAACAAATTAGGAGCAGGAGCAGGAGTTTGGATACACAACATGGAAAAAAATCATGCAGAAGGTCATGCCTTCAGATTAAATTTCAAATGTACAAACAACATGGCTGAATATAAAGCTCGGATTTTAGGACTGCAGATTGTTAGAAATTTAGGAGCCAAAAGAGTGTCAATCGTGGGCGACTCTGAGTTAATTGTGAAACATATTAGAGGATAATATTCTGTATATAATCCTAGATTAAGCCAATATAGAGAAACAATTTTAGATCTGATTAGTGAACTACTTGAATGTGACTTTGCTGCAATTCCTAGAAAACAAAACATGCAGGCACACAGTTTAGCAACTTTTGCTAGCACCTGCAATCTACCTTTTCAAACAAATCATAAATATACAACAAAAGTTAAACATAGGTCTACAATACCAGACAATCTAAAATATTGGTAGATATTTTCACAGGATGAACAAATCTATCATTTCATGAATGCTAAGGGAGAATTTCAAAATTGTAACATAGACACAGACTATACAGTAGATGATAAAATAGACAGTGAGATATATGTAAATAACTTAGATTTCACTAAACCCACTAAATTCACTCCAAGTAGAGATAGATAATTTAGAACAGGTAGAAATAGAAGAATTAGCAGATGATGATTATGACATTTTAAACCTTAAGAACAATTTTTTACCTAAGGGATTAGCCCCTTTAGAAGATCTTTTTGATTCAAATGACGTTGCAATAAAACCAAAGATGGAACCACTAAGATCTGATATAGAAAAATGCAATATAGGAACAAAAATAAGGCCTAAAATGATCAAACTTTCAAAGGCCTTACCTCAAGATGAAAAACTAAAATACATAGCTCTGTTTAAGGAATTTCAGGATGTCATTAGGGGAATTTTGAGGTCTAAAATGGGTCTCCTAAGGACATTATAAAATAATAGTGGAAATCATAAAATAAGATATGATGACATCATCAAAATTTAGAGGGAAAAAAGAAAAAACTATTTTTTCAACTCTTATTTTCAACTTATCTCCCAATTTTTTTACTCAAATTTCGAGCGGGAGTACTCGTTGGATGGAAAAATTATTTCCTCATCCAAGGAGTACCCATGTTGCATACTTTCGACGGACCATGCTACGCGAAAAATGAAAAATACATGAAAAAATGTGATTGCAATCACGTTTTTTCATGTATTTTTCATTTTTCGCGTAGCATGGTCCATCGAAAGTATGCAACATGGGTACTCCTTGGATGAGAAATTAAATTTTGCATCCAACGAGTACTCCCGCTCAAAATTTGAGTAAAAAAATGGGGAGATAAGTTGAAAAAGTAGTTTTATTATTTTATTATTTTTTAATCTTTTTACCCTTTTACTTAAAAAATGGTGAATCATCCCCAATGGTTGACATCATCATCTTGAATCCTATTGGTTCTTATAAAATTTATTTTGGTTGTACATTTTTCTTAGGAGGCCCATTTTAGACCTCAAAATTCCCCTAATGATTTGCATGGAGTTATGAGGACTTAAAATCTTATGACACTATCATAATATAGCGCAAAATACCCATAAAAGAAGATCAAAAACCTTTCAAATAGAAGCTTAGAAGAATTAATAATGTTCTTTTACCTTTGATCGAAAAATAAGTTAAGAGGATGTATGAAGCTCAGATAATTGCACCAATCAGATATTCTGATTGGGTTTCAAACCTAGTTCCTACTAGGAAGAATATAGGGGAACTCAGACTGTGTGTTGATTTCTGGAACCTAAATAAAGTGTCCTTAAAAGAAAACTACACTCTCCCCAAGATGGATTACATTTTACAAAGGGTGGTTGGTTCATCCAAGATTTCACTACTTGATGGATTCTCTGGGTAGAACCAGATTTTAGTTCAAAAAGAATAAAAACCCAAGACTACATTTACTACTCCTTGGGGTACTTTCAGGTATTTGAAAATTCCTTTTGGATTAATGAATGCAGGAGCCACTTTTCAGAGAGCCATGGATATAGCCTTTGCTAAGGAAATTCATGATTTCCTTGTAATCTATCTAGATGACATAATAATATTTTCAAAAACTAATAATGAACATCTAGATCATCTAAGACAAGTTTTTATCAAATGCAGGAAATTTTGAATTTCTTTAAATCCCAAGAAAACTCTCTTTGGACTAGAAGTAGGAAAAATATTAGGGCATATCATATCAAAAGAAGGAATTAGGATAGACCCAGCCAGAATAGAGTTCATTCTAAACATAAGTCATCCCAGAAATATTAATGAATTGTAGGCTTTCTTAGGTAAAATCATTTTTCTCAGGAGATTCATTTCAAACTTAGCAAAAATAATTAGAGAACTAAATAACATGTGAAAGAAAATACTCGGCACTTGAATGGACAGTGTAGGCCAAGCAATCATTTGAATAAATAAAATCCCTCACAAAAACACCTGTCCTAATAATTCCTGACTACAAAAAATATTTTATTATTTTTTCCTTTGCTTCAAAACATACTATTGATGCAGTCTTACTGCAGAAAAATGATTAGGGCTATCAACAACCCATTGCTTTTTTCAACAAATCACTTATATATGCCACACCGAAGTATAATATAATGGAAAAGCAGGCACTAGCATTAGTGAAGGCTATAAAAGACTTTAGAGTGTACATCTTATATTCACACATCATTTCTTATGTTCCAAATTCAGTAGTGAAGGACATTCTGACTGAGAATGGGCCTGATGGTAAAAGAGGAAAGTGTATTTCCACCATTTTGGAATATGACATGGAAATTAAGCCCACCAAACTCATTAAAGGCTAAGGTTTAGCCAAACTCGTGGTTGAATCAAACTGTCATGCATTAGATATAAATTGTATTGCCAAATTAGATGATCAAGAAGAGATGGCGACTCCAGAGATCAGTGAAGCCCTTTCAGACTCACCATGGTATGAAAATATTGTATTTGTATTACTAAATTTACAAGCTCCTCCTGGATTATCAAGAACTAAAGCTAGATTTTTAAAGTTAAAGGAAATGAAATTTTGTATTATAGATAATGCACTGTTTTGGAAAGATTATGGTGGCATTTTATTGAATTGTTTGCTTAAAAATGAAGCTGATAAAGTTATGGAAGAGTTTCATGCAGGTGATTGTGGAGGACATATTTATTGGAAGTCAACTGCAGACAAAATCTTGAGAGCTGGTTTTTACTGGCCTACAATTTTTACAAATGTGAAAAAGTATGTGACCTCCTGTCACAAATGCCAAATCTTTGAAGGGAAGAAAAAGTTGCTACCTTTACCCCTTAAACCCATCTCCACAAAGTTTCCTTTTCAGCAATGGGGTCTAGAATTCATTGGTGAAATCCACCCACCATCCTCAGCCCAACACAAATGGATTATGACAGCCACAAAATATTTTACAAAGTGGATAGAAGCCATTCCTTCCAGGCTAGCCACTGATACTATCATAATCTCATTCCTAGAAAACAATATCCTGTCTAGATTTGGATGCCCCCAAAAGCTCATTACTGACTATGCAACTTCTTTCAAGTATAAAAATATGATTGACTTCTGTAATAGATATCACATTACCCTTGGCCATTCCACAACCTATTACCCTCAAGGTAATGGTCTTGCTAAATCCTCCAATAAAATCCTTGTAAACATCATCAAGAAACTACTAGAAGACAATAAAAAGACCTGGAACAAAAGGTTAGTTAATGCCTTATGGGCAGATAGACTCACCATAAAGAAGTCCATTGGTACATCCCCTTATCAGCTTGTTTATAGGATGGATGATGTTTTTCCATCCTCTTTAGGAGTACCAGTAATGAAGATGATCCAAGAACTGCAGGTTGAAACCAATGATATCCAGAGAAGGATAAATCAAACCATACACTTAGAGCAAACCAGGGAGGAAGTATATCTCAGGTCTCAAGTTTTTCAAGATAATATTAAAAAGATATTTGACAAAAATACTAAGGAAGATGATTTTTATATAGGTGACAAAGTTCTTAAGTGGGATTCCAGGAGAGAAGAGAAAGGTAAACATGGGGAATTTGATTTCTTATGAAAAGGCCCTTATGTCATTTATGGTTATAGAGGAAAAAATGCATTCTTTTTTAAGGATTTAGATGGATCGGATATGCAAGGTTGACCTATCAATGGTAGAATGTTGAAGCACTACTATTCCCCAGAATAACAATAGTTCATTTTGTTTACTTTACTCATTGTACATAACGTTGCAGTTTTTAGATTGGATTGAATGTTTTTCTTGCAAAGTTGAAGCTTGGAGAGAAGTCCCTAAGCTTTGAAAGACAAAATATCATAAGTACAAATAATGCAAAGCTTAGAAAATAGTTTTAAGGCTAGCACTGTCAAAGTTCAAGGCTATTGATCTTACAGTTCTTGACATTTCACCAGGAAATTCCATCTCCATGTGGAGCCACTGTTAGGGTCCTATAATAATAGGATTCATAATTTTTAATTGAATTTGATTAGTTTTGTAATATGTACATACTTTGCTTTCTGCAAATTGTTTTCCCATATTAGAAAAATAAAAAAAATGTAAAGAGGGTAAAAGTCCTAAAAGAAAAATCAAAGGACTTGAAAGAAAAAGGATAAAAAAGAATATGAATATGGACCCAAAAAAAAAAGAGATAAAATAAAACATGAAAGTGATGCAAATTCAAATGCCACTACTATTTAATTTTACTGCAAAAATAAAAATTGTGTGCAACTTGTCAAAAAAATCCACAATCCATGAAAGTCAAACTGCTTAATCTTGACTTTTCATGCTTTAAATTTCATGTTGATAGATAGAGAATAAAGATCTAGCCAAACAATTTAATCTTGGCAGATCATTAGTTAGGTAGAGAATAATAAGGAGCTCAACAGTTTCATCTGCGCCCTTGGAATAAATAAGGGTAGAATTAGTTAGTTTGTTTTTTAAAAGAAAAATGACTAAGGGTTTGCAAGCTCAAATGCACGCATGTAAATGAAGAAAAAATGTTAGGATAGCAGATGGGTAGGTAGAAGCGGTTTTCACAAGCATGGAGATCAAAAAATTGGTTATTTCATTTACTAACTTCCTTACAAAATCATTCCCCTTGTAAAAATATCCCCTCCCCTTCATTTTTCCCTTTTTCCCCATTATCACTCATTTTTCCTTACAAAAAGTCCCCTTTCCTCAATGCACATTTATCCTTGGAAAAGTAAAAATCCCTTTAACTAATTTCCATTTATTTAAAAAAAAAATACCCAAAAAACCTTTATCCTAAGTTTAAATGTTATGTCGGGTCCCTCAGTGAAGAAATCTATTCTTGATAGCAGTTTTAAAGTTAAAACTTAGTGTATTATACACATCCCACATTTGTACATTATTAACATTTAACATAATGTATTAAATCCCTTTATACCTTTTATCTCGTTATATATCAAATCCTTAATATATAAGTCCCAACCCATTATTTTTATTTAAACTATGGTTTAATATTCCCCACATGTTATATATCCCAGACCCACATGTGATTCTTAAACTATGGTTTATATTATCCCTGCTTGTTATAAAGCCCCACTTACCTAAATCCCATTGGTTATATCGTAAAACCCGACCATATCACAGTTATGACCAACCGCATCAAAATCCTGACTATATGTATTAAACAATAATTTTAGTACATATAAACCTACCGCATAGCATGTATCGGGCCCCACACCTTTTGAAACCCCAATACTCCATCACATCCTCCGAGCCATCAAATCTTCACTCGCCAAATCTGACGGCCATTATCTCCTATCATGCATTTCATTGTCCAATTTTTAACTATACCTCAACCATGTGAAATGTGCGGTTTGCGGTGTCTCCCTCCCTGCTACGTGTTCAATTATTATTTGATCGCATTGCCACAAATATTACCACTAACCACCTTTGGCGCTTGTGAAAGCCACTGAGCGGTTTTCCCCCCGGTGTGCAAACCACCCTATCAATTCAAATACACATGCGTATTTAATGTAAACACTATTTGTTTAAAAAATGCATATAACTGCCCTTTGCTAATTCTTTCACCACTTTCTGTTATATTTTGCGCTGAAGAAGCACTGCTGACCTATTTTTGAGAAACCAGATCAATGAAATGACCATATTTCAAGCCTTTTCACTTGAATTCAAGACCTCTGCTACTACAAGACATCACAGAACGAAATTGAAGTGTTTTAAAGACCTCTAAAGCTTCAAAAAAGCCCCCTGCTGCCTCAGAAACCCTCCTGCAAATCAAATATGCATTTTTTCCCAGGTATTCTTCAAAGAAAAGGCATATTTATTGATCTAAAGAAGTAATTCAACTAATTGAATAGTTTAGGAACCTTTTGCAAACCTAAAGAAAGCCCTTTTACTTCCTAAAAGCTCTTTCTACAAACCCTGGACCTATTTTCACATATTCTGCTGTCTAAGATTGTTTTAAAACACAGATTTGATTAATTGGATCATTTAGAAGCCATATGTAGACCTGAAGAAGCCTTCTTGCCTTCCAATCCTTTCATATAGGCCCTGGGCATCCGTTTGCAGAATTCTGAGGTCCTAAAAATTGTTTTAAGCAAAAAAACTACAATTTGAGCAGTTTTAACCTTTGAAGACCATAGATAAAATCCTTGTTTTATTCTTAAATCTGTTTGAAAACTGAAAATATCTATTAGAGGTGCTCCTAAAGGCCTAAATCAATTTTTTGCAAGTCAAAAGATTAATTAATTGAAGAAACAATCAGGAACAATGGCCTCCAAGGCAGTAGTAAGTGTCAATCCTCTAAAACCTCCTATTGTAGATGTAGAACACACTCCCCTGGCTGATATAGACTTCAAGATTAAGGACACAGTCACATAATTTAACCTTCTTGAACTCCACTGATGGAGTTATGAAAAATCCATAGATCAGGCTGATGAAGTTTATATTTGGGAGTTAATTTACCAAAGTATGTTTTCCCACACACTTTCCAATACCCAAAAGTGATCAAACTCCGTTAATCCCGCTATTTCCCTGATCAGAGAGCCATAATAAACCCTAAAATATATATATATATATATATATATATATATATATATATATATATATATATATATATATATATATTTTATTCACCATTACTGTTGAGTCAATCAATCAGATGCTGCAGATACAGCCCAGGCCTGATGAAATCCCTTTGTCCATTGAGGCCCTCACTTAGCTATACTTGAATCTGGACTTCCCCAAGAGGTTCTAGATATTCCAGATTTTCATGCCTTCTTCTGTAGAAATTCCCAAGATAAATCCTCCTTATCCATCAGCAAAATTTTCTGAAAGAGCTAGACATATCATCAACAAGTTGTCTTTTATCAGCAAATAAATGAAGAGATTAAAGGATAAAGGCAAAGAATTAAGGAATAAAGAAATTGTTAAATCAAAAACAGAGAAAGGCAGTAAAGTGGATTAATTAAAGGCAACTCAAGGCTAAAGGGCCTAAAGAGTAGTTTTATGATTAAATCAAGAAGACTTAGGCTAGAATAGCCTCGAATAAATCAAACAGAGGCAGTAATTCATCCAAAATATCCAAACTGCCACCTATGGCCTACTTTCTTTTATAAAGAAAATTGGCAGTTATTACATAGTCAAAAGATATTTTTGATCTGTCAAGGCAGTTATTGTGAAATATAAAGAGAGGCCTCAAAGTCAAACTTTTCACCTATCTTTCCTTAGAAATTAAGACAGAGTTATTAAAACAGAGAAGTAGATGTAGCTATTCCTACCTTATGCCTTGCATGGTTTTCAAGGTTAAGAATGCATTTACTCTGTAGTTAATGACTCTCAAACCCTAGATCAGCTCCACCTCCTCATTTGCAGCATAAATACTGCATTTGAACTCATTGTATTGTTGGCATTTGATGACTCTTTGAAGTAATACATGGTCCTGTTGAAGTTAAGAAGAAATTGATGTTTTGGAACTGGTGGATGTCTTGACCTGTTTATTGTTGGAGAAGGCTAGATCATTGTATCCTTGAGCTTGGCTGTTGGTGAAGTACTCTAAATATGTTATTGTTATTTCTTGTTTCATTATGTTTCATTATTCTCCGTTGCAGTAGAGCAAAAGGTTTAGGCTAAGGAATGTCTTTTGAAAGCACCTTAGTCCTGTTTGTTCTTTACTGCCTTAATGTTTTCCTCTGTTATGATATTTTAGAGAATTCTTAATTTCTCTTTGCAACCCCTATGTTTGTTTATTTCTTAAATAGTTCAATACAGTTGGTTTCAAGAATGATTTATGGTTTTCCCTGCTTACTTGCTGCCACTTAAAAATTGTTTCTGAAGTCTCCCTTCAAAGTACCATTGTTTAAAGTCTACCAAAGAGGTTTTGTTCCGATTCTACCCTTTTTACTTTCTTAAATAATTGTTTTGGAAGTCTTTATAGTTGTAATCTAAGATGTCTAGGAGTTCCCTCTTCTATGAATGCAGTTATGTGTGAATCTTGAATGTTTTCTTATCCTTGAAGTTGAAATCGCTAGAAGTTAAATGAGTTTCTCGCCTTCTATATTTCATTGGAGAATTTTGTCTTGAAATTATTATTTGTTGAAGTGTGGTTTGTAGAATTTATGGTTAGCCCTATCTATTGAATGCCTCTTTATGTTCAAATACTGTTTTAAGTCCCTTTGTTGAGAAGTACATATAATTAAGGATTCTTAATTTCCCTTAGTTCTACTTTTCGTTCCAAACCATTGATGTCCATTTCATTTCACCTGAAAGACCATAAATATCCACTGGCCAAGTTAGATTTTCCCTTTGATACCCCTGATCCATCTATGAACTTTTACAACTCCCATTTGACTCCATTGCCCAATGACTAGGAGATTTCCTCATTCTACCTATGCTGCCTAGATCATCATGTCCAACCAAACAATCAAACAAACTCATGCTTAATAACTAGCCTAAAATCAACCCTTTACTAGCAAACAAGTCCAATCTTTGCAAAAAATTGAGAGATCCCTCTCTGAGACTAGGAAGGCTAGTTCCTAGAGCTCTGAAGACTAGTCTTGATGATGCCTTGTCACTTGGTATACCAATCTTCCAAATCACAGGACTACAACATAATGGCGATCACGGTGGAACTTCTAAGTACATAGTTGCATGAATAACTCTTACGACTCTTTATACCCTTAGTTTGACTTAGAAAATCTAGTGAATCTGCCACCTCATCACCACTATGAAATAATGGCGATCACGGTGGGACCTCTGAGTACATAGTAGCCTAGCAAGCCCTTATAGACTCATTTGTCCTTCAGATACCTCAGAAAATCAGCAGATAAGCCTTAGAGTAGACTCTGTTTGGTTCACCATCTTAGCTAAATGATGAATCAAGTATAGGACACTTATAAACCATAGAACCATTTAAAAACTCAAAAAACCCAAAACATTTCAGACTGGTCTTTGAAATACCTATTGGTGGTGGACCATAACATATTTTACCTTCAAAAGAGCTAAAACTTTCCACCTGATGACTCCATTAGCCCCAGTAGGCCTATTACCTCACTAGTACTCCATATTTCCTTAGGATTATATCAAATCAGTCCCAAGAAAGTTTAGAAACTTAGTCCTATATTCTAGAAAGAAACTAAACGCTAAGAGAGTTTAAACTTTTGAAAACAGTCCTTATTCTTTGAGCCTCTCTTAAAAATTTTGAAATTGAAATCTGGCTTCACATAGGATCAATACCAGATCTCATCCAGATCCTAATCCTCCTACAATATTTGATGACCCAGAAAATATTTTGTGGCAAACTTCGAGATCTGGAAATTTAACTACTATTAGGACTATCCAAAGAACAAGATCTATCCCTGAAAACGTTACAGTCTTGAAAGATCCTTAATTTGACTTACCTCATACAAAGAAATTATTTAAAACCAAGCCATATAGTGATATTGACCAAGCTGATCTTGAGCCCACAGATTTACAGCAGAGCTCCAGTAGAGAAGCTTCACCTTCTACTCCACCTGACTCTCAGTTTCTCCATCACTTCAGTTCCTTTCATAACAAATCTGCTCGAAATCAGTTTTTTGGCCCAAGTGTTTCCTCCATTCCCATTCACACATCCACTGTTCAAAAAATTCCATTTCAACCCACATTTTCTCTTGTAAACCCACCTCTTGTAAATCCCCTATTATTTCCTACCATGGCTGCATGGTATGCCCCATTAGTGTTACCACAACCTCTAGTTCCTTTACCAAATGATTATCAATCTAGAATTCCCCATTTCACTAGAACTGAATCTACTATTGCTCAATGACATGCAGATAAAATGGATGATGCTTTTGATTACATGGAAATAGAAGAAGAGACCATTAATATGAGAATCTTTGCCCAAATTTTAGGAGGAGAAGCGAAGAAATGGTTTAAATTCTTAACTCCTAATAGCATAAATGATCTCCCTTCTTTATATCAAACGTTCATAAATAAATGGGAAATTAAAAACAACCCTCCCCAAATCCTTTATGAATATAACAACCTTAAGAGAAACATTGGGGAAAGTGTCCACGATTATTGCACTAGATTCAATAGTGTTTACAATGCACTTCCCCCAAACATGAAACCTCCACTAGGCTTGGCCTTAGCTAAATTTCCTGAAGGCTTTGATCCGGACATGGCTTACCAGCTAAGAGAAAGATAAACCTTAACAATGGCCTCAACCTCATCATCTGATGCCAAAATTCACAACTTAGTGAGGGTAATGGAAAGAATGCTTGAGAAAATAAATTTAGCCTCCAAGAGAAAATCAAACCAACCTCCAAAACATAAATAGAAATCCAAATTTCAGAAGAGACCCTATGCAAGATAGATAAAGAGATAAAGATCAACAAATTAGGCCTCCTTTTCAGCAAAACATGTAGATCAAGAGGAAGAAAGGGAAACCAAAAGGTTGGAAGAAAATCATGTAAATTTAATAGGATCTGACAGTGAGAATGATGTTTTTCTCACTGAAGAAGAGCAAGGGTTCTTCTCCTCAGAACAAACTAACACAACCTATGAGAATTCTAAAGATTATAGATTCGGGTTTGAGAATGCAATAATGGAGGTCCACAAGCAATATAATCTTAGAAGCAAAGGGAACCCAAAAATTTCCAATGACAAAAACACTAATACTGTTGTTAGGAAAACTTCAGACAATCAACCCAAAAAAACAGCAAGTAATACCAACATTGTGGCAAAGAAAAATGATCTAGACAAAGATAAGAACAGCCAGCAAAGTGTTGAACAAAGTTGCACTAGTACTTCTGCTAGTGGCCCTAATAAATCTGTCCTAAATAACAGTCCAAATAAAACTCAGCCAATCAGAATTGTTGAAAGAGTTATGCTTGACAAAACAGATGTAAATATCTCAAAATCATTAGTCCCTTTCACCCTTGAGGGTGAAATTTCCAAGATCAAAATTAGCATACCTCTAGCTGAACTAGTAACCCAGGATGTATATAAAAACCAAGTTTTGAAAGCTTTGAATATAGGTAGTGATACTGATACTTTAAACTTGACAGATGACAAACCAGAATTGTTGTTTCGTCCTGAAGTTGAAGGAAAATACCAAGAAGGGGTTGTCCCTCCCTTCTATGTTAGCTTGAACATACATAATAAGATCTTTCATAATGCCATGCTAGACTTAGGTGCTTCTCATAACCTTATGCCCAAAGTAGTAATGGAAATCCTAGGCCTAGAAATTACTAAACCATATAAGGACCTGTATTCCTTTGATTGAAACAAAGTCAAATGCTTGGGCCTAATCAAATATTTATGTGTCAACTTGGCACAAATTCCTGCTAAAGGTCTATTTATGGACATAGTAGTAGCTAACATTCCCCCAAAGTATGGCATGCTTCTATCTAGATCATGGGGAGCTAAAATTCAGGGGAGCCTTCAAATGGACATGTCCTATGCCACCATCCCAGTGTTTAACCAAACCAGAAGATTATACAGGGAATCCCATATGAAATACATGGTGAGCAACATAGATAGGCCAAAAAATACTCTTGTTTACTCTATTCATTCAGATTTAGATTCCTTTATCTTGTATAATGAAGATGAAATCATCCAACAAGAAAAGGAAAACAAGAAAGAATTTAGTCCACCAGAACAGTCAAATCTGCTTTCAACTCAAGCACATGACAACTCAAACTTTAGCAGCCTTAAACAACAAAAAGGAAATGAGTATGAAATAGAAACACTGTGGGAAATGAGCTTTGATGGCTCTTGCCGCAAGTTGAGTTATGGAGCAGGTGTATGGATACACAATATAAATAAAGGTCGTTCTTATAAACTGGATTTTCCATGCACCAATAACATTGCAAAATATGAAGCCCTCCTCCTTGGCCTACATCTGCTCAAAGATCTAGGAGCTAAGAAAATATCAGTCCAAGGAGATTCTGAGCTAATTATTAGGCAAATAAAAGGGGCGTATTCAGCCAAGAAACCAAGACTAAGAGAATATAGGAATGCTGCCCTTGATCTCTTAAAAACCTTTGAAAAATATGAACTCACCTTCATTCCTAGAGCTCAAAACCACCTTGCAAATGAACTTGTCTTTCCTACCAGCAATTTCAAAATACCCTAGATAAATGAACAATTCAATGTCAAAGTAAAAAATAGACCTGCAGTCCCTGACAATGAATACTATTGGCAAGTGTTTGAAGGTGACGAGCACTTAGATGATTTTCTGCAATCAAGGAATGATTTTTCCATAACAACACCTAGCTTAAGCCATGAAGAAAATTGTTTTAAAGAAGAACAAATCCCTGAAGCAAAGCTGTCCTCTTCTACTAATATAAATCAATTTGAAAATATTTTTAAGGCATAAATATTTGATAATCCAGACCAAAAGGACCTTGATGTTTTACAATGCAAAGGTGATAGTATACCAAGGGGCCTTACACCACTAGAAAAGCTCTTTGATTTCAACGATGTAGCCAAAGAACCAAAGATAGAGCCTAGAGAAAATAATGTTGAAGAACATAACATAGGCAGCATAAGTGAAACCAAAATGATCAAGTTATCTAGCACTCTCCCTACTCATATCAAACAAGAATATATTGAAATTTTCAAGGATTAGAGAGATGTGTTTGCATGGGGTTATAAAGACCTAAAAACATATGATACCAGCATCATTCAACACAAAATTCCTCTTAAGGAAAATCAGAAACCTTTCAAACAAAAACTAAGAAGAATAAACCCTGTTTTATTACCTTTAGTTGAAAAACAGATCAAGAAGTTATATGATGTTGGAATCATAGTTCCCCTGAGATACTCACAGTGGGTTTCCAAACTTGTGTCTGTTATGAAGAAGATTGGGGAAATCAGGCTTTGCATTGGCTTCAGAAATCTAAATAGAGCCTCCCTAAAAGATAATTATCCCTTCCCTAAAATGGATCACACACTCCAAAGAGTAGTTGGGTCTAAAATAATATCACTGTTGGATGGGTTCTCAGGCTGCAATCAAGTATTAGTACTCCCAAGTGTTTAGCATAAAATTTCCTTTACTACACCTTGGGGTACATTCATGTATGTCAAAATGCCATTTGGTTTGATGAATGCAGGGGCCACCTTCCAAAGGGCCATGGACATAGTCTTGTCTAAAGACATAAGCTATTTTATAATCATATAGCTTGATGACATTATTGTTTTCTCCGAAACTGACAAGGAACATCTGATTCATTTAAGAAAGGCTTTTGAGAAATGTAGAAATTATGGCTTATCTTTGAATCCAAAAAAGACACTCATTGGTATCCAAGAAGGAAAGCTTCTTGGTCACATAATTTTTGAAGAGGGAATCAAAGTAGACCCTAAAAGGATTGATGGCATATTCAATATCAACCATCCTAGAAACCTCAAAGAATTGCAATATTTCATTGGGAAGATTAAATTTTTAAGGAGGTTCATCCCCAACCTTTCTGAGCTATTAAGGAACATCACGAACATGCTTAAGAAAGAGATAGGTGTTAAATGGACAATACAGGCTAAACCATCATTTGAACTAGTGAAACAAGCTCTCACTCAAACACCAGTTCTCATCAGTCCTGATTTCACCAAAGATTTCTACATCTTTTCTTTTGCATCTGAACACACCATAGCTGTAGTATTGTTGCAAAAGAATGCTATGGGGCAAGAACAACCAATATCCTTTTTTAGTAGGGCCTTAAGAGATGCCCCACTCAAATATAACATCATGGAGAAACAAGCCTTAGCCTTGCTAAAGCATTGAAAGACTTCCGAGTCTACATTTTACATTCCCATATCATTGCTTTTGTCCCACATACAGTTGTCAAAGATATTCTAAGTCAAGACCCTGATGGAAAAAGGGGAAAATGGATTGCTGGTATTTTAGAATATGACTTAGAAATCAGGCCTACCAAACTAATCAAAGGGCAGGTATTAGCAAAACTCATGGTTGAGTCAAACTTCCAAGCCTTAGATATAAATATGGTGGATGTTTTAGAAGAAATAGAATATTCACATCTCCATACATTGAAGAAACATTTGTGATTTCACCTTGGTATGCTTATATCATATATGTACTACTCTATCTGAATACCCCTCCTTCTCTATAAAAACTAAAGCTATATTTTTAAAACAGAAGGATTTAAATTATTGTATTTTAGATGGGGTTCTATATTGGAAAAATATTGTTGGAAAATTGCTTAAATTTTTGCTTGAGATTGATGCAGGAAAAATCATGCATGAGCTGCATGAGGGAGAATGTGGAGGACACCTTTACTGGAAGACCACAGCAAATGAAATCCTTAGAGATGGATATTATTGGCCCACCCTTTTCCAGATACTCAGAAACTAGTCATGACTTGCCATAACTATCAAATTTTTGATGGCAAGAGAAAACTCCTACCTTTACCCTTGCATCCCATCAGTGTTGAAGCTCCTTTTCAACAATGGGGTTTTGATTTCATTGGAGAGATTCACCCTTCCTCATCTGCCCAACATAAGTGGATCCTAACTGCTACAGATTAATTTACCAAGTGGATAGAAGCTATACCGTCTAGGAATGCTACTGACTCTGTCATTATCAAGTTCCTTGAAACCAACATACTATCTAGATTTGGTTGTCCTAGAAAAATAATTACAAACAATGCTGCTACTTTCAAATCCAAGAAAATGATTGACTTCTGCTACAAATATCATGTCATATTGGGCCATTCCACAGCCTACTATCCTCAAGGAAATGGATTAGCTGAATCCTCCAATAAAAGCCTTGTCAATATTATTAAGAAATTGTTGGAACAAAATCAGAAATCATGGCATAGTAAGCTAATTCATGCTTTATGAGCTGATAGATTAACCACCAAGAAATCAATTAATATGTCTCCCTATCAGCTGGTTTATGGCATGGATGTTGTTTCCCCAACATCTTTAGGAGTTCTAGTCATGAAACTCCTTCAAGAAGTACAATCTAAAGAAAATGATGTGTAGATAAGGGTAAATCAGACCATTCATTTACAACAGTCTAGAGAGGAAGTGTACAAAAGAACACAAACATTCCAAGAAGGCATCAAGAAAATATTTGATAGAAGGACTAAAGCAAATGACTTCCAAGTTGGAAATATAGTTCTAAAATGGGATTCTAGGAGGGAAGAAAAGGGTAAACATGGCAAGTTTGAGATTCTATGGAAAGGGCCCTATATCATTCATTCCATTCAGGGTCATAATGCATTTTTTCTATAAGATATGAATGGAGAAGAATTGTTTGGAGGTCCTGTCAATGGCAGGATGCTCAAACACTATTTTTGTCAAGAATCCTAGTTTCAAAGTTTCCATTCATTGTACATAACACAGTTGTAAAGAAATCATAGAAAATACAAAAACAATAAAAAAAAAGGAAAAGGAAAAGAGGACAGATTCAAAAAGAGGTATAGCCCCATACCCAAAAAAGAGAATTTTTCTGAAAGTGAGCATATCTAAATGCCACTGCTGATTCAAAATGATATCTTGCTCAGTCATCTAGCCTAATCATAGCTGAACATGCTTTAAATTTATGTTGATAATATAGTAGAGACATTGGTTGATAAGATTTTTTCCAGACTTAACTTGTCAAGAAGAATATATTAGGAGAATATGAAGATATTGGTTCCACATGCTCAAAACAAGACCAAAGAGATAGATAGGGATGCCTTACAAAGAACAAATCATGGCCTTATCTTTCTAGTTTACTTTTTTTATGCAAAATAATGTTTGTGTGCAACTTGTTCAAAATGCCACAACCATGGTTGATCAGACTATCTAATCCTGATTTGAACCATGCTTTAAATTTTCATGTCAATAACTAGAGAATCAAGATTGCCAAACAGTTTAATCTTGGCAGTCAGTTAGTATAGGTAGGGAATAAAAGAGTTAAATAGTTTAATCTGGACTCTTGGAAGAAATAAGGGTAGGATCATATAGTTTATTTATGTTTTCAAAAGTAAAATGTCAAAGAGTTTGCTAGTTCAAATGCACTCAAAGAGGAAGAAAAAAATGCTAGGACAAGTAGGATTGGGTAGGTAGAGATGATGTGTGAGGAAAAATCAAAGACTGTAAATTATTGAAAGAATGTCATTTGAAAGGAATACTAGCATAAGCAAGGAGAGGGAAATCTACCCAATGGATAAGGCATTAGTCTGCTGAAACTCAAACATTTATTTTCTGAGGTTCTGGATACCTTGAAAGGAAAGCTGCCCTCCCCAAGTGGAGCCACTGTTAGCCATCAATAAAAGTTTGACATATCAGATGATGGCTAAATAATTCCTTAGATTCCCAAAACAATATTTTATGAAAAACTTGTGAGTTTTGGAAATCTCACTCCTTTCATTATCCTACACCTAACGGTTTAAACTATAAATCTTGTCTTTTGCCTCCTAAAAAGTCACACTGTTGTTTCAAAAAGACTTATTTTTCAGGCTATATTCCTCATTTTTCACCTCCATTTCCTTTTCCCATTTTCACTCATTTTCACCTATCCCAACAGTCATTTTCCCCTTCAAAAAGGGCTTCTTCCTTTTCATTTACCTTCCATTCCCTCTAAAAAGCCTTTAAAACCATGAGAAAAACCCTTTGTTTTGGTTTAAATCACCCTTTATAATTCTATCGGAACCTGAAAAGGCTTAAAAACCCATGTTTTTAGGCCTAAATCCGACCATTGGCGAAACTAGGCTTTAAGCCCTGCGGGCTTAAGCCCTCCACCCCTTTTCTCATGTGACCCGAGGGCCCGACCGCCTGCTAAACCCTCGACCCCTTTTTTCTTAATCCCGGTCCCATCCTTCACTCCCGCAACCTTCCTCCCCCTCAACCATCCTCCCATCTGACTACCCCATGGGGAAATCTCCACCGTGGATCTTCATGATTTGACGACCATCATCCAAACCCGCCTTTCCGCCCCACTCCCAGCCTTTCCGCTACTCGACAGAACTGCACACGTCACCGCCGGTCCCACCTTCCACCCACGAAATCATCGCCCCAATCCCCATTTGCCACCTGTACTCCGCTATTCCCATCCACCAAATTTGCACCCAGCCTTCTGGCTCCACCCACGCCATCAATCTCACTCCTTGAGATCTGACGGCGCAGAGTCAATATCGCGTGGAATTTTATGCTGGGATTTAATGGCCCATTTTAACATGGAATAGGCGGTATTGGCTTGAACACGTGGTAGTCATTCTATGGTATCACGTCCGTTTGGGCCTTTACCACTTACCACCCAAAAACCACGCGAAAACTGTCGGTTATCCCACAAAACTGCCCAACCTCCAATTCGTGCCAAATATTCAAAATTCTGCCCTTTCTTCTGATTTTGCTCATGGAACCCTCCTCTATAAATTTTTCTCCTCTGATGCAATCGCTCCATCACCTCACCTAGCCTTTGAAAGAAGTTCTAACCACATCCCGCAGGTTTTCAATTAAAAAGTTTGTTTTGTGTTGCAGGTTTAATGGTGGCCCGACCTAAAAGGCCCTCCCACAGCCAATATCAATGGCACAGTCTCAGGATGACGGTCCTAGAGGCCAGACAAGCAGGAAAAGGGATCCAGGGTTTGATTCCGAGCATTGGATCATGATTCATGACCATTGATTCAATCACATAAACCCTCCAGCGCAACAAAGGAACCCCTGCACAAGAAGACAAAGAAGACTAACAAGATATGGAAGATCAGCAAATAAATGAAGAGATTAAATGATAAAGGCAAAGAACTAAGGAATAAAGCAGTTGTTAAATCAGAAACAGAGAAAGGCAGTAAAGTGGATGAATTAAAGGCAACCCAAGGCTAAAGGGCCTAAAGAGAAGTTTTATAATTAAATCAAGAAGACTTAGGCCATAATAGCCTCGAATAAATCAAACAGAGGCAGTTATTCATCCAAAATATCCAAACTGCCACCTGTGGCCTACTTTCTTTTATAAAGAAAATTGGCAGTTATTACATAGTCAGAAGATATTTTTTATCTGTCAAGGCAGTTATTGTGAAAGATAAAGATAGGCCTCAAAGTCAAACTTTTCACCTATCTTTCCTTAGAAATTAAGACAGAGTTATTAAAATAGAGAAGTAGCTGCAACTGTTCCTACCTTATGCTTGTTAGGGTCCCATGATTTGGCTAATTGGCAAGCCAACTGACAGGGTAACATCAAACCAATATTTGGAGCCCAAGGACCTAGCCTTCCTGGACTCAGAGAGGGCTCTCTCTATTTGTGTAAGGGATATCTGTGTGTTTTCTTCTTGTGTTTCTGATTTTAGGCTAGTTATGAAGTAGGTTTTTTGTTTTGTTTTTAGATTTGTGAGGGATGAACTGATCAAAGACTAAGATAGGTAAAAAGATGTCAGATCAACTGAGCTATGGGGTCGAAAAGGTCAAGAAATATTTCAGATGGTGATGATAAGGTTGTTGAAGGGCCTATTTAATCAAGGTAAAATGGATCTTTGGGTAAAATGGAGTGGGATGGACACTAAATTTGTGGAAAACAAAGAATTTCAAACATAAATAGTTCAATAGCTGACATAAACATGGTAGGGCTAACCATTAATCATGAGAAATGTAACTATAAACTGATAAATGCATATAAATAAACATTCAAGCAATACATAGAGATATCCCTTACACAAATAGAGAGAGCCCTCTCTGAGTCCAAGAAGGCTAGGTCCTTGGGCTCCAAGGATTGGTTTGATGTTACCCTATCACTTGGCTTTCCAATCAGCCAAATCACGGGACCCTAACATAATGGCGATCACGATGGGACTCTGAGTGATAAACAAACTTAGATTCCCTAAACATTTCAGTAGCCTTAGGAATACTATCTGATTGACTTATCCCACCGCTCACTAACATAATGGCGATCACGGTGGGACTCTGAGTAATAAACAAACTTAGACTTCCCTAAAAATTTCAGCAGCCTTAGGAATACTATCTGGTTGACTTATCCCACCGCTCACTAACCTAATGGCAATCACGACGGGACTCTAAGTGATAAACAAACTTAGATTCCCTAAACATTTCAGTAGCCTTAAGAATACTATTTGATTGACTTATCCCACCGCTCACTAACATAATGGCGATCATGGTGGGACTAACTGAGTACATAACAGTCTAGCAAACTCTTGTAGATTCATTAGTCTTTCAAAATTTAAACAGGCAAGCAGTCCATAGAATCATTTAGAGTAAACTATTTTTGTTTTCACCACTCTAGCAAAGTGATGAATCAAGTTTAGAACACTCTAACAAACCATAGGCTACACATAAAAACTCAGAAAACCCCAAAAAACATCCCCAGATTGGCTTTCCTAGTTATTGGTGGTGGACCATAGCTACATCTCTATAAAAACAACCAAGTTCCACCTGGCGACTCCACTAACCTCCAGTAGGCCTAAAAACTCCATAAAAAAAACCAAAAATTCATAAACCATACCTTTCTGTTGACTTATCCTTTCCACAAACTTAAAATTCATGGTGCAAACTCTATAATCAGTGACAAACTAAGTATAACTTAGCGATTCAGAAACTTCACCTAAACATAGGAGATAAATAGAAATAAACTTGCAAATAGAACCATTAGCTTTTCCAAATGGCCTAGCAAACTGTTGAAACCAAGTAATAACTCTTTCTTGCAAGTCTTCACCTCAAAGTTTACTAGAAAAACTTTTTCCTGAAAGCATCTTTGATATTATTGTGGGTGGACCATAGATCTCAAAGAAACCCACCTAGCGACTCCACTAGCCTTTATTTTTGTTTTGACCATCCTTCACATTAACAAAACCCCTAGAGAGGCCATCCATCCAAAAAAATCACAAATACCATCCTCTCTAAACTCTGAATTCGAAATATGGCTTCACGAAGAATACCAGATCTCATCCAGACCCAAATCTCCCTATCATAGTTGATGACCCAGAGAAGATTCCATGGCAAGCTTCTGAAACTGGCAACTTAGCTACCGATAGGTCCATCCGTAAAGCAAGATCAATACCTAAACACCTCACATACTTGCAGGATTCCCCATTTGACTTAAAATCAGCAAAAACCATTTTTAGAAGCAAGTCACAAAGTAAAGTAAACTTTGACGATTTTGAGCCCCTGGATTTGCCACAGAGTCCTAGTAGAGAAACCTCACCTACTACACCTCTCGATCTCTAGCTTCTCCATCACTTTGGCTCCTATCACCCCATATCTGCTCAAAATTAGGTCACTAGCCCAAGTGCATCCATATTGTTTCTCAACGAAGGCCTTAAAGGCCAAGAACATGTTAAAAAATTCACTCTTGAGTTTTAAGAAGTATTCCCAAGTGCATCTAGAAAAATCATCAATGAAAGTTAAGAAGTACTTGCAGCCAAAGAAAGGAACAACAGGAAGGGGACCACATAAATCATTGTGCACAAGCTGCAAAGGGGCTGAAACGTGTCAAGATGCACGTTTGTCAAAACTATCCCAATGATGTTTTCTGAGTACACATCCGGAAAAAACACCATGTCAACAAGATACCATAGGAAGACCTGTCACCATATTTTCTTTACATAGAGCTTGAAGAGAGCGATAGTTTAAGCGACCAAATCGTTCATGGAAAATTTTGCTCACTTCATCATTATGAGCAACAAAAATGGAGAGAAGACATGACGACCCAAAATTTTCAAACTTATATAATCTTGTGGAATCATCAACAACGCCAGTAGCTAAAATATGTCTAGGATCTTTGAGGTCCTTAATTACAACATTATGAGGTGAGAATTCTATTGTTTTCCCTTCACCTGAATGAGTTATCTGATAAATAGGTAGAAGGTTGCAGGACAAGGTAGGAACACTTAATGCATCATTAAACTGACCATTATCTAGATGAATGGTTCCAGAACCTACAACATTAAGAGATTTATCATCACCAACATAAATATTTTTGGTGTTACAATCATTTAAAGAAGAAAACATGGCTTTATTTTTTGCCATATGGTAAGAAGCTCCAGGATCAATGAGCCACTCATGAGATGAGAAGAAGAAGATACAGTCAAATCATAACCAGATCTTGATGCTTAACAACCACAAGAAGAAAGTGCCATTCCTGAAGATGAAGTTGAAGAGTGTTCCAAATTGATGTTGTGCTTCTTCATTTCTGCTTCCAAGGATTCCATCTTCTTAAAACATTTTGACTCTACGTGGCCATCATGATTACAAAAGTTGCAATGTCTATTTGTCTTCTTCCCTTTGTTTTTATTTGCTTTAACAGTTTGTTGAGTTTCTTTTTCAGTTTGCGGTTGAAATTGCTTAAGACCCTTGTTTGGTTTAGGACCATCCTTTTTAGGATGTTGCTTCTTATGATTCTTTTGGTATGGTTGTTGCTAGGCTTCCAAGGCTTTATTAGAAGAGTTTCCAGTATTAATAAGACCAATATGTAAGAGTTTTTCTTGTTCTCTTATCAAAGAATCGCAAAAGGCATCGAAAGAGGGGGGCTTGTAGGCTGTTCCTTGAGAAATGAGGGCTTCTCTAGTAGAATGGAAGGTAGAAACAAATACAGAGTATGTAGGGCCAAGCTTAGCAAGAATGGGATAGATAAGGCTACCATCTTCCTTTTTGACCTTACAACCTTCTAAAATAAGTCTAAGGGTCTTGAATTTGGACAGAAAATCTTCAATAGAGGAGAAATTATTGGGTCCAAAGTAATCAACTCATTTTCAAGCTGGTGGGCTCTGATTTCATTTTTAATGCCAAAAACAATATTATATTTTTCATAGCTTCATCAGGGGAGTCAATGTCTTGGGTATTAAATCTGAGATCTTAAGAAATGGACATTCCTATCAACCCTCATGCTTGATCTTGTTTATTTTCCCATTTAGCGACTTTATCTCCATCAATAGGTTTAATTTATTGTCCTATGGCTATTCTAGAAAGCCCTTTACTTCTAAGTAAGTCTACCATGTAGGATAGACATTGGAAATAATTGGTGTTGTTAAGAATTACCAGGTGTTATTACTCAGTAATTTCTCAAGGTTAAAGAAAGAACTCACCGAGGTAACCACAAACCTACTTTTGAGATCAGGATCTAGCCTTCCTAATGCTCAGAGAGGGCTCTCTCTTTATGATTTAACTTTGTTGTTTTTAGTTGATTTTAGGGTAGTTATGTAAGATTGGTTTGGTTTGATTTGAGTTGGTGGTGGGATTACTGATTCAGATGGATAGATGACTGTTTATTTACCATTGGGCTATGGAGTCAAAGTGTCAAGAAAACAGGACTGAATCAAGGTCTAAATGAAGTGTTCACAGGGCAAGGTAGTTGAGAAAATTCAGATCTTTTAGGTTGGATGGTGAAGTGGTTTCAATCGGGATCAAGGAGAAGTTAAGGATTCCTCAAACCGGATAATGAAGGATGTGAAAGAGGTCAATCGAAACTAGGGAGCAATAAATAATTCCCTAATCTGGATATCAGAAGAAAACATTAAAATGAATAGAAATTCAAAACAAAGTGTAATTAAACATATTCTGCAATAATATTCCCGTTATAACATTTAAATTGGAAAACATGCAAGTATGTGAAATACTTAAGAAAATAACAATTTAACAACAAAAAGATACTTCACTGAAGTGGCCCAAGACATGAATCCTGTAATGCAATGCCTTTATTACTCAGCCTAGTCTGCTGACTTGAAAATGGTACAATAAACCCTCAGGTTTCAGATCAATACAACTATAGAAATTTTCAGAAATCCACACACACTAATACTTCAAATGGATGAAGTATTTATACAAAAATTAATACAAAATATCCTAAACTAATTTAGGGTTTATTCTGGGAAATAAAATATCTGGATGCTAAAAGGTAGTGACACCTTTCAACTAACTGAAAGTTGTCCCTGATTTTCTTATTGATGTTATTTGTTTGTTTTTCTCATGCTGGTTTGTCTTTCACACTTTCTTATTCTTTAAATTTACTGCTTGCTCTATTTACTCTTAACCTGACTATTCTTTTACCTGCCATAGTAGACTTTATCATCTGAATCTTATTTTCATCCCACTTTTATGTTTTTTGGTAAAATTGGATTTTACTAAAAGCCCTGTTTGACTTCATGTAAAAATGCGAATATGTTGTTGTTGAGGTAAATGCTTTTATCTCTTTTAAATCATCACTGTGTAAATTTCCTCATTATGCTCTGTCTCTGATTTGATTTGATTTTCTCTTTGTAGACAAACTGCTGTTAAATGAAGCCTTTTGAATAAAAATTCGAGAATCTAGAGCAAACAAGTTTTTTAACTAGTATTAAAATTGTTTGTCTAGGTCTTGTCTGATCACCTACAAAAATAAAAAAAATCTGTTAATAAAAATATGGTATCACAGAGAGGAGATAATGGTTTTAGAGAACAAGGAAGTCTGTGGAAGGAGTCTGAATTCTTGGAGGTTTTAATTCTGGTTGAAAATGGTCTTTTGGTCCTTTCTATAATTTTGTAGAGATGAGTAATTTGAATGTAACAATCAAGATTTCAATTGGAAAACTCTGGGATTTTTCAAATGGCGCGGTGTGGACATGTTCTCGTATAGTGGAAGAGCAGATAGGTTTTACCACAGTGTAAAAGGCGAATCAAATTTTTCTCGCATGTACAAAGGGGTTTGGTGGTTTTCTCAGAGAAGAAAAGTGATTAGTGGTTTCGTGGATAGGAATGCGATGAGATGAGGGGGTGTCGTGTGGCAGGGAGGTGGGGATGCGAAACCACCCATTTCGCAAAATCTGGTGATCTTAAATGTCGGATGGTCCAGGATTGCGAAATTGAATACGGACCGTTAGATCCAAATGGCAATGATCGGATGGGAAAGTTAATGGATTTCGGATAAGTGGGACCGAGGATGAATTATGCGAAGGGTTAAATGATATAGTGGAAGTTTTATTAATAAAATGACGGGTCAGGATTTAATATTGAGATGGGTTAGGGATATATAATAGCGGAAAGGTTTTAATATGAATATGAATAGGGGATTAATATAATATGTAAAACTATATACTAAAATGATATAAAGGGTCCGAGACTATATGATAGCGGGAATGAGTTTAATATATGGGAATGTGTTTAAATAATATCAGGGAAGGATTTGGGAGGTGGGACCCAATATGAAATATTAAACGCTGCAAACTTTTGGAGAAGTGGGTTTTTACAGTTTTAATTTGAAAAAGGTGGAGTTTAGTTAGGAGAAGGGGTATTAGTAATGAAAATAGGTTTTTTTAACCTAAGGAAAGGGGTATTTTAGGAAGGGGAAAGGGGTCTTTTACAAGGGAAAAATGTTTAGAAGGGTGTTAGTAATATGAGAGGAACCAACAATGCTTTCCATGACTTGAAAAAAATACTTCTGCCTACCCTTTATTTACCCTAACATTTTTATTTTCTTTGTTGGGCGCATTTGAGCTTGCTAACCCTTTATTTATTTTTTAATAAGCAAACTATATACTTCTAACCTTGTAACTTCCAATGGCTCAGATTAAACTGATGAGCTAATTTATTCTCTACTTAACTACTGATCTGCCAAGATTAAATAGTTTTGCCAGACCTTTATTCTCTAATTATCAATATGAAATTTAAAGCATGAACGAATCAAGATTAAATTGTTTGATCCTCATGAATTGTGGAATTTTGGACAAGCTGCACACAATTTTATTTGCATAAAGTAAACTAAAGTAGTGGCATTTGAATGTGCAAAACTTTCATGATCTTATTTTTATCTCTTTTTGTGGGGTTTTTATATTTTATATTCTTTTTTGTTTTTGTTTCTTTTAGTCCTTTGATTTATCTTTTAGAACTTACCATCTTTTAATTTTTCAAATACGGGAAAACATTTGCAGAAAGCAAAGGTATGTATAATATTACAAGGTTTACATTAGTCAATTCAAAATTATGAATCCTATTATTATAGGACCCTAACATCGGGCATGCTCTTTTCATTTAAAAAAAAATGAATTTGAAATGGCTGAAACCAATTTCTCCAATGGAAATATCTTGAAAAACTAGGCCAGTTAAAAAAAAAAGGGCTCTGAAAATGACTTTCGGATGAAGAAGTTATGTCTTTTTGAAAAAAAGTTGTAGTAGATGCCGAATAGTTATGTGAGAGGTTGAAAGATGATGGTGAAGATGTATTTAAAAAAAAAAAAAAAATCCCCCTTCCCCTTTTCCAAATTTGATATAATAAGCTCACTTAAAAAAAAAAACTACTTTATGTGACCCACTTTTATAAATAAGTGAGAGTCACTTTTACATGTGCTTTAAAAATAAAAATAAAAAAACCGTTTCTTTTCTTTTTTTTAAATTGACAACTTCCCGAAATGATTTTTAAGAAAAAACAACTTAAATTTTTTTAGAAAAAGAAGCTTGAGAAAGAGACTTGAACCCAAGACCTCTATTCTCATAAAGTAAATTTACATCAAGTGAGCTAGTAAAAATATTATATAATTGTTTGAAATGAGGAATGGTTTTTTTTACTCTTCGATGTGCATGTTTTTTCTTGCAAAAAAAAAAAAAACAAAATACAAACCTTACGGCAGAACGCTAGATTTCTGGTTAGGCTTACTAGCAACTATCATTTCTATGTTATTTCTGATTTCCCAAGATCACACAAAGACGCGGGGAAAGAGCATACGTAGCAGAAAAATTCTCGTCTTCATGTTTCTGATTTGCCGAGATCACACACAGCGTAGAGCAAAGAGAATACACAGATAAGAGGGTATAGATCTATAAATAAAAAATACTATAAACCGAAATAAACAGAAGGATTCATAAATATAATTGCAAAAAAAGATACTTTATACCTCCAGATCTAAAATAACATAACTTGGGCAACCAAGAACCTTCTTGCATGAAACAAAACGGGTTCCTCACTGTAACAGATTCTTCGAACACAATAGATCAGTTCTCTCAGCCTGAAAGTGGTCAGAAATAATAGATTTGGAAAACGACAGTCACATGCAGTCAAGTCGGCTTCAGATTTGGATCAACAACGGATGCAGGCCTCAAAATGGCTCTGATACCATGTAGGAATTTACAGGGTAAGTTCCTTAGATCAAACACCAAAGGTCACCACTCACAAACAGACCACAAATCAGTACACTAGTATTTGACGTGGTTAAAACCCTTGAAGAGGGAAACAGTCCACGGCCTGAGCCAATGCAGCCACTGCAAGCAATTTATTAATATAAAGAAATAAAATTTACATAAGCTTCTCTCATAAATGGTTATCGAACAAATGACCCTCCATGCTCTTTAAATATAGATCATGGACCAATTGGGTGTTAAGCCATGGATCAAGTGTTGGTAATACCGATGAGAGAGTGAATCATCGGATCACTACATATCATGACCACCAGATTATAAGTTACAAATGTACATTTTAAAGAAACACACTTTACCTAACTCTACGCAAGACCAAGTTATACTTAACTATTTCCTATGTGTGGGAATATCCTAACAATTTTGAAAATTGAGGTTTGAATTTTTTGGGAGAATTTTGAGGTATCAGACGACATTATTTGGGGGATAAAACTTTAACACTTTAGCACAACACCTTTTTTTCCTATTCTACACACATACACCTTTCTAATGATCATCTTAATTGGACTCCATATACAAAATTTATGTCACTCGAAAGTTGGACTTCTTGTTTTGGCCACCATAATTCAAGAGGATGCCACATCAACCCCCATTATTCATGGAAAATGGCATAGCGACATGATCATGATGAAGAAGACTCTAGAAAAGTTCATATTGTAACTCTAGTTAACCGTTGAAGCAGTCAAACCTAGCCACTAGTAGGCTATCGAGTTGTGTTATAATTGGGCCACTGAGAGGAAAAGGGGTTCCATTCTTTTCAAGTGCATTTGTTTCATATACAAGCAGAGTAGTCGAGAGGGATAGGGAGAGAGCATAAAGAGAGGATTTGTGTATTGTAGTATCCCATAGACCACATGCCTTACTTCTTTGTACTCGCAACCATTTTCTATTTAGAGAAAGAGAGTTGAGAAACCCCACCTTTCATATAAGTTTTCTCTCAAAAGAGTTTATCAGGTTATATCTTATGTTAATTGTGGTTTTTTATTTTTTATTTCGTTGTTCCCTATTTTTTGCATAATTAAAATTTGCATACATATGCAATAAACAATAATTAACAAAACCTGAAATGTAAAGAGAAATAAACCCTCTTAGTGTAGATTTCGTATTTTTAAGTATAATTTTATCAAATTTGTTGTGAAGAATTGTCGAGTGGGATATTCACGACATTTTACGGATTAAGAAATTACCTCTATTTACATTAAGATGAATTTTTTCATAACCTATATCTACATTAAGGTCAATTATTACATAGTCCTCTAGTTAGCAATGCAACACATGGGTACTCTTATCTCTCTGTTTTATGAAACTTTGTTTGGAGATGGTAATATTTTCCTCCAAACATTAATTTTAAAGTTCATGATTTCAATTTTTATTTCAAATTTATTTATTATTATTTTTATTATGAAATGTAAAGTTTTATATTATAAACTTTCAACCAATAAAAAGCTAGTTTTCATTGTTGTCATTTTGAAAACTATATCTCCTTTAAAAAGAAATTTTGGTGTGATTAGGAACATGCCAGATGTGATCTCTATCTACATTAAGATCAATTTGTACATAGTCCTTTTGTCGGTGATGCAACTTATAAGGCTTTCTTATCTCTTTGTTTCATGGAAACTTTGGTGACCCCATTTTTCTTCCTCCAAACTTCAAATTTTAAATTTATTATTCCATTTTTTTAAAGATTTATATTGTTTTTATTATTATTATGAAATGCACATTTTTTATATTATAAATTTTCAACCAATAAAAAAAAATTATTGTCTTTTTGAAAACAATATTTTTTAAAAATAAAGTTTTATATGATTTTTCATTATTGACTTTTGAAAACAATATTTTCTTAAAAATAAAGTTTGATGTGATTTATTGTATGAAAGTAAATTTTGATGTCATGCAATGCACAAAAATAATATTTGGTGTGGTGTGTTGTGTTGAGAACATGAAAGTTTGAGGAGATGGGATATGTTGCATGAAAAAATACTCCATGCAACATAATCCTCTACAATAGGAAATTTTAATTCATGTTTTATGCAATATATTATGCCATAACCATCAAAATGGTATTATTCCCCAGACTTATAGATGGATTATGGGTTGTTTAAAGTCCACAAATTTTGCGGTGATTATCAATGGTCTTCCTTCTAAGTACTTTTCTGCTTATCGGGGATTGAGACAGGGTTGCACACTGTCACCTCTTCTCTTCATGTTGGTTATCGATTCATTAAGCATGAAAGTGAGGGCAACGAGGGATGATGGTATCATAAGAGGGGCTAGAGTATATAATAGTCATTGGGTCACCCACCTTATGTTCGTAGATGATCTATTATTCGATGGCCATATCTCTGTGGAGGAATGGTTTGTCTTCCATTCTATTATCCTATCTTTTGGATATGCATCCAACTTGATCATGAACGAGGCTAAATATATTTTCATACATAATGGTAGGTCTGACTATGTATTACAGGTCATTAAAGAATGGTTTGGGGTATCATCTAAACTACTGACATAAGGTCTTACATATTTGGGGTTTACTCTTAAACCTATTGGATACAGGATTTGTGATTGGGAATGGCTTATAGATAAGTTTAATTATAAACTGGATTGTTGGGAACATAAATGGATGTCTTTGGGGGGGGTGGGGGGAACTTATTATGCTCAAATTGATCTTACATAATATTAATGTCTATTGGATGCATATCTTATTATTACCCAAGGATATTATCAAAAGGATTCAAATGATCGTGTCTAGGTTCCTATGGACGGGTGCATGCTATGGTGAGGGTAGTCGTAAGTTGCATCTGGTCCGTTGGTCTATTATTGCTAAAACTATTGTTGAGGGAGGGTGGGGTGTCATCGATTTAGGAAATTTTAACAAGGCACTCCTGTAATATCCCCAAAGGGAAATAACCAGTAATAAACAGAAATATGCCAGACAGATAAAGAAAATACAATGCTGAACCAGATCACTGAATAATGACACATAGAATTCCAGAAAACTGAGCCATTTTATTAATCTGAAAGTACATAGAGAGGAATACAAGAAAATCAGAATAAGTGCACCTATCCTTGCCCTAGGCAAGTGGAAATCCTCTCAGACAGAATAATGGCTGCAACAAGGACAGCGTCCTAGCTGCTCTGAAGGCTGAAGACTGGAAAACAGCTGATCTCAACTCCAAACCCCTCTCCAATGGAAAACGCTGTCTCTGCTAGTGACAGCGCAGAAACAGATGAAGCACTAGGCACCAAAAACTCCAGACAGATAGATCAGCTACTGAAGGCTAGAAAAACGCTGTTGAGCCTCATAAACTGCTCTCAGGATGGCGTTCTACCGTTGGGTCCACTCACGAATACTGGAATCGTCGGATCGAAGCCTCGAATCGGATACACGTCCTGTTCCTCCCGATCTGCGATGCCTCTAGATCGGATACGCACACGGCCCACGGATCTATGTGGATCGACAAATATATGCGCCAGATCTCGACCTCGTTGGATACGATGTTATCTCTTCGGATCTGGAGAGCTCGTCTGCGATATCTCCTCGGATACGCAATCTCCCAAAAGCTGGATCTGGTGCTATACCTTCAATGCATAGCGTACAAGACTGGATCTGCAAATATCTGCTCAGATCTACCCTCTCCAAGACTGGATCTATCAATGGCCTTCAGATCTGCGTCCTTCCCCTCAAGATTGGACAGCGTCCTCACTCCTCAAGCTGAACTGCGTCCTTCCTCCTCTTGGACAGCGTTTTCCCTGCTCAGATCTGGACAGCGTCCTCCCTGGAACAACGTCCTCACTCTCCCAGGCTGATCAGCGTCCTCTCTCCTCCTTGAACAGCGTCCTTCCTCCTCTGAACTGCGCAGCCACAAGAGGGCTTCTTCTTCTCCAAATCTGCACCCGAAACTGCTGCTACTTTGCTACTGAAACTGAAAAGTGTACTCAGAACAGAACCTTACTAGGGCGGGCACTCGAAGTTCCCCGAAGCTAAGGGTGAAACCAGAAATAACCTTACCAGGGCAGGCACTCGAAGTCCCCCGAGGCTAAGGGTGAGATCTCCGACCGGAGACACTCATACACACTTGATGCTGAGGCAAACTAAACAGCGAGCGTCTTTGACGAACTGAGAAGTCCGACTATCTAATAGAATATCAAATCATGAATGATCCAAATGAAATTGAGAACCTCTCCTTTTATAATGTAAACTTCCTCCAAAACTTAACTCTCCTTTGACACACGCAGTTTACCTTGGAGTCGACCCCCATTCTCCCGCCTCCCCATCGTACTCATGTGGACCCCCAAGGCCCCCTCTCTAAGTTATAACGTCAATCAACTAGGAAAAGAACACTTTATTTATAAAGTGAGGTGACTAAAGTGAGGTGACCCCTCTTATTTCTCACTTTATTTATTATTTCTAGCTAAAGCGGCAAAATAAAGCAAAAATGCAATATTCCAATTAGCAAGGCTAATTGGGAATATTACAGTCTCCCCCGGCAAAACGTTGCAACTGAAGTGATGGATGCTGTAAGATCTTCTCATCCTCCCAAGTGGCATCCTCATCCGGCAGATTCTTCCATCTCACCAAGAACTCTCTGATCTTCCTGCTCCGCAGCTGTCTCTCCCTGGTGTCAATAATGGCCTCCGGATGTAATACCAAGTGCCCCTCATCATCTGTCAGTGGTAGCTCCCCGGTGACTGTCACGTGCTGGCCCAGTGCCTTCTTCAGGCATGATACATGGAAGATGTTATGAATCCGGCTGCCTTGGGGCAGTTCCAACTCATATGCAACCTGCCCGATCCTACGTGTCACCCTGTACGGTCCATAAAAGCGAGGCTTAAGCTTCTCTGCCCCCTTCTGTTTGAGTGAAGACTGTCGGTATGGCTGTAACTGTAGGTAGACCAGGTCCCCTACCTCAAAGTGTCTCTCAACCCGACCCTTATCAACATACAATTTCTGCTGATTTTGTGCTGTGGCTATGTTGTCCTTGAGAGCCCGGAGGATGTCTTGGCTCTCTTGGATCCATAATTTGGCTCGCGGAGCCCTGCTAACACCAAACATCACGTCCACAAAAGATAGGGAATGGTATCCATACAACGCATAAAAAGGTGTCATGCCAATGGACATGTGGTGGGTTGTGTTGTAGTAGTACTCGCCCAGATGTAGCCATTTCAACCATGCTCTCTGCTGCCCACTGACGTAGTTACGCAAGTAGCCCTCCAGCCACTTGTTAACTATCTCTGTCTGCCCGTCCGTTTGGGGATGATAGCTAGTGCTCGGTGTCAACTCAGTCCCCACTAGTCGAAAGAGCTCCTGCCAAAAACCACCCATAAAACGGCTGTCCCTGTCACTAACGATGGTCTTGGGTAGACCATGCAATCTGAAAATCTCCCGGAAAAACAGCTCTGCCACCTGTGCTGCTGTATAATGCGCCGAAATGGCGAAGAAATGAGCATACTTCGTTAGCCGGTCGACTACTACGAAGATGCAGTCCTTGCCCTGCACTATGGGCAACCCTGTGATGAAGTCCATCGAAACACTCTCCCACTTCCCCTCTGGAATGGGAAGCGGCTGCAACAACCCCGCGGGATGGCTCATCTCACCTTTGTTTCGCTGGCAATCCTCACACTCCCGAACATGCTGGAGTACGTCCTCCTTGAGGCCTTTCCATGCAAATCTCTCCCGGATGGCCCTGTACATCTTGGTGAACCCCTGATGGCCCGCCAATGGTGAATCATGAGAAGCATGGAGTATCTTCTCCTTGAGCTGAGACCCCTCAGTCAAGAAGATCCGATCCCTGTAATAGATGACCTCATCAGCCACCCTGTATCTGCTATCTGCTATCTGTCCATCCAGCACTTCGCATGCAAATTTATCTTTGGAATACTCAACCAGTAGTCGAGCCTTCCAGTCAGCGTCCAAGCTCATGAGTGATAACGTGGCTGGTCTACGGGAAAGGGCATCTGCTACCACATTATTCTTCCCTTTGACATACTCTATGTCAAAGTCGTAAGCCTGGATCTTGCTGATCCACTTCTGCTGCCTCTCCTGTAACTGCTTCTGCTCCAGAAAGTACTTCAGGCTGTTATGATCTGTCCTCACCCTGAATCTGCCACCTACCAGGTACTGCCGGAATTTGGCCAGTGCATGCATGATGGCCAACATCTCCTTGTCATAGATGGGGTAAAGCCTCTCATGTGGAAGGAGCTTCCGGCTCTCGAACGCAATCAGATGACCCTCCTGCATCAAAACTGCTCCAATCCCTTCCCCTGATGCATCGCACTCCAGGACAAAGGGCTGAGCGAAATCGGGCAATGCCAACACGGGGCAACTACTCATCACCTCCTTGAGCTTATCAAAAGCTCGCTGCGCGATATCCGACCAACTGAATGCCCCCTTCCTCGTCAGCTCCGTGAGGGGTGCTGCAAGCTGTGAGAAGCCCTTGACGAACTTCCTGTAGTAAGTACAGATACCAATGAACCCTCTCAGTTCGGTTACATTCCGCGGCTCTGGCCAGTCCCTGATAGCCCGGATCTTCTCCTCGTGGACTCTCACTCCGTCCACTCCTATGATGTGTCCCAGATACAGCATCTCTGTCAATCCAAACTCACACTTGGAGAGCTTGGCAAAGAACTGCTGCTCCTCCCGAATATGCAAGACCGTCTCAATGTGTTGGAGGTGCTCCTCCCAGGTCCTGTTGTATATAAGGATATCATCAAAGAAAACCAGCACAAACTTCCTCAGATGATCCCGGAAAATATGGTTCATACAAGACTGGAAAGTAGCAGGTGCATTGGTCAGCCCAAACGGCATGACCAGAAACTCAAAGTGCCCATAGTGACACCTGAAAGCAGTCTTGGGAATGTCCTGTTCCCTCATGCGTATCTGATGGTACCCGGACCTCAAATCAATCTTTGAGAAGAACCTTGCTCCTCTCAACTCATCCATCAACTCATCGATCCTGGGAATGGGGTACCTGTTCTTCAGGGTCTTTTTATTCAAAGCCCTGTAATCAATGCACATGCGTAATGTGCCGTCCTTCTTCTTCACCAGCACTACTGAAGAAGCGAAAGGACTGGTGCTGGGTCGAATGTGCCCAAGGGCCAGCAGCTCCCGAATGGCCCGTTCTATCTCATCCCGATAGGCTTTGGGATGCCTATACGGTGTGGTGATTACCGCCTGTATCCCCTGCTCCAACTCGATCGTGTGCTCAAACCCTCGATCCGGTGGCTGTCCTGGCGGAATATCTCCAAAAACTACTGCGTATCTGTCGAGAAGAGTCTGTAGATCAGGGTGTACCGTCCGTCCTGTATCTACTACCTCTGAAGCCTGCAACTCGACTGCCCACTCTATATCTCCCCTGCGGAATGTCGCCTCCATGCTGTATGCCGATACTGTCTGGGGTGGATATGTGTTCTGCCCTCGGATCTTCTCATGCTTCCCCGTCTTGGGATCATCCCACTCCATCTCCAAGGCCTTCCAATCTGTGGTGACTTTTCCCAGAGTAATAAGCCACTGAACTCCCAATATCATGTTGGTGTCCGGAATGTCCACCACAAAGAAGTGATCGGTCAATGTATAGGTGCCCATCGTCACTGATAACTCTGGTACATATCGAGCACACGCCATGGTCTGATCTCCTGGAACCAAAACGGAAAACCCATCAAAGCCCTCTGTCGGAATGCCTCTCCGTGCAACCATCTGGGCATCAATGAAGTTGTGGGTAGCCCCACTGTCGACTAAGACCGAGACTCTCTGTCCGCGCACTGTCCCTCCCACGCGCAATGTCAGATACTTGGGGACTCCTCGTAACGCTGCTAGAGCTCCCCCAGTAGGTGCGAATGAGGCCCCACCTGCATCGGGAGGTGGAGGTGGTAAGGTACTCTGCGCTGCATAACATCCTCCTGTCTCCTCATCATCCCCCTCATCCTCTTCTCCGCTGCTCTCGGAGAAGACCTCTATGAGATGTGCCTTCCCTGCCGTACACTTGTGTCCCGGTGCCCACGGCTCCTGGCAGGTGAAGCATAATCGCTTCCGTCTCAGCTCTCTCCTGGCCTCATCATCATACTGTCCTCGTCCTGGATTCGCCTTGGGAGGCGGAACCCTTGTGTCCTTACCCTTAGGCTGGAAAGCCTGTCTCTGGGGATAAGGTGGCCGAGTCCTAGGCAAGACATCTTGTAGGTCACGGGCCCTACTGATAGCATCCTGTAGTGTAGCCGGTTTGTTCGATCGGACTAGGCCACGAAGTGGTTCTGATAGCCCCTCTACAAACATCGTGATCATCCGAGTAGTTGATAAGTCAGGTACCATCACTGAAACCCTCAAGAAGTCTGAGATGTATGCCTCTGCACTCCCCGTCTGTCTGAGCTTGGTCAGCTCGAGGAAAGGCTGATCCGGGTCCTTCTTGTCAAAACGTTCCACCACTCTCTTGGTGAACTCGGCATATGTCGTCACTGCGGAATGTCCCAGTGTTGTCAACCCATGAAACCACCAGTTCTGGGCCTCACCCTCTAGATGTAATGCAACCATCTTAATGGCCTCCCTCTCTGGCATCTGGTTAAGCTGAAAATAGAGGTCTAGTTTCTCCACCCAAGACTTGGCCGTAGTCTTCTGTGAACCATCAAACATCGGCAAATGAAATTTTCTTGCTGCACGGTGACTATCACGGTGGGAGCCAGGTCCCTTGATTCGCTCCCGATCATAAGACTTGCCGCCACATCGGAACTGGATATAGCGATCAAAAGGGAAAGCATCCATGAATTCCTGTCCCATGCTCCGCCAATCTGCAAACATAGCCGCATGTTGAGCTGGACCCCCATCTCTTGGTGCAGTTGGTTCCTCTTCCTCTACCGGAAAGGTAGGCATAGTGGGTCGCGTGGGTGTGGAATCGACCTTCTGCGCTGTCACAATGGGAATAGCGTCTGGTATGTAGCTAGACATGCCCGATCCTTCCCCTACCTGGAAAACCCTAGGGGGTTCTCTCTGTGTTCCTTCTATAGCTGCAAATTTCTTGTTTACATCCTGCATGAATGTATCCATCTTCTCTGCCAACTTCATCATGATATCCTCCATTGGACTCCGCTGTTCTGTCTCTGAATCAGAATCACTTCCCCCGAAGAGACTCTTGTAGGGGTTATCCCTGGACGTCATAGACTGCTAGCACCACAGGCTGAGCCAGATCTATGCTCTGATACCACTGTAATATCCCCAAAGGGAAATAACCAGTAATAAACAGAAATATGCTAGACAGATATAGAAAATACAATGCTGAACCAGATCACTGAATAATGACACATAGAATTCCAGAAAACTGAGCCATTTTATTAATCTGAAAGTACATAGAGAGGAGTACAAGAAAATCAGAGTAGTGCACCTATCCTTGCCCTAGGTAAGTGGAAATCCCTCTCTTATTTAATGGCTTCCAACATGGACAACAACTTAGCCAAGCTTAGAAGGTCGAAGACTGAAAACACCGATCTCAAACTCCAAACCCTCTCCGGGAAAACGTTGTCTCGTTTATGACGCCTCGAACGATGTGACACTGTGCACCCAACCCGTACGTATAGATCGCCCATCAAGGCTAGAAAAACGCTCGTTGAGCCCTCACATAGCCTCCGTCTCCGCATCGCAGCTCACCCGTGGATCCGCCCGAATACTCGTATCCGTCTGGACCCGAAGCTCCTCGAATCGATCTCTCGTCTCTATTCCTCCCCCTCGGGATTGCTGGCCCTCCTGGGATCGATCTCGCTACCAACCCTCCGCATCTATGCCGGATTCGACATTATAGCCAGATTCGCAGCCCTCCAATGTAGGGATCTGACAGTTATCTCTTCTGCATCTGGTGTGCAGACTACAACAATATCTCTCGTATCCAGAATCTCCCAAGCTGGATCTAGTGCTATACCTTCAGATCTGCAACATACAAGACTGGATCTGCAAATATCTGCTCAGATCTACCCTCTCCAAGACTGGATCTATCAACGGCCTTCAGATCTGCGTCCTTCCCCTCAAGATTGGACAGCGTCCTCACTCCTCAAGCTGAACTGCGTCCTTCCTCCTCTTGGACAGCGTTTTCCCTGCTCAGATCTGGACTGCGTCCTCCCTGGAACAACGTCCTCACTCTCCCGGCCTGATCAGCGTCCTTCCTTCTGCAGAAACAACGTCCTTCCTCTCCTGAACTGCGCAGCCACAAGAGGGCTTCTTCTCTTCCCAGATCTGCACCAGAAACTGCTGCTACCTTGCTGGTAAAACTGAAAAGTGTACTCGTAATTAACCTTACTAGGGCGGGCACTCGAAGTCCCCCGAAGCTAAGGGTGAAACCAGAAAACCTTACCAGGGCCGGCACTCGAAGTCCCCCCGAGGCTAAGGGTGAGATCTCCGACCGGAGACACTCGTGCACTAAACAGTGCTGCAGACCGACTAAACAACCGGCGTGCTGAAGCAGACAGAAGTCCAGCTATCAATAATAATATCAAATCATGAATGATCCAAATGAGGTGAGAACCTCCCCTTTTATAATGCCAAACTCCCTCCAAAACTTAACTCTCCTTTGGACCTCACAAGTAGCTATCTCCTTTGGGTCAGCCTGATGCCTCCCCCATCATACTCATGTGGACCCCCAAGGCCCCCTCTCTAAGTTATAACGTTAATCTACTAGGAAAAGAACACTTTATTATAAAGTGAGGTGACTAAAGTGAGGTGACTAAAGTGAGGTGACCCCTCTTATTTCTCACTTTATTTATTATTTCTAGCTAAAGCGGCAAAATAAAGCAAAAATGCAATATTCCAATTAGCAAGGCTAATTGGGAATATTACAACTCCTTATCAAAAATATGTGGAGGGTTGTTGCAGGAAATCGATTATGGTCATGCATAATTCAGGATAAATACATGTATGGAGAATCTTTCACATCTTGGATTAGTTGCAGGGCTAGAAAGAAGACACATATCTCATATATATGGAAGAGCATGTTTTCAGTTTTAAACTTATTTTTGGGACAGGTTCGTTGGTTTGTGGGAGATGGATCCAAAATACAGATAGGAATAGATGCCATTGTTGGCATGAGTGGAAATCATTCCCTGTTTGTCTAGATGCTCAATCACTTTCACAACATGCAAAATTTCCACATTAATTAGATTTCTCGTCATAGACTACAAAATATGGATGGACATGATTGGGATTCTGCTGAGGATTTAGAATTATCCAACGCTCTGGGTGTGTAATGGGGGGAGTATACCATTGTTCTTAGAAATGTTGGGATTTCCCTTAATAACTCTGAGGACCATATGATTTGGGTTGGATCCCTTAGGAAAGGGTCCCTGGTGGTCAAAGATATTTATGTCAATTTGCCTCTCATGGATAGGAACACTACCAACCCCCATGATTTTCAGTTTATCTGGAAATGGAAGATGCCAACTAAGATTAAATGTTTTGGGTGGCTTACTTGTCATAACCATATCCTTACGTGGAAAAATTTACAAAAGAGGGGATTTAATGGCCCAGGTATATGCATTTTATGTAGGAAAGGAGAGGAGGAGATAAGCTACCTACTCATGTCATGTCCTTATGCAAAGGAAATCTGGCAAGGGGTATTGGGACATTTTAAAATTGCAAATAAAGGAACTGTATCTACAATATCTAAGTGTAATAAAACATGGATCAAAGACAAGAAATATAGGTCACTTCCACTATACATTATATGGACAATATGGAGGATACACAATGTTGTTATCTTTGAACAAAAAGATATCCTATTGCAGGATGACATTATCAAGACTGTGGCTTTCTTCAATGAAACTAGATCGGCACCACACACAAAAGGATACAGATCTTGCAGAGCAATTGAGACATGGAAATCATTCCTGGTGGGTTTCTTCGATGGGGAAATTTCTAGGAGAGCTTGTGGGCGTGGAGCAGTGATCTATGTTACGGCCACAAAATTCCATCACTTTTGGTGGGAAGCTGGCAGGGGGACAAATAATAGAGATGAAATCATCGCATTATGGGGTGCGTTGATCGCGGCCAAATGTCTTGGTATTGAAAACTTACATGTCTTTGAAGATGCCAAAGGGATTATTTATTGGGTCAAGGGAAGTAACATTTTCAATCCTCCTATCTTAAAAAACTGGATGGCACATATCAAAATCCTAGTAAGACACTTTCAGAGTGTTAATTTTGATCATCTATACAGGGAACAGAATTGGATTGCTCACATGCTCTCTAAGAGAGGCATTAATAGGGAAACATGTAAGTTTTTTTTCTCATATTTTGACCATGGGGTATGTATCAATGCAGGTTCAATCAATTATTCATGAACGAAAGGGAGAAAAAGACAGGCACTAGATTAAATGAAATATGAATAGCCACATTTCTCCTGCTGGAAATTATCTTGAGGAACAACTGTTGAATTGCTTTCTACTGGAAATGATCTTGAGGAACAACTCATTGCTTTTTATATTAAGACTTAGTAGTTGATAACATTAACATTTTGCACTGAAAAACATTATATGAAATGCTTATTCACCATTTTTTATTAGCTACAAGATGTAATAGTATATCGTATCTATTTGGACTCTTAGTTGTTTGAATTATTTGATCTACGATTTATGTAAAGAACCGAAGGGAAGAAAGTTCCATGATATATGTACTACCTTTTATCAATATATGTTTGGACTCTTATCTGTTTGAATATTTTGATCTATCGTTTATGTAAAGAACCGAAGGGAAGAAAGTTTCATGATATATGTACTACCTTTTATATATATAAAAAGTAGTGTTTTTTTCTATTAAGAAAAAACCAAAAAATATTTGCACAAATACAATATGTTTCAAGCTTCTGAAGTTTCCCAACTCGGATGTTATGTTCCACGTGGGCATATGGAGAGATAAATTCAGACTTGGGCATATGTGGAGATAAATTTAGACTTAACAACCGCTTAAATTTTTTTAATTCTGTCGATATATTTCCTTTAAGATTTTGCATTTGCTCCAAGTTCTGCAGACTTTATAGAGCCACAAGTACTTGACCTTGGGAGAGATTTTTTGGACAAATCAAGACCCCGAAGACCGATCCATCCGCTCAAAGAAGAGGGGATTGCTCCCAACAGATTATTATTAGACAGAAACAATGACTACACCATTTCGATTATTATTAGATGGAAACAATGACTGCACCATTTCGATTTGTCCAAACTTAGATGGTATTAACCATTTCGTAGGTTATGAGACAAATTGAATTTTAGCTGTAATCCCTTCAAGCTAGCCACATAACTGAGAATGAACCTATAAGCTTGTTGTGAAAAATGTCGCTATTATGGAGTGTGGAATGGCACCTGAGAGTTTGTTTAAGTCAAGTCTCAACTCCGCAGGCTCTCTACAACTACAAGCACGTGAGAGTTTTTTCCAATCAAGGAATTTTTGTGCAGGTAGAGTCTTGAAGGTAAGTGAGGAAACCCAACGATGGAGAAACTAAGTCGCTCCCAAGAATTAAATACATAAATGCTCCTGAGATTTAAATACATCATTGATATTCAACATAATTTAAACTCTATTACAATCAGCCAAATTATTCAAGGGTCTCTAAGAATGGATCTTCTTAAAGTGTTGTCTGAGTATTTTATGTTTTAGAGATTTTTATTTTTTCTAAATTAAACTAAATAATTTTTGGTTAGATTACTTTTTTATACTACTTAAAATTTGTTTTAAATACTAAATAAAAAGTTATTAGATACTAGAATTGTGTGAAGTTCAAGTATTAAATTTATAATTTGAATATAGATTTTTAAGAAAAATTGATAAAAAAAAACTTAAATTATATTTAAATAAAACAAAAAGTAAGTATTAAATTTATAATTTGAATAAATTCTTATCAAATTTGAGATATATTAAAATAAATTAATTAATTAATTAAATAAAAATAAATTAAATTAAGAGAGATTTGATTCTCACAATTCCAAACAAGAGCATATATCCGAAAGTTGCTCCAAACACTATTTTTCCAATTAAAAAAATTAAAGCTCTCTTAAATGCCATGAGTATATGTAACAATATCACATAATCAAAATATTGGAAAATATTCTCACTACCTTAAATATTTCTCTCTATAATGCCTTGTTACAAAGAGTTACCAGTGCCAAGGCTCCTCTGCCAGATTTTGGAAAGCTCATCGACTTGGGTTTTGTCTCCTAGTCTCTTAACTGATGGATTTTACTTGTCAGACCTCTCAACTAGTCACACCTCTCACCACTCAACTAGTAACACCATCTCACCATTATAATTCAACCACACTCAACTTTATAATTCAACCTCTACTGATTTTTACAATTATAATGTTGGAATAGACTCTTCACACAGATTCAAAAGTCATTAAACTTTGGCAAAAAAATTTTGAGAAAAAAAAACTATTAAAATAAAATATAATATAGCAATTAAAATAATAAAATATGAAATAGATTTAAAAAGTAGAGTAATAATATTAAAAAATGAATTCATTTAATTATAATTTTATTTTTATTAATAAAATTACAAATAAAAAATAAATCATATTATATTAAAAAATAAATAAATAATGATTCATATCTCTAACAAGTTTTATATTTAAATTTAAATAATAAACCTATAATTATAAATAAGAATAATTTTATATTAAAAAATGTGAAAGATATAAAATATAAATAGTAAGTATAATTTTTAAATAGTCTAAGTGGATGTTAACCTCATCATCATCATGATCATTTTATCATATTAATTAAAATAATAATAATAATTATTTATAATTATTATATTTTAAGATTTGATATTTAAATTTAATTAATAAATATATAAAAAATTATTATTTATAATACATTTACCCCCTAAACTATATATAAAATTAGTATTACACATAATCAATTTAAAAAAATTATAAATCATTTAAAAAATATATAAAAAAATGTGATTGAAATTTTTCGGTGAAAATGACATCAAAGTAGATTTGATCACCAGCGAGTGTGGTTCATCACAAGATTATAACCGAAAAATTTCAATCACAATTTATGGATCATAGAAGCCAAATTCCTAATATAAAAAAATGATATAATATAATAATATTATTAAAATCTCTAAATCTATTTAAAAATTTTAAAATTTAAAAAATACAATTTATTTTTAAATTTAAAAAATATTAAAATAATTACATTTTAAACATTTAAATCCCTTGACACTCAATAAATATAAAAATATAACCAAAACAATATATCCGTGACTAAGCAATTGAATTCTTCATCAACCTCATCTGAAAATGTAACCAAACCAATATAACCACGAGTAACAATTTCCTCATCATTCTCGTTTAAACCAACGACCCTCCTGAAACCCCAAGCTGAGAGCGGTCTTCAGTTTTGGAAAACGTCGTAAACCCTAAACCCTATTCTAATTAGTTCAATACCACTTTATTATTTACCAATATAGTTACCATTAAAATTTAGAAGCTACCTGCAAGTGTTTCCAGTTAAAAACTTAATCCATGGGTTTTACCCTAACAGGGGATCATTTATAACCGCTTCAGATTATTTTGAATTTGTATATGGGTCATATTTATGGGAAAAAACTTCAGATGAAAGGCCATGGCGGCGACTCTGGACGATGGATATGAAGATACATTAAAATTTAAAATATAGATAAAAGCGGACCGTGAGAAAGTACTAGAATTTGGAGAAAGTCTGTGACCGTTTGAAATGAGGCGGATATATAGCACTTCAGCATATTAGTTTAACCTCATCTCTTCTGTTTTCCGAATTGGCTTGTTGTTCTTGTTTGTTTGGTCCAAGGCATGGCCATGCTTGTTTATTGGTTTCAACAGTCAATTTTCTTTATAGGTTTTTCTATTTTTCAGCTGGTGTCTGTTAATTTTATTTTTTTCACTGTTTTTGGATTGGTTGGTTTTATTTTATTTTATTTTGGTTTGATGCGGAGCAGAAGAGATGTAATGCATGATTTCGAATTTCCATGGAGGAAAATCATCAGAGCAGGTATTTTTTTTGGGGTTCAATTTGAGCTGATATAGTAATAAATGTTTTAGCAATAAATATTTACATAATGGGATGTTCTCTGTAATAATGGAGGATGCTCTCTGGTAAAAATGGTTTAGAATATCAGATAGCTATGCATGTAGTTTAAAGGGCCGTTGGATTGTTTCCTTTTTTAGTTTTCGTCGCTTATTTTTAGTGCAGGGTTTTAGGTGTTCAGATGAAGGTCATTGGGATTTCAATAGGAAAGAGTAAGTAATTATAGGTAAAGAGCTTTCAATACTAACCGACTACTCCAATTTATTTGATGGGTCATCTGGTGTTGAAATAACATGTGATTTAATTGTCTTTCAGGAAGAGCCACCCTTGAATACAGGAGGATGCAAGAATATTACATTTCTAAAGTCGTTTAAGCTCTTCGATTTTCCGCCGATATGCTTTTCGTACTCTCTGATATAATTTTTGGTAAGCGATTTTAGAGCGAATGGGAATTTGCTATGGCATGGTCTTTGTTCTGTTGATAGAATTTGCCACGCTGTCTGTGTCTTTGGATTTATATAGAAATTTATTTTTATATGACAAGCTGTTTAGGTACCATAGTTAGCAATTCTTGCCACGTTGTCTCTGTCTTTGGATTTATGTAGAAATTTATTTTTCTATAACAGGCTGTTCCGGTACCGCACTTAGCAGTTCTTCCGGATGTGGAATTGGCGGGTTACATCTCATCATTCTTGTTGGTACAGCCTCCACTTACGAGAGTCACCAGGATCCAGGTACCGATACATTCTGACATGATTACTCTCTTTCACGCACGGTAGTTACGAGCCGTCTTAATGTTTATTTGTTTTCGTTTACAATTATGGCTATTCCAACAAATAGCGCTGATGAGCTGTTATGATGGCATACCATTAATGTAGAATTTGCGTGGTCATTTGGTTTGGTCTGTCAGACTATTAACGTTATAGTATTAATGTTATGTGAACAATGCATCAATGCATGTTATGGTATTATTTCGTTCTTTATTTTAAATTTTTTCTTTTGTTTGTAGGTCTGTATGGGTTAAATGCGATCGGTTTTTTTTGAGTTTGGTTAATTTTTAAAATAATAAATTACTTTAATAAAAAAATTTAAATAGTATTAAAATTTTTGTAATATATATATAATTAACTCATATATATTTAAAATATATATACTGAGTGCATGCCATTTTTGAGATTTAAATATATATAAATTATATATAAATATGTATTATTAAATTATATATATCTATATTGTTTAAATTTTTCAAATATATATATTTTGAAATATATATCGTTTAAATTTTTGAAATATATATATATATATTATTATTATTATTATTTTGGAATTTAAATGTATATTAGTTGATTAAGTTTCGCATCTTTCTTTTTCATTTTGTTATGGATTTTTAATCAAATTTTGATATCCATTTTTAATCAAAATTTTAAATTAAAAGGTTTAGTACAAATTTTAATCTCTTTATAAATGTAGATAGATTATTAATGAAAACATTAGTAAGATTTCTACGTCAACTACACCAATTGAGAATATAATTAATATAACTAGTTGATTATTCTACATAATTTGTTTTTTAAGATAACCAAAACTGCTTTAATTAGACATGTAGATTCAAATCTCCAAGAAAACCATTCCGTCAAACACACTTCAAAAAATAGAAATCCCTAACAGCCCCACACATGTTAATCTGGTAATGTCTCTTAGATCTGATGATTAAGATGTTTAGTAAAGAATTTTATCTCTTTATAAATGTAGATGGATTTTTAATGAAAGTATAGTAAGATTTTTATGTCAATTGCACTAATTGAGAATATAATTAATATAACGAGTTTTTTCTGTATGTTTTTTTTAAGATAATCAAACCTGAACATGTAAATTCAAATCTCAAAAATAAAAATAAAAACTATTCAGTCAAAGACACTTTAAAAATTAGAAACCCCTAAACTCAGTTTTGTACACCATATGTGAGGCTGTAACAATTAGAAACCCCTAGGCTCAGTTTTGTAAACCAGCCTCACACATTTTAATCTGATAATCTCGTCCTAAGTGATCATTTTGGTCTACCATGGGGGGTAGGGCTTCTTTTAATATCTTTGCGAAGAGATGGCTTAGTCCTTTATATCACACGTTAGCTTAGTCAAAACTAATTGTTTCATGAATATAATTATGTAATCACAAATCATTTCAGTGCAATTTTAGAGTGAACTTCACTTGTGTTTGCGGTGGTGGTTTGGGTTGTTTGCACAAGTGATCTCATGCTCTACTTGACAATGTGGGGTCTGAGAGGCCTAGCGCAGAGTATAAGGCTTCTTCAATTGGATGGGTGAATGGGAGAAGACAAAGACACTTGATCCTTGGCCTTTATTGCTCTTCCAACGTGCATTTTCATAATAATAAACTCTTCCAAAAGTTCAAACCAATATTGCAATCTTCTCCTGAACAATCCATAATACTCTTCGTTTTTGAGTCCTTGCTCTCTTCTATGCATTCACATTGTTTCCTCTTGATTTAGATCAGCCCAGGAATACGGATCTCCATGGAGTCAACACAACGTGTTTGTTTTGAATGGTGCATTGCAGTTCCAAAAGTATCCCGCGAGCCTTATTTCTCAGTCCATCGGCCCATTAATGAGCCCAATGAGCCTAGGCAGGAAATGCCCTTAAAGCAGTACATTTTGGCCACATTAATGGGCCAATAGACTGGAAAATAAAACTCGCCGAAGTATCCACAGTAAACCATGGTCAGAAGTTAGAGTAATAAAACGTTCGGACACAAAATTAATTTAAAATTAATTACAAATACTGCAATGCTTTCAGTAAGATGGAGATCACCAAACTATCTTCATGACAGTAGAAAATTTTATCATTTAAAATAATGGTATCTGAGCTTTCCTTGATACCCATGGAGAAACCTATGTCTGCTATACTGAAATTTAAATTGGCAATATTTTACAATTTCCTTAACACATTTGTTAAAATTGGACAACTAGGTCCAAACTCCATGTTGTGATGCTCAGATGAAGATACCGATATTTTTATTGGGTTCCTCTTTCGGAGAGGTGTAAGATCGATATAAAATTGATCTTAATCCGATGAGCAGAACATGTATTTTGAATTTATTATTTATCATAAATTATATGTGCAGGTCGGCCTTAAGGTTTTACACCCCCAGCGGATGTGTCACACACCTCAATGATGGATATAAATACAGTCAAAGTTGGAGAGAATTTCACTCATCTCATCTCATCACACCTTCTTCTCTTCTGATCTAGTACGAGCTCTTTGGAGGACAATTTCGGTTCACACGTGGGAAAAGAAGGACTAGAAGAGGTGTTGTTGTCGTTGTTGCCGTTGCTGTCGGTGTTGTTGTCGTTGCTGCTGGTGTTGTTGCCGCTGTTGTCGTTGCTGCCGGTGTTGTTGCCGCTGTTGCCGTTGCTGCCGGTGTTGTTGCCGTTGTTGCTGTTGCTGCCGGTGTTGTTGCCGGTGTTGCTGCCATTGCTGTCGTTGGGGCAACGTTGACTTTTCTGGGGTTGACTTTGAGTTGACCGTGTGGCTGTTTTGAGGGTTGTTGTGACACATGCTGGGTTGGCTGACCAAGGAGACTTTGCTGGTTGAAGCATCCTGTTGACTGCCGTAACGCACCACCACATTTTTTCTGCTTCTGGTTTGTCTTCTATAGATCCACTGTAATGTTCTATCAGCATTTTACTTGATTGTTTATGTGATTGCTATGGTGAAAAGTAAAGTTGCATCAAGCATAGAACATCTACATAATTTTACATGGTATCAGAGCCGAGGTGAAGACAAGCCCTAACTTATAGCAATCACCATCTAAGAAAAATGGGTTCAACAAGTTATGGCTTCAAGGAGGATGACAAGCTGACTGGAAGAGATGACTTCCATGCTTGGAAGATGATATTAGACCTCAAATTGGAAGACCATGATCTCATGGACCATGTACTGGGTAAGATACAAGAACCTCCATCCAATGCTACTGCTGCTGCAAAATCCAAGTATAAGAAGGGAGAGATCAAAGCAAAGCTAATGATCAGGGAATCCATTCATAAAAGCCTGGTGGCCTACATCTCTGAGTTGGGCACATCTAAAGAGATGTATGATAAATTGATCCTTATGTTCAAGGAACAATCTGCTGGCTATTGGGGAGACAATAGCCGATCGTGAGATGGTACTCACCGCACTTGGAGGACTCCCATATGAATGGCAAGTATTCAACACTACCATTCTCAATAATAGTACAATTCCTAACTTTGATGAGCTACTGTCAAGATGCATGCAAGAAGAGACAAGGATGAAGGAATTCGAAAATGACAGAAATGCTACCTATGCTGCTCATTCTAGAAAGAAGAACTCTAGTGGTCCTAAGAACAAAGGAAGAGCAAGGGCCCAAGGAAAGAAGGGCAAGTGCTTCACTTGTCATAGGCCTGGTCACTATGCTAGAGAATGTCCTTTCAAGAAGGATTCTCCTGATGATGATGACAACAACAACAACCGAAGGGATGATAATCAAAGGAACAACAGGTTCCAGGGAAAGAGAAAGGCTCCCTCCCGTGGAAATGATCAACCTTTCAAAAGGTCAAGAAATTCCAGGTATGAGGAATCAAATGTTGTTGATAAAAGAAATGAATATATTCTTGTATCTGCCCTCTCCGTTGCATCTTCACCCGACACTATGGATGTCTGGTTGATAGATAGTGATGCCTCAAGGCACATCACTGGGTTCAAGGAAGCACTCTTTGATATGGTTGAGAAGGATACTAATTTGAAAATTATCCTTGGAGATAATGCCACATATCCCATGAAAGGGACAGGGACTGTGACCCTCCACTTGTCTCAAGGTCAAGTCCTCCACTTGCAGGATGTACTCTATGTACCTAATTTGAAGAAAAACCTCGTGTCTATATCAGCCATGGAAGACAAAGGTTTCAATGTGGCATTCACTGATGGAAAGGTGCGCATGTGGAAGAAGAGCTTCAAGGAAGCTATCATGTTTGGGTCTAGAATTGATACACTCTACCAAGGTGGAGGAAGTCCACTGGGAGGAATGACATGAGATGCTATCCGACAGACCGATAATGGCACTGAATATGAGAAAAACGAGTTTAAGAACTTTTGCAGAGGAGCTAGCATCAAGAAGGAGACCATAATGTTTGTGGGCTACAGCAAAACTTCGAAGGCCTATAGATTCTATGTGCCTGGTCAAAGGAAAGTGGAGATATGCCACGATGTCACCTTTGATGAAGATGCTTCCCTGAGGAAAGTAGTCAATCTTCTGAGATCCGAGGAAGATCATGAAGCAAGTCCTGGAAATCAAGAGGTACCGAAGGATGAGACGATGCCTGATGTTGAAGGACCAATGGACCCGATTGATCCACCTCCTTCACTGGGAAAGAGACCATCATGGCTCAGGGACACTCTCGAGGATGCTGAGGGACATATGGCCCCAAAGGGGGACATTCCGTGAAAGCAAGAAGCCGAGTAGATACCATGGGTATCTAGCAGCCATGAGTACTATTGTACAATCCGAGCCTGGATCTTTTTGAGGAAGCTGTAAAGCATCAAGTCTGGAAGGATGCTATGCACGAAGAGTATGAGTCCATAATGAAGAATGATGTCTGGGATGTGGTTCCTAGACCGGAGGTCAAAGCAGTTGTCACCTCAAAATGGCTCTACAAGATAAAGCATGGATCTGATGAAAGTGTTGAAAAGTTCAAGGCAAGATTCGTTGCCCGTGGCTCCTCTCAAAAAGAAGGAATAGACTATTATGACATATTTGCACCTGTGACCACCATCCAATCTATCATAGCCCTTTGTAATATCCCCAAAGGGAAATAACCAGTAATAAACAGAAATATGCCAGACAGATATAGAAAATACAATGCTAAACCAGATCATGGAACAATTACACATAGAATGCCAGAAAACTGAGCCATTTTATTAATCTGAAAGTACATAGAGAGGAGTAAAAGAAAATCAGAATGAGGGCACCTATCCTTGCTCAAGGCAAGTGAAGAATCCTCTCAGAAAATAGGAAATGGCTACTACAGAAACTGCATCCCAGCTGCTGGAAGAAACTGCCGTAAACTGCTGCTGCTGGAGTGAACTGAAGCTAGGGGCTGATCCCCTTGCCGGAATGAGCTAAAAATCTACAGATCACCTATACTCGCTGCTCCGGACAAAACCCAGAAACCGTGAAGCAATTGGACCACCTCCGAAAATCGCCCCCAGAAACCCTCCTCCTACAAAAACGCTGTGCCTTCAGGAACAGCTCAGAAGCTCAAGAAATATGCTGGCAAAAGGGCTGGATCTACCCACAAATCCTCCAGATGAGATGACCAACTCCTCAAGGCTGAAAACACTGAAAAATGCTGCCAGAATCCCACATAAAGACCCTACTCATCAGATCTGCGTCCTCCCTGACTGGATCTGCTCCTCTCTGCCCAGATCTGCTGGATCTGAGTCATACAAGGTTGGATCTGCTACTATCTCTCCAGATCTGCGTCCTACAAGGCTAGATCTGCTGCTAGCTCTTCAGATCTATGCTAGATCTGCCAATATCTCCTCAGATCTGCAACCTCAAAGGCTGGATCCGATGTTATCTCTTCAGATCTAGGCTGGATCTGCCAATATCTCCTCAGATCTGCAATCTCCCAAGCTGGATCTAGTGCTACCCCTCCAGATCTGCAACCTACAGAACCAGATCTGCAAATATCTGCTCAGATCTACAATCTCCAAGGCCGGATCTATCATTGTGCCTTCAGATCTGCGTCCTTCCTCTTCCTACTGGAACAGCGTCCTCACTCCAAACTGATCTGCGTCCTTCCTGCTGCTGAAACTGCGTTTTTCCTGCTAGATTCAAGGTCTTCTACTCAGAGGGCTTCTTCATCTCCGACTCTCCACCAAACCGCTACCGAAACTGAAAGATGGAACTCAGAAAAACCTTACTAGGGCGGGCACTCGAAGTCCCCCGAAGCTATGGGTGAAACCAGAAAACCTTACCAGGGCCGGCACTCGAAGTCCCCCGAGGCTAAGGGTGAGATCTCCGACCGGAGACACTCGTGCACTAAACAGTGCTGCAGACCGACTAAACAACCGGCGTGCTGAAGCAGACAAAAGTCTAGCTCTCAATATCAATATCAAAATATGCATGTCCAAATGAGGTGAGACCCCCTCCTTTTATAATGCTAAACTCCCTCCAAAACTTTAACTGCGTCCTTCCCCTTGCAGTTACCCTTGGGTCAGCGTGAGGCCTCCCATCATATACGTGTGGACCCCCAAGGCCCCTCTTTAAGTTATAACGTTAATCAACTAGGAAAACACTTTATTTTATAAAGTGAGGTGACTAAAGTGAGGTGACCCCTCTTATTTCTCACTTTATTTATTATTTCTAACTAAAGCGGCAAAATTAAACAAAATTGAAATATTCCAATTAGCAAAGCTAATTGGGAATATTACAGTCTCCCCCGGCAAAACGTTGCTTGTCCTCAAGCAACTGAAGTGATGGATGCTGTAAAGTCTGCTCGCTCCCCCAAGTGGCATCCTCATCCGGCAAAAATTGCTTGTTCTCAAGCAATGCTTGAACAAGCCTACTCTCTAGCTGATGCTCCCTGCCGATACTGCAAAATGTGCCTGGGTCCCACTGAAACCTCTCTGTCTCCTGCATCACCCTGATATGAAAGGATATCTCAATGCCAGGATCCCAAACTGGCCTCTCATGGTACCAGCCAATCAATAGTCCTCCCGGATCCCATCGCCACTGTGGCCAATAATCGCACAAGTCCCGTGACTCGAACTGCTCACTGCCTCTGGCTATGACTAAAGACCATGACCGCTGCTGCTCTGCATCTATGACTGTGTAAGCTGGCCCATCAACCGTGAGCCAACTCGTCACCTCTCTCCAATCAAGGCATGGAGTCGAAAATATAATGAGGAATATCTCCCTCCTGTGGATCCTCCATCTCCAAGCAATCACCCAAACAAAATGAGCCACCTCCCAACAAGGCAACTCCTGAAAATCTCCTTCCACCTCAAGCTCTGGTAATGAAGGTGGGCTGAAAATATGAACTTGGCAAGCATCATAGCTTACCCCATGCTGTCCTTCTCCCCACTCATGACAAGTGTAGAGTCTATGCTGATCCTGGGCTGCAAAATCATTGCCCTCCAATGGCAAAGTGAAAAACAATCCACCATAGAAGGTTCCTCTATCAATGAAGAACAAGCTGGCCCAACACAAACCCTCCATGAAGAATATGACATGGTCATCATGGATCATCCTAATGAGATGTTTGCTGAAGGTGTTACATGAGGATACATAATGCAAACAATCCCTCACAAGGATACAGCGCAGTCTCATCCACTGCAACCTCAGAAATTCACATGGCAAGCAATGTACAAGATCCATCACATCTACTAATGGATAGTAAATGTCTGAATATGACAACAACATAAGACCAAACACTTGCCCATAGCTGTACAATGGATGAATATCAATCTCATGGCCCACCTCAAAAGAGAACACATGTAGTAGTGGTGGCCATGCCTCCTCCCATGCTCCTATTAGAACATGTAGTGCAGAAAATACTCAAAGGCACATTCAGCTCATGTGTCTCCCTCATAACCAAGCCTCCTATACAAATATGGCCAAATGCTGGAAGTAAGATGGTACATGGATCCATAGATGAGTCCTCCATAGTGTCTAGGCATGCTATGAAGAAGAATGAACCATGTGCTGCAAGAAGATAAGCCTCCTCATGCTTGGAAACCCAAGCCAAGAAGAATATGCCATAGATGTCTCTATCATCATTACCTCCTCTTTGTGCACCAAATATGAGGTGATCCTGGGACCTATGGGTTATAGATCCACCATATCTCTGCTGCGCACACTTTATCCATAATGTCTTGCTCCAAGGTGACAACGCTGGGAGCTCATGCAAATAAGCTCCTGTCAATACAAGACTCTGTCCTTTGACATGCTCCTTGTCAAAGACTCCTCTAATACTGCTGCAACAAGTGTGGAATACTCCCCAAGATGGAAGTGCTTCCCCATCATCATCAAAGATCAAGGAGATAGTGCCATCTCCGCCTCCTGCAACATCATGCAAAGTGTGGGAGCAAATCTGCCCTTGCTCTCCCAAGCAAAGCAACAAGAAATTGTGTTGCCTCCCCATACCTCCATCATGCAACTCATGTGATGAAGACACAATGAATGATATGAGTAACACATCAACACCATGCACCCATACTCTATGCTGCTCAATGATGCAAGTATCCATCCTTCTCTTCCCCAACCTCCCATTCTTAGGAAGAGTGTTTGCCCAGTGATGGCCAAACTCTTTCAAGAGTAACCAGCGCAGCCAAGCCTCCTGCTGCCTGGTAGCACAGATCTGCAAGTAGCCTCCTAGCTCCTTGCTCATCATCCCCATCCACTCAATCACTTGTGGATGCCTCTTTCTCCTCATCCTGGTACTCCTCTCATGAGGGCTACCATCCTCCCAAATCAAGTTTCTGATTTTGCACTTCATGGGATTTTGAAGTATAAACTTCTCAAGGATCAATGAGACCCTATCAAGAATCAAATCGGTGGTAGGCAAAAACCTCCCATCATGATGTGTGTGGCTCAGGGAATGTCCAACACAAGCATGAGAGATGTTATCCATCCTAAGATGTCCCCCATCTTCTATCTGCTCTTGTGAGAAGGAAAGAAAGTCATTGCACCCCATGGTGTGTCGAAGTGCATCTCTAGTGAGATCTCTCCTTGAGACCTCCCCTTCATCCATAGTCTGCTCCACCGAGTACCAACTCAAAACCTCTCGCCATCCAATCTCGACACGTGGCTGCTGTACTCTGTGCAACTCTGACCGTCTCATACCACTATCCAAGTCAACATAGGAGATCTGACTAGGTGGCTCTGCCTCTCTCTCTCCAACGGGAAGAGATGACTCAACAGCACCGCCAGTCCCATCCATGCACACCTGAAGGGGAATGATCTGACGCTTCACTGTGCCCTCTGGTTGTACCATCAGGGAATCCAACTGTTCCCCAATGTGGACCAACTTGGCCGCCGACTTGGCACAAGTCGCTCTCATACCCTCCAGCTCATGGTCCTGCAACAAAATGGTCTCTCGTACTGACGCGGCCTTCTCCCTCAAAGCTCGAAGGTCCGTCCGAAGCCGATGATACTGCTGTCTGCGACCATCATCTGATACCTCTGTATCCCCTAGTGCCTCATCGATAATGGATATATCTCCTGATACCTCACCCATCTGTCGTGTGCTGCTACCACCCGAAGACTCAGACATGGCTCCAGTCATCACCTCAGTGGATGGTTCTATCGGGGTAGGCTCTACCTCCTCCACTACGATATCAACCGGCACGGTCAAGGAAGTCTCTAATGATGGTGAGTCCTGTGTCTCACTAGGTGTATCCTCGAACTCCCTGCAATCCTGTGTTCCCTCATCCTCTTCCCCACTGCTCTCGGAGAAGACCTCAATGAAGTGTGCCTTCCCTGCCGCACACTTGTGTCCTGGTGCCCATGGCTCCCGGCAAGTGAAGCACACCCGCTTCCTCCTCAGCTCTCTCCTGGCCTCATCATCAAACTGCCCTCGTCCAGGATTCGCCTTGGGAGGCGGAGCCCTCGTGTCCTTACCCTTAGGCTGGAAGGCCTGTCTCTGGGGATAAGGTGTCCGAGTCCTGGGTAAGACATTCTGTAAGTCCCGAGTCCTGCTGATAGCATCCTGAAGGGTAGCCGGTCCATTCGACCGGACTAGGCCACGGAGTGGCTCTGACAGCCCCCCCATAAATATGCAACCCATCCTAACTGCAGATAAATCAGGTACCATCACCGAAATCCTCAAGAAGTCTGAAATGTATGTCTCTATACTCCCAGTCTGTTTGAGCTTGATCAGCTCACCAAAATACTGATCCGGATCCCTCCTGTCAAAGTGCTCTACCACCCAGGATTTTGCCGAACTGTTTGATGAGCCTTCAAACCTGGGCAAATGAATTCTACTAGCTGCACGGTGGTCATCACGGCGGTATCCGTGCCCCTTGTGCTGGTGCTGCTCAGGGGGTTTGACACCACATCGAAACTGGAAATAGTGCTCAAAGGGGAGAGCATCCATGAATGCCTGACCTAGGCTCTGCCAATCTGCAAAAACGGCTGCATGTTGAGCTGGACTCACATCTCCTGCCATTGGTATTTCCTGCTAGGTGCCTACAGGCTCCTCAGAAACTGCACGGCTACTGCAAAACCATACTGCTGCTTAACTTCAACCTCCGATTTACCCACTGAAAACTATTCAGAAAATTCCAGGAATTTGGGAAAGTGATCTTCGTCCAAAACCCAGAAAAACCCAGAAAACGTTTTTCCTAATTCCAAACTTCAAAATTTGACCCTTTTTATTTTGGCCCTTTTTTCCAACTGCGTTTCTGGAATTGCAACTGCTATTGCTCTGTATGATTTATTCTCTGATGTCATAGACCAAAGGCTGAACCAGAATTATGCTTTGATACCACTGTAATATCCCCAAAGGGAAATAACCAGTAATAAACAGAAATATGCCAGACAGATATAGAAAATACAATGCTAAACCAGATCATGGAACAATTACACATAGAATGCCAGAAAACTGAGCCATTTTATTAATCTGAAAGTACATAGAGAGGAGTACAAGAAAATCAGAATGATGGCACCTATCCTTGCTCAAGGCAAGTGAAGAATCCTCTCAGAAAATAGGAAAGGGCTACTACAAACCGCATCCCAAACTCGGCCGGGAAGAAACTGCCGTAAACCGTCGCGCTGGAGTGAACCGAAGCTAGGGGCTGATCCCCTCACGTGAATGAGCTAAAAATCTGCTGCATCACCTATACTGGGCCGCCACCGACAAACCCGCTCGACCCACAACCGTGAAGCAATTGGACCTCCGAAAATCGCCCCCCGAAACCCTCCTCCTACAAAAACGCTGTGCCTTCAGGAACAGCTCAGAAGCTCAAGAAATATGCTGGCAAAAGGGCTGGATCTACCCACAAATCCTCCAGAGATGACTAACCTCACAATGGGAAAACACCGAAAATGCCGTAACCCCCACATAAAGACTCCTACTCATCGATTCGGCGTCCCTCCCCGACCGGGATCTCGCGTCTTCCGCCCAGACTGGCCGGATCCGAGTCATACAAGGCCGGATTCGTTACTATCTCCCGCATTCGCGCGTCCTGTTGCCAGATCTGCCAAGAAGGCTCTTCAGATCTATGCTAGATCCGCCAATATCTCCTCAGATCTGCAACCTCAAAGGCAAGATCTGATGTTATCTCTTCAGATCTAGGCTGGATCTGCCAATATCTCCTCAGATCTGCAATCTCCCAAGCTGGATCTAGTGCTACCCCTCCAGATCTGCAACCTACAGAACCAGATCTGCAAATATCTGCTCAGATCTACAATCTCCAAGGCTGGATCTATCACCGTGCCTTCAGATCTGCGTCCTTCCTCTTCCTACTGGAACAGCGTCCTCACTCCCGTCCTCACTCCAAATTGATCTGCGTCCTTCCTGCTGCTGAAACTGCGTTTTTCCTGCTAGATCTGCGCAGCCACTAGAGGGCTTCTTCCTCTCCGACTCTCCACCTGAAACTGAAAGATAGAACTCAGAAATTAACCTTACTAGGGCGGGCACTCGAAGTCCCCCGAAGCTAAGGGTGAAACCAGAAATAACCTTACCAGGGCAGGCACTCGAAGTCCCCCAAGGCTAAGGGTGAGATCTCCGACCGGAGACACTCGTGCACTAAACAGTGCTGCAGACCGACTAAACAACCGGCGTGCTGAAGCAGACAAAAGTCTAGCTCTCAATATCAATATCAAAATATGCATGTCCAAATGAGGTGAGACCCCCTCCTTTTATAGTGCTAAACTCCCTCCAAAACTTTAACTGCGTCCTTCACCTTGCAGTTACCCTTGGGTCAGCGTGAGGCCTCCCATCATATACGTGTGGACCCCCAAGGCCCCCTCTTTAAGTTATAACGTTAATCAACTAGGAAAACACTTTATTTTATAAAGTGAGGTGACTAAAGTGAGGTGACCCCTCTTATTTCTCACTTTATTTATTATTTCTAACTAAGCGGCAAAATTAAACAAAAATAAAATATTCCAATTAGCAAGGCTAATTGGGAATATTACACCCTTGCTGCTACGCAAGGATGGAGTCTTCATCAGATGGATGTGAAGACCGCACTTCTGCATGGTGCGATAAAGGAAGAGGTGTATGTGGAGCAACCTCTGGGGTTCGAAGTCCAAGATCAGGATACCCATGTCTGCAGGTTGAAGAAAGCCCACTATGGGTTGAAGGAAGCACCCAGAGCTTGGTACGAGAGGATAGATAGCTACCTGATGAAGCTGGGCTTCACTCGTAGTAATGTTGATCCGAACCTTTACTTCAAGGTTCATAGAGAGAAGCCTCTCATTTTTGTGTTGTATGTGGACGACCTCTTCCTGACAGGTGCTGACCTTGTCATTCATCAGTGCAAGAGGGAGCTTGCTGCTGAGTTTGAGATGAAAGACCTAGGACTGATGCACTACTTCCTAGGCCTGGAGGTCTGGCAGAGACCTGGCGAGATTTTCCTTTCTCAAGGAAAACACATTGTGAAGCTTCTAGAAAGATTTAGTATGGTGGAATGCAAGTCTGTGTCGACACCGATGGAGCTCAACTTCAAGAAGTTGAGTGGCAGCGCTGCTGGGCCCGTATTGACAAATCCTACTGAGTATCGTCAACTCGTAGGGGCCCTGATGTTCTTAGTGAACACCTGTCCGGACATATGTTGTGCAATGAACACTTTGAGTCAACACATGGTTGATCATAACATTCACTGGGTTGGTGCCATGAAACTCTTGAGATATCTCTGAGGCACGATAGACCATGGGCCGAGATACACTGCCGGGAGTATGACACTCCATGGATATATTGATGCCGATTGGGCTGGCAGTGTGGTGGATTGCAAGAGCACATCTGGATGCTACTTCACACGTAGATCTGCTTCAGGCAGGAAACCGAAGTCGGTAGCCTTGAGCACCGCTGAGGCCGAATACATTGTAACATGTATGCCCTGTTGTGAAGTCACTTGGTTGCCAAAGCTCTTCAGTGAGCTGTTCGAACATGTGCTAGATGCCACTGTTATCCTTTGTGATAACTAGAGGGGGATTCGTTTGTCATAGAATCTCGTGTTCCACGATCGATCCAAGCATGTTGATGGCTGGTACCACTTTATCCGAGATATGGTACAGCGAGGTGCCGTAAGGCTCGATCATAGGAACTGATGAGCAGGTCGCGAATATTCTCACTAAGCCCCTGGGGAAGGTCAAGTTCCTAACCTTCCGTGAGAGTCTTGGTATCGTGGAACGACCCTATGATGTGGGTCTCATTGGACGATGAGCTCTGGGAGCTCTAGGGGGCTTTGGGGACAGCTTTTCAGAGCTATGAGCAACCACAAGGCTAGGATTGCCGAACCTTGTTGGTGTGCTTGGACCCCACCGTTGTGATTATTGAGTTGGTTCACCTCTCATTATCTATGCCCCGTATGCATCCTACCCATTGAGTTCAGGGCTCATGGGAAGTACCTCTCCTTTGGCCAATGAGGTGGGAAAAGCTAGAGACTAGTAGCAAATACTGATGGACGCATCAGAGATTGCCGTACTCTCTATCTAGGATGGCACGGTCCAACCACTTGATCTGGGATCAAGTATAGTGAGGTTTCGGACCTCCGCCTGACTTCGGGTTAGATGAACCAACTTTGGGTTGGTTGGAGACTCTTTGTGAGTCTGATAGTGAGGTTTTGGACCTCCGCCTGACTTCGGGTCAGATGAACCAACTTCGGGTTGGTTGGAGACTCTTTGTGAGTCTGATAGTGAGGTTTTGGACCTCCACCTGACTTCGGGTCAGATGCACCAACTTCGGGTTGGTTGGAGACTCTTTGTGAGTCTGATAGTGAGGTTTCGGACCTCCGCCTGACTTCGGGTCAGATGAACCAACTTCGGGTTGGTTGGAGACTTTTTGTGAGTCTAATAGAGGTTTCGGACCTTTGGGCTGGATTTGTCAACCGGGGGATGATGTCTTTGTGACTGACCCACTTCTATTCTGAAATAAAGAGGCCAGCAAAGCAAGTTACGGTGGGATGACGCACGATGTTTGGTTGCACTGATGGATGGAGTTCTCCCTAGTTGAGAGGGAGTGTTAAAATTGGACAACTAGGTTCAAACTCCATGTTGTGATGCTCAGATGAAGATACCGATATTTTTATTGGGTTCCTCTTTCGGAGAGGTGTAAGATCGATATAAAATTGATCTTAATCCGATGAGCAGAACATGTATTTTGAATTTATTATTTATAATAAATTATATGTGCAGGTCGGCCTTAAGGTTTTACACCCCCAGCAGATGTGTCACACACCTCAATGATGGATATAAATACAGTCAAAGTTGGAGAGCATTTCACTCATCTCATCTCATCACACTTTCTTTTCTTTTGATCTAGTACGAGCTCCTTGGAGGACAATTTCGGTTCACACATGGGAAAAGAAGGACGAAGAGGTGTTGTTGCCGTTGCTACCGGTGTTGTTGCCGTTGCTGCCGGTGTTGTTGCCGTTGCTGCTGTTGTTGCCGTTGCTGCCGGTGTTGTTGCCGTTGCTGCTGTTGTTGCCGTTGCTGCCGGTGTTGCTGCCATTGCTGTCGTTGGGGCAACGTTGACTTTTCTGGGGTTGACTTTGAGTTGACCGTGTGGCTGTTTTGAGGGTTGTTGTGACACATGCTGAGTTGGCTGACCAAGGAGACTTTGCTGGTTGAAGCATCCTGTTGACTGTCGTAACGCACCACCACATTTTTTCTGTTTCTGGTTTGTCTTCTATAGATCCACTGGTATGTTCTATCAGCGTTTTACTTGATTGTTTATGTGATTGCTGTGGTGAAAAGTAAAGTTGCATCAAGCATAGAACATCTACATAATTTTGCAACATTGCCAAAGAAAATCATGATCAGAACCTTGTAGATCACACCCCCAATATCGAAATCCACTAACTGAAGATGACGAGTTGCGGCATCGGCTCAACTCTCATCCTGAAATCTTCAATCTGCTTGGCCTCATATGCAGAATCCTCTGTTCAATCAACTGTCCCAAGTTCTTAATATATTTGAGGTGCCACTTGAAGGGTTGCAAAAGTAGGACAATGCAGGTGTTGAGCTAACATTTGCATATGGGATATTAACTTTATGCGGCCTTCTGTGAATCTCCATGATCAAATCAAAGCAAACAAACCCTACACATTGTATGCCACTGTGGAGCAGCCCATAGAATGGCATGCAACATCTCTCCTCGTTTACCAAAGGCCCATACAATAGTCAAGACTAGTAGCCCCGACTCTGCTGCCAACCAAATCTGGTCCGCAATTTGCCACGCTCTCCTCCACATCAGAATTCTTTTTTTCCTACGACATGGTCGGTTTGCAGACTTGCAGTATAAGGATGTGAAATGACATGGAGCTCTTCCGGACCATCTTGCATGCGGAATTGGCGGGTTTGTCATTTCCATAGTTCTGGTTGGTACAGCCTCAACCAGATTCGCCAAGATGCAGGTACCGATACATTCTGCCATGATTACTTTCTGCAGGGCGGCCAAGGTATGAGCATATAGCGTTGATGAGTTCTAATGATGGCATGCCATTAATATAGAATTTGTTTTATTTTTTATTTGGTTTTGGTTTATAGCATGCCAGGTTATAAATGTTATGTGAACCGTCTATGTTACATGTGCCGTGTGCCTTGTCTTTTAGCGGTTTTACAATTTCCATTTCGTTGGTTTTTATTTTGTCTTGGGGTCATATTTGTGTGCCCTGGCTTTTAGCGGTTTTACGATTTCCATTTCGTTGGTTTTTATTTTGTCTTGGGGTCATATTTTAAAAGGTTTTCTTGGATAATAGTTGATTAGGTTATTTAATAAAAATTAGAATTAATATCATATGATAAGTAAGTTCTGTGTATATTAAACGGGTTTGCTGAATTTTTAACGTAATACTGAATTTTAATAATAAAAATAAAAGGATTAAATTTTGAGTAATTTAAAAATATAAACATTTTAATGTATAGTATTTATCTATTTGTATGGTAAATTTTTTTTTTTTTAATTTATATAATTTAGATATATATTAGTTGATTATTTTTTTACTTTGATTTTAGAATGCAATTTGAAGATAGTCTATAGTGTTTAGTGTTTATTTGGATATGGATTTTTAATTAAAATTTTAAATTAAGGTGTTTAGTAATTTTTTTAAATTTTTTTTCATAAGTGTGGACTTTTAATAAAAACACCAAATTAAGAGTTTAGTAAGATTTCCAATGTCTACAAAACCAATGGAGAATATGACTCATCGCCTTTTATGTAGGGTTTTGAAGGATCATTTAGGTCTCTTTTTTAACCTCAGCAAGCATGAGATAAATTATGGTGAGGTCAAGTACAAAACAATAAACCAAATTTCCTTTTCAAAAAATACTTTCCTCAATCTGGATTACAAGGTCATTGCACAATCAACATTACAATTTACAGATGACAAGATAGATAACACATTGAAATATGACATAGATTTCAGGTTATGGTTGAATTGGAATTGAGTGAGTTTTGTTATCCTTATATGGATCATCCATAGGAAAGCTATCAAATTGTACCAACCATGTCTCATTACTATTTTTTAGTCTCTAAATGCAAAACAGGGCTGTCAATATATCCATTTTCAACGGTACCAGAGTTAGTGTAAGACTGATTTTCCGTGAGAGAAATTTTATCAGGAATCACCCATTCAACATAACGCTTTTTGCTTAGGCCTTTGTTCAGTATTTTCTTTCTGCAATTTTCTTCATCTCATTTATAATGGGGTTATCATCAAAAGTCATGTAGAAAGATCCCCTTTTTCAAGTAAATAAGACAAACCTCACCTCTGAATTCCTCTCTTCTCTGTGACACCTATCTTAAATAAGAGGGAGCAACTCTTCTGGCATGAAATCAATCCTATACTTCAAGTTAGCATCATCACTGAAAAGAGGAGGGAAATCAAAATGTACTAAGTATGATATGAGACCATTTACTTGCAAGTTGATGCTATTATTATTCTTAGTGTTCATTATGTTGCATAGGGTCTACATATCCAAGGTTGCCATATGGTTGCTTGACTGTTTTATCAGTGCCAGAGTCCCAAAACCTCGATCTGAAACTGAGCTTTTATCTTCACTGTCCCGACCATCAAACTGACCAGCAGTGATGTCATCATGTGATTCACTACTACCATGGTTTTCTGAAGGGACATCATCATCGCCATTTAGGTGCTTATTACATTGCATAGGGTCTTCATATCCAAGGCTTCCATATGGTTCCATGAGGACTGTTTTATCAGTGCCAGAGTCCCAAAACCATGATCCGAAACTGATCTTTTATCTTCACTCTCCTGGCCATCAAACTAATCAACAATGATGTCATCATGTGCTTCACTAGTGCCATGGTTTTATGGAGGGACATCGTCATCGCCAATTCTTTAGTGGCTACCTCATCAACAATGCCTTTATCATTTTCTAGAAAATCAAGAAGACCTTCCTCCTGTAGGGATGCAAATAGATCCTAATATGCATATGCTTGAGAAACACTTCAATGAAAACCTCAAGTGAAGGTATGGTCCTTGGACTGCAGGAATATTGGACCCAATCCATTTGCTTTTCTCTGAACGACGAGAAAAATAATCCTATCAAGAAGTCCTTGTGTCTTTTGTCAAATGTAAACATACAATATAAATGACAAGTGTGTGGAATAGCAGAGAAAGAATCACCATTAAACGTTGGAAGGTTCTTTTCGCATTTTGGAGGAGATTTATTTGGGTATCCTGGTATGTCCTTCATATCCAAAGTAGGATACATTCCATGCAATTCCAAGAAGCCATCTTCCACCATATACAAATTTTAACATAAGAGCTCAAGAACGTATGAATTTTTCATACCTTATTACATTGGATTTGCCAAGGTGAGTTGTATATGCTTTCACAATGATTCTTATCTCACCCTACAAGCATGAAGTCTTTGAAATCTGTAAAGAACAAGATCTTTGTCCTTTTAATGAAGTTGCCTGGATCACATATTTTCAAGAGCAAAACTTCTTCCGATCTCATATTTCAAGAAATATATTTTATCCTCTGCAACAATGCCAAAAACATTATCACGCAAACTTGAACTTCTTTAGAAAAAGCCCAAAAGCTCAAGTGTGATCCAACATAACTAAGAGCAAGGTCACTATCAACTCACCAATCCTCTCCCACCTCAGGATGTTTCTCCTCAGGCTCGAGTGGGGTATCCCTAGGTGAAGATTGATAGGATTTTAGGGGAAAAAAGCTCAAGGTTATATGAAGAGTAAATCTAAGAATTTTTTCTTTTTTTAAGAAGAAATTTTAGGGTATGAAAGATGATGGGAGGACTAGAGACTAGTGTCTTTTCATTGGGCATATGGAGTTGACTAGGTCTCCCTTGAGACTACTAACCCTAGAAGATTTTCCTATAGGGTGAGGACTAGGGTTGTTCACTTTTAACCCTAGAAGATCCTCCTATGACTTCTGCAAGCTCCAAGACAAAATTCAATGGAAGGTTCTCCACTAGAACTCTTCCCAAGGTTTACAAGATAGCATCCATCCAAGAAAAATACAAAGAAAATGCACCTACGAGATAAGCACATTTTCACTTAATGAATCCAAAAAATAAATCCATGAAAATTCGAGAGATCATTTAGTGATGAAATTTTTTCACATCCATAAACCCTAGCCATGAAAAATAAAATAAATTGTAAACTTCGTCCACAAATAGTCTCCTAAATAAAGGTGCCTTAGTCGTCCATCCACAACACAAAACAAAGAAAAATGTGCTCTAACAAATTTCACATGGTAAGGGATCTCTCCCCAAATCCCACCAGCAGAAAATGAGAGGAAATGCATATCTATAATAGGGAGTAACACAAATCCAAGACAAATGTACTCTTACAAATTTTTCGAATTGATCAGAGATTTCTCCCCCAATCCCACTAGCAGAAAATGAGAGGAAATGCATCTCTATTTATAGGGAGATGCCCAACTTCCTCTTACAATAAAATATATATATCTTTAGCTAAAATCCCCTATTGTAGCCTATGGAGGGGTTACAAGTCCTCTTCTCCAATTAACTTGTCTAAATTATAGAAAATAAGGGCCATTTATACCACATGCACAAATTTTACATCAACAAGCCTCAATAAAAACACCCTCATTAGATGGGCTTCAACACATAGCATCCATCCTCTGAAGACCCTTCAACTTAGCCACTTGTGCATTGAATCTCTAGCACCCTAATGAATTTTCCCAATCTGAAACTTGGGTTTGCTGAAACTAGCCCTGATCTGAACTGGGTATGCCTTAAAATTTCCACATCGTACTTAGTGTTGCCATGTCATCCTTGAACTTACCACATCATAATTCCATTGTGCTGGTTCTCTAATGCCCTAAGGATTTCGAGGATCACTTATGATGTAATGCATGTACCAAATTGCCCAATGTTGGCCCTGTTCTGCTACTTGGAACCTATATGACTTGGTTGACCACCTTTGATCATCTGTAACTTGCCATCGCTTTCACTATTTGGAAAACTTTTATGTGGCATGCAATCTTCTCATCAAGTTGAACAATCTGAGACGATTTTCGCTTTTTTGACTTCCAGGACCCCTTGCATTGGGAAATGTGAATTTCCTTGGGAACTGTGAAAGTTGTCAATATGAGATTACCATGCATCAAAACTATTTGAAAGATATTGCACCAAACCCAAGGCCACCCATAGACTGTTGAGATTTTGAGTGTTGGGGTAGCATCAGGTGTGCTCTAGCCCTGAAACTTTGTGGAGGGGCTAAAACACACAAGACCTCCAAAACCCAGAAAGCGTTTAGAGAAATTTCATTTAATGTGTGAAATATTAAAATAATTAATTTTTTTAATGAGGACCCTAAGTCTAACTTAGGGAATTCGAAAAATTAAAGTGGATTAATTAAACACATGTGATGAAATGTTCTAAGTGACGTGGATCAAGCAGCGTTTTAATCTTAGTCGTCGATAAGAGATAAAATCATGATCGTTGATGTCTCAACGAAGAAGTATAAGAGAAAGGCTTGGGGTCAGTTGGAGATACACACACAGAGGCAAAACATTGAGATTAAGCTAGAATTCTAGGGCAGGTTTGCTAAGAATTTCCAGAAGAGTTTCAGCTGCAGCGAGGGTAGTATTGGCTAAGGGGATGATCTAGTCCCGGAGCCAAGAGTCAGCGAGAGGCAGAGAAGCAGCAATCAGGAGCAGCGCAGAGGAAGCTGAGGCTACGCAGTAGCTGTGCAGCGTGTAGAGGGTTTCAGCCGCTACGCAGGTGCTATGCAGGCCTAGAAAGGGCAGTGTTGGGGCTTCAGGAGGCCATCAGGGTTATGTAGAGGCCTTCCAAGGCAGTGTAAGCACTGTGTCACCCAGTCTGGGGTTACGTAGTCCCCTTCTGAGCAGCACAGGGACACGTAGAGGCTACCAGGGCTGACGCGGCAGCTTCAGGGCAACATTGGGGTTTCTAGAGACAGAATAGGGCTGAGTTTTGTAAATCCCGTTTGAGGGTGTGAATCAGTCCAGTATTCAGTCTCTAGAACAACATGTATTGCTGCAGATCTTATTCTCTGTCAGGTTAACCAGTAAGGTTCCTAGATTTGTTGTACTCAGATTCAACTTAATAATAATAAACTCTCATATTTGCTGCACCGATTTTCCCGCATTGCGCTTTTTCGGGGACATTTGTCCGAAAATTTGTGTCACTTTGTCGATTGAGCATAATATTCAGTAAATGATCTGTATTTGTGTAGGTTGTTAGTTGTGTTTACTTCGATATTTTCTGAATATAACTTGTATAATTAAATCGCAAGTAGGAGAAGTAAATCAAGATAATGCAATAGGATTTCTGTATTATTGTATTAAAAAAATTTCACATAGACTTTATAGACTTATAACCATGATCCGGAGTTATGCAGGAACGCAACAGGATAAACATATAAACATAAATACAGAGATGCAGCGGAAATAACACTTCATTTCATTAATATCAACGAACTGAATTTTGCTTACAGACAGAATGGAAATAAAACTAGCTAAGGCGCTGGTAGCTATCTCTGAGAAGAGATGTGGCGGCTACAGGCCTCTGAACTGTGTTACAATGAGGCTCGAGGGCCTATTTATCATTTAGAAACAATGGGAAATCCTAAACGGCCAAAACCCTAACCCTAGGAGATGAAGCGCCAAAACTATGGGCCCCGTTTGGGTAAATTGGTGTTTCAACTTCCCAGGGGCGTAACTTTGGCATACGATCTCCGTTTGACGCGTACCATACCTCGTTAGAAAGATCTATCCGAGGACTACAAATTTGGAATAGGCAACATCGGTCCATGGACCCATGTTGCCCTCCGTTTTCCCAAAAAACGTCGTTTAGGGCCTCAAAACGGCTCCGGAAGTTTAGGACCCGAAAAACTGCTAAAAATAGTAAACTGTGCCGAAACTGAAAAATTGAAATAGACAATGGTGGAGCCCCAAGTGGAATAGGCGGGTGACCACCAATATCCACCCGGATCATTCCTCCCCCCTTAGGAAGCAATGGTCCCCATTGCGTTAAGTTCCTCCATGAGATGAGGAAATTTCTGCTGAACTTGGTCCCTGGTGAACCACTTTCCTTGGTGCAGGAGTTGGCCAGCTTTGACAACCCGATATAGTTGGATCTTCTGCTTGCGAGTGTTCTTGATTTGCATGTCCATGATGCAATCTGTGGTGGCCTGTTCCATGCAGTCTGGATTTAACTCAGTTGGTGTGAGTTGTTCTGCAATGTCCGAGGTGTCCAGTAGAGGTGGGAAGTAAGGACGAAGGCGATCCACATTGAAGACTCGGTGCAGACCAAGGAATGGTGGAATACTGAGCTCGAATGCATTGTTCCCTACAGCCTTGGTGATGGTGTACGGCCCGTATCGGAGCGGGCGAAGCTTGCGGTGGGGTCCAGTGAGGCGCTCCTTCTGCAAATGTAGCCATACTTTGTCACCCACTTGGAAGTTGTGTGGCACCTGGTGTTGATCATGGCGTTGCTTGTACTTGGCATTGGCTCTGTCCAATATATCATGAACCTGTTGGCAGATGTGTTGAATGCGCTCAATGAAGCTACTGGCTTTGTCAACTTCAGACTGGACATGAGCTGAATTGGCCGGAGCAGCTGCAAATGGCATGGCTACGTCAATGGGACATAGTGGCTGGAATCCCAAGCCCACCTGAAAGGGGCTATGGCCGATTGAACTGTGGAGAGCCCGATTATAACTATGTTGTACATAAGGGAGGCTCTCGTCCCATGTGCGTGGATGCTTTGAATTGTACATGCGCAGAATGTGTACAATCATTCTGTTGATGACCTCTGTCTGGCCATCTGTTTGGGGATGGAAAGCTGTGGACTTGGTGAGCTTGGTATCCAACATCGACCAGAGGCTGGACCAAAATGTGCTGAGGAACCTGCTATCCCGATCTGATATGATAGACTGTGGGATCCCGAAGTGCACCCACACTCGTTCAAAGAAGAGTTTAGCAGTGGCTTCTGCTGTGATATTCTTCTTGCAGGCCGCCATAATGGCCATCTTCGAGAATCTATCGACGACCACAAAAACACAGTCATTTCCCTGCTTAGTAGAAGGCAGGATCGACATGTAATCCATGGAGATGGATTCCCAAGGTCGACTAGGGGTAGGTAGAGGAGTATATAGGCCTTGCTTCTTGATGGTCGGTTTGGCAATGGCACAAGCAGTGCAAGATCTGATGTGCTTCTCGACATCCTTTCAAAGGTTCGGCCAATAGAAATACTTCTGCAGGATTGCTACTGTTTTCTCGACCCCGAAATGCCCAGCGACTCGACTGTAGTGTGCTTCCCATATCATCTTGGCACGCTCGCTTGAAGGAACACAAAGGTGTCCCATGTGACATAAAAGTGCATCTTCGAGGTGAAAATTTGGAATCATGCGACTCGCAGAGTGCTCTAGGTAAGTTTCAGCTCAATCTTGGGTCACTCTCAGAGAAGCGGCCAATCGGGGTCTCGTGCCTCCACAAGTGCTCGAGAAAGTACACCGTGAGCGCCACGACGGCGGGTCGGCCGAGGCGGGGCTCAACATGATTGGTGCTACCCTTCTTATACTTGATGTTCAAATGAAACTCATGCAAACATGTAGACCACTTCCGATGGCTTATCATTCTCAAGAACTCTTTGTGTCCGATGAACCTATAGGGCCTCTCGGTCTGTGTGGATGATTGTTTCCTTCCCCAAAATGTAATGCTTCCATTATCGACAGGCTTGCACAATGGAATACATTTCTTTGTCATAGGTGGGATACTTGCGAACTGTCTCAGACAATGTCTCACTATGATATGCCACTGGATGTCCCTGTTGAGTAAGAACTGCCCCAATAGCATAGTCGGAGGCATCTGTCTCGATCTCAAATGGCTGTTGCAAGTCTGGTAATGTGAGCACTGGGGCAGAACAGAGGCGATTTTTCAATTCTGTGAATGCCTTCTGTTGAGGTTCCGACCAAAAGAATTTTTCTCTCGCTCCTCCCTTGGTGACTTGACTCAAGGGCAAAGTGATATGAGAGAATCCCAACACGAATCTACGGTAGAAATTAGCAAGACCCAGAAAGCTGCGAAGCTCTGTTATAGTGGTTGGGGCTGGCCAATCCCGAATGACTTGGATCTTGGCCGGATCCACATGCACCCCCCTTTCATCAATAATGTATCCCAGATATTGAACCTGGGTCATGCCAAAAGTGCACTTCTCCAAATTGGCACACAACTTGTGTTGCCGCAGTGTTTGGAGGACTTGTCAGATGTGGTGAAGGTGCTCTTCCCAAGTCTGGCTGAAGATCAGAATATCATCCAAGTACACCACTACAAATGAGTTGGTGAATGGCCGCAAGATGTCATCCATCATCCTCATGAAGGTGGCGGGAGCATTCGTCAACCCAAAAGGCATGACTAGCCATTCGAAAAGGCCTTCCTTTTCTTTGAAGGCAGTCTTCCACACATCGGAGGGTTCAATTGGTACCTGGTGATACCCAGACTTCAGGTCAATCTTGCTGAAATATTTTGCACCTTTGAGTTGATCCAGAAGGTCATCAATCCGTGGGATTGGGTACCTATTCCGGACAGTGATCTTGTTCAGCGCCCGATAGTCAATACAGAGTCTCCACGTCCCATCCTTCTTCCGTACCAACACGATCGGGCTCCCACAGGGTGATGAACTTGGTCTGATGTGACCTTTCTGCAACAGCTCCTGAATCTGCCTCTTGATTTCATCATTCTCCAGAACAGAGCGCCAATAGATCAGTCCATTAGGTAGCAGCGCACCGGGGGTCAGATCAATCGGGTGCTTGACCTGACAGTGCAGAGGAACCCCTGTGGGTGAGGTGAATATGTCCTCGTACTCCTCCACAACCTTATCCATTTGTTGTTGTTGTGCAGAGGAGCCCTGTCTAGAGGTCGTGGCCACAGTCTTCTTCTTGCCCTGGGGGCGGATCATCAGGAAAACGAATTTCCCGGTTTGGGAAATGAGCTTACTGCATTGTTTTGCAGTAACCAAAGAGATAGCGGCAGGAGGTGGTACCTCTGGTATCCTGTACAACTTATTTCCCAAAGTAACAATAACAACACGAGGTCGAGACTCATACACAGCATGACACTTCCACAAGTATGGTTGTCCTAATAATACATCAGAAACATCAATAGGAGCAACGTCACATAATACCTCATCCGTGAAGGGCTTGATGCTATAGGGAAGGCGACACTGCCGGCCGACGCGGAGATCTCGTCCTTGGTGAAGCCACCCGATGGTGTATGGATGTGGGTGAGCTGTGGTCGGCAAGCCCAACCGCTTCACGGCGTCTGCTGAAATGAGGTTCTTTTGGCTCCCATTGTCGACAATGAACCGTACAGGGGAGCCCTTTACCCACATCTGGGAGTGGAAGAGACGTTCCTCCTCCTCTGGATCTTCCGGTTCCTCCTTCTGGACCTTTGTAGTGGCAACAGTGGCGTTGGGCTCCGCATCAATAATCTCTTTCCCTTTTTCATTCCCCTTTTCAGGTTCTGATTCGGAGTCAGAGCATGCATCTGACTCAGAAGCCCTCATCTCGGCCACTAGCGACTGCTTGGCCCGACACTCACTCGTGTTGTGAGTGGAGCTCTTATGGAACTCACACCACTTTCCCGTGTCCTTCTTTGGCTTTGCGGTGCTGTTCTTTTCTTGTGGCTTCGATGAGTTGTCTTTAGCCGCCATGCCTTGGCTCGGTCCTTTGTTCTGCGGTTTGGAAGCACCTTTCCCTTGCTTTTGATTTGCAGATCCAAAGTCTCGCTTCTTCTGCTTGAATTTCTGCTCAATCTTGGCAGCATACCGGTATGCCGTACCAAGCGAGGAGATGTCAAGGAACTCCATTTCCTCCTGAATGTATTTGTGCAGACAGCTGCGATACTTTAGCACCAGATGTTTCTCTGAATCTTTGATACCCAACTTTGTGCGCAGGGTATGGAACAGATTCGTAAGCTCATGCACATCTTGATCCCTTTGTTGTCGCAGCGTGGTCCATTGTATGTACTTGTCCTCATAGCTCCCCACAGGATAGTACTGTTCCTTGACGACGTCTCGGAAAGAATTCCAAGTTGGTACGGCCGAGAACAGAGAGGGTTCTGTCTGGTCCTTGTTCTCACAGTAGGTTTCCCACCAGCCCTTAACATGGGGGGTAGCTTTGAGGAGTGCAAAAATAATCTTCTCCCGGTCTGAAAAGTCATGAACCGAGAAATATCCTTCTAACAGATTCAACCATTTATCTACAGCATCTGCGTCTATTTGACCCTCAAATATGGGAATGTCAAAATTTACTTGTACCTTAAAAGGAGTCGCGCCTCCAGAGTGGCTGTTGGATGCAGATGCGCCGCCGGTGGGTAGCCGTTGAAGGATCTGAGCAAAGTTATTCATCATCACGTTCCTTTGTCTTTCGAGGGCCTCCTCGAGCAATATTTTGATAGGATCTCCTGCTCCCTCATCTTTCTTTTCGTCCCCCATGGGCGTCCGTCGAGGTTTGCGAGGCTGATCTTGCAAAGGTTCCACCAGATCAAGCCCTGGCTCCTTATACCCCGACCTCGTTGGGGACATGCAAAGAAGGATCGAGAAAAAGCAGACCGCTTTGATACCACTGATCCGGATTTATGCAGGAACGCAACAGAATAAACATATAACCATAAATATAGAGATGCAGCTGAAATAACACTTCATTTCATTAATATCGAAGAACTGAAATTTGCTTACAGACAGAATGGAAATAAAACTAGCTAGGGCGCTGGTAGCTATCTCTGAGAAGAGATGTGGCGGCTACAGGCCTCTGAACTGTGTTACAATGAGGCTCGAGGGCCTATTTATCATTTAAAAACAATGGGAAATCCTAAACAGCCAAAACCCTAACCCTAGGAGATGAAGCGCCAAAACTATGGGCCCCGTTTGGGTAAATTGGTGTTTCAACTTCCCAGGGGCGTAACTTTGGCATACGATCTCCGTTTGACGCGTACCATACCTCGTTAGAAAGATCTATCCGAGGACTACAAATTTGGAATGGGCAACATGGGTCCATGGACCCTCCGTTTTCCCAAAAAACGTCGTTTAGGGCCTCAAAACGGCTCCGGAAGTTTAGAACCCGAAAAACTGCTAAAAATAGTAAACTGCGCCGAAACTGAAAAAACTGAAATAGACAATGGTGGAGCCCCAAGTGGAATAGGTGGGTGACCACCAATATCCACCTGGATCATTCCTCCCCCCTTAGGAAGCAATGGTCCCCATTGCGTTAAGTTCCTCCATGAGATGAGGAAATTTCTATTGAACTTGGTCCCCGGTGAACCACTTTCCTTGGTGCAGGAGTTGGCCAGCTTTGACAACCCGATATAGTTGGATCTTCTGCTGGCGAGTGTTCTTGATTTGCATGTCCATGATGCAATCTGTGGTGGCCTGTTCCATGCAGTCTGGGTTTAACTCAGTTGGTGTGAGTTGTTCTGCAATGTCCGAGGTGTCCAGTAGAGGTGGGAAGTAAGGATGAAGGCGATCCACATTGAAGACTGGGTGCAGACCAAGGAATGGTGGAATACTGAGCTCGAATGCATTGTTCCCTACAGCCTTGGTGATGGTGTACGGCCCGTATCGGAGCGGGCGAAGCTTGCGTGGGGTCCAGTGAGGCGCTCCTTCTGCAAATGTAGCCATACTTTGTCACCCACCTGGAAGTTGTGTGGCACCCGGTGTTGATCATGGCGTTGCTTGTACTTGGCATTGGCTCTGTCCAATATATCATGAACCTGTTGGCGGACTTGTTGAATGCGTCACAGTTGAAGTAATGTTTGGTCAATCCTCGACTGGACATGAGCTGAATTGGCCTGAGCAGCTGCAAATGGCATGGCTACGTCAATGGGACATAGTGGCTGGAATCCCAAGCCCACCTGAAAGGGGCTATGGCCGATTGAACCGTGGAGAGCCCGATTATAACTATGTTGTACATAAGGGAGGCTCTCGTCCCATGTGCGTGGATGCTTTGAATTGTACATGCGCAGAATGTGTACAATCATTCTGTTGACGACCTCTGTCTGGCCATCTGTTTGGGGATGGAAAGCTGTGGACTTGGTGAGCTTGGTATCCAAAATTGACCAGAGGCTAGACCAAAATGTGCTGAGGAACCTGCTATCCCGATCTGATATGATAGACTGTGGGATCCCAAAGTGCACCCACACTCGTTCAAAGAAGAGTTTAGCAGTGGCTTCTGCTGTGATATTCTTCTTGCAAGCCGCCATAATGGCCATCTTCGAGAATCTGTCGACGACCACAAAAACACAGTCGTTTCCCTGCTTAGTAGAAGGCAGGCCCGACATGTAATCCATGGAGATGGATTCCCAAGGTCGACTAGGGGTAGGTAGAGGAGTATATAGGCCTTGCTTTTTGATGGTCGGTTTGGCAATGGCACAAGCAGTGCAGGATCTGATGTGCTTCTCGACATCCTTTCGAAGGTTCGGCCAATAGAAATACTTCTGCAGGATTGCTACTGTTTTCTCGACCCCGAAATGCCCAGCAACTCGACTGTAGTGTGCTTCCCATATCATCTTAGCACGCTCGCTTGAAGGAACACAAAGGTGTCCATGTGACATAAAAGTGCATCTTAGAGGTGAAAATTTGGAACTTGCGTACCCCCCAAGAGTGCCTTGTAAGTTTGGCCGAATTCTGGGTCACTCTCATAGAGAAGCGGCCAATCAGAAGTCTCGTGCCCACAAGAGTTGAGCACAGTGGTGAGCGCCACGATCGGTGGTCGGCTGAGGCAGTCTGTAACATGATTGGTGCTACCCTTCTTGTACTTGATGTTCAAATGAAACTGTTGCAGATATGTGGACCACTTCTGATGGCGATCATTCTGCAACTTCCCTTGTGTCTGTATGAACTGCAGGGGCCTGTGGTCTGTGTGGATGATTGTTTCCTTCCCCAAAATGTAATGCTTCCATTGTCGATAAGCTTGCACAATGGAGTACATTTCTTTGTCATATGTGGGGTACTTGCGAACTGTGTCAGACAATGTCTCACTGTGAAATGCCACTGGATGTCCCCGTTGAGTAAGAACTGCCCCAATAGCATAGTCAGAGGCATCTGTCTCGATCTCAAATGGCTGTTGCAAGTCTGGTAAAGTGAGCACTGGGGCAGAACAGAGGCGGTTTTTCAGTTCTGTGAACGCCTTCTGTTGAGGTTTCGACTAAAAAATTTTGCTCTCGCCTCCCTTGGTGACTGACTCAAGGGCCAAGTGATATGAGAGAATCCCAACACGAATCTATGGTAGAAATTAGCAAGACCCGGAAAGCTCCGAAGCTCTGTTATAGTAGTCGGGGCTGGCCAATCCCGAATGACTTGGATCTTGGCTGGATCCACATGCACCCCCCTTTCATCAATAATGTATCCCAGATATTGAACCTGGGTCATGCCAAAAGTGCACTTCTTCAAATTGGCACACAACTTGTGTTGCCGCAGTGTTTGGAGGACTTGTCGGATGTGGTGAAGGTGCTCTTCCCAAGTCTGGCTGAAGATCAGAATATCATCCAAGTACACCACTACAAATGAGTTGGTGAATGGCCGCAAGATGTCATCCATCATCCTCATGAAGGTGGCGGGAGCATTCGTCAACCCAAAAGGCATGACCAGCCATTTGAAAAGGCCTTCCTTGGCTTTGAAGGCCGTCTTCCACACATCGGAGGGTTCAATTGGTACCTGGTGATACCCAGACTTCAGGTCAATCTTGCTGAAATATTTTGCACCCTTGAGTTGATCCAGAAGGTCATCAATCCGTGGGATTGGGTACCTATTCCGGACAGTGATCTTGTTCAACGCCCGATAGTCAATACAGAGTCTCCACGTCCCATCCTTCTTTTGTACCAACACGATCGGGCTCCCACAGGGCGATGAACTTGGTCTGATGTGACCTTTCTGCAACAGCTCCTGAATCTGCCTCTTGATTTCCTCATTCTCCAGAACAGAGCGCCGATAGATCGGTCCATTAGGTAGCGGCGCACCGGGGGTCAGATCAATCGGGTGCTTGACCTGACAGTGCAGAGGAACCCCTGTGGGTGAGGGGAATATGTCCCCGTACTCCTCCACAACCTTATCCATTTGTTGTTGTTGTGCAGAGGAGCCCTGTCTGGAGGTCGTGGCCACAGTCTTCTTCTTGCCCTCGGGGCGGATCATCAGGAAAACGAATTTCCTGGTTTGGGAAATGAGCTTACTACATTGTTTTGCAGTAACCAAAGAGATAGCGGCAGGAGGTGGTACCTATGGTATCCTATACAACTTATTTCCCAAAGTAACAATAACAGCACGAGGTCGAGACTCATACACAGCATGACGCTTCCACAAGTATGGTTGTCCTAATAATACATCAGAAACATCAATAGGAGTAACGTCACATAATACCTCATCTGTGAAGGGCTTGATGCTATAGGGAAGGCGGCACTGCTGGCTGACGCGGAGATCTCGTCCTTGGTGAAGCCACCCGATGGTGTATGGTTGTGGGTGAGCTGTGGTCGGCAAGCCCAACCGCTTCACGGCGTCTGCTGAAATGAGGTTCTTTTGGCTCCCATTGTCGACAATGAACTGTACCGGGGAGCCCTGTACCCACATCCGGGAGTGGAAGAGACGTTCCTCCTCCTCTGGATCTTCCGGTTCCTCCTTTTGGATCTTTGTAGTGGCAACAATGGCATTGGGCTCCGCATCAATAATCTGTTTCCCTTTTTCATTCGCCTTTTCGGGTCCTGGAGTCTCGTGAGTTTCAGCATGCATCTACTCTGTAGCCCTCATCTCGGCCACCAGCGACTGCTGGCCCGACACTCACTTGTGTTGTGAGTGGAGCTCTTATGGAACTCACACCACTTTCCCGTGTCCTTCTTCTTTGGCTTTGTGGTGCCGTTTCTTTTCTTGTGGCTTCGATGTGAGTTGTCTTTAGCCGCCATGCCTTGGCTCGGTCCTTGCTCAAGGTTTGGAAGCACCTTCCCTTTTGCTTTTTGATTCGGCAGATCCAAAGTCTATCTTCTTCCCCGTTTGAATTTCAACAATCTTGGCATACCCAGAGCAAGCGTAATTGCCGGAGATGTCGAGGAACTCCATTTCCTCCTGAATGTATCTGTGCAGACAGCTGCGATAATTTAGCACCAAATGTTTCTCCGAATCTTTGATACCCAACTTTGTGCGTAGGGTATGGAACAGATTCGTCAGCTCGTGCACATCTTGATCCCTTTGTTGTCGCAGCGTGGTCCATTGTATGTACTTGTCCTCATGGCTCCCCACGGGATAGTACTGTTCCTTGACGGCGTCTCGGAAAGAATTCCAAGTTGGTACGGCCGAGAACAGAGAGGGTTCTGTCTGGTCCTTGTTCTCACAGTAGGTTTCCCACCAGTCCTTAACATGGGGGGTAGCTTTGAGGAGTGCAAAATAATCTTCTCCCGGTCTGAAAAGTCATGAACCGAGAAATATCCTTCTAACAGATTCAACCATCTATCTACGGCATCTGCGTCTATTTGACCCTCAAATATGGGAATGTCAAAATTTACTTGTACCTTAAAAGGAGTCACGCCTCCCGAGTGGCTGCTGGATGCAGATGCGTCATCGGTGGGTAGCCGTTGAAGGATCTGAACAAAGTTATCCATCATCGCGTTCCTTTGTCTTTCGAGGGTGTCCTAGAGAAATATTTTGATAGGATCTCATGCTCCCTCATCTTTCTTTTCGTCCCCCATGGGCGTCCGTCGGGGTTTGCGAGGCTGATCTTGCAAAGGTTCCACCAGATCGAGCCCTAGCTCCTTATACCCCGACCTCGTTGGGGACATGCAAAGAAGGATCGAGAAAAAGCAGACCGCTCTGATACCACTGATCCGGATTTATGCAGGAACGCAACAGGATAAACATATAAACATAAATACAGAGATGCAGCGGAAATAACACTTCATTTCATTAATATCAACGAACTGAATTTTGCTTACAGACAGAATGGAAATAAAACTAGATAGGGCGCTGGTAGCTATCTCTGAGAAGAGATGTGGCGGCTACAGGCCTCTGAACTGTGTTACAATGAGGCTCGAGGGCCTATTTATCATTTAGAAACAATGGGAAATCCTAAACGGCCAAAACCCTAACCCTAGGAGATGAAGCGCCAAAACTATGGGCCCCGTTTGGGTAAATTGGTGTTTCAACTTCCCAGGGGCGTAACTTTGGCATACGATCTCCGTTTGACGCGTACCATACCTCGTTAGAAAGATCTATCCGAGGAATACAAATTTGGAGCAGGCAACATCAGTCCACGGACCCATGTTGCCCTCCATTTTCCCAAAAAACGTCGTTTAGGGCCTCAAAACGACTTCGGAAGTTTAGGACCCGAAAAACTGCTAAAAATAGTAAACTGTGCCGAAACTGAAAAAACTGAAATAGACAATGGTGGAGCCCCAAGTGGAATAGGTGGGTGACCACCAATATCCACCTGGATCAAACCATGTGGTAACACATAGATGTACCTTGGCGTGGGTCAGACTGGCCCATACACTAATGATCACCCCTACAAGAAAACATACTCCCATAAAACCATGACTTCTCAAATAAGCCCATTTAACGCCCTCCAATCCTATACAGGATGAAAGGAACCAGAGATGAACTAGAAGTGATTGACCATGGTCTGACCAAAAACAACAAGTTACAGACAATAAGACACAAGGTCTAAGATGCCTCATATAGGGCCTCACATGGTTGTTACAAGGCTTTGACATTGCAATTTTTTTTTATGTATCCCTGTTGACATGAAGGGTAACAGTCATCATTTAAAAATAGTGCCACATTAAACTATGAGTGCGTGTAAGATGGAACTAATGTCAATGTTTACTTGGTCATGAAGCAAGGTACCTCTTTAGGGGTTCTGGTTGGTTAAATGCCTCCATCTATCCTTCAATGGCAGAAACACAACCTCGCTTATACTCAACTTCCCTCACTTTGCCAGAAAACTGCAATTGTTGGCACAAATCTTGCATTAGAAGTGTCCAAAAATGATTGTGTAATCATGACTATCATTCCAACTTGCTTTGGCCTTTTTATTTTAAAGTAAATTTGTCTATACATTCGGACCATCCTTTGCCAAGTTGAAACAAGATTTAGCAAAAGCAATGCCAGTGAGGGTAGAACTACTCAACATCTGCTGTAGTGGTGTGACCTTATAATTTTTTTTTTGTAAGCTTGGAAGGACCCTTCTATTTCATTTCAAAAAGAAGACATGAATACATACACTTCCAACAATTTTTAGATGGCCTCAACCCGCCCACTAGGAAAGCAGATTTGTTGGCCATCTAACTCCATGATAAGCCATTCAAAATTCAAATGTTTTCAGATTGTCTAGTCTAAAAGTGAAATATAAGTATGAGTACCCTTAATATTCCTAATCAGTGTTTTAAAAAACGACCAAACTGATTCGGATTCGGCCGAGCCAACCGAGCCAACCCACTGGCCGGACCGACTCGGTAGAAAAACCGGTTTGAAGGCCAGTTTGTGTCATGGGCTCGACCGGTTTGGTCACAAACCTACTTGCTCGACCGAGTGCGAGTTAGACCGACCGAGCCATATCAAGTCATTGAAATCGAACCGATCGAGTCATTGAAACCGAACTGGGCGAGTCGATACCGAGTCGGAGTCGAAGTCGACCCTCGGCTGGTTCCGAACCGGAGTCTGAGTTTTAAAACATTGTTCCTAATATCTAGTTATCTAAAACAACAATTAAACTTCTATAAAGCCATCAAAAAACACTACTCAAAGTTTTCACAAAAATAACCATGCTAGTCGGTCCATTACTCATTCGAAGAGTCAATGGGCGCCAGATATTTTTCTCTGGAACCCAATAACTTTGTCTATGGGAGGTAAGGGATATGCTTCTAGCTTTGGCTGAGATGAACATTTTGAAGTTGGATTTGATGTTGTATCAACTGAAATTCCCTGTGAATTTCTTGGAGCTCATAGCTTGGTTTAGATGGCCCAGCTGGGCTGGACCCTATAACTTTTGCCACTATGTTCTTCATAAGCCAATACAAGTTAACCGACTGCTAGAATGACTAGGATCTTGCACTAAGGATAACCACTCTCCTGAATCAGGATCAATGTTTTTAGCTTGTCCCTTTAATTCTTCTTCCCAGCTTGATATCAATTGACAGACAAGAGGAGGGGTGTTGCTGTAATAAGGCTGAGCGACATCCCGAGCTTTTCCTACTATACCACGACGACCTCTTCCCCTAGCTGGAGGAGGCGAGACTTGCCTTTCCCCATGCCCACAACCTCTGCTATGACCCTGATCATTGCCACCCCGACCAAAATTCCTTTTAGAAGAGGTGGATGGGCCATTATACTGAAATTCAAACAACATAGGTGGCCAATGAACATGAAGCAGAGCACATGAAGAGACACTAAACCTGGACTGCCGATACTTCCAATGTCTTTCAACTAGAAACCCGACCTGTTAAGAGACAGAGAGGCATAGGAGCAGAGCCTAGCCGGAAGCAGAAAATACCTGTACAGATACAAGAGCATAATACAAAATAGGGATAAGCAGTAAATTCAAGATACCCTTAAACCTCCCCGGCTTTAGCTCGGCCACAACTCAAAAGGTTGTAAATATTTTTCATCAGAGACCAAGACCCTTTTGGAGATAGGGGTGTCCGCCATGCAGGGTTACCATCTGCCCAATTTACCCAGTCCACTTGGAGAGGCTGGTAAATCCCTGGGTAGCTATCATAATTGTAAGCCCATACCCCCATTACATTAGACAGGAGCTCGACCTTAATTTCTAAATACAAAACCATCAAGGATAGAAGAATTCCGAAAACCATAGAGAGACTGAAAGAGTGTGTAAGTTTGGATTCACATTTCATGATACTTGCTTCAAAAACTACCCAGATTGCCTCAGGTTTTTCCCAAATCCGCAATTTAGAAACAACCATGAAACTGGCCGAACAGAGACACATAACCAGGTTTGAGAAGATGAGATTAGGCGTGAAAAGAAAAGCATACCTGCACTACTTTCTCGCCTTTTGGAAGCCATGGATGCGACTGAGTCTCCCGCCCGCTACTATTCTTGAGACCAGGAGAGAACACTTATTCCCAGTTGACAAGCAAATAATCAAAATGGAGCGAAACCACCAGAGAAGTCTAGACTCTAGATCTTCTGCCCCCACATCCCTCAAAATATCCTCCCTCGTTTGATGCCACCTTCCACATGCAGACAAGTAAATGTGAGTCATTCACCGACCACCTCTCCTTATGGTCTTTCATTACTTTGTCCTTGGCTCGGATCCCATCGAGGCCATTGCACCATCTCTCAGTGACCCTCTAAAATTTAACTTGAATAAATTTTTCATTTCTATAACGAGAGATAAACTATCCACTGCAACATCATTGATCCCTTCCATATGAGCTTCTTTAGTACAAGGATATTCAAACCGTATTTGCTTCCAATAAGTCTCACAAGTAACTTTATCTTCAGGCATATTGTCATTGCAACTCAAATTTATATCATATTCTCCAACTACAAAGTTTAGTATTCTTGTAGTGTCAGGTTGATCATAAAGAAATCTATCATTATTACAAATGGAACCATGGGCTGAAGCTAGATCTTCTTCAAAGCTGGAGCTGTGAAGTGGCTTTTCAACAAATCTAGGCTACTTTTGTTCCCCAAAAGAACTTCTGCCGCAGTGTTTTCTGTTGGTGTGCTAACAGGATCATGGAACATGACCTTTCCACCACCATCATCAAATTTTAGTGTGAGGCTTGTATCATTGTTTGCTCATGATGTGATTGTGCATTGTCATATGTGCCAGCTCTTCCATTGCTCTTGTTTTTCTTCCTCAAGGACAGCAAGGACCACATATTCAATGGCTCTCAAAATTGCACAATGGTGTTTATCATTTATAGGAAACATAGTCATCTAGAAAACCATCCCTCATAACTCGACAGTCGGACTGGAGTGCTGGAACATAATTTTTATCATCAATGGAGGAAGTTTTATCCCTTTCACAATTAACAAGACTTTCACCACAGTCAAATTCTTTTGAACTTGTGAAGCTTATTCTGACTACAGGAGGGTTTATTGTCAGATCTAAGATGGTGTAGAATAGTTTCTGGAGATAACTGTGTTATGAAGAGTTGAAACATGCGACGATTCGGATGTACACTTCACCCATTATCAGGGACTAGAAGCAAAAAATATAGATGAAGAGGAGGAGAGACCCACAACCAATTTTATGCAGAGTGCCAAGAAAGAGATGTTAGGGAAAATTATAAAATTAAACGAGGGACCAAATCAGGGGAATACTATTTATTAATAAAATAATTAAAATCCCCAAAATAGTTATAAAAGTAATTAGCAGTAATATTATTAGTTAATATTATTATTATTGTTAGTTATTGGGGGAGTATTATTAAAATTTAATGATAATATAGTTGTAATAAAATAAAATAACTAAAGGTAATGTTATAGAATATTTTAATGGTTTTGTTATTTTTATTAAAAAGGGGGGGTTTTAATGTTAATGATATTATTAAGAATAATTAATATCCTCAATTGTTAAATTATAATTTTGTTATAATAAGACTAATAATAAATTGAAGTGTTCACTCGAAACATCCTACATTTCAACTCTTCATAACACAGTTATCTCCAGAAACTATTCTACACTGACAACTGTGAAAATCTGCATTCAAATATCTAAGATGATCAAAGGTTCCTCACAGAATTTAGTATCTTCTCGAAAGCAAGATTTTGAGCAAAAAAATTGGCTTTTCCTCAAATTTGGGCCCCTTTTGTCATCATTATATGGATCATCCACAGGAAAGCTATCAAATTGCACCAGCCAGTTCTCATTACTATATTTATTAGTCTCTGAATGCAAAAGAGGGCTGTCAGCAAATCCACTCTTCATTTTCAAGGGTATCAGAGTTAGTATAACACTGATTTTCTGTGAGGGAAATTTTATCATGAATCACCCATTTAACATAATACTTAGGCCTTTGTTTAGTAATTTTTTTTGCAATTTTATTCATCTGAATTATAAAGAGGTTCATTATCGGAAGTCATGAAGAAAGATCCCCATTTTGAAGTAAACAAGACAAACGTGTCCTCTTCTGAAGTTTTATTCTCTTTTCTATGACACCTATCTGAAATAAGAGTGAGCAACTCTTTTGGCATGAAATCAGACACACACTTCATGTTAGCATCATCATTCAAAAGAAGAGGGAAATTAACATGTACTGAGTATGAATTGAGACCATTCACTTGCAATTTGAAGCTATTACTATTCTCAGAGGGTTGCTCATTATGTTGCATAGGGTCTTCATATCCAAGGTTGCCATATGGTTGCATGACTGTTTTTCAGTGCCAGAACCATGATCTGTAACTGATCTTTCATCTTCAGTCTCCTGTCCATCGGATTGATCAACCTCGATGTCATCATGTGCTTCACTACTACCCTGGTTTTCTGAAGGGACATCACCATCACATTTTTCTGTAGTGGCTACCTCATCAACATTTCCTTTATCACTTTTCAAAAAATCAAGAAGGCCTTCCTCCTATAGGGATGCTAATAGATCCTAATAGGTGTATGTTTGAGAAACTCTTCAATGAAAACCTTAAGAGATGTTATGCTCCTTGGACTGCAAGCATATTTGACCCAGTCCATTTGCTTTTGTCCCAAAGAGTAGAAAAATAAGTTTGCCAAGAGTTCCTCATGTTTTTCATCAAATGTGGAAACATGCCTTATAAATGACAAGATATCTGGAATAGCAGAGAAAGAATAACCATTAAACCTTGGAAGGTTCTTCTCATATTTTGGAGGAGGCTGATTTGGGTATCCTGGAATGTCCTTAATATCCAAAGCAGGATACATTTCATGCAATTCCAAAGAAGCCATATTTCACCATATACAAATTAGGATGAGATTTCAAGAACAAATGAAATTTTGTACCTTATTACAATGGAGTTTCCAAGGTGAGCTGTAGATGCCTTCACAATGACTCTTGTTTCACCTTACAAGCATAACATCTTCAAAATATGTAAAGAACAAAGTCTGTGTCCTTTCAATAAATTCATTTGGATGTGCAATCAATCCTGATGTAGGAGTATATCGGGCCTGTTATCGCTTGCCACCTACACCTACCTACAGTTAGTGGGAAAAGCCTTCAACCCCACAGGTGTGGTTGGTGGCAAGGAACTCAGAGAAGGGGCTATCACCTATTCCCAACTCTCTCCGTTTAAGCTATCTCCTAGGTTAGCTAAGGGGGGTGGTCCCTAAAGGAAAACTAAGTTAAAGATGTGAGATTTCTAGGAGAATTGATTAGAAGGAATTACTTATCAAAGATGACTCGATTCCAATACGTAAACAAGCATATAAGTATATGAACAATATTCAATGATGTGTTCAAAATATAGACCAGTGCTTTAAAGTAGATGACAAATGCTTGCTCAAAAATGAAATTCAAGATATAATGACAATAATCCCACAAAGGAAGTGTTAGACCAAGATCACAATATGCAATTAAATTTGCAACAACAAATAAGGGTATTTGCCAATGAAACGAGATATATCAATCATCCATAAGCATAATGATCATTAAAATGACAACATGCAATGAAGTTGCATGTAGAAGCAAATTTCCAAGTACCATAGAATTAAACTTGTTGTAAAATTTAAGGAATTAAAATGCTTGCATTCAAAGTGCTTCTTGAGATAATATTTGCATGTGAATCTTTAAACCGTCAAGATAGCAAAAAATTTGGGAACTTTGCAGGTAAATGTGATGAGATAGTGCTCTTGGTTTATTTTATTAATTAGTTCTAAAGCAAGGTTACAATTGAACTCTAATCCTCAGATCTCACTCTCACCCAAATATTTGGATCTCACAGTGAGGAGTCCATAGAAGTAGAGGGTCCTTAAAACGTCTATTCAACCAACTTAAGTTAGAGGTAAATTTTAGAGATGCAAGTATAGTATGAAAAGTGAAATGCCTAAATGATATGAAGTGAGTTTGCAAGTGCTATGTAAAAGATGGAGATGATTCAATTAAATATGCTTCATAGTTAGAAAAATAACTCAAGTTGCCATAAATTGAAAGTGTTATGCTTCTTTACTTGTAGTATATTGTGAAACTTATCCAAATGAGAAATAGATCACAAAACATAAGTAAGTGATGGCAAATGAGATTGCAAATTAAGAAATTAAAGGACTATGCGATTTGTGTTACTTCCCAATTAGAGCATGCATATGTGATGTGAAAGAAAACGGAAATGTCAAAACCACTAAGTCAATCCATCTACAAATTCGCTCCTTTGAAATGGAGAGATAGGGATGCCAATGGGTAAAACCCACGCTCTCACAACAAAAACAGAAATTTTTATTAATTTTACAAGAATGAAATGACCATGAGGCCTTTTCTAAACCAAGGAAAGTCTTTACAAATAAAAATTGAGACCATAAACTTTTCCTCAGTGAGAATTTCTAAGAATTCGAAATAAATTCAAACTTTACAATAGGAGAAGAGAAGCTAAGCCTCTTCTATGCCCACAACCAAAGAAGAGAGATTTATCTTCCTCATTTGAAATTCAGCCCAAAGGTCCTGCAACAACTTGTTAGTAATTTCTTGTAGTTGTCCACTCAAACTGTTACAAGAAAAAATTCGAAAGAGGGCTACAAAACCAATCAAATATTAGATAGATAAAATTACAAAATATTGCACAACAATTTACAAAGGGCTAAGCCAAAGAGTTCGAGTAAACTCTCCTCTTTGCTTAGTCATCTTCAAGCTCTTAGATAGCAAATGAAAGCAATGAAGTATAATGTTTTAAAATATATTCAAATTTAGAAGTATTCGGCTTGTATACAAGCTATGTCTCAAAACCCCTGCAAAACCACTTTGTAAGATAAGACTATGAAGGTTCAAAGAACAAATGAGAGCTCCTTTGAGAATGTATCAAGAGTGGGTTGGTCTCTCCAAAGACTTCCCCCAACACTTGATTATTTGATCCCAACAAGATGTTCCCTCTACAAAACTTCAATCAAGAATTAGTTCCATATAGATCTAGCAATAAACAATGATAAGAAACTCTAGAGATTTATTTGAAACCAACTAGAGCATTCTATACCTTGAGCATACTCCTAAATCAAATGTCAATGTAAAATAGCTTTACATTAACAAATCTACAAGAACATATGGAAACAAATTAGATCAAAGCATGAGTAAAATGAAATATACTAATGATCAACAATTCATCACACTCCAAAAGGAGGAACACCTCATGAATGAAACCCCAAAGTCTTAATTGATATTTCTGAAAGTGTACAAGGCAACAGTGCTTCTGCAAGCACAATAGCTAGTAAAAAATGGTTACAATATGAGAGCCCATGCCTCCATTATATAGAAAGTTGGGAGAAAATCCCAATGAAGAACCATATGCCAAGTGGTGAGAAGGAGGAGATCTCAAGGCAAATTCGAATTTGGTAAGTGGAGCTCCAATGCCAAGTGTAAAAATCGAATTCTGGCAAGTAGACATCATTTTCTTACTCCCTTATGTGCCAAATTTGAATTTTATGATGGAATGACGTGTATATGGTTTGTAACCCATGTGGGGACAATTTCCCACAAAAATCTCCACCAAATATTCTCCCAAATCCTCCCAAATATGCATTAACTTCACAAATTCGAATTTCCAAATAAGCAACTCTCATTTAATGCCGGAAATTCAATTTTATTTGAGCACATGTCTTTTCCTTGATTTTAGGAGTCCATATCACCTTGGGACTTCACTTTAACTCCTCCATAATTTTCCACTTCAGTTCCACCTCATTTAGCATGTGTGGATATTTATTTTTCTCCATTTATTTAATTTTTGGCTTAATTAATTGTCAGATTTCCCACTAAACTTAGGAAAAGTGGGTTTTGAGGGTTCAAAACACATTTTTAACCCCTCAAAGTGTGTCATAGTAGAAAGTTGAGTGTGAGAGGTGTAATTTTGATTACTCATACCCCATACAACTTCTCTAGACAACACTTATTACAATTCAATTACAATTTTTATTACAATTTTTGACTTGCGGGAAATCTAAAAAATTAAAAAATCACTACCTAGACCTAACCAAATTCCTCGAAATTTTGTGTGTGATCTAGTATGGTAATATACATTGACTCTAGACACTAGGAGTCATCCAAGGCCTCACCATCAAGCCGTACTCTAGCTTTGGGGTAAAATTGAAGGAAAAAACTCAATTAATTATAAACTCCTAGTAGGGAGATGATAATTAACCAAGTAAAAAAAACCTCCCAGAGTAATACTCACTTGTTGGCAAGGTCCCAGGCTATCTAGGCCTGTTACAGACTCAATACTGACTCAAAACTCATCATTACTAGCATCACTTATTACAATTCCCCGTAGGGCGTGGAATCTAGGTATAAGAGAAAATGATAAGAAGTAGAAGTAGATTTTAAAAACTTTGTTGAACTGATGATATCTGATGGTACAAATGTCTTCTGGTTCATCCTTGGGCATGGAGTCTTCTCATTATCATCAAGTGCCACTCCAGTGGTCAACAGGGCCATCATAAGGTGTTCTCTTCATAGGGTGGCAGCTAGGTCGGCCTTGATGCCATGTGCAAAGGTTATTTCATGGCTAATAAGCCATACAAACATGGAGAATTGGTTGATAATGAATGATGCGGGGAAGAGCATCACATCATTCCAGCCTTCTAGTTTAGATGTTTACTACAAGTTTCTCTACTTTTAGTCGAGCAATTTTCATTCCTCTCCTTCAATTCACTATAGTCGCTTTATTTTGCCTCCTCTCCCTTTGGTCGAGCGACTTCGTACCTCTCCCGTTGGTAGAGTGATTTCGTACCTCTCCCATTTGTCGAGACGTGCTTACGCATCCTCTCCGTAAATTGAGAGTTTGCTTACACATCCTCACTTTACTAACGTCAAGCAAGCGTTAAAATCCTTGGTCCATTCCTTAAAGGTCAAGTAAGCAATAAATTCCTCTCCCTTATGGTCGAGCCTGTTTGTGCATCCTCAAGCCAGAGAGAAATATGACTGATGAATGGGTGTCACAATTCACCCACAACAGAAACTATCATGAAATCTTAAAGGGATGGTGGATTGTTGATAAAGCCTTCAGGTCAGGATGATTAGGAGTATCCCTGACAGCCTATTTACAAACACCATACTGATATGCAGTGACCTTAATAAGCATGTGGTATGGTGAGGAAAATGAAGTCAACTTTCAAGAGGTTTGGATCTACTTGCTCTACCAAGTGACGAAAGTTGGGACAATATTCAATTGGTCCTCCATCTTCTTGTCTGTGACCCTGAGAGATGCTGTCTCCAGGACCAAATATCACACTATCGACATTCCTCCATCCTTTTACATGTCATCATACTCTTTCTAGATTAAATATGTCCCGCCAACAACTTCCTAGGTATGGGATGGCAGTGGCAACCGATTGAAGCACTAGTTTATGTGTATTGTCAAGTGCTCTGGGAACATAAAGATAGAGTGGACTACACAAGGATTTGTGAGAATTTTATGGCCCCATTGTACACACTGATATTCTGCAAACCAACACCATGTATGAGAGACAAAGCGATGGAAATAATGGGGACATTGGGTGATTGGTACGTTACAAAAAATAGTACTTACATCATAATATTTGGAGCCATCAAGCCTCCACACTTGCTTCCTAAGTTTATTCTAGACAAGTTGGCCATACAAGAGATAGCATACCAGACATTCCTACATGGAGTGGGAGCTGCCTCGACTCGAGACAAGAAAGCTCCATTGCCCATTCAGCTAGCATGGCACGAATGAAAACTACGGAAAAAGCCATACAAAGCCAACCCAACCAACCAGTGATATATCCAACGACATAAGTGTTTGTAAAAAAGCGATTATACAACCATGTTCCAAGTCTTCAAACATACCTTTATGACTGATTCGGTAGTTCCAGGTCATCCATATCTTCTTTTTCACTTTTTTTAGCTACAAAATCTAATATCAAGTTGAACGAACCCATCCGAAAAGGATGGCTCGCTCATTCATATGGGTTTGGAATGAGGACGACTCAACATAACTACTCATACATATAATAAAGTGTAACTCACTCACTAGCTATCGTAGTTGGGTTGTTGAACCAACTCTAACATATATAGTCAAACTAACTCACTCACATATAGATTCTGGTCAAACCAAATGCATAGAAATACGAGTCCCTAGTTCCGAACCTATTACCTGTAAGACTGGACTATAACCATAGCCAGGAAGACTGGACTGTAACCATAGCCTGGAAGACTGGCCTAAATCCCGGAAGACTATACCGACTGACTATAGGGGTGTAACCAGTATAATATCCAGATTAAGCTACCCGGACTGATTCAGCTAGGGTAGGTAGGGGTAAAGGCAATATATACTACTGCCAACATTCTATTCAAGCTATAACATAGCCAATATTCTAATCCAACTATAGTTCGAATGGTAAGAAGGGTTGTAGGAGGAAGAGGCAACAACTACAAAATGCTTGAACTTGCTTGTTGTTTTCCACTCACTGGGTTTTATTCAAGCAACTAAGGGGACACACCTATTTCCATAAGTATAAGGTTGGGTAGATGAATCGAAACCATTGATTGTGTCCATTAGTCATAAGCAAGTTGCGATAATTGGGAAACAAGGTTGGGTGGGTAAATAGGCGAGTATAATGGGTTAGCAACTACTAATGGGGGTTACCCCGGAGTGCACCATACCATCCCCCGCAAGTAAAAAATCATATAAGAATCCTTCCCTTCTCTACATTTCCCAGTGAAAAAGGTGATCCAGTGCTAACCCCAGCTAGCTAGATTTTACCCAGCCACCCCCCTTCCCCAGCTCACTAGCAAGTAACTAGCCATCCATATCCAATATTGATTGGCCTTTCACCCCTAGCAGCCACAGATTCATCCCCATATTTTGCCACATACGCGGGATTGGTCCTCCAAGGCCTGTTGAAGCTCTCTTCAACCTCTCCCTATCGGTTGTACACTCTATTCCTATCACATGGCTTACTAACACTGCCCCAACCCTAGAACTACTCAGTCTGTTGTCGTTCTCTGCACTTTTATCATCTTTGGCTCACTAACCCTGACTCAACCACGAAATGGCTCACTAACTCAACCCTAACCTGAGAACGAATTTTACACGGTTTCCCGATCAGAGGATATCCAGGGTGGATCACAGACGGTATATCCCATTTACTGCTATAGCCCTAGTTTCTCCAATGAATTGTTATTACATACGTAATATGACCTACTCCCATTCACTCATCCGCCGTAGTCATTCATATCATAGAAGTATTAATACTATTGACTTAGTTCACTGTCGCTAGGGGTCTACTTTTCCTGGGGCTCCGAACGTGAATTTGGTCATCATCCATGTTGTTTTCTAAGAATGTAATGGTATCAACTACTAAAACACTAGATTCGAGGAATAAAGAATCCCTTTAGGGTGGCCGAGAAGGAATTCAACAGGTAGGCCTTCTATCATAATCTGGGTAGTTAGGCTTAGGTTCTTATCTTCCATGATCTAGATTCGTGTAATAGATCAGGATGGTTATTCCATGATTCAGGTAGTTGGGCTAGGGAGATCAGTCTTCATGATGGATTATAGGGAGATTAGGATTTATTCCATCAGGCCAGGGAGATTAGGTCAGGGAGAATCACTAAACACTAAATTGATTTTGATCAAGTATTGTTACTCACACATATTGATTCATGGGTGGGCCAAGGATGGATGACTGGGGAGATTAGGCCAAGGAAATTAGGATTCATCTTGGTAACACATAAAAGGTCTCATAAAGTGGAGCTCCTTTTTGTCTTTTCCTCATTCATCTCATAAAGTAAAGTGGAGAAGGTCTCATTCATATTTCTCCTTTTCTAAAACTGAAGAAGACGAAAACTTTTCGAATGTAGCTCTCCCATCCGAAATGAAAGTAAAAGTAGTGAGATATGAGCATTGCCTTCGCTACTAGAGGTGTGACAACCGAAGGGGATCCTTTTTTATTCCCCTGTGTTACGGTGATTCTGGACAACTACACAATAGAGATGTGTCCAGCGGTGGTGTATGATGCCCCTAAGGGGAGGTATGGAACAATCACAAGAGACCTGCTAAATAAGAAAGGGCCCCATGGAGCCTAACTAAAACTGTGGAATCTAGAACTTTTGGGAATCAATCAAACCACAAAGGCATTGCAACTATTACTGGAACAAGGAACAAAAGGGTACGTATCTCAGGCATGTGAATAAGGTGCTGAGGTCGAGCACGTGATAAAATATCAAGTCTGAGAGCAATGATGACTCTCTCAGCTTGATCCGAGGAACCCGCCAATGAGGATAATGGGACCAATGTACCAGACCTTCCTTAGAATAATTGTACTGGTGTCGATAGGGGATAATTTACTAGAACTTAGACATCAATGGAACACCGAGGAACCAGGAACAGCATGAAGCCAAAGGATAGTCTCTGGAACTATATCTTTAGAATCAGTGATCAAGCACCAGAACATGCAGTGGATTACTTGAATGGAAAACCCCTCTTAAGGCCTAATGCAACTCACACATGTCTGGGAAATTGGCATACGCAACTAGAACACTGAGCCATTGGGTGTATGAATCTCAACAGTGCGATGATGAGCTAGAGTCGAGCACGTAATAAACAACAAAGTAAAAGAGCAATGAAGTCTCTATGAAGGAAAGGAAAGAGCCACCCTTTCTATCTATAAGGAGGGGCCCAGCCCAAGTGAGATTCTTCCTTCCTACCTAACTAAATGGATTAGAATGAGATCCAACCATGGGCCTTTACCCAAAGGGAGAGATCACCTCGAAATGAAGAGATTCTTTTCATTCCTTTGGTAGCCCCTGCTTGGGAGATATATTCTTTGAAGCACACGTGAGAGATCTGCTTACGATCATCACTTCATCCTAGCGTATCTTATCTCGTCTGATCCTAACCAATCGATTGAGCCAAGCACAAGCCCTCATGTATGTACCGATTGGATACGGATGGATGTCGACTCTCTTCACATATTGTTTCGTTTTTCACCTATACTCTATTTCATCGAACAACTAGCTAGAATTCCTCCCAATCTGCTACGAGTTTTCCATTTCCTTCCCCTTAATCACAACGAGATGATCATTTGTCGCCTTTCTTTCCCATCAATCGACCCAAGATATTTCCAACAAACCAATCCCTTCAGTGAAGAAGCAAGCAACAGAGTTACTGATTGTGGACATGGTTATCGGTCCTTTCTTTGGTGTGTGAAGGAAGGAATCTATCTCTATCCTTATCAATTGCAGGTTTCTACCACCATGGACCTTAGGGATATGAAGGATCTTGGGTTTACGATAAGAAACACACATGCTCAGTAGTTATTTATTCCCTTGGCCACGCCTAATTATTTGACTGTACACCTAGTCCTACCCTTCAATGAAGAATCAACCCCACTATCCAAAGTTCCTTCCCCACTAGGGAAAGGAGATCAACAAAGTGAATGCAGGAAGCTGGGTTTATGTAAGTTCACTGGCTGGGATATAGAGATTCATTTCATCTCCCGTTGCCACTTGGGCCTCGACTAATATAATTTAAATCCATTCCTCGGAAGGATAAGCTGACGAAGACGCCACCAAACCATCACCACATTTAGTAACCCCCCACCGAACAAGCCCAGAACCGGAGATGATTACATTCGAGTCTCTTAGTTGGACTGACTCCCCCTTGGCTCATGAGGGTGATCGGCCTGCCCACGAGCCTACCCTACTAGAAATAATATAGATGGATATAGATATCTATATCTATATATTTCTCCTTGCTTGTTTGTTACAGCATAGCTGAGCTAGAATAATAGTTGTGGTTGCTGCTATGGTAGTCTCTCGCCTTCCATGGTCTATTGCAGTAGGTAGGTTGTCGGGTCCAATGGAGGAAAAATGGAGATTGGGTGGGTTGCTCGGAAGGCAATACTAGGGCTCCGAAAACACCCTCGAGTGTGGCGTATTTAGCGGGTAAGCCTGATGGCCCCAAGCAAGTGGTAGAAAAAATTGAACAGTGATTTCATATTGGTGGGTGGAACATATATATTTAGGACGGTTTGGAGCCTTATGCCTACTGAACACTAGGCGCAGCCTATGGAGGCTGCTAACCTACCCTACCTATATTAGGAAAAATGGTTGCCCTAGTTCCAGCCGTAATATTTCATATGCTTCGCCCAGAATCGCTTCGCTAGGGACTGAACCCAACCACTTAGGGCTCCTACCCCACCTAAGGTCTGAACCAATAGCCACATAAAACCCCTCCCTCGGGCACTCTCGATGAAGAACCTCAAGAACTCAATATGGAAGATTGGCTGGGTGGTTATTTATAAAATAAATAAAAAAAATACGTGGAATGAGTGTTTCATGGTGCACTCACTATCTATGATATTCAGGTACGAAGCATTTGACACCTTTGGGTGATTCGTCATTTCGTTCATTACCTAGAATGAATTCAGGTGGGTTGAGGGGCACAAATGAAACCCTTGATTGTTCTTTCTCGAAAGTGACTACCCATTACATATGATGCTACGAGAGGTTAAAAAGAAATTGAACCTAATGGATGGGGAAAGCCCCCTAGAGGTGCATGTGGAGAACCAACCCTGCAATGCCCCATACAGCTTGAGTATCCATCCTGCAATGCCCTCATTCACCTCCAAGGGGAACACTTGACTGACAAAGAGTTCTAGGAAAATACTTTCCCCTCTAAATAGTGATATTTCTCCTAAATATGGGGGTGGAAAAATTGGGTTCTGTCGGTTCACCTTCGTTAAGAATAGATATTGGAGTCATCAACATCGAAAATGAGGAGGATGTTGCTTTTCCTCCCATGAATATCATATTGATGGAAAATCTGCAGTCCTTTTATTTCGTGGGTTCACCCCTTTTTTTATTGGGTTAAACACTGGACCTCCTTAGTGAACTCATTTACCTTTAGAACCCACTTGACCAGTCATACATAGTTCAAACCTACCTGATTTCATAGGTCGGTCGAACCTTCACAATAAGTCCATCAATTCGGTGTAGCCACCCAAAATATGGAATACTACAAAATCTCCTCAAAATGGATCCGATGCTTCGTATATGATAGGGCGTGGGTGGGTTGAATTGAGCATCGGGAAGGAATTTAATTTCGTTGATTCTATAGAAGCCATGAATCTGATATGGTTGCATCCTGCGCCTTCCTTTCTTATAGATACAAAAATGTGTTTGGAAGTTGAGGCTATCATTCATAAGTTGGGTTCTCTCTCGAAGTGTATTTCTAGCTAACAACGTGAGTAGGGAGGGCATAACGAGTGTATTATCTGAGGGAGGGTATTGAAACAAAATCGTTTGCATCTTGAGATCGAATGGGTGATTGTAAAACAAATGTCCATAAGAATTGGAGATACCGCACAACCCACCATTTTTTGTGTGTTTTCTGGTAGTTCTCTCCATCCTTATCTCTAATCCCAACCTTTGTGAACGAAGCAACAAGAGCAAAGGAACCTTTTTCAGAAATGAATGAACCTAAAATAGTTATTAACTCCTAATAATTAATATTTTCCCCGTGATATCTTTTGTTTTAGAGATAATGGGTGAGTTGACTGTATCCCCACCTCTCCTTCCATCCACTCCCTCCCAGCTGATGGAGGTGACCCAAGAATCCTAAGGCATCATCCATAAAGTAGTTCTTTCTATTACAAATAAAAGGTTTGTTGTCCTTAGTCCTGTCTCCTTGCCTGCCAATCCCAACCAATGGGCTCCCTTCCACCTCCCTCCCTTACAGGTATCCCACCTTGGGAATAATGAGCTAACTCTCTTTCTTTCTTAAAAGTAAGTAACGACGAGCGAAAGCGGACTGAGACTACTAGTCGAACAAGGGAAGAGGGACCAAGGGGAGTAGAGGGAAAGTACCGATCCTAATTAAGTGGCACCCCCACTTAATTAATGAATTTTGAGAAAATATTTATAACCTCAATTTTGGTGGACATTGGGTTCAGCGCAGCGGAAGCGTGGTGGGCCCATAACCCCTTATTCGAATCACGATTTCCGTTAGACCAAAACCCGCAGGCTTGAGTCTCCGTACAATCACCAAAGTTAGGATCCACAAGAGGTGGTTAGTCCATGTCGCGAAACACACGGGGAGCGTTGAACCCAATGTCCAACAAATTTGATCTATCCATAATTTGATTCGATTTTGACCTTCCTTTTTCCAACGCTGTCATTCTTCATCGAAGCAACGTTCGTCAAAACCCCCGACACATTAGACTTGAAATCCAATCACTACGACACTTATGTAACGCAAGGCAGAAGAAAGGAACAACACCTTTGAGATTAGAGGAGAACTACACCCTTTACATAAATAACCTCCCTCTTTAGGCTCGAAGCAAGCCAGCTATTGCTCTAGAGGCGCCTAAAGCATAGGGTCTTCCATGAATCCCTCCTCTAGTTTAAGGAAGAGAGAGAGTTTGTCTGTCTCACTCTTGTTCCACCCAATGATAGAGAGGATATATATCTAATGTGACAATACTATCACCTCAGAAAAAAGCGAGAGTGCTGCTAGAATCCTTCCTATAGAAGTAAGTCGGCCTAAAATCACTAAAATAGTTCCTTAGCGATAGGTGAGCTAGATTTAGGATAAGGTTGGTCTTAATTCCACTACCCTAATAAGAGATGCCTTGCACTCTTCATGGAAGTAGTGCTCAAACAATCCTTGACTTCCCCGTTTCAACTGGATGATTTCTTTCTTCCAGGTTTCCTCGTCAAATCGAGCAACAAGTGACATGCAAAGGTCTATAACACTTCAGACATTAGATCGGTGAGGACTCAGGTCCCTTCTTGGGTATCACCATCTTGACCTCCCCCTCAAGGGGAAGAGCTACATCATCAGGGCCTGTGAGGAGCTTCTTCTTTCAGACACATGTCATGCATTGTCACAAGACTTACAGATGGGCTAGATCGAGACAGACCTAGGGTTGGGATCCTCCTGATCCTTCAAGTACCTTACAACCTTAGTTGTGTAGCCAAACATCTCTCAGGAGTTTATTTCCTTCGACCTTGGATGGAAAACCTTTAGCAATATAGAAACCCCAAAGTAGGGCTTCCTCACTCTTTCTATTCCCCAAATATCGCCTAGTCAGGTCCCATCAGTTCTGACCACTCCGCGGGGGATACCATGTGTTGTTGCATCGACTCAGTTATAGTTCAAAATCATATATCTATTTCCCCCCCTCTTCAGTCTCGGTTGTTATTTTGGAGAAAGAAGGTAGGGGATGGACCAGCAGGATGACCGGGTCTCAATCATGTGGGATAAAAGGGTTGAAATATGGAGGGATCCATGCATCCCTGTAGGAAGGGGCCTGGGTTAAAGGGTAGCAGAGGAGTAGTTTTTAGGGCAATTTAAGAAGTGTCTATTTTGGGTGAAGGTAGCCTCCTAAAGAGTGTGACCATAGGCAACTTAAGTGTGATTGTGGGTGTGTAACCATAGGCGACTTAAGTGGATGGAAAACCTTTAGCAATATAGAAACCCCAAAGTAGGGCTTCCTCACTCTTTCTATTCCCCAAATATCGCCTAGTCAGGTCCCATCAGTTCTGACCACTCCGCGGGGGATACCATGTGTTGTTGCATCGACTCAGTTATAGTTCAAAATCATATATCTATTTCCCCCCCTCTTCAGTCTCGGTTGTTATTTTGGAGAAAGAAGGTAGGGGATGGACCAGCAGGATGACCGGGTCTCAATCATGTGGGATAAAAGGGTTGAAATATGGAGGGATCCATGCATCCCTGTAGGAAGGGGCCTGGGTTAAAGGGTAGCAGAGGAGTAGTTTTTAGGGCAATTTAAGAAGTGTCTATTTTGGGTGAAGGTAGCCTCCTAAAGAGTGTGACCATAGGCAACTTAAGTGTGATTGTGGGTGTGTAACCATAGGCGACTTAAGTGTGATCATGGGTAGTTAGCAGGTTATGTAACCCCCTCCCACCGGAGGGTTGATCCCAGTGTTTGATGTTGTTTCTGTGGGTTCACTCGTGCATCTCATAGAAGGGTATAAAGGTGTGATCCTAGGCTTTCCTTGCCGAGAAGTGTAATGATTGTTACTAGGAGCTATTAATGATGTATGGTCAACGCATAATAAATGAGGTCTTGGGAGTGATATAATGAGGAAGTAGCCTGTTTCGTATGGTACCATACTAATTGGCTTGGCTAAATAGAATGAAATAGGTGCACGAAATAAGATGCTAGTTTGAATGCTCGTTGCGTTTGTTTTCAAATCCCACAACGACAATATTGGAAATAGAATTGAGATGCTGTAATATAATGTAAGGGCTGAGATAGGGCCATTGGAAGTGGAACTGATTCCAATAGGTGGGAAACCAAGGCTTGGGGTAAAGTGAATGTTATTCCTCAGCTAATCCGGGTGGATCTAGGTGGATATGGGAGAGTTGTTTTCTAATAGAATATAATATTATGGTGTTTCCCTTACCCTCATTCCATTCAGCCAAGAAACCAACGTCGATGGATCCGATTTTGTGTGTCTCTCTAGCCCCTGGCTTGAAACACACTTTTAGCCACTAAACTGGATTTGGGTTGTCTCTATATATGGAAAGACTGTATGGAAATTTAATCAGACAACATTACCCAGAAGGCCATAAATAATTAGTCTGCTTATTTAGTTTTATGGGAAAAAGACTAGAGGTTACACAAGCGACAACCTTAATTAAGTCGATGGTGGCTGTAGTGTGTTGCTAATCTCAAATTCTACGTCAATTGTACAAAACAAAATATATAGTGCTATACTGGGACATAGGTTGCCCACATGACAAGTCAATCGAATGAACAAAGACTCAAAGAAACCACCAAAGACCTTGTTGATCTCGGTCCAATTGCCATGGTTCGCGCTTTGGCTCCAATCGATGATACTAAACATGTAGAAGAAGGTTCCTTCCTCAAAATATCGTTGCCTCAAGCCTCCCACCCCTTGGCCCTTTCCACTACTTCCTTAGTATTCACCAATGGGAGACACCAGGGAATATAGTTTTGAGTATTTCTATGAGAGTGAGGCAGTCATGTAGTATTCATTAAGAATTGGTTTGGCTTTACACCTCAATCCTAGACCTTTCGGGTCACACCGGGGTTAGGGAAGAACACATCTAAATGGGAATACACCGAATCAACTTGCTAAGTCACCACTCGATATAGACGTAATTACACTATGTAGGTAAACACATTGAATCAATACGTACCGATCACTGCTTGGAGTAGGCGATAATATACCATATTAGTAAGGAAACACTGGACTGATAGGTACTGATAACCACCTGGATTCCTTCTTACACTCACTTAACAACACATCGAACTAAGACCTGTCAGATCACATCCGAGTAGTTAAGTACCTATCTTATTAGGTGAGGTTCACCTAGCAACCATTGATATACTTCCTCTAGTGTAACGGGCTTCACATATAAGAATAAGACCTTTGCTTACTACCTGGGAAATTTAGTATCTTATTAGATGAAACGAACCCATTAACTATCTCTTTCTTGCCTTTCATTTGAAGGGTAATTGAGTACTTTTTTTCTTAGGTGAGTCGTATGCTCATTAACTGTCTATTTTCTTCCTTTAGTTAGGTGGGATTTCACACGAGACTAAGAGACTAAATAAATACCTTTAGGCAATATCAGTCGCTAGTGATCCTATTAGTGATATCGAATTCAGACCTTGAGCAGCTTCTGACTAGTTTTATTGGGGAGAGATCGAGACATGCCTTGCAGATTGAGATTGACTTCTTTTCTCTTTTTCATGTTCATGGGATGACAAGCTTTCGCAGGAGAGGTTATTGGCGCCATAGGTACAAGACTCATGAATTTATAGAGGCCCTGAAGAGTTGTCTTGGGGTGGGACATTCATAGAGAAATTATCTGGAAAGATAGTTTGGGAAGAGACCCATTTGGATACCATTAGTTGGTGCAACTTTTATAGGAATTTATCTGGGGGAGGTAGGAGGGCGACAACCCTCTTGATTGGGTACCATTAGGATGGATCAGTTAATAAAGTAGTGATTTAGGGGAATTGGTTTGGGATTCCTGATTGGGTGCTATTATGATGAGGCAGTTCAAAGGTAGTAATCTAGTAATAGATGCGAATAGAAAGATATTTTATATGGTTCCGATTGATGGGGAAGCTTAGAGGTTATCATCGAAGAGGATAACTTGGAAAGATACTTATTATTGCTATTTTGATGGAGAAATTTAGAGGAATTTATTAGGAGGATACGTTACGTCATGTAGTAGATAAGCTACGTTACACAATAGCTTGATAAGACCCTAACTCTCGTTATTATAATGGGGTAGTTTGGGGACATTCATGTAGGAAAATTCATGAAGAAGAGGGATGCGTAAGAATGACTCGACCACCGGGAGAGGGGTTTATCACTCAACCAATGGGAGAGGGAAGACCATTGTTAATAAGAGGATATAGAATCCAACATTCTCCTAGGGTTAGGGTTTTGGATGTTTAGGGTTTATACCTTTTAGGATTTATTATAAAAGGCCTTTTCAACCTCTTTGTAATGTTCCTCTTGTGAATGAGCATAGCCAACGCATCTCTTTTTAGAGAAAATTTACCACCATTCTAGCTAATCTATGTTATATTGCATTTTACAATTTCTTCATTTTACTTAATGACATAAAGGTACCTTTAGTACCTTGGAAGGAGGATCAACATTAGGTCAAAGAATATGCAAGTGACCACTATTGGCATATAGAGGGTTGTTGGCTTTGCTTGGCATAAGTTTTGGGGCATTCCATACTATCAGTTACAAGTTTGATGATTAACCTCTGCGGTGTTTGTTATCTCTTACATAAACCTTGGTTGTTAGGGAAAAACTCTAAGGTAACCTCAAACATCTTTGAGGTTGAAAGCTGGCCCTTCAACCTGGAGAGGGCTCTCTCCCTAAAACACAACTACTCTGTCACTGTAGTAGTAGGTTTACACTTTAAGCTCTATGGCCATATTTGTTTGAGAAATGATGAAATTTGGTTGGGCTGCATAGAAAATACACCATTGGGCATGGAGTCTAGTCTTATCAGATGATGTTATAGATCTAATGAGCAGGACACAAAAAGCAAGGTAGTAATAACTGCTTTGACAATTTGAGAAATTTAGAGGAAGAGAACTAAAAGGAAATCAATATTATAATTAACAGAACAACAAGCACTAATGATTGAGAAATAACGAGAAAGGAGCATAAATGAATCCCAATATCAGATACTAATGTTTCCGGACATGAAAAATGTTTTTTATAAACAGAGAAACAACAGACAGGGAACTACAACACAAGAATTTTCTGCAAATGCTCATCAAAACTGTATATATTTAAGATCTGGTCAAATACACCAGAATCCTATCTTTTCTAGTAAAAACCAACCCTGTTTCTTTTTATAGTAATTGTCATTATAGACATTACATCAACTGATAACAAGATTATATTTTCAAACTTAATTACAATAATCCAAAATAGCAAAAATATTCTAAGTTCATGCATGTGGAAAATATCTTTTAATTACATTAAGTCTTTCTAAAATAAATCTGTTTGCTGGAAAATATGATAACTTATAAGCTGAGAAAATGTATCTTCCCTCAATGATAGAAACAGGTCCCTTTCTGATAGAACAAATTCCTTGTTGGCAAACAGGTCCCTCTACAAACCAATTCAATCATTCACTGAAAAACGATCTTTTGTTAGAGCTCCTTTTTCCTCGGGTTTTCTAGTGAAATTGTTGATACTGTCACTGTCAGCTTCTTTAGTTTCCTGATTCGAAGATTTTGTTGACAGACTGATTGTCAGCATTTTTTTTCTGTCTGTTTCCAGAATGCACTGACAAGGGGGAATGTCAACATTATTTTGCAAAATTCGCTGACAACGAAGATGTCAGTGCTTCCCTTCAAAAATCGCTGACAACGGAGATGTCAGCTCTTTTTTCATTTTTGTATGTATAGCTCTGTCAGGCACATAGACAACGATAAACCCAAAATTTCTTGTTTCACAAATTCATAATCAAAACTTTTCAAAATGACCCCAAGCCTCCTAACTGAGGGTGTTGGTTGCCTTTAAAATCACATCTACTTTCTCCATCCTCTGTCTTTTGCTTTGCCTTGTTTCCATATGACCTTTCCCTTAGATTCTTTATCTCTATTTTTTTTAGAGCCTACTGTCTTCTTTATATTAATCATAAGGTCCTTTAAGGGCACATTGTCTACGTCAATCACCTCCTTGGCCAAATTTGGATTGCTTCTCAACTTAATTTAAACCTCAATTTGTTTGTTGGCCTTGTATGAGGTTGTTTGCCTCATTTACGGGTTTTAGATAGTGGAGTTTCTTCAGTTTGGGTCTCAACTTCGACTTCCTTGCCTTTAATAATTTCTGGAAAATTTGTTGGCCTTGTATGAGGTTGTTTGCCTCATTTAAGGGTTTTAGACAGTGGAGTTTCTTCAGTTTGGGTCTCAACTTCGACTTCCTTGCCTTTAATAATTTCTGGAAAATTTTTGTCTACATGGGATGCTTCGAAGGGTGAACTCACAACCTCGGGAGAACTGATAGCAGAGGGTAATTTTTCAGGGGATGTAGGGTCTAATTTCCTGAGCCTGAAACTTCTTCATTGGTATACTTTGGGGATTTTAGGGCTAGAGGATGTCGAAGGGATCTTTGTGTCCTTTTGGCTAAGGGTTGGCTCAATAAGAGCTGCTACCTGAGTCTTCCTCCCTTGTTTAGTAGTTTTATTTCTTCCTCTTAAATCTTTAGGGGGTTGAGGTAGAAAACCTCCCCAAAATAAAAAGTTTCTCCAAATTATTCCTACTTTGGCCAGTTGGTTTTCAATTGCCAAAAAACAAATCTGACAATTTTATTTTTCAAATTGTGCTGACTACGTCAGCAACAATGATAGGTTTGGAAACATGCTACGGGGTAAGTACTTCGTTAAATCAGTGATTTTTCCACTGCCATTGGGTATGTTTGTTTATTGATTACCTATGAGTTAAAAACGTGAATTCACAACTTGTAATGATTCACCCCAACCTGTAATTCTTCACTCAACCAATTAAAGTCATTTCACTATGTAAGTTTAGTTATCTGCGTGATAGTGATTAACGCCTGGCAAGATTTCATCTGGTTTTTTCCACGAGAATCTAGGATCAAATCCCGGTGAGGCTCTGTGTTTGTTTCTGCTAGAGTTTGCAATGGGGAAAAGCAGGAAGGCTAATCGGTTTGAGCCCAAAGCACCTGACCTCTCGGAGGTCTATCCTGACATCTAGCATCAATTTCAGCAGGCGGGCTGGCAATAATTCTTTCACCGATGCACCGATTACCACCATGTCGTAGCTCATGTGTTTGCTCAGGGTTTCGATGGTAATAGGGTGGAAACCAGTGGGCTTTCCTTCCCAGTCATGGAGGAGCTAATAGCAGTTGCCACAACCTTGCTAGCAGATGGAGGGAGGGTTTTAGGAGCCATGTATTGGCAGGAATTGACATGCCCTTTTTCCTAAAGGAGATCAAAAATCGCAACTGGAAAGTTGGGGTTTAAAGAGCCTAGTTACAAGACAAGTGGAATTGGTTGTTGAAGATTACTTAGTCATACTTCACCTGTCAAGGACAGTTCAACAGGGTGAATCTCTATCACTTTCATTTCCTTGCACATTTGGCTAGTCAGGTTAGGATGAATCCCTGTTTCTATTTGTTGGAGAGTCTAAAGCATATGGACAAACGTTTCAGAGAAGGAACAGACCCTTCTCCTCACTATGTCTACCACAAAGCCCTGATTAAGTTGTTGATTGGAAACCAACAGGCCAAAGAAGGAAGAACCTAGAGGCACCTTTTATTTTGGGGAGGTTTTCAAACTCAATCCCTTAAAGCTTTAAGAGGAAGAAAGAAAATTGATAAACAAGGGAGGAAGACTCAGGTAGTAGCTCCTATTGAGCCAACGTTTAGCCAAAAGGACGCAAAGATCCCTTTGACATCCTTTGGCCCTAAAATCCCCAAAGGATACCAAAGAAGAAGTTTTAGGCTCAGGAAATTAGACCCTGCATCCCCTGAAAACTTACCCTTTGCTATTAGTTCTCCCCAGGCTGTGAGTTCACCCTTCAAAGCATCCCCTGCAGACAAAAAATTGCCAATGATTATTAAGGGCAAGGAAGTCCAAGTTGAGACCCAAACTGAAGAAACTCCATTGTCTGAAACCTTAAATGAGGCAAGAAACCTCATACAAGGCCAACAAACAAATTAAGGTTTAAAATAAAGTTGAGAAGCAATCCATATTTGGCCAAGGAGGTGATTGATTTAGACAATGTGCCCTTAAAGGACCATATAATTAACAAAAAGAATATGGTAGGCTCTAAAAAGAGTAGAGATAAAGAATCTAAGGGAAAAGGTCCTATGGAAACAAGGCAAAGCAAAAGACAGATGATGGAGAGATTAGATGTGCTTTTAAAGGCAACCAACACCCTCAGCTAGGAGGCTTGGGGTCATTTTGAAAAGTTTTGATTATGCATTTAAGAAACAACAAATTTTGGGTTTATCGCTGACTGTGTGCTTGACAGCGCTATACATGCAGAAATGCAAGAAAGAGCTGACATCTTCGTTGTCAATGATTTTTGAAGGGAAGCACTGGCATTTCTGTTGTCAGTGAATTTTATAAAAGAACGCTGACATTTCCATTGTCGGTGCATTCTTAAAATAGATAGAAAGGAAGTGTTGAGAGGAAAAAGGAGCTCTAACAAAAGAGCGTTTTTCAGTGAATGATTGAACCAGTTTTGCAGAGGGACTTGTTTGCCAACGAGGAATTTGTTCTATCACTAGGGGACTTGTTTCTATCATCAAGGGAGATATTTTTGAAGATACATTTTTCAGCCTATATGTTAGCATATTTTCCAGCGAATATTTTATTTTAGAAAGACTTAATGTAATTAAAAGATATTTTCCACATGCATGAACTTAGAATATTTTTGTTATTTTGGATTATTGTAATTAAGTTTGAAACTATAATCCTGTGATCAGTTGATGTAATGTCTATAAAGACAATTTTTGTAAAATGAAACAGGGTTGTTCTTTACTGGAAAATATAGCATTCTGGTGTATTTGAGTGAATCTTGAACATATACAGTTTTTGATGAGCATTTGCAGAAAACTCTTGTGTTGTAGTTCTTTGTCAGTTGTTTCTCTGTTTATAAAAAACCTTCTTCATGTCTGAAAACTTTTGTATATGAGATTGGGATTCATTTATGCTCCTTTCTTGTTATTTCTCAGTTATTAGTACTTGTTGTTCTGTTAATTATAATACTGATTTCATTTTAGTTCTCTTCCTTCAAATTTCTCAAATTTTCAAAGGAGTTATTACTACCTTGCTTTTTGTGTCCTGCTCATTACATCTATAGCATCATCTGATAAGACTAGACTCCATGCCCAATGGTGTATTTTTTATACAACCCAACTGAATTTCATCATTTCTCAGACAAATTTGGCTATAGAGCTTAAAGTGTAAACTTTCTACTATAGTGACTTAGAGTAGTTGTGTTTTAGGGAGAGAGCCTTCTCCAATTTGAAGGGCCATCTTTCAACCTCAAAGAGGTTTGAAGTTACCTTAGAGTTTTTCCCTAACATCCATGGTTTCTCTAAGAGATAACAAAGTTAATATTAATGTTTTGATGTGTGGAATCTCTAGGTGGGTTGGAAGTAGATGCTTGGTTCGAAGATGGGGCTTTTGAAGTGTTCACTAACCCCTATGTTTGGAAAGGATTTATAAACACTACCGGTTGGGAAGCAAGAGGATGATTGGGGTGGGTGCTACGTTGTCCTTGTGTGGAGCTAGATCTATCCTAATCCGATGCTTCTTTGAAATGAAGGAGTTCGAGAAACAAAGCACAATGATGAGTGTAATGGTGATATACGCTACAAATAAAGTAAGCATGTTTAGTTCTAAGCTTCCCTTGCTTTGATGGATTGTTAGTATCCTAGTTCTGATTCATTACATTTTGATTTCCTATAGCATTAATAGGTTGACTAGGAGGATTGCTTCCATTCCCTTGGTTGGGATTCTTATCAGACATATTACCCTTTCCCTTATTGTTATTCTTTGTATTTGGGGTTGGTTTTGCATTTTGTTGGGGAATAACTTGTCCTCGTTGAGGAGGGTTTGGCTAAACTAGAGAAATATGGGACGGGGGTAACTCAGCTTGACTCGGTGCTGGGGCTTTTGGCAGAGGCCAAGGAAAAGGAGAATATGGGTTTTGGTTAGGGGGGATGACATATGATGTAGAGGCAACACTGCAATAAGGACCGTTACATAGGGACCATGCACATGAGGGTGCATTTGTGGCCCATAATAATAGGTACTGGCACTTTCCTGAGAGGATGTGCGTGATGGTTCATACGACACTTGGGTAGGATTGTGAGGCATTGAGGGATACCCATAAGGATTTGGGGAATATTAAGTACTGGATCCATTGTAATGGTTTCCATACATGTTGGTACCAGTGGAAAAGGTCCTTTATCCTAATTTTGAAAGGCTTGGGAAATTGATCCAATAACACCATTAGCAACGTGGGATTCCCCCTGTGTAGGTTGATCGAGTGCGAGGAGCATCAGGAAAAATAGTGTCTAAAGACCTAGACTAGGCATAAATGAGATCAAATTGTTGATCTTTGAGGATAGCTTCTTCCTCAGTTTGGGGCATGTTCATGGCCGCATCTTTGGCAATAGCAGGAAGAAGAGATTTCAAAAACTAGTCTAAAAGGAGGTTATGCTTAATCTCAATTTTACACAAAACACATCGTCTACGCCACTCATGGATATGATCCTATATGTGTGTAGAAATGATTTGATTCAAATTGATCAAAATTGAAACCCCCACGAACAGGTAATTTAAAAAAGGTAAGGCCTTCGCTAAAGACTGAAAGGAATCATGTGCATGCATAGGTTAATAAGTATATGACTTGGCGGGAACACTCGTGCGGGTGCGTTGAAACAACCTAAGTATAATCAAATAATTCTTGATACTCTTAGAGGAAAATGAAAGATGAAAATACATTATGTGATTGGACAGATCCTCTTTAGCGTGTCCTTCAAACTTGGGTGGGAATGTAAGAGGGTAACTTGGTTGATATGGGTGGACAAGTGAGATCATGGTGGATAGGAGAATTTATGAGATTAAGCAAATCTAGTATATAAACGATATCCATGTAGTGTAGGTTGGGCCTTAGATGGATGGTTACTTAGCTAGATGGGGAAGAGCTCAACGAAGAAAAGATGGTATAGGATAAGCCTAATACGAGTAAGCCTAGTGTGAACAAAATCTAATTAGGGTTTGAAGGAGATCCAACATGCCTCATTGGAGATATGGAAAGAGTAGTAACACCTCCTCTCAAAGGCGAGAGGTTGTGAATCCTAAAGGAACACATAGGTGACTAAGGGTTCACTATAGTTCCTAACTATTTCAATATCTCCTGAGATACAAGATTATAGTTCAAGGGCATGGTGCTATATAAGAAACAAAATACTCCAATAAAATGTTCCTAAATTGAAATATGTGCTTAGGTGGTATAAGTATAACATTTATTTGATAAGTGTGTTTCAATAAATAAAAAATGTAAATATTTGATGTAATAGTGAGATTGTTTTGCAAAGTAAAAGCACATTCCTAAGACTCTAGTGATGCTTTCTATCAAATTGTAAAATATTAAGTGGTTGGTGTCCACTGTTTTTATTTCTATATAGTGGTTCCTTCCCTACCGGAAGTACTTGTAACGATTGGAAGCGATTGGTAAAAAGGCAAGGGATTGGAAAGCGATTGGTAAAAGCAAATCACATAAAGGGTTATTTTTGGTAGGACTTGTCATTTCTCAAACTAGCAGGGATCCTAGGAGGGGATCCTAAAAGGGCAGCTGCTAGGTCAAGGGAAACGATGGAGCGATAGCCCACTGTCACCTCAGCTAAGGCTCCCTGCTCTTTACGGTCTTTCACCAATGGGAGGAGACCTGGTATAAAGAGAATGTGAAAATTTCTAACTTGAAATTTTACTGCAGTAACTGATTTATTTCTCCTAATTTTTCATAACAAGTTTTTTACAAAACCCTTTAGTAAACAACGAAATAAATTCTACTGTAGTTATCACATAATTACATAGAGAAAAGAACAATGAAATGCAAGCACAAGAATCAATCACATTAACACAGTTGTTTTTTGACAATTGTCCCCGGAAAAACCCAGTGCAGGAAACTCAGTGCAGCATATGAGGGTTTATTTATTATTCTCTAGCAACAATCTCATTACAAGGAATGATTTGCAGAATCATGGAGAAACATTTGTGAAAACACTTGAGATGGTTTTCCTCCAGTCACTGGAGAAATTCTGACACCCTAAGGGCCCTCCAGCCTCCACTGCGTCACCTCTGTGTCCTCTTCTACGTGAGGACTGCATCCTCTGTTGCACTGCCTCTCTGCATTGTCCCTTTGTGTTGTCTCTCTACTGCTCTGCATCCCTCCTCCTCTATCTCTGACTATTGTTGATGCCCTCCTCTTCCTTCACCCTGCAACTCTCCCTTCGAAATATAACTCTTCTCTTGGAGTATTGACTTCCCTCGGGTTATCGATTATTTTCCCGATGTATTTCCAATTGACCCATAATTCTTTATTTATACTTTTCCTGTTGATAAATCAACAGACGTGATCTATTCCTTAATCAACGGCTAAGATTAAAACAGACTTGATCCTCGTCACTTAGAAGCTTCTCACCCACATTTATATTAATTCACTTTAATTATTTTAATTCCTTAAGTTTTAACTTAGGCTCCATTAAAAATAATTAATTATTTGAATAACATTCATTCTGGGCGAAATTTCTCCAAACGATTTCTGGGTCTTAGAGATCTCATGTGTTCTAGCCCCTCCACAAAATTTCGGAGCTAGAGCACATCTGATGCTACCCAAAAAAATCAGCAATCACTAGATGAGTGAACCAATGAAAGGATGAAGAGTAATTCCTAAGGCCTATTCACAAGAGAGACTCAATTGTATGTTTTTCTTGCTTGAGAAGCAAGGTATAAGGCTCCCTAGGAAGCGCCAAGGGGATTTCAAGGGTTAGGGTTTGAGGATAAGACTTGTAAGGAAGATACCTAGTCCTAGAAATCCTTGTGAAAACTTGGTTTCCAAGTGGTCTTTGTGAAATTAACTTCAATAGGTCCCAATGAGGTCACTAGCCAAGGGAAACCAACGACAATAATCGATCTTGAAGCTAGGGCTTCAAATATCTCAATATACCACTGTCAGAATTGCTTCAAATTTGGAGGGCCTCTAGAAGACACAACAACATAGTAGTGGACAAGAGATCGAACCGTTTGGATGGATGAATCATGAGAAAATTGATGCCCTAGGTCACCTATGGAGGCTAGGCCTAGAAATAAAGGGAAAGAGGTGTGGAAAGATATGCTTTGGAGTGATCACCTATGGAGGATTAGTGTCTCATCCTTTGGGAGAGATGGAGTAAAGGAGATTTTAACATTTGGAATGGATTGACTTAGTCAAGGAGGTCTTAAAAAATAGCTTCGCATGGCATTAAGGCATGAGAATAGTTGCTTCAAGATCTTTATACTGCAATTTGCTATATTTGATGACTTATCAAGATAAAATTTTGACATAAAATATCTCTAGGAATTTTGGAGGTAGAGAATTCAGATAATCCACAATCTTCATTTTTCCTTGTCTATGTTTCGAGTCTAAAACAAGACTCAAAACGTAGACAAGGAAAAATGAAGACTGTGGATTATCCAAGTTCTCTACCTCCAAACTTCTACCACATAAATCCACAAACTATCATCTCTAGGAATGTTCACTCATTCATGCCCATGACATGATGCAACACTATAAAAGATCAAATTTCCACAATTTCGCATTAGAAAAATAGTAAATTTCAGCCTAATATAGTGAAAATCCTAGCCACATGCATGTGACAAGAAAAAAAAAACAAGTATAACATTTAAAGAGTACTTACATGTAAGAAAGAGTATATCCAATCATCAACATAATACCAATAATGTAGCTCCAAGACAAAATGAAAGAGATACATCATCCAAAAATCAAAATTCATCCATTCATCTAAACTCGTCCTCCAAGAAGAATAGTGAAAAAATCACAAGAGAAGATAAACCAATCCAAGTGATGATAATCAAAATGAATCATCTCACTTCTATTTATACACTCTAATGAATTCTATTTAGTTAAATTTCCATAATTGAGCCCCTAAAATAAAATAATGTGCAAAATAACAATACTTTTGGTGACAAGCCCACCAAATAGCTCAATAATACATGAGTAAGCCTCTCAAAAGGGCCAAATGATCAATAAAGTGGGTTGTTGGGCCGTTGAGGAGGCCTAATGAAGTCCAAGGGGTGCCATGATGTAGAAATGGACTCCCAACATAGTGGACAAGGGGTTGGCCCCTTGTTTTCCAAGCAAGAACTTGTGGTGCTCCCAAGTGGGTGTGGGGGAACAAGGACATCCTCATGTGTCTCCAAGTTGAACAAAAATGCTTGTAGACCATTTATAAGGGCTAGATCCTGGATCTTCTGCCAAGTGTATGGTGCAAGCATAGAGTCGACTGGGCATGGTGAACTAGGTGCATCATCTTCATCCGAAAAAAGTGGAACACGAGCAATCAATGATCGGTGCTGAGGATCCATGAAGTAATATCTGCTATGGAGGAGTCCCATGGCTCTCAACGCTCAGCCTACAAGTGCCAATGTGGCCCTCTGGAGGGCTAAGACCCCGTATAGGGAGACCAAGCCCCAAATGAAAACCCACCTGCAATCCTGCATAAGATCCGATGCATCCCCTTGCCCTCCAATACAACAAGTCATTAGAATACTCGAGTAATAAATATTACAAGTCATGGGATCAATGGGGCACTTCATGGTGGCATGCCCCTCCATAGTGGGCTTTGGGATGTACAAGTGTCTCCTAAGTTTATTTAATATTCCAAATAGAAATAAACAGTAATACAAAACAACATAAACAAGCAACTACAACAAATAGAACGACATCATACAAATAATGCAAATATGGAAAAACGTTGAGCCATTTTATTATGTAAATGAAAGATAACAATGGGTACAAAGGTGATCAGAATGATGGTGCCTTGGCTTGCTCAAGGCAGCTGGAAATACTCTCAGAAATGCTCAAGGAATGGTTGCTCTGTCATGGACTGTGTAATCTCCAGATGTTGCTGCTGTTGATGTTGCACTGCTTCTACTGCTAGAATGGAATGGCTCTTTGGGGTTGTTCCCCTGCTCACAAAAATTTGAAACTCTGCAAATGAGCTCTCGTCCAATAACCCGGAAAAACCCAGGAAGGAATCCCGGAATGGCTGCCCCTAGAATTTGACCTCCCTTGGAAAATAACGCACTCCTAGTGAGTACGTTGGTCCTGAATGATAAACCTGCAAGTGATGGCCTCCTCCTGCTACAAAATGATGATTAGTGAAGGGTTGGTCCCTTCACACTATCCTCGGGTTGAAATCTCTGATATTCACTCACTCCCGGAATTGCCTCAACCACAAACTGCGTAATCCCTCAGAGGGACTGCCTTGTCCAAGAAACTGCGTTATCCTGGCTGAAGGTGCTATGTGCTCTATCCTGCAAAACGATGGATGGGTCTTCTCACCTGAGTGGGCACTCGAAGTCCCCCAAGGCTGAGGTTGGGATCTCCGCTTGGAGACACTCGGTGTGCTGAACAACACTTGCAGACTTCTCTCAATAGCAAAAGCGTGCTCAATGTCAAAAGACAGAAGTCAAAGATGCATAATAGAATGAGAGAATGAGGAGCCTCCTCTTCCTTTTATGCTTGAGAGCCTTGCTCTCACCCGAGCCCCACTAAACTGCATTGTCCCTCCTTGGCCACGTTGTCCACTCTCAACTGCGCTATCATGGGCCCACGCTGTCCACGCTGCCTCTTCCCTCACGCTGCCACTAGGTTCTCATGGGCCCCACACTGTCCTTTAATATTTGCCTGAGTGACTTTAGGGAGACTTTATTTCCTAAGTGTGGGTTATGGGTCCCATCACTTCTTTTTATTAACTGATAAACATTAGAAAAGCAAAACTGGCAAAATTAATATTTCCAATTAGCTGCTGCTAATTGGGAATATTACAGTCCTCCCCACCAAAACGTTGCTTGTCCTCAAGCAACTGCAAGGACAGATGCTGCAAAATTTTCTCACTCTCCCAAGTGGCATCCCACCCGGCAAGTTCCTCCACCTCATCAAGTGCTCTCTAATTGTCCTGCTCTGTTGTTGTCTCTCCCTAGTGTCTATGATGGCTCTTGGCTGCAACACCAAATGCCCCTAATCATCTGTAGGTGGAAGCTCCTTTGTTGCAGTCACCTGCTGCCTCAATGCCTTTTTCAGGCATGATACGTGGAAGATGTTGTGCAACTCTAACTCATATGCAACCTCCCCAATCTTGTGGATCACCTTGTAAGGTCCATAGAAGCAGGGCTTGAGCTTCTCGACTCCCTTTTGTTTCAACGTGGACTGCCAGTATGGCTGAATTCGTAGGTATACCAAGTCCTCTACATCAAACTGCCTCTCAACACTTCCCTTTTCGGCATACAACCTCTGCTGGTTCTGAGCTGTAGCTAAGTTATCCTTAAGAGCCCAGAGTATATCCTGACTCTCTTGGATCTAGTCCTTGGCCTTGGGGGCCTTGTTAGGACCAAACATCACGTCAGCAAAAGTCAAAGCATGGTATCCATACAAAGCATAGAACAGATACATACTGATGGACATGTGAAAAGTGGTGTTGTAGCAGTACTCTCCCAAGTGCAACTAGCGTAGCCATGCCTTCTACTGCCCCGTGACATAGTTACGCAAGTAGTCTTCTAGCCACTTGTTCACTATCTCTATCTGCCCGTCCGTTTGAGTGTGATAACTGGTGCTCGGAGTCAACTTTGTACCCACCAAACAGAAGAGCTCCTGCCAAAATCCGCCAATGAAACTGTTGTCCCGGTCACTAACAATGGTCTTCAGAAGACCATGCAATCTGAAAATATCCCTGAAGAAAAACTCCGCTACTTGTGTTGATGTGTACCGTGCTGATATAGCGAAGCAGTGTGCATACTTTGCCAGTCGATCAACTACCACAAAGATGCAATACTTGCCCTGTACCATGGGTAACCCAGTGATGAAGTCCATCGAAATGCTTTCCCATTTCCCCTCCGGGATGGGAAGTGGCTGTAGTAGTCTTGCTAGGTGACTCATCTCTCCTTTGTTCCGCTGACGCACTTCACACTCCTTGACATGCCAAAGTACGTCCTCCTTGAGGCCTCTCCAAGAGAACCTCTCCCTGATGGCCTTGTAGGTCTTGGTGAACCCCTGGTGGCCTGATAATGGTGATTCATGGGAGGCACGCAGTATCTTCTCCTTGAGCTGAGAGCTCCCAGTTAAGAAGATCCTATCCCTAAAGTACATCACCTCATCCATCACCCTGTACCTGTCATCTATGATCTGACCATCCAGTACCTCACAGGAAAAACGGTCCTTGGAGTACTCCACTAGTAACTGAGCCCTCCAATCCATGTCTATGCTCATCAGAGACAACGCTTCCGGTCTGCGGGATAGAGCATCGACCACCACGTTGTTCATCCCTTTGACATAATCAATGTCAAAGTCATATGCCTGGATCTTGCTGACCCACTTCTATTGCCGCTTCTGCAACTACTTCTGCTCTAGAAAAAACTAGAGGCTGTTGTGGTCAGTCCTCACCCTGAACCTGTTTCCCACCAAGTACTGCTAGAACTTGGCCAGTGCATGTATGATAGCCAACATTTCCTTGTTGTATATAGGATACAACTTCTCATGCGGCAATAGCTTCCTGCTCTCGAAAGCTATGGGATGGCCCCTCTGCATCAAGATTGCGCCCACTCCCTCTCATGAGGCATCATACTCCAAGACAAAGGGTTGCGTGAAATCCGGAAAACATCCCTTTTGCTTCAACGTGGACTGCCAGTATGGCTGAATTCGTAGGTATACCAAGTCCTCTACCTCAAACTGCCTCTCAACACTTCCCTTGTCGGCATACAACTTCTGCTGGTTCTGAGCTGTAGCTAAGTTATCCTTAAGAGCCTAGAGTATATCCTGACTCTCTTGGATCCAGTCCTTGGCCCTGGGGGCCTTGCTAGGACCAAACATCACGTCAGCAAAAGTCAAAGCATGGTATACATACAAAGCATAGAACAGATACATACCGATGGACATGTGAAAAGTGGTGTTGTAGCAGTGCTCTCCCAAGTGCAACTAGCGTAGCCATGCCTTCTATTGCCCCGTGACATAGTTACGCAAGTAGCCTTCCAGCCACTTGTTCATTATCTCTATCTGCTCGTCCGTTTGAGTGTGATAACTGGTGCTCGGAGTCAACTTTGTACCCACTAAACAGAAAAGCTCCTGCCAAAATCCGCCCATGAAACTGCTGTCTCGGTCACTAACAATGGTCTTCGGAAGACCATGCAATCTGAAAATATCCCTGAAGAACAACTCCGCTACTTGTGTTGATGTGTACCGTGCTGATATAGCGAAGCAGTGTGCATACTTTGTCAGTCGATCAACTACCACAAAGATGCAATACTTGCCCTGTACCGTGGGCAACCCAGTGATGAAGTCCATCGAAATGCTTTCCCATTTCCCCTCTGGGATGGGAAATGGTTGTAGTAGTCTTGTTGGGTGACTCATCTCTCCTTTGTTCCGCTGACACACTTCACACTCCCTAACATGCCGAAGTACGTCCTTCTTGAGGCCTCTCCAAGAGAACCTCTCCCTGATGGCCTTGTAGGTCTTGGTGAACCCCTGGTGGCCTGATAATGGTGATTCATAGGAGGCACGTAGTATCTTCTCCTTGAGCTGAGAGCTCCCAATTAAGAAGATCCTATCCCTAAAGTACATCACCTCATCCATCACCCTATACCTATCATCTATGATCTGACCATCCAGTACCTCACAGGGAAAACGGTCCTTGGAGTACCCCACCAATAACTGAGCCCTCCAATCCGTGTCTATGCTCATCAGAGACAACGCTGCCGGTTTGCGGGATAGAGCATCGACCACCACGTTGTTCTTCCCTTTGACATAATCAATGTCAAAGTCATATGCCTGGATCTTGCTAACCCACTTCTGTTGCCTCTCCTGCAACTGCTTTTGCTCTAGAAAAAACTAGAGGCTGTTGTGGTCAGTCCTCACCCTGAACCTGTTTCCCACCAAGTACTGCTAGAACTTGGCCAGTGCATGTATGATAGCCAGCATTTCCTTGTCGTATATAGGATACAACCTGTCATGCGGCAATAGCTTATTGCTCTCGAAAGCTATGGGATGGCCCCCCTGCATCAAGACTGCACCCACTCCCTCTCATGAGGCATCATATTCCAAGACAAAGGGCTGCGTGAAATCCAGAAAACCAAGACTGGACAATTGCTCATCAACTCCTTGAGCCTGTGAAAGGCCCTCTGCACCGTGTCCGTCCAATTGAATGCCCCCTTTTTGGTAAGATATGTGAGGGGTGCAGCAAGTTGGGAAAATCCTTTGATGAAATTCCAGTAGTAGGTGCAGATGCCTACAAACTCTTGGAGCTCTATCACGTTCTTTAGTTCTGGCCATTCCCGAATGGCCTGGATCTTCTCCTCGTGGACTCTCACTCTGTCCACACCAATGATATGCCCCAAATAGAGCATCTTTGCCAGCCCAAACTCGCATTTGGAGAGCTTAGCATAAAAATCTTGTTCCAAAATGCATAATACAACCTCAATGTGTTGTAGGTACTCCTCCCATGTCTAGCTGTATATCAGAATATCGTCGAAGAATACCAGCACGAACTTCCTCAATTGATCACGGAAGATGTGATTCATACAGGACTGGAAGGTGGCCGGTGCATTGGTTAGCCCGAAGGGCATCACCAAAACTCAAAATGGCCGTAGTGGCATCTGAAGGCCATCTTAGGGACATCTTGGCCCCTCACTCGAATTTGATGGTAGCCTGACCTCAAATCAATCTCCGAGAAGAACTTCGATCCCCTCAGCTTGTACATCAACTCATCAATCCGCGGAATGGGGTATTGGTTCTTCATGGTTTTCTTGTTGAGAGCCCGATAATCGATGCACATCCTCAATGTGCCATCCTTCTTCTTCACCAGTACAACAGAAGAAGCAAATGGGCTAGTGCTAGGTCGGATGTGTCCCACCGCTAAGAGCTCCTGAATAGCTCTCTCAATCTCATCCCTGTAGGCTTTGGGGTGCCTATAGGGTGTAGTAATCACAGCCTGAATGCCTTGCTCAAGCTCAATGGTGTGCTCAAATCCCCGATCTGGTGGCTGTCCTGGAGGTATATCCCCAAAAATCGTAGCATATTTGTCCAAAATCGACTGCACATCTGGGTGAACTGCTTGTCCTGTAGCTCCTGCCTCTGAAATACACAGATCCACTGCCCACTCTATGTCTCCCTTCCTGAAGTTTTCCTCCATCCAGTGTGCTGACACTGTTTGCAGGGGACAAGTGTGCATACCTCGAATCATCACATGCTTGCCACTCTTCTTGTCCGTCTCCAGCGTCTCCTAGTCTGTGGTGACCTTCCCCAACGTGATCAACCATTGCACTCCCAGCACCACATTGGTGTCTGGAATGTCCACCACAAAGAAATGATCTATCATAATGTAAGTCCCCATGGTCACTGCCAATGCCGACACATATCTAGCACACTGCATAGTTCTGGCACCCGGTACCAGTACTGAAAACCATCAAATCTCTCTGTCAGTATGCCCCGCTGCTCTACCAACTATGCATCAATAAAGTTGTGGGTGGCCCCACTATCAACTAGCATTGAAACACGCTGTCCCTAAACGGTGCCTTGGACACGCAGTGTCAAATACTTGGGAACCCCTCGCAAAGAAGCAAGGACTCCCCCAGTAGGTGCTAACGTTGTCCCTCCTGCTCTTGGGGGTGGAGGTGGTGGATAATCCCCTCTCTGCACTACAACGTTGCCTCCTGCCTCTATCTCCTCGTATGCATCTTCTTTCGCGTCACTGTCGGAGAAGACCTCTATGTAGTGTGCCTTTCCCGCGGCACATCGATGTCCCGGTGCCCATGGCTCTTGGCATGTGAAGCATAGCTTCTTTCGTCTCAAGTCTCTTCGGGTATCATCGTCCAAAGGCCCTCGGCCTTGGTTCCCCCTCAGAGGTGGAACCCTCGTGTCCTTCCCCTTCGGCTGAAATGTTGGTCTCTAGGGGAGAGGAGCTCTGGTCTTGGGTAGAGCATCCTGCAAATCCCTGGTCCTCCCAACTGCGTCCTGGAGTGTAGCAGGGCTTGTGGATCTGACTATCCCACACATAGGTTCTGCCAACTCGTCAATAAACATGTAGATCCTCCTAGCTGAGGACAAGGCGGGCACCATCACCGAAAGCCTTAAGAACTCGAAAATGTAGGTTTCCGGGTTCTCGGTCTGCTTGAGCTTGGTCAACTCAACAAAGTGCTCTTTCGGATCCTTCTGGTCAAACCACTCCACCAATCTCCGTGTAAACTCTGCATACGCTGTCACTGCTGAGTGACCCAGTGTGGCCATCCTGTGGAACCACCAGTCATGGGCCTCTCCCTCAAGGTGCAGCGTTGCCACTTTGATGGCCTCTCCCTCTGCCATCTGATTGAGTTGGAAATAAATGTCCAGCTTCTCCAGCCAAGCCTTCGCTGAACATTTTGAGGGCCCGTCAAATTTTGGCAAGAAAAACATGCCCACTGTACGTTGCACGTCCCCATCCTGTGTGTATCTACGCCCTCTATTCTGGTTGCAGGGTCGGCTGTCCTTCTTGAGATGAACAAAATCATGGAAAGTGAGAGCTTCACCAAACTCTGGCCCATAGGACTGACAAAATAATCCCCCATATGAACTGGCTCCGGCTCCCGTCTCGATGCCTGTAGTCAGAAATGTGGGCATTGTGGAATGTGGGGGAGTAAGTGACACAACCTGTTGCACTGTGAGCTGCTCCTGTAAATGGTGGGAAGTGTCGGACCCTTCTCGGATGTGAAAACCCCTTGGGGTTTCACGTTGTCTCTAGTCCGTGGTAAACTTCTGCCCCATCTCTTTGATCCTCCTCGATAGCTCCTGCACAGACCTTAGGAGGAGTTGCCCAAACTCCCTCCCTTCATCTTTCTCCTCTGCCATTGGTTCTTCCTTCTCTGCGTCCACTACTGAAACGCAGTCCCCTTCTCCAAAAGTGGTCTCAAGCCTCCGCTCTTGGTCCTTGTACTTCCTTCCCCAGCAAGTGATATATGGTTTTCCTGTTGGTGTCATAGACTAATCTGCTCCATAGGCCGAGCCAAGTCTATGAGCTCTGATACCACTGTAATATTCCGAATGGAAATAAACAATAATACAAAGCAACAAAACAAACAACTACAACAAATAGAGAGACATCATACAAATAATGCAAATATGGAGAAACGCTGAGCCATTTTATTATATAACTGAAAGATAACAATGGGTACAAAGGTGATCAGAAGGATGGCACCTTGGGTTGCTCAAGGCAAGCTGCAAATACTCTCAGAAATGCTCAAGGAATGGCGGCTCTGTCATGGATTGTGTAATCTCCAGATGTTGTTGCTGTTGCTGCCGGACTGCTGCTACTCCTAGAATGGAATGGCTCTTTGGGGTTGTTCCTCTGCTCAGAAAAATGTGAAACTCTGGAAATGAGTTCTCCTCCAATAACTCAGAAAAACCTAGGAAGGAATCCTGGAATGGCTGACCCCGAAATTTGACCTCCCTTGGAAAATAACGCACTCCCAGTGAGTACGCTGGCTTTGAATGATAAAACTGCAAGTGATGGTCTCCTGCTGCTGCAAAATGATGATTAATGAAGGGCTGGTCCCTTCACTCTATCCTCGGGCTGAAATCCCTGATATTCCCTCACTCCCGAAATTGCCTCTACCACAAAATGCATAATCCCTTAGAGAGACTGCGTTGTCCAAGCAACTGCATGATCCTTGCTGAAGGTGCTATGTGCTCTCTCCTGCAAAATGACGGATGGGTCTCCTCACCTAAGTGGGCACGTGAAGTCCCTCGAGGCTGAGGTTGGGATCTCCGCTCGTAGACACTCGGTGTGTTGAACAACACTTGCAGACTTTGCTCAATAGCAAAAGTGTGCTCAATGTCAAAAGACAGAAATCAAAGATGCATAATAGAATGAGAGAATGAGGAGCCTACTCTCCCTTTTATGCTTGAGAGCCTTGCTCTCACCCAGGCCCCACTAAACTGCGTTGTCCCTCCTTGGCCACGCTGTCCACTCTCGATTGCGCTGTCATGGGCCCATGTTGTCCATGTTTCCTCTTCTCTCACGCTACCACTAGGCTCTCATGGGCCCCATGCTGTCCTTTAATATTTGCCTAAGTGACTTTAGGGAGACTTTATTTCTTAAGTGTGGGTTATGGGTCCCATCACTTCTTTTTATTAACTGATAAACATTAGAAAAACAAAACTGGCAAAATTAATATTTCCAATTCGCTACTTCTAATTGGGAATATTACAGTTCAATAGGGGGTTAACCAAGGACCATATTAGGTGGTTTCAACCTTTAAAGGGGTTGACATGTTCATAGTACATCCTTTAAGTGTTAGGTGGAAAATGATATAATAATGAAATGGAGTGGGATCAGGGGAATCATCCATACCAAATGTCAAGGTTCATGGGTAGCTATAATAAGGGAGAACCACACCTGGGTAGGTGAGTGTAGGAGGGAGAATATCGTGGTACATGAGTTACCTCGACCTTTGTTTTTCCACCCTTATTAATATGCTTTTTTACTTTTATTGATTTTTCTTCAAAACTGCTCGGGGCTCCAGGGAATGAGAGCATGATGTGTAATATGTAGTAGTGGATACCCCCTTAAGATGGGGTGGTTCATCGCCCAACAGGGGTTGGGACAAGCATGGTTTCCTTGATGTTAGAGGGGGCTCATCTAAGGCCCATAGGAACCAGGGTGATGGCCATGGATAAGGGGTAAAGCTCATGTTTAGCTCTTGCCCACGCGTTAGATTTGCATGTCCTAACCATATTTTGCATTTTGTGGTACATTTCTTGTTGAGAGTGGCCAAATTATGCTTTTTCTTTTCTTTTTAGCTGCATCAACCTCTGGGGCATCGTTCCAGGCCCGACCCAAGGTGTAGATAGGGGGACGGGAAGGCTAACCCTATGTGGACTCGGTGGACACATGTGGACCCGGATGGAAAACTAGATGAATGGGGCTAAAATGAGTAGAACGAGAGTGATGTAGGTTGTTTTGGGAATTGGAACCACGTAACGAAAATCGGTGTTTCCCATGTAGTGCCAACCCAAAATCCAATTGGTCAATAAAGGAGATCCCACGGGACTAGCATACAAGGGTAACCATGAAATTGGGCAGGAGATAAGAATACAAGCCTAACCCACTCTTTATGCCGAATGCCCCCACCAATTCATGCCCAAAAGTGCCCATGACAAGTAAGGAAAATTACTCAACTATAACAATGAAAAGCCATACCTTTGGGCCCGGGAGGCCCACCTTCAAACATACATTCATAACAGATGGGCGAGGGACCACATGGTTGGCTCAGGTGGCAGAGAAAATGGCACATCGAGTTATCTGAGGGCTGCAAGGGGCTTCTAGCTGCCATAAGAGGAGGACCATCTAGGAGAGAAAATTTCTGCTATGTACACTACCCACAGGTGGTGGGTAACAGGACCCACTTCCTACTCCTCCAAGGTCGACTCTCGATTGAGGAAAACCATTTATGCACTCAATATTTTTATATAATGGCGGTCATTGATCGCTTGGGATGGGAGATAGACACCTATGATGTGATGAAGCAGTATCGATCGAGTTTCTTTTCCATACCCAATTTGGAGCCCATTTCTATTGCTCGAGTCAGGCTTAGGTTGAGTACTCCCAATTGATAGGTCGAGGAAGAAAAGTATTTATTAAGAGAGCAACATCGTTGCATTCACCCTCTATAAGTCGAGGACATGCAATGACACTCTTCAGATGAAATAGGAGATTATAGATGGAATCTTATAAAAAGAGAGAAGTAATAAGAGAATAGGGGGATGCACTCTTAAGAAAAGAGAAAGACAGCTTACTCTTAAGACGTTTATTTCATCAACAGAAACACCATCGAGAGAGGAACTTTAGTTACTCGACCATAAGGGAGAGGTTGAGCTTTGCTTTGCATCGTTTATTCTTCTTTTTTTCTTCTTCTAGTGACACTGTTTAAGAAGAAAAGCTTGGTTCGTGTGAGATTGATTTCTTTATTTCCATTTTTCTTTGATAGGGCAACTTCTATGTAGACCAGGTTCAACTTCTCAACCCAATGACAAAGGTTCGGGTAGACCAGTATAAGTCTCAGTCTAAGTTTAAGTATGATGACTAGCTCTAGCTTTGCTTGATTTTATCCTTTTCTTTTTCCTTGGATCGGTAACAGCTTATTACGGTACCAACTAGCATGAGATGAGGTTCAGTTCAAAGCTTATAAGCTCACCAAACTGGTATCGAGATCAATCCTAATAGCGACACGAGAACCAGCTTACTACTTATGAGCCTAAAAACTAGCTAGCTCAACTCTTTTAGCTACATTGGAAACAATGAATACTTCACTTATTAGTTCAGCTTAAATCCCTTTCCCTTTCACTAACTTCGTAGGTGGAACCAATCATAAGTGGAACTATTGTAATACAAGTATATATATGAGGGAGCAACTACAAATATGTACATTAGCTATTATCTATAGGTATAGGTGAACTACTAAATGTAGTATGGATATATAAGTAGCGGACACAAGGGAGTACACCTCTATTAAGAGCCAACCCCCACTACTAGCCTAGCACGGGCCAGCAAAAGGCTCGACGACAGAGTGTGAAGCCAAAATCTTGGCAAAAATACTTGGATCAATTCAATTTCAAGGAGCTATGGGATTATCTAATCAATGTTGTTGGGTAGCTTCTATGCAACCACAAAGAGGTATAGTATCTATTAAGAGTTGGCTAATACTAGCTTGAGCCGTCATACTTGTAAAGGTTGAGGTGGATCTCGTCAACTTAATAATGGTATTAGCAAAGGTAGGCAACAAAGACTGTATAGGAGCTTGAGGAGCTGACACTTTTAGATACTTGGTTGAGGGGGGTAAATCCGTTTCTTTGGCTAACAACAATTTCCTTATCTAAGCATGCATAAGTAGAGACAGTAGTGTGCCCGACGATAGCTTCTTTAGGGCAACGTGGTGTTGGAAAGCCGCTAATGGGAGCCTCAATGCCCCAAGTTATGAACCTCGTTGCAAGTGCGAGTGGAAGAAAGGTTTTAACTTTTTTCACCTATCCCATTGCCATCAGAGAGTATGAATTCACAATATCAAAGGGAGGACATCGCTCAATTACTTGAAACCATGAAGTTCCGATTGGAAAAACCGTGGAAGTGTGACCCTTACTATGTATATCCAGTAGCAAAGGGAAATCAACTCACTAGGCGAAAGTATTATGAGAGCAGATCACTTGATGAGAAATTGGCTAACCTAGATTTTTCGTTGGAGGTAAGGGAAATAATCGCTATTGAGATGAATTTTTCCAATGTCATTTTATATGTTTTCCCTTTGCCTTAGCAAAAGAAACCTGAGTCCCCCTGTATTTCATATTCTATAGGATAAAGGATGTAGTCATAACCAAGGATGATATTCAGTTTATTTCCATACCTAAAAATAGAAGGCAAGAATTGGTTGATAACAACTTTAAGATGTACAATATGGGTGCCTGGTGGCAGATGATACTGTACATAAAGAAAGAACAAGCACCCCATAGCTGGATGAAGAATTTTCGATGGTGAAGGTGCAAGTGCTAGAAGTAGAAAAATGAGTATTGGAAGTGAAGTTGATTGTAGAAGGGAAAGATCTACAAATAGTTGTAGAAGAGGCCTCCGTACTCAAGGAGAAGCAAAAGGAAATAAGGCTTTGAAAATATCCCAAAACTTATCAGCATTTAATTTTAGTAGTTGATTCTGCACGTGAGAGAAAGATAGAAATTTATGAATCACCTGCAGTTGACCGCTGCTTCTTTGACTCTAGTGATGGATTATAATTGGGATTCCTCTGCCTTAGAAATAACTAGTAATTTGGATACTATCAGTATCCTCCCTTGCAAGTACCCTTATTAATGCACGTGTGCTGGGCCTATTTGCCACTGACTAGGTTTGGGAAACTTACGTGAAAGAATGATTATTACATTTAGTGGTGGCTTGCAGTAAAAAACAGGCCCATATGGCTTCAAGCAAGGGCTTACAGGGTATGGGGTGAGCTATAATAGACTATGCAGATGATATATGGCTAGCTCAAGTATAGGAGGTAGGAGTAGAGGTGAGTAGGTGCTCAGACTTAGGGTGCCCCACAAGAAGCTACAAATGGTGCAAATCCTCTAGCTATGATAGCAACATAACTATCATAGGTTATACACATCAAGATCATGCCTATAGAGGTTATGGTTGTCTACATAGTTAATTAGATAAGATGCAAAGATGCAACCATCGAGATTTTTTTAGAGGTACTAGAGAGAGATCCAGGTAGAAGAGTTGTAGATGTAGATAAGGCATTAGAAAAGAACACTCCCACACAAAATCACATACATAGGATCAAAGTAGTCAAAAGTACTAACTTATTGTATGTGAATGTGCTATGCATTTTTTCCAGAGGTTTGGAGGAAACTCATAATTTACATGGAGGGCATAGATTTTCGGTTGGCTTAGAGGGAATCACCATGTGAAAATTCAGGAATCCAGAATACCATTGTAGCAACTAATTAAGTTTCTTCTATTTGTTAAGTAAGCTGAACAAATTATTTACTGTGTTCTACGGTAAATATCGAAACTAATATGCTGCAAGCTTCACAAATAAAATACTGTGGAATAAAAATAACACTGGAAAGATAGATGCACACACACACAAAATAACACTGTTATTTTTGGACTAAGTCCCCGGAAAAACCCAACTTGGGAAAACCGGTGCAGCAATTGAGGGTTTGTTTATTATGCAGTAGTAAATCTGAGTACAAATCTATGGTTGCTTAAATCTAGAAAACCATACAGAGAAATAACTAACAAAGAGTCTAGTGAGAAAAATCACTCCCATTGGCGATCTGACAATGACCTTGGCTCAATATGAGCTGCTCTGCGTTGCCTCTGAGCAATCAATGAGTCAGCCTACGCAGTACTACGTCCCCACAACTCGGAACTTCTTCCTCTCTCACTAACTTATCAGCTGTTGTCTGGACGATGGACCCTCCTGGCCTCTAGACTCTTCCCCGGCCTCTGACACTAAATCATTACTTCCCCCCAATAAAAATACGGATCTCCTGTAATGCACTATGTTGCCTTTGTGTGGCCTCTGCACTGCCTTGCTATGGCACTCACTACCTCTTTGTTGTGCACTCACCTGATCTGGAAAATATTCCTCCGACCTTACTATCCCTGCCCCTCTCTCACTGTTTCGAGCTCACTAGTTCTCTCTCCAGCAACAAAAAGTTGCTACTTTTGAAATCGATCTATTAGTGTATTCTCCAAGCCCCATCGAGTTTCTTTTTAGAATCTTTCGTTGATGTTGAAATTTGGTTATCGGAGGACAGGTGGTTAACTAAGGCTTTGATCTTTGGCCTAGGGAAAAGTGTCCAAAAGAATTTAATTTTTCTCCTAAAGTGACTTTATAAAGTTATAAAGTCAAATCTAATTTAAAAGTGACTTTAAGTGATAAAGTTACTAAAGTCTAATTTTAAAGTGACTTTAATAAAATCAATGTGAAATTAGAAAGGAAAAGTGACTTTGGAAATAAATGACTAGGTGGGTCTTTATTAAAGTGGGGTGAATTAAAAAATAGAAAGTGAGATTTAAATGAGCATTTAATCTCAGCCCTAGATCTAAAGCTATCTCAACCATTAGATTTAGGGATTCCCCCAAAGTCACTTAGGGTTAGGTTAAAGGAGGAAAATGAGGGAAAAGGTCATTCATTTTTTCATGAGCAGAGTAAGAGAGGAGGAGAGAAAACTGAAAATAAATTTCTGAACGGAGGGACAGCAACAAAAGACACACAGCAAATCCGTACAGCAGGAGGGCACACTTCCCAAGGCTGAAAATCCCTACAGCAGCATTTATTGGCACGGTTACCGAGACAGAGAATCCGTACAGTAGTTTGCACGCATTTCGAGGAAAGGACAACACTGTTTTCGAGGAGTAGAATCAACAACAAAGGAGCATGGTTTTCGAGGCAGAATTTATGGGCACGAAAATCGAGGAAGGGGCTACTGCCCTGTCTGTACAGAATCTGTACAGTCTGTACAGGCAGTTTTGGCACGTTTTTCGAGGCAGCAAGGACAACATTTAATGTTGTAATTTTTCTGTAAACTTTTTTTTGCTGTTTGGCACGATTTTCAAGGTGGAAGGTGGCATGAAAATCGAGATAAGTGGTTTTAGTGTTTGTTGTGATTTTTACTGTGTATAGCACTGTTCACTATAAAAACATTTATCAGAAATAAGAAGAAGCTTTTGAACTGGTTTTCCCCAAGAGTTGTAGGGGGTTTTTCCAGGGTCACATTGATAAAAAATCAGCATGTCTAAAATCTGTGTGTGGCTGATTTATTTTTCTGGTTTTTATTTCTGCATTTCAGCATTGTGAAATTTCCAGAATTAGTGTTTTCAGAAAATATTTATTTTTTCAGCGTGTTGAATGTATGGCTACGGGAATGGGCATTTAACTTTATGGGAGAAATAAGGAGAAACTGAAAACCGGGGTTGGGTATAAAATTTCTACATGGTATCAGAGGTATTTTGTTGAAAAAGGCAGTTTGGGACAGCAAGAAGAAAAAAATTATAGCAAGCTGATTTTTCACACAGAAATTACAGCAAGCTGATTTTTTTACATAGAAAACATTACCTTTACTACAACAGTGTTATTTTTAGTTTATTAGGACAGCAAGCATGTCTTTGGGCTTGAAGGTGGAGGATAGGTTGGATGGGCATAGTAACTACAGTGCTTGGAATGAGAGAATGCAGAGCATCTTTGAGGAGGGAGAAGTCTGGGATATCATGGTGCATACCGCACAACACCTTGTTAATGTGCCTACTGATGCTGTTCAGTTGGCAGTATTTAATAAGAAGAATAACAAGGGTAAGAGATTGATTCTGGATGGAATCAAAGACCATTGCATTCCTCATGTGAGAGGAAAGAGTTATGCTCATGAGATGTGGATAGCATTGACCAATCTCTACCAGAGTAGCAATGAGAATAGGAAAATGGTCCTAAGGGAGAAGCTAAAGACCATTAAGATGGGTAAGACTGATAGTGCAGTTGGATATCTCACAAAGATTACTAATGTGAGAGATGCATTGGCAGCAGTTGGAGAGGTCATTCCACCCACTAAGTTGGTGCAGATTGCAGTGAATGGCCTTCCTAGTTCATGGCTAAACTTTGCTGATGGGGTTTGTGCACGTGAGACCCTTCCCTCTTAGGAGAGGTTTTGGGATGATTGCATACAGATAGAAATCAGAAAGAGCCAGCTTGGGGCAGCGAACCCAGTTGAGCAGGATGAGGATGTAGCAATGTTGGCAGGAGGCAAGAAAGGCAAGAGAAAGAAGCAAGCTTCCACAAGCAGTGGTGGGTGCCAAGGCAAAGGTAAAGGTACACAGGGGAACACGCAGAAGGACTATTCCAAGGTGAAGTGTTGGAATTGTTGGAAGATGGGACACTATGCAGTTGTTTGTCCGGAGAAGAAGACGAAGGGGAAGAACCAGAGCATGGCAACATCAGCAGAGATAGAGGACTTTACGGATAGCTTTGACCGAGAGTTTGGGTTCATTGCTTGTGAGTCCACCAGTGCAGGATCACCTGCCACGGAGGTTGAGAGGGAGTGTGCATTTCCCTCCACTAGCGGAGCATCTTCAGGTATCTGGTATGTTGACAGTGGGGCTTCACGTTATATGACAGGAGTCCGTGAGTACTTCTCAGAGCTTTCAGAGAGTGGCACTGATATAGAGGTAGTACTCGGAGATGACAGTGTTGTTAGAGCAGCTGGTGTGGGGACTTTGACATTTGATAGGGAACCCAAACCTCCCTTGAAGGTGTCAGATGTTTTATATGTGCCAGGGATGAAGAAGAACCTCATATCTGTCTCAGCATTGGAGGACAGAGGATATGAGATATTGTTCAGGAGAGGATAGGTGCTGATATATCCCAGGGGCGCTCCGCTGATTCAGCTAGAGTGATAGGTGTACGCCATGCAAAGGTGTACAAGTTTGCATTTCAGCCCCTTTTTGCATTGAGCAGTAGTACCGGCAACAGAGCTAGCAGTTCAGAGCTATGAGATTTGGCACCGCAGGATGGGGCACATGTATCATGGAGCATTGGGGACATTGCGGGAGATCACTACAGGTGTGGCAGATTTCAACACTGATCACTTTGATACATGCAGAGGATGTGCAATAAGAAAGTTTGCCAAATCCCCTTTTCCCAACAGTGACCGCAGATCGACTGGGACACTTGATTTGATTCATTCCGATGTGAGTGGTCGGATGTCTCATGTTTCCTTGAGTGGATATGAGTATTATGTTTTATTCATTGATGATCACTCCAGGAGGACCTGGATTTATTTCTTGAAGACCAAGAGTGAGGCCTTCAAGCAGTTTCAGGTGTTCAGAGCTCTTGTGGAGACTCAGACAGGTCGGAAGATCAAGTCTTTGAGGTCGGACAATGGTGGTGAGTACAACCTTGGAGAGTTTGTTGATTTTTGTGCGGAGGCAGGCATTAGGAGGGAGTTCACAGTTCCTTACAACCCCCAATAGAATGGGGTTGCGAAGAGGAAGAACAGATCCATCGGAGGGGCTGCCAAAGCCATGTTACATGATCAGGGATTGCCATTGTTTTTGTGGGCAGAGCCCTGCAACACTGCTATATATTTTCAGAACAGGAGTCCACATCGTGCCTTGGGGCATGTGACTCCGGAGGAGGCTTTTTCTGGGAAGAAGCCTGATGTTGGTCATCTTCGTATCTTTGGGTGTGTTGCATACTCCTACGTACCCAAGGAGAAGAGGACCAAGCTAGAGCTCACCATAGAGAAGGGTGTCTTTGTGGGCTACAGTGAGACCTCGAAGGCCTTTCAGATTTATATTCCTGCACATAGGAGAGTTGTTGTCAGGCGGGATGTGAAGTTCGAGGAGGACAAGGCTTTCAGGAGGTCACGGGAGTTAGAGTATCTGGATCAGCCAGACCCTCAGGACCAGCTGAGTCAGTTGCAGGGATCCAGTGGGCAGGGAGGATCCGGAGGTACATCGATTACGGTGTCAGGTCCGTCAGTGAGCAGTGGCTCGCAGAGTCATAGGGGTGGTGCTTCGGGCAACATGCAGAGTAGTACACTAGGGAGTCCACTGATGGACAGTTCACACGGTACTTCAGCATCTACAGGTTCAGGTTCAAGCAGGAGGAAAGCAGACAGACAGTTAGGAGTTCATGCTCTTGATGATGAGGAGGAGGAGTTTCATTCTCCAGTGGGAGAAGTGTGCTCAGGGAAGAGGAAGCCCAAGTGGCTTCAGGACACCTTGAGATAGGCCACATCTATTGCTGGGCCTAAGAGGCCGGTCAGAGAGAACAGACCACCTGATAGGTTCTGTAGCTATATGGCAATGGTTGCCAACATCATTGACTCTGAGCCTTCTAAATATGAGGAGGCAGCTAGCCAGCAGGTCTGGAGAGAGGCCATGCAGGTGGAGTATTCTTATGTCATGAAGAATGATGTTTGGGAGGTGGTGCCGAGGCCTGAGGGCAAATCCATGGTTACTTCCAGATGGCTTTACAAGGTAAAGCATGCTGCAGATGGCAGTATTGAGAAATTCAAAGCAAGGTTTGTGGCTAGAGGGTTCTCCCAAGTAGAGGGAGTTGATTATGAGGAGACCTTCGCTCTCGTGGCTCAATATACTTCGATTCGCTCCATCATATCGATAGCAGCAGAGATGGGTTGGAAGATCCACTAGATGGATGTGAAGACCGCATTTCTCAATGGCTTCGTACAGGAGGAGGGGTACATTGAGCAGCCACAGGGCTTTGAGGTGCATGGGAAGGAGTCCCATGTGTGCAGACTGAAGAAGGCCCTTTATGGCCTGAAGCAAGCTCCTAGAGCTTGGTACTCTAGGATAGATAAATACTTGCAGGAGATGGGTTTCACAAAGAGTGAGGCAGATCCGAACCTTTATTTTATTGTGATAGGTGATGAGCCTCTCATTTTGGTGCTGTATGTGGATGACTTGGTCATTACGGATGCAGAGAGACTCATAGAGCACTGCAAGAGAGATCTTGCGTCGGAGTTTGAGATGAAGGACATTGGCTTGATGCATTACTTTTTGGGTTTGGAGGTGTGGCAGTAGGAGGGGCATTTCTTCCTGGGGCAGGGGAAGTATATTGTGGACATCCTTGGCAGATTCCACATGGAGGATTGTAGACCCATGTCGACACCAATGATCACCAATTGGAAGAAGCTTCACGCTTCAGATTTCGAGTTGATGGACCCCACATTGTATAGATAGATGATTGGTTCCTTGATGTATTTGGTCAACACTAGACCAGATATATGTTTTGCAGTGAACACGATGAGCCAGTTCATGTGTGAGCCCAGGAGGGTGCACTGGGTTGCTGCAAAACACATTTTGCGGTACTTGCAGTTGACAGTGGATTATGGTCTAGATTATAGGCAGGGGGATGGAGTGAGATTGGTAGGTTACACTGATTCTGATTGGGCAGGTTGTGCTTCTGATAGGAAGAGCACTTTAGGGTGTTGTTTTGGGTTGGGTTCGAAAGTGTCGTCGTGGTTCAGTCAAAAGCAGTAGTCAGTAGCATTGAGTTCAGCGGAAGCAGAGTACATGGCAACCAGTCTAGCTGGTTGTGAGGCCATCTGGCTTCGCAAGATGTTGTTTGGCTTATTTGGTTAGCCGTTGAGACCTTCAGTGATATACTGTGATAATCAAAGTTGCATTAAACTCACAGAGAATCCAGTATTTCATGACAGGTCAAAGCATATCGGCATCAGATATCATTTCATTAGAGACTATGTTCAGAAGGGAGCTGTGAAGTTTGAGTATATTGCCATTGATGAGCAGGTTGCAGATATTCTTACCAAAGCCTTACCACGGGGCAAGCATGTCTACTTCAGAGACAAGATGGGTGTGGTGAGGAACACCTTCCTCGGTAAGAGGGAGTGTTGAAATTTGGTTACTGAAGGACAGGTGGTTCCCTAAGGCTTTGACTTTTGGCCTAGGGAAAAGTGTCCAAAAGAATTTAATTTTTCTCCTAAAGTGATTTTATAAAGTTATAAAGTCAAATCTAATTTAAAAGTGACTTTAAGTGATAAAGTTACTAAAGTCTAATTTTAAAATGACTTTAATAATGTCAATGTGAAATTAGAAAGGAAAAGTGACTTTGGAAATAAATGACTAAGTGGGTCTTTATTAAAGTTGGGTGAATTAAAAAATAGAAAGTGAGATTTAAATGAGTATTTAATCTCAGCCCTAGATTTAAAGCTATCTTAGCCATTAGATTTAGGGATTCCCCAAAAGTCACTTAGGGTTAGGTCAACGGAGGAAAAGGAGGGAAAAGGTCATTCATTTTTTCATGAGCAGATTAAGAGAGGAGAAGAGAAAGTTGAAGAGAAATTTCTGAGCAGAGGGAGTGCAGCAAAAGACACACAGCAAATCCATACAGCAGGAGGGCACATTTCCCAAGGCTGAAAAATCCTTACAGCAGCATTTATTGGCACGGTTACCGAGGCAGAAAATCCATATAGCATTTTGCACGCATTTCGACGAAAGGACAACAATATTTTCGAGGAGCAGAATCAGCAGCAAAGGAGCACGATTTTCGAGGAAGGATTTTTGGGCACAGAAATCGAGGAAGGGGTTGGTATCCTGTCCGTATAGAATCCGTATAGTCCGTATAGGTAGTTCTGGCACATTTTTCGAGGCATCAAGGACAACATTTAATGCTGTAATTTTTCTGTTTGTTATTTGGCACGGTTTTCAAGGTGGAAGGTGGCACGAAAATCGAGATAAGTGGTTTTAGTGTTTGCTGTAATTTTAACTGTGTATAACACTGTTCACTGTAAAATCATTTATCAGAAATAAGAAGAAGCTTTCGAACTGGTTTTCCCCAAGAGTTGTAGGGGGTTTTTCGAGGGTCACATTGACCAAAAATCAGCGCGTCTAAAATTTGTGTGTGGTTGATTTATTTTTCTGGTTTTTATTTCTGCATTTTAGCATTGTGAAATTTCTAGAATTAGTGTTTTCAGAAAATATTTATTTTTTCAGCTTGTTGAATGTATGGCTATGGGAATGGGCATTTAACTTTATGGGAGAAATAAGGAGAAACTGAAAACCGGGGTTGGGTATAAAATTTCTACAGTTGAGACATCAACAACAATGATTAAAACTTAATCGATGGCTAAGATCAACTAGAACTCGATCCATGTCTTTTTTTAGAAGATTCACAATGACTTAATTAATACCTTTTAATTATTCATATTTCCTAAGTTTAGACTTAGGAAAATATTAAAAACTCATTCATTATTTTAATTAAATCGTCTCTAGATGGAATTTCCAGAAACGATTTCGAGGTTTTGGAGAATGCATGTATTCTAACCTGTCTACCAAATATCGAGGCTAGAACACATCCGATGCTACAAAAACTAACACACTAGCTAAGCAAGAGGCTAGGACTCAAGGAGATTGGGTGACTCAGTTGGAGGCAGAGAGATAGGTTAGCACAAGGCTAAGTGATCTTGTAATGATGGCAGTTGTAGTAGCATAGAGATATATCAAGGTACATGACCTTAGAAATAAGTTGGATGTGAAATATGCTAGAATTTGAACACTTACCACGTAGGTAATCCAACTCTTACTAGAGAAAGACTAGCTATAGGCATGGTGCATCTAGCTGCAATGATATTATGATCAGGTAGGATAGTTAGTTACACAGAAGATCATGGTAGGTCCAACATAGGGTATTAGTATAGGGCCAATCATAGACATTGTCTATCCATTTCCCACTATAGAGAAGATACCACAAGGGATACAACCCCACGGGATTAGGTAGAGAGATCATACAATATACATTATGGTATAGATTTAACTCAGCTGATAATAGTGATAATTGAGAGGGATGCGTAGATTTATTACTTTTGGCTATATTTAGCTACAACTAAGGCATATGTAGAGAGATTAGGCACTAAGACCGAGTATAGGTAGACAAACTCTAGACAATTGGGAGTGATATAAGGAGACCAACACTTGTAGGTCTTACAATACTACCTAGCACTATGGTGGGGTCCTTATATATAGTAAAGGTATAAAGGATTGTTTGACACAATATAGAGGGACCTACTCTACCATGTCCAATAACGTTCATGCCTCCCAAAAATCATATGAAGCGTCAGTTTGAAGGGTTCACTTACCATTACCGGGTCTTTTGAAGGGAGGACATTTTTGTACCTTTTGTTTTATATTCCTTACAGTTGTTGTACAAGTTTTAATCCCATCCTATACTCTTTTTCCTTAGCTATTTCTGGAGGATTTCCCTATCAACAATTCAATATTTTTTGAAATTGGATGAACTTATTAGGACTATCATATAAAAATACCATGTTTTTTTATTTTTTTCTGTGAAGAGCGTATTGTACATGCTCTTCTTCATTTTCACTGGCTATGAAAATAGAATCTATATACAAGAAGAAATTCTAAATCACTCCAAAAAATAGAATCCATACACCTAGAAGCTTGGAGCATTCTTTATGTCAAAAGGCATGAATTTCCATTCATACAACCCTTATAATGATGAAAAAGTAGTCTTCCATTCATCACTAGATTTTCTTATAATATGATGGTCTATGTGGAGATTCTCTATACCGAAGCTCAGTGTTATGGTTATCAATATGGAAGGGATGCGGGCTCTGTTAAAAAATATGGAACTAGAATTGGAACTACTTCTCTGACTGGATAAACTCAATCAAATGGATAAACTGGTTTTGAAACAGATAGCTTTGAATCTTCAACTTATTCCTTGACCCTTGCTTGCTCAGATGCTTTCACTCGAGTTGGAACTTGGGTTGCTGGGACATGAACTAATAGGGGTATAAATTCATGTCAGTCCTAAAACAAGCAAACATATCTTGAAATATACTGGTACAAGATCAACCCTAGCTGCTTGCTTAATTCTTCCTATGATGATACCTTTGCCTTTGTTGTCTATGGTCCAGGCGCTTTTCCTCTAGTGCCCAAGTTTATATACCAACAACTTACCCAGTTTATCCATTAGAAGTAGTAGCAGTTTAAGTTATTGATCTAGTTGTTCGAGCCTCCCATCCCCAATTGCAGGGAACAATCACTGGAGAGTGGGAAAAAGGGGTACTGATCAATTCGGTGAATTCACCTGGTTCGATCTTATGATGAATAGTATACTATTGTCTATCCCTTTCTATCCCTATATGGTCTATCCTTGTATAGTAACGGGTTCACTCGCCCAACATCAATGCGGAAATCACACTCTTCTATGCACTCCTACGCTTTCACTTGGCTATCACTCATTTTCTCTTTCCACTATCCTGCGTGCCTTTTATCGCATTTATCCTCACTTGCCCATTGCTCATTGCCTAGGGACGTAGCTATGCAGTGACTTGGTATTATAGGATTACAATATATTGTCAAGGTACCAGTGCTAATGACAAAGGCGACTAGAGAGATAGGAGAGACATATGCTAGTAGTATAGAGTCAGATGCTTGTGAGTGAGAGGATCGTGGTCAGGATGTAGACCCTATGATTATGTTGTTAATGAAGCAACACTACCAATATTAAGGGCGAGTCACAATCACCCAATATTTTTCTATTCCATTGTTGCTACCTCTATCATCGGTATTATTGGTTCTGCATCTCTATCTTCATCTCAATCTACAACTATCTGTGTATCTCCTGCTAGGTCTACTAGTTCTAGGTATGGATCTACTATCAGTGTTGTCTCTACTACTTCAACAACTGCATCAAGGACTGGATCAACGTCTAGATATGGATCTTTACTTGGTGGTTCTTGCAAATATACTGCTCATGAGACTGTAGAATCAACAACTAAATCACCGACTGGATCATCGACTGGATCAACATTTGAAACTACTATTGTAGGCTATGATGGCTCAACCTAGATGACCACTACAATTAGGTCTTGATCTTGAAGAAGATATGTTGCAGGTAGATAATAGATACGGGGTAAAGTGGAGAGTATGGAACTTCTTAAGGTACTGATCTTGGCTGATATGTTGTTGGTGGCTTTGTCTGCGCTACTAAACCTACTGCTGAGTCAACTAGATCTACTGCTACTTGTGCTTGCACTGGATTTGTTCAAGCTTCTGCTCCTATTTCTAATGCAACTAGTTCAGATGCTTTCACCTCTGTCTCTACCTTTGTCTCTCCCGCTTCAGGTGGTGGGACAACAGGGGTTATGAATTCTTGATATAAATTTATAACTAGTGGAATTCCACTGTTGCTACTTCTATCTTCTGTATTTGTTGGCTTTGCATCTCTATCTTCATCTCAATCTCCAACTATTTGTGTATCTCTTGCTAGGTCTACTATTTCTAGGTATGGATATACTATTGGTGTTGTCTTTGCTACTTCAATAACTGCATCAAGGACTGGATCAATGATTGGATATGGATCTTTACATGGTGGTTCTTGTAAATCTACTGCTCCTGAGACTGCAAAATCAACAGCTAAATCACCGACTAGATCAACATTTGAAACTACTATTGTAGGCTATGATGGCTCAACATAAACGACCACTGCAATTAGATCTTGATCTCGAAGAAGATATGTTTCGGGTAGATAATAGATATGGGGTAAACTGGAGAGTATGGAACTTCTTAAGGTACTGATCTTGGCTCATATGCTGCTGGTGGCTTTGTCTGCGCTACTAAACCTACTGCCGAGTCAACTGGATCTACTGCTACTCGTGCTTGTACTAGATTTGTTCCTATTTCTAATGCAACTAGTTCAGATGCTTTCACCTCTCTCTCTACCTTTATCTCTCCCGATTCAGGTGGTGGGACAACCGAGGCTACAAACTCTTGATATAAAATTAAAACTAGTGGAATTTGATTTGCATTATATGGATCTGGAATAGGTTCTTATGCTTTTGCCCATCTCCTACCCTATGCCTCCTTTGCTACCTTCTCCTCTTTTGTTGCCACTTCTTCTATTATGTGGTCTCTACCCTCACCTCTGCTTGATCTTTTACTATTTTTGGGTAATGATCGTCTATGCTCCTATTGCCACCTATGCTTTTGCACCCAGAACGAGATCTAGGACTTCTACAATTGGATCTCCTTTTGATTAATCTGAATCTTGATTAACTGGATATAGAATTGCTACTTTATCTCCATCTACATCGATATCGATCTATATCCACGAGTTGGGCTAGATCCCCAATTACCTTTATGACTACCTTTTGAATTGTCACTGAATCTCGATCTCTAAATGGAATTATAAAGATCCTAAAGTCCTATAAAGTAGCATTTTACTCATCATAGCCTAAGCCAAGCTATCCCACAATACTACTACCATACCAAGGTCAACATCTACCAAGGCAAGCCAACTTATTTACCTCTAACAGAGCTAGTTGAAGCTGATCCAACAAAAAAGCAAGCGTTAGTTTCAGTCCCAACTTCCCCATCACCACCACTTTGTCCAACCCTCATTCTTTTCTCTTGCTTATCAAAAAATCCAAAGTAATACGTGAAGTCAAAGCTAGTTGTTGTTCAGGAGCTATAACCTTTTCCAAGAACATGCATGCACAGGTTGCGGGGGTGGGAGTTATTAGTAGCCTTTTCAAAGCATATCCAGTAGGATAAAAGGCAGTTTACCCCTAAGCAAGGGCAACAAAGTAAGCAAAAATAGAGGTAGGAACACTATTCTATGCCTTTATTTAGCTAGTCAAAGCAGTCAATCCACCAACATCACCTTGCTAAGCATCTATCCTGGTTCAGTCCTACCATCTAAGCTGGGTTACTACATAGTGGAAGTAGGATCACCTATGGTACACGACAGGGATGCTCGATATCCATGGTATGCTCCGTGATGTGAGTAGCATGTGTCATGGGTGATTTTTTATGTTAGATCGTTGCTCCAGAGAGTTGTAGTCGTAATGGAGTAGCTCTATTTTGTTGGTATGGTGGTAGGATATGCACTTACTAGAGTGATGATTGAAGCTACTTATGATCCTACCCATTAATAGATATTAGGTTCATAGCCTTGCATAATATGTGAAACTTAGGTTCTATTCGTTAGTATGCTAATTGGTCCAACTGATCAATAATAATAGGTTTCGTATATAAAGTAGGAAAATGTAAGGTCATAGCCCGTTCTAAACTCGGTTGGAGCAACACCCATTGCATTTGATATGATTGACGTTGATCCAACTTCCAATCCAACTGGTTTAGATGATGCTATCTACCCAATATGGAGCTATATATGCACCTCAATATCGATCTGTTGTTGGATACTCTTATTTATCTATTTGGATATAAAATGACTGGAGCTCTTCGAGAACCTATATCGAGACCTCCACAATGTGCAGTGGAGTAAGGAAAAGCGTCCAATAAGAAAGAACAAAGGTGGGTAGGCTTAGAAAGGTGGTATGACACGTTAGGCATGGTTCAATAAACAGAGTAGGAGGCTTTTGTGGCTCCTTCAATTCAAGTGGCCTCAGCTTAGAGCCCATTTCTTTATTTAGATAAGAGGTGGACTTCCCTAAGCCCATCCCTTCGAGGTCTTCTTAGAACCATACTAGTTTGGCCTGATTTTCTTTAGAGGTGTCAGAGGTGAAGTAGCTAGATAGATCTCCCTAACTCTGTACCCCCTTCAGCCAAAGAAATGGATCCTTCTCCCTCCTTCTCTTATGTGGTGCGAGATAAGATATCATCCTCCCTTCGGTGGTGGATAGTTGGATCCCTTCCCCCAATCTCCTTATCTCCTTCCTTTTGTTCCAATCTCCTTTTGCGCCCCCCTTAATTTAGTAGGCACAAAAGGCCTCCATGAAGTGGGTAGTAGTAGGTAGAGTAGGAATGAGAATCCCCGTCATACTAGTAGGCAGATGTTAATTTCTGAACATGTTCTATGCCATTTCAGATTAGGGCACAAAATATTGAAGCAGATAGAATAGATAAATAGGTCAATGGAAGACAAGCGAACTAAGAAGAAGAATGATGGTGTGACGGCGATCAGTAGGATGCTTCAACCAACAAAGTCTCCAATAGGTCATTCAGCCAAGCCTGTCACACACAATCCCAAGAAAATCTAGACAAAGAATACTCCACAAAGACGCAACACCAAAAGCTCAGCTCCATCGCCATCAAGAGAGAAGAAAATCCTCCACACATTGTGTGTATAATGAACTCCAAGTCTCTCCAAATATATAGGCATCTTTGGGGGTGTGTGACACGTCCTTTAAGACATTTAAGTCTATATTATATTCCAGGACGACCTAGCACATAAGTGGAATAAATTCAAAGTACATGTTCTGCTCATCTGATCGAGATGATCTTTAGATCAATCTTACACCTCTCCGAAAGAGGAATCCAATAAAAATATTGGGATTGTCATCTGAGCAGCACAACCCAGAGTTTGGACCTAGTTGTCCAATTTTAGCAACAAACTTCCTTATCCTTATAGGTAGGAGAAGGGCGGTTCCTCTCGATGGCGGCCCTTATGTTTAAGCAACTAAAGAGTTCCTAGTGTACATGGTCCAAGAAAAAATAGTAATAGTAGGAGAAAAGAAACTGTATCAAATAGGTCCACCTTTCCGAATGGGAGGACCTTGTTATGACTTATGTTTAGAAGTGTACACCAGCCCAGCCCAACCTAATGCTGGTGGCTGGCTAGTGACACTAATATCACACTTGGGTTGTTGAGGCTTCCTTCTTCCCTCTCCCTTTGATCGAGCCTACTTAACGCACCCTCTATAATTTCATTGCAGTTCGTGACATTTTAGCCTTATTTGTGGCGTGTGAATGTAATGGCCATTGTAAGACCTCTCACCACCAACAATAGTTATATTTGTTTCACTTGAACCAATCTTTGATCCAGCAACTTAAGAAGCAAGAACAAATCTAGGTACTAGTGATCGGGATAAAGTAGTCATTGAAGCAGTTGATACGGTTGATTCAGTAGACCTAGTAGCATGTGATGTATATGAAGGTCGATGAAGTTGTTGATTACGTATTCAAAGAAGCAGCACCAACACAACGAGATCAATACCTAGAAGCATAAGCATAAGTAGACCTAGTAGAACCAGTTGAAGCACTTGTCGAAGAAGCTCTTGATTCGGGTGATGAAGTTGAAGACCTTGAACCAACACCAATAACACTAGTATATCCAACACCACCAGTAGTATAAGATAAGACATAGGTTGGGATAGAAGAAAAGGTAGTAGCGGAGTAAGCATTAGTAGTATTCTAGCACCAATACCCGTGACTAAGAAAGCATCATAAGCAACAATAGATTATGCATTAGTTTATAGGGTTTCTTTTGTTATTTCAGTAGATGTTGTTAAAGCAGTTGATCTAGTGGATTCAGTATATTTAACATATTAGTATGTTTTGACTTTTGTTACATTTATAATATATCCACCACCATCATAAGTAACATAGGCAAAGACATAAGCACCTGTAGATCTAGTCGATGGGCCAATATCAACATCTAAGGAAGAGGCATACCCTATTGATTATGTCGATGATGCAACAACTTATGATCTTGATCTTGGTTATGTTGTATATTATGTTGAGATTTTGGGGTAGCATCGGGTGTGCTCTAGCTCCCACATTTTGTGGAGGAGCCGGAGTACATGAGATCTCCAAGATCCAGAACACGTTTAGAAGAATTCGATCAGTTTTAAGAGATATTCAAATAATTAATCTTTTTAATTCTCATTAGGTTTAATATTTTGATCCGCGTCACTTAATTCACTTTAATTAAAAGATTAAAGTGAATCAATTTAAACATGTGATGAGAATGACTTAACTGACGTGGATCAAGTAGCTTCTAATCTTAGTCGTCGGTTAGAGATTAGAACACACATTGGTAGAGCATTGAAGCTAAGATGAAATTCTAGGGTGTGGTTTGCTAATAATTTCAGGAGGAGTTTACAATGCAGCGAGGGGTAGTATTTGCAAGGGGATGATCTGATCCCAGGCCAAGAGTACAACAGTGGCAGAGAGGTAGCATACCGAGCAGCGCAGAGGCTTCCCAGAGCCACGCAGTCCAGCAAAGGCCACGCAGAGGCAACAAGAGCCACATAGGGCTGACGTAGGCCTAGTTATGGCAGCGCAAGGGCAGCGTAAGCCATTTAGGGGCGACGCAGGCCCTTCCAGAGCAATGCAGAGGTTGATGCAGGCCAAGAAGGCTGATGCAGAGGGATGAGGAGCAGCGTTGGGGTTTCCGGTGGGCCAGAAAGGCTCGAGTTTTGTAAATCCCATTTGAGGGCGTGAATCAACCATATTTTGTCTCTGAGAGAAAGAGGTATTGTTGTCGAGTTTTTCTCTGTAGGGCCAACCATGTCTGGTGCCTAGAACTTGTTGTATTCATAATCTGCTTAATAATAAAACCCTCCAGAGCAGCGGCACTGGTTTTCCTGCATTGGGATTTTCTGGGGACATTTTTCGAAAAATATGACACGCTATCATATGAGCGTGCTATTCAGTAAATGATCTGTATGTGTAGGCTATTATTTGTATTTACTTCGCTGTTATTTTGAATATTTAGATTAATAACTTGTGTATTTAATCAAGTAGGAGAAGTAAATCGAGAATTAACAGTAGGATTTCTAAGATTAAGAAATTTTCACATGGTATTAGAGCGATTGCTGATCAAGTTGGATCTCTAGCAAATCGGCTGAAGAAATTTGTGCTACAAAGAGTAGCTGAAGCAACAGAGAATCCAGATAGGGCAGTGCAACACCAGGAGGATGCAGTCCCAACAGAGGCCACGCAGTGTGAAAAATCCTAGTCTGGATTCCTACTGCAACAAATTTGAATTACTTCTATTATTTTTCATAATTGTTTCATTACAGTGAAATATCGAAGTAATTACTGAAGCGGTCTACGTAAATAATGTTGTGGAATAAATCTAAGTGCTAAAACAAACTGAACAAAATGCAATGAAAAACATCCACATTTGACACAATTATTTTTGGACTGAGTCCCCGGAAAAACCCAACTCGGGAAAACTGGGGCAGCAAATTTGAGGGTTTTGTATTATTAAGCAGCAGAATCTTGAGTACAACTAGGGTGCCAATGTCCGGCTCACCCTTCAGAGAAATCTAGACAACAGGTGAAAAATATGAGGTGTACTTTACTCTGCAAATCCCCGGCTGACCTGAACAGCGTTGTTGGAGCCCCTCTCTACCTCTGCATGATGCCTACGCTGGACCTGCGTAAGCCTGCGTGGGCAAGCTCTGGAACTGCGTCACCTCTGCTCAGCAACTGATCTGGGTTGATCTGAAACTGGGTTTTGGCCCTCCTGGCTTAGAAACCCCAGCGTCCAGCTATCTCCGGACTGAATCAAAGAGACACTGCATCACTTCTGCGTGAGTTCCTTCAGGAACTGCATCACCTCTCTAGGTGACTGCATTGTCCCTCTCTGCATCACTATTGCCTCTCTCTGAAATGTACTCCTGGTCCTCTTGACCAGTTACTGCCTTTGCCCCTCTCTGAAACTGATCACTGAATCAAAATCACTTACCAAACCCTACCCTAGTGATTCGATTCTGATCAAAAGCTATGTCTTCTCACACAAACTTGAAAATGCCAAATGCTCGATGTGTTTTCCATAGGCCCCTCACCCTCCTTATATTCTTCCGTTGACCCTTCAACGACCAAGATTAAAACATAATCAAGGGCTAAGATTAACTTGGAGGTGATCCATGACTTTATCTAGAAGATTCACACCTAGTTTAATTAATACCCTTTAATTAATCAGTTTCCCTAAGTTTAGACTTAGGAAAACATTAAAAAACGATTAATTAATTTAATTAAACCATCTCTAAGTGGAATTTTCCAAAACCATTTCTGGATATTATGGAACGCATGTGTCTTACCCTATATACAAAGTTAAAAGGCTAGAGCACATCCAATACCATAAATCAACACTCCCTCTTAGCGAGGAAAGTGCTTTAGCAAGACAACTCAATGTGCTGCTCTGACTTCTGGAACATCTGTTGTTGTGCTGTTGATGCTGCTCACCAACACTGCAAAAAAGAAATAACGTTGCATCTGTACTGCTGCTGACTCTGCATGCTGCTGCCAACTGCCACTGTACTGCAACTCCATCTGAATTCTGCAACCATGCTTCTGCACTGCGTGAGCACTACTCTACACTGCATTGCACCACTTGTGCAATGCGCTGCTGCTGCTCATCTGCTGCTGTTGCACAACTACTGCTGTTGCTGCACTGTTGCTAATTGCAACAGAAAAAACCTCTGAAATTGGACAAATAAATCTGCAACTGAAAAATAAGACTGACTGCTGCTAGTTTATGCACTAGCCCTCTGAAAATACTGTGATGTTGCTGCTCTGCACTGCGTGAGTACTGCACTGCACTGCGCTGCTGCTGCTCAACTGTTGATTCTACTGCTCTCTCTCTGCGCTGATCAGGTTCTAGTACTGCTAGCTACTGCATTGTCTTCTCATCTTCTGCTGCAACTGTCCATCCTGCTACTGTCTTAAGGTTGCCGTAGCTTGCATGTGATCCAAGAGTATGGAAATACTCAAGGATCTTGCCATCTGTAGATTCTGGATCTACATCTCCAAGTCAACCCACTTCTCTCCTTTCGGAATATGAGCTAACATAGCACAATCTCCTTTTGCCTCAATCTTGGCAGCTCCTTCTTGAGGATCTTGCTTCTCCTCTTTATCATTTTTCTTAAGAGGACATTGTGTGGCATAATGTCCCATTTCCCCACACCTGAAGCACTTGATCTTGGACAAATCTTTCTTCTTCTGCTTCTGGTGCCCCTTTGATGCAAGGGCAGTGTTATCTTCTTCCTCCTTCTTGACTTTCGAACCGCTGCTGCCATCCTCAATATGGATTTTGAGGAGATCTCTCCTCAAGTCTTCTTGCTGCAAGGCTGCCCACATCACTTCCCATCTTGGAACCTTTTCTCTGCCCGAATGATTTGGACAAAGACTTGATAATATTTTGAAGCAAAGTTCAGAGTGAGCCTTACTAGCTCTGAGTCTTTGGGTGTTGATCCCACTGCTGACAGCTGGTGTCGGTTATCCTGAATTCTAGACAGGAAGGAGTCAAAACGCTCTCCCTTTTTCATCCTGGTATTACACATCTTCTGCTCCAAATACATCTTCCGCAGTATAGCTTTTCTAGCCCTAACCACATTTCTCTAGTAGTGTTCTTTGCTGCTATGTGAGGTACGATGTGATCCTTCACACCATCTAGGATCAATCGCTTGGCTCTTGCCATATTCTTCTTAAATGCTCTCAGATGTGTTGTATCTAGAGGTTCTGCAACTATGCTATCTATGAGAGCCTTTAGATCATGCTCATCAAGGAGAAACTGAATCCTTGATTTCCAAATAACATAGTTGGAGGCAAGGTTGCGGGGGAGTGCCTCCCCCCTATCGAACTCGCTCCTGGAGAGCACTCCCTCGAACCCGCTCCCAGAGCGCGCTTTCAGAGTGAATGCTTAGAGGGTGATATTAATGACAAAGATCCCTATACGAATATAGAAGTAATGATAAAGATACTTCTGGTTCAATCTATGTTTTTATGTTTTTTATGTCTAATTCATCATTCTACATGCTTTTGTTGACATATGCATCAAAATATAAAAAATATATATATTATAAAAAAACGCTCCCCGAAACGCTCTCGGACCGAGAACTTTTGAAAATGGCGCTCCCGATCCCGCTCCTCCTCCCAAGTAACCTTGGTTGGAGGCACCCTCCAATCTATCTTGGTCACGCAATCCATTGCTGGCCATCTCCTCAACTGTCGATATCTTGCTCTAACCCTCTGCTCAGCTAGACTTACGCACTCCTTGTGGAGTAAGTCACTGCTTCTGCTGCTGCATGGGAAAAACTGAGCTTCTTTGAGTAACAAACTCTCCGAGGTCAAGAAATCCCCAATCTGTGTTTTTCAGAAATTTTCTGACGCTTATGCACCAGCTCTTACTGTCGTGTAGTAACTACGTCCTTCAGCTACGTTGGTCTGCTACACTGCCTCTTCTGCAACTGAAAAAACTTACCCCTCTGTCAACTCTCTCAGAAGGAGTCTTTTATGCGCTGGATTGCTCACTTGGCCTGGACAACATGATTTCTAGGAGGGTCTACTGTTTCTTACACAGATCCCAGCCTCTTCAGCGCTGATCTGCTGGTTCACCTTTGTTTCTCCTGCACTTCAGTTTAAATAATCTATGATACCATGTGAAAAATCCTACATTTGGATTGCTACTGCAACAAATCTAAATTACTTCTCGTATTATTTTTCATAATTGTTTCATTACAGTGAAATATCGAAGTAATTACTGAAGCAGTCTACACAAATAATGCTGCAAAATAAATCTAAGTGTTGAAACAAACTGAACAAAATGCAATGAAAAACATCCACATTTGACACAATTATTTTTGGACTAAGTCCACGGAAAAACCCAACTCAGGAAAACCAGTGCAGCAGATTTGAGGGTTTTGTATTATTAAGCAACAGAATCTTGAGTACAATTAGGGTGCCAATATCCGGCTCACCCTTCAGATAAATCTAGACAACAGGTGAAAAATGTGAGGTATACCTCAGTCTAGAAATCCCCGACTGATCTGAACAGCGATGGTGAAGCCCCTCTCTGCCTCTGCATGATGCCTACGCTGGAACTACGTAAGCTTGCATGGGCAAGCTCTGGAACTGCATCATCTCTGCTCAACAACTGATCTGGGGTGATCTGAAACAGGGTTTTGGCCCTCTTGGCTCAGAAACCCTAGCTTCCAACTATCTCTGGACTGAATCAAAGAGACACTGTGTCACTTCTACATGAGTTCCTTCAGGAACTGTGTCACCTCTCTAGGTGACTGCGCTGTCCCTCTCTGCGTCACTGTTGCCTCTCTCTGAAATGTACTCCTGGCCCTGACCAGTTACTGCCTCTGCCCCTCTCTGAAACTGATCACTAAATCAAAATCACTTAGCAAACCCTGCCCTAGTGATTCGATTTTGATCAAAAGCTGTGTCTTCTCACACAAACTCGAAAATGTCAAATGCTCAATGTGCTCAATGGGTTTTCCATACTCCCCTCACCCTCCTCCTTATATTCATCCGTTGACCCTTCAACGGCCAAGATTAAAACATAATCAAGGGCTAATATTAACTTGGAGGTGATCCATGACTTTATCTAGAAGATTCACACTTAGTTTAATTAATACCCTTTAATTAATTAGTTTCCCTAAGTTTTGACTTAGGAAAACATTAAAAAACGATTAATTAATTTAATTAAACCATCTCTAAGTGGAATTTTCCAAAACCATTTCTGGGTATTATGGAATACATGTGTCTTAGCCTATATACAAACTTACAAGGCCAGAGCACATCCGATGCTACCATAAATCAACACGCAGGGGTTGATGCAGTCCCAACTGGGTGACGTAGAGACAACGTAGAGCCTTCTAGAGGGACACAGTAGCAGCCTGCGCTGAGCTAGTCTTCTCATGCAGAGGCCAACCAGAGGGATGCATTCCAGTGTTGATTTGTTGTGTAGAGCTGCTGTGTTCCAGAAGCAGAGCTTCAGATCTTCAACACTTGCTAGTGTGGTGGAGATTTTGCCGGTGCAGAATCGTGCCTAGCTAAGTTGACAAAGAGCGAGAGGAGAAAAACTGCTCAGCAGATTTTAGCCAAAGAAATTTGAGGATCGATTGTAGAGTGATCGAAGAGAGTTGATTTGTTGGATTTGGCAGATTTCCAAGGGATAAAATCAATTGTCAGAGGGAGCAGAGGGTGGCTTTCTCGCCAAGGACACTAGATTCGAGTTTCTATTGAGGGTAGCAATAGAAGAAGGGAGAGGAGGATATGTTTCGACAGATTATTTCTAAGCAGATTACGCTACATTGACTGTGTGATCATGTTAGGTTGAATGGTTTGTCCAACTTTGCTATCTGGAAGGCCAGAATCCTAATAGTTTCGGAGGCATAGGGTATACAGGAGTATGCATAGAGCGTCTTGGCTACACCGACGGATGTTGCTCTTCTCGCGAAGCATAATGAAGCAACAACACATGCTAAGCGCTTCATCATGGACGGGGTTAAGGATCATGTGGTACCACACATATCCGAGAAGAAGACGGTTAATGAGATGTGGAAACCCTTAACCACACTGTATTAAGGAAATTCGTCTAGAAGAAAATGCTTTTGGAGAAACAAATGAGGTTGTTTATGATGACCAGGGGAGAGGAAATTGATCCTTTCCTCTTTAGGTTGCAGGAGATTTGGGATCAACTGATTGCCATGGGGTTCAAGGTGGAGGATGATGTCATGGTGAGGACTGACGTTTGTCCAAACCATATTATGCAGACAAGACCTTCCAAACTGGGACGATATGTGGGCTATCCTCTGACAAGAGGAAATCCGTTGAATGACCAAGAGACAAACCAACACCGGATCAAGCAAGGTGAAGAAGGAGGAAGAGGAAGATGCAACCCTGACATCTAGGAAGTAGCAAGGGAAAGAGAAGCGTGATCTATCAAAGATAAAATGTTTCCAATGTGGTGAACTTGGACACTTTGCCAGCAATTGTCCTCTAATGAAGAAGGACAAGGAAGCTTCTAGTTCCAAGGTTGTGGTAGCTAAAGAAGACGATGGCTCCAATGATGACATAGCCATGAGTTCTCATGAACCATAGAAGAGGTGGGGTGATATTGATCTGTAGAGCAGCTATAGAGTGGTGGCAGGATCCTTGAGTAGCCCAACACTTGGATCACATCCGTGCTACGAGAGCCTTGAGACAGTAGCGGGAATGACTGGAGCAATGGGTGCAAAGGATCATTGATGAAGCAGAGGCAGAGGCTGGGATGTTGTAGAGAGAGTAGCGCAGTGCAGAGTCAGCGACAACATAGAGGCAGCAGCACAGAGGGGATGATGGGACTTGAACATTGTAGATTAGGCATGCTTACGCAACGCAGAGCTGTAGCGGCGCGGTGGCTTCAGGAGGACAGCGCAGAGCAGCAACCTAAGGAGCTTTAGTGATGAGATGCAACTCGACTAACTTGTCTGTCATTGGGCCGGGGTCCTTAAGTTGTTTACTTCTCAGCAACTGAGTTGCAGTGCAGTAGTTGGAAACACTATGCAGCAATTTGAGAGAGAGTTGCAGTACGGATGTACCAGTGACGGTGGCAGATTCATGGGTAGTAGTACAGATAGCAGCAGCAGTGCAGTGATGAAGGGTAGCAAGCCAAGCATCAACGCGGAGACCGATGCCAGAGATCAGAGCAGTACTTCGGGGTGAAGTGTATTGCTAGAGCACATTCCTCGCTAAGAGGGAGTGTTGAGATTTTGGAGTAGCATCGGATGTGCTCTAGCTCCCAAATTTTGTGGAGGAGCTGGAGTACATGAGATTTCCAAGACCCAGAAAGAGTTTAGAGGAATTCCATCAGGTTTAAGAGATGTTTAAATAATTAATATTTTTAATTAAGGACCCTAAGTCTAACGTAGGAAAATTAAAAGATTAAAGTGAATTACTTTAAACATGTGATGAGAATGACTTAAGTGACGCGGATCAAGCAGCTTCTAATCTTAGTCGTCGATTAGAGATTAGATCATGACCATTGATGTTTCAACGAGAAAAGTATAAGAGAAGGGCTTGGGGTCAGTTGGAGAACACACATTGGCGGAGCACTGAAGCTAAGCTGAAATTCTAGGGCGTGGTTTGCTAAGAATTTTAGGAGGAATTTGCAGTGCAGCGAAGGGCAGTATTGGCAAGGGGATGATCTGATCCTAGGCCAAGAGTACAACAACGACAGAGAGGCATCATATCGAGTAGCGCAGAGGCTTCCTAGAGCCACGCAGAGGCAGTGCATAGACAGCAGGAGCCACACAGGCCCAGTCAAGGCAGCGCAGGGGCAGTGTAAGCCCTTCAAGGGTGATTCAGGCCCTTCTAGAGTAGCAGAGAGGGTTGAGGAGCAGCGCTTAGGTTTCCGGTGGGCCAAAAAGGGCTCAAGTTCTGTAAATCTCGTTTGAGGGTGTGAATCAGCGATATTTTCTGTCTTCGAGAGAAAGAGGTATTGTTCCGAGTTTTTCTCTATAGGGCCAACCATGTCTGGTACCCAAAACTTCTTGTATTCAAAATTTGCTTAATAATAAAACCCTCCAGAGCTAGTTGCACCGGTTTTCCCGCATTGGGTTTTTGCATGGACATTTGTCTGAAAAATTTGTGTCACTTTGTCATATGAGCGTGCTATCCAGTAAACGATCTGTATGTGTAGGCTGTTATTTGTATTTACTTCACTATTATTCTGAATATTCAGATTATGTAATATTCCAAGTAGAAATAAACAACAATATAAAAGCAACATAAACATGAAACTACATCAAATAGAGAGACATCATACATAGAAGGCAAAACATGGAGAACGCTGAGCCATTTTATTATATAACTGAAAGTGAAATGAGTACAAAGGTGATCAGAATGATGGCACCTTGGCTTGCACAAGGCAAGCTAGAGATACTCTTAGAAATACTCCCAGAATGGCTGCTCTAGCAATGACTGCACTATCTCCAAACTGTTGCTGCTGTTACTCTTGGACTGCTGCTACTAGAATAAGCTGACTCTTTGGGGCTGTTCCCCTACTCAGAAAAATATGGCACTTTGGGAATGAGCTCCTCACTCAATACCCAGAAAAGCCTAGAAAGGGTTTCCAGAATGGATGACCACGGAAAATCACCTCCCTAGAGAAATCACGCTGCCCCAGTGGAATACGCTGGCCCTGAAGATGTCTCTGCAAATGGTGGCTTCCTCCTCTGACAAAATGATGGAATAGCTAAGGGTTGACCCCTCCTCACTATTCCAGGCTGAATCCCCTGATAAATTTAAGCTCCCAACACTACCTCCTCCAAGAACTGCGTGGTCTCTCCTCAAGACTGCACTGCCCAAGCAAGTGCGTAATCCCTGCTGTAGATGCTCTTGCTCCAACCTCAAAATCCAATGATAGAACTCCTCACCCAAGCAGGCACTCGAAGTCCCCCGAGGTTGAGGTTGGGATCTCTCGGAGACACCCGGTGTGCTAAAAAGCACTTGCAGACTTTGCTCAATAGCAAAAGCATGCTCAATGTTAATAGAAAAAACAAAGATGCATAATAGAATGAGCAAATGAAGGGTCTCTCTCCCTTTTTATGCTTGGAGTGCCTTTCTCTCACCTAGGCCCCACCAAAGCTGCGTTGTCCCTCTTGGCCATGCTGTCCATCCAACTCTGCGCTGCCGACGCTGCCACTAATCCCACGCGGTCACTTCAACCCCTTGTGCCCCACAATGTTAAGTAAAGGTGCTCAAGTGACTTTTAGGAAGTGTTTTATTTTCCTAAGTGTGAGTTGAGTGTTCTCCTAACCCACTTTATTTAATGACTTAACTTTGTGTGAGTTGAGTGTTCTCCTAACCCACTTTATTTAATGACTTAACTTTATAAAGTAAAATTGCCAAAAATTAATATTACCAATTAGCTGCTGCTAATTGGGAATATTACAGTCCAACCTGCCAAAACATTGCTTGTCCTCAAGCAATTGCAATGATGGATGCTGCAAAATCTTTTTACTCTTCGAAGTGGCATCCTCATCCGATAAGTTCCTCCACCTCACCAAATACTCCGTGACTGTCCTGCTCTGCAACTGTCTCTCCCAGGTATCTATGATGGCCTTTGGCTGTAGCACCAAGTGCCCCTCATCATCTGTGGGTGGAAGCTCCTCTGTTGCGGTCACCTGCTGTCCCAGTGCCTTTTTCAGGCAAGATACATGGAATATGTTATGGATCCTACTACCTGTGGGTAACTCCAACTCATATGCAACCTCCTCGATCCTGCATATCACCCTGTAGGGTCCATAGAAGCGGGGCTTGAGCTTCTCGGCCCCTTTCTGCTTCAGTGTGGACTGTTGGTATCGCTGAAGCCGTAGGTAAACCAAGTCTCCTACCTCAAACTGCCTCTTATCCCGTCCTCTATCAACGTACAGTTTTTGCTGATTTTGTGCTGTAGCTAAGTTGTTTCTGAGGGCCCGGAGTATATCCTAGCTCTCTTGGATCAAGTCTTTGGCCCTGGGGGCCTTACTAGCACCAAACATCACATCAACAAAAGAAAAAGCATGGTATCCATATAAAGCATAAAATGGAGACATAACAATGGACATGTGATACGTCATGTTGTAGTAGTACTCTCCCAAGTGCAACCATCGTAACCATGCCTTCTGCTGCCCTGTCACATAGTTTCGCAAGTAGCCCTCCAGCCACTTGTTCACTATCTCCGTTTGCCCATCCGTCTGGGGTTGGTAACTAGTGCTCGGAGTCAACTCTGTACCCACCAACCGAAAGAGCTCCTGCCAAAAGCCGCCCATGAAACGACTGTCCCGGTCATTGACAATGGTCTTTGGAAGACCATGCAACCTGAAAACATCCCTGAAAAACAACTCTGCCACCTGAACTATTGTGTATTGTGTTGATATGGCAAACAAGTGTGCGTACTTTGTCAGCCGATCAACGACTACAAAGATACAGTCCTTTCCCTGCACCGTGGGCAACCCTGTGATGAAATCCATCGATATGCTCTCCCATTTCCCCTCTGGAATGGGAAGAGGTTGTAGTAACCCTGCTAGATGGCTCATCTCCCCCTTGTTTCGCTGACATACCCGCACTCCCTAACATGCCGGAGTACGTCATCCTTGAGGCCCTTCCAGGAGAACCTCTCTCTGATGGCCCTATAGGTTTTGGTGAACCCCTGGTGGCCTGATAACAGTGAGTCATGTGAGGCATGCAACACCTTCTCCTTGAGCTGAGAACCCCCAGTCAAGAAGATCCAATCTCTGAAGGATATCACCTCATCCATCACCCTGTACCGGTCATCTGTGACCTATCCGTCCAATATCTCATAGGCAAAATGGTCTTTGGAGTACTTTACCAGGAACTGAGCCCTCCAATTCGTGTCTAAACTCATCAAGGACAACGTTGTCGGTCCTAGTGAGAGAGCATCGGCCACCACGTTGTTCTTCCCCTTGACATACTCGATGTCAAAATCGTATGGCTGGATCTTGCTGACCCACTTTTGCTGTCTCTCCTGCAACTGCTTCGACTCTAAAAAGAATCGAAGGTTGTTGTGGTCAGTCCTCATCTTGAATCTATTCCCCACCAAGTACTGCCGGAACTTGGCCAGTGCATGCATAATAGCCAGCATCTCCTTGTCGTATATGGGATACAACCTCTCATGCGGCAATAGCTCTCTGCTCTCGAAAGCTATGGGGTGGCCTCCCTGCATCAAAACTATGCCTACCCCCTCTCCTAATGCATCACATTCAAGGACAGAAGGTTGCATGAAATCCAGCAACACAAGAACTAGGCAGCTGCTTATCACCTCCTTGAGCCTATAAAAGGCCCTCTGCGCCATGTCTGTCCAACTAAATGCCCCCTTCTTAGTAAGATCTGTGAGGGGTGGAGCAAGTTGGGAAAATCCCTTCACGAACTTTTGGTAGTAGGTGCAGATGCCTACAAACCCCCGAAGCTCTGCCACATTCTTCGGCTCTGGCCAATCCCGGATGGCCCTGATCTTCTCCTCTTGGCCTCTCACTCCATCCACACCAATGATATGCCCTAGATAGAGCATCTCTGTCAATCCAAACTCGCACTTGGAGAGCTTAGCATAGAAATGTTGCTCCTCCAATATGCGCAACACATCCTCAATGTGCTGCAAGTGCTCCTCCCATGTTTGGCTGTATATCAAGATGTCGTTAAACAATACCAGCACAAACTTCCTCAGTTGACCCCGGAAGATGTGGTTCATGCAGGACTGAAAGGTGGCTGGTGCATTGGTTAGCCCAAAGGGCATCACCAAGAACTCAAAGTGACTGTAATGACATCTGAAAGCGGTCTTGGGAACATCCTGGTCCCTCACGAGAATCTGGTGGTACCCGGATCTCAAATCAATCTTCAAAAAGAACTTCGATCCCCTCAACTCATCCATCAACTCATCTATCCGTGGAATGTGGTATTGGTTCTTCATGGTCTTCTTGTTGACAACCCGATAGTCAATGCACATCCTCAGTGTGCCATCCTTCTTCTTCACAAGTACGACGGAAGAAGCAATTGGGCTAGTGCTAGGACGGATGTGCCCCAACGCAAAGAGCTCATGAATGGCCCTCTCAATCTCATCTCGATAGGCCTTAGGATGCCTATAGGGTGTAGTGATCACCGCCTGGATGCCCTGCTCCAGCTTAATGGTGTGCTCAACTCCCCGATCTGGTGGTTGCCCTAGTGGTATATCTCCAAAAACCGTGGCATATTTGTCTAAGATGGACTGCACATCTGGGTGTACGCCCTGCCCTGTAGACCCTGCCTTCGAAGCACACAGCTCCACTGCCCACTCTATATCTCCCGTCCAGAAATCTGCCTCCATCCAGTGTGCTAAAACTATCTGTGGCAGATAATTGTGCATGCCCCGAATCATCTCATGCTTCCCGGTCTTCTTGTTTGTCCCCTTTAGAGGCGGAACCCTCGTGTCCTTCCCTTTTGGTTGAAATGTCGGTCTCTGGGGGAAAGGAGCTCTAGTCCTGGATAGGGCATCCTAAAAATCCAGAGTCCTCCCAACTGCGTCATGAAGTGTAGCCAGCCTCGTCGATCTAACTAACCCCCGAAGAGGCTTTGCCAATCCATCGATGAATATGTAGATCATCCTGGCTGAAGACAAGTCAAGTACCATCATGGAGAGTCTCAAAAACTTAGAAATGTATGTGTCTGGATTCCCGGTCTGCTTGAGCTTAGTCAGCTCAACAAAGTGCTCCTCTAGATCCCTCCAATCAAACCGTTCTATCAGCCTACATGTAAAGTCAACATATGTTGTCACCCACTCGAGTGCCCTAGCATGGCCATCCCATGGAACCACCAATTATGGGCCTCACCCTCCAAGTGCAACGTTGCCACCTTGATGGCCTCTGCCTCTGCCATCTGATTGAGCTGGAAGTAGATATCCAACTTCTCCACACAAGCCTTTGCTGAACATTTGGAGGATCCATCAAATGTCGGCAGGTAAATTTGCCCACTGTACGCTGTAAATCCCCATCCTGTGTGTATCTGGCCCCTCTGTTTTGGTTGTGGGGTCTGGTGTCCTTCTTGAGCTGCACAAAGTCATGGAAAGTGAGAGCCTCACCAAACTCTCACCCGTAGGACTGATACTCGGCAAAATAATCCCCCATGTGAACCGGCTCCGGTTCCTGAGGTGCTGCTCTTGCCCCCGTGCCTATAGCTAGAAATGTGAGCATAGTGGAACGTGGGGGAGTCAATGATGCCATCTGCTACGCTGTGAGGTGCTCCTCCAAGTGATGGGATGTGCCGGACCCTTCTTCGGTGTAGGAACCCCTTGGGGTTTCACGCTGTCTCTGATATGCGTTGAACTTCTGTCCCATCTCCTCTATCCTTCTCGACAATTTCTGCACAGACTTTAGGAGAAGTTCCCCGAACTCCTTCCCTTCATCTTTCTGCTCTGCCATGGGTTCTTCTCCTTTTGTATCCACTACCGGAATGCAGTCACCTTCTCCAAAAGTGGCCTCAAGATGCTTCTCTTGGTCCTTATACCTCCTTCCCCAGTAAGTGATATACGGTTTTCCTGCGGGTGTCAAGGACAATCTGCTCCACAGGCTGAGCCAAGTCTATGAGCTCTGATACCACTATAATATTCCAAGTAGAAATAAACAACAATATAAAAGCAACATAAACATGAAACTACAGCTAATAGAGAGACATCATACATAGAATGAAAAACATGGAGAACGCTAAGCCATTTTATTATATAACTGAAAGTGAAATGAGTACAAAGGTGATCAGAATGATGGCAACTTGGCTTGCACAAGGCAAGCTAGAGATACTCTCAGAAATACTCCCAGAATGGCTGCTCTAGCAATGACTGTGCTATCTCCAAACTGCTGCTGCTATTGCTACTGGAATAAGCTGACTCTTTGGGTTTGTTCCCGTGCTCAGAAAAATACGAGACTTTGGGAATGAGCTCCTCACTCAATACCCAGAAAAGCCTAGAAAGGGTTTCCGGAATGGATGACCCCGGAAAATCACCTCCCTAGAGAAATCACGCTGCCCCAGTGGAACACGTTGGCCCTGAAGATGTCTCTGCAAATGGTGGCCTCCTCTGACAAAATTATGGAATAGCTAAGGGCTGACCCCTCCTCACTATTGCGGGTTGAATCCCCTGATAAATCTTAGCTCCTAGCACTACCTCCTCCAAGAACAGCGTGCTCTCTCCTCAAGACTGTGTTGCCCAAGCAAGTGCGTAATCCCTGCTGTAGATGCTCTTGCTCCAACCTGAAAATTCAATGATAGAACTCCTCACCCGAGCAGGCACTCGAAGTCCCCCAGGACTGAGGTTGGGATCTCCGCTCGGAGACACCCGGTGTACTAAAAAACACTTGCAGACTTTCCTCAACAGCAAAAGCATGCTCAATGTCAATAAACAAACAAAGATGCATAATAGAATGAGCAAATGAAGGGCCTCTCTCCCTTTTTATGCTTGGAGTGCCTTTCTCTCCCCTAGGCCCCACCAAAGCTGCGTTGTCCCTCTTGGCCATGCTATCCATCCAACTTTACGCTGCCTAGGACCCACGTTGCCCACGCTGCTACTAATCCCACGCAGTCACTTCGACCCCCTTGGGCCCCACGATGTTAAGTAAAGGTGCTCAAGTGACTTTCAAGAAGTGTTTTATTTTCCTAAGTGTGAGTTGAGTGTTCTCCTAACCCACTTTATTTAATGACTTAACTTATAAAGTAAAATGGCCAAAAATTAATATTACCAATTAGCTGCTGCTAATTGGGAATATTGCAGATTAATAACTTGTGTATTTAATCAAGTAGGAGAAGTAAATCGAGAATTAATGGTAGGATTTCTTAGATTAAGAAATTTTCACATATTATGCCATTGATTTTGTTGCTTATGCAAGTGACCCAATTGAAGCGCACATTGAAAAAGCACCAAAGCCATTTTTTGGACAATGAATGCTCGATGGAGATGTCAACAATATTGTCTAGTAATCTTCACATGTAACTCCTAGATTACGAGAGAAAATTGAGTATGTGTCATTATACTTAGCGTTATCCCAAATTAATGGTTATAATTCTTTAATATCGTGTAGAATAATTTGTGGAAATAATCTTTCATATTTCGTATAATAATCCAACTATTTTTCCTTTCTAAATTCCATATGCAGATTGAGATCCAAGCTCAATTACCCTGTATTTAGTTCCAGGTGATGTAGAATCAGTTCATTATCTACTAGCATGCACAAGAGTTTAAGCAACACTAATACCACCTGTTCAAGCGGATTCAATTCCAGATAAGGAACTGTTGCCTGAACCTTCTGTTGCTTTGGTGCTTCCTCTAAAGTTGATGCCTCCACTTTTGTTGGTGGTTCCATATAAACTAAGTCGACTGAAACTCCTGCTGCCTATGTTGTCTCTACTCGAGCTACTATTTCTCTTTTGACTTTTGGTTTCAATGCTAAGTCACCTGGGCATGGAACTAGAATATTCTCCAGAGGTATAAGAATTAGAAGCAATGAGTGCCTTGGATGATGTCACAGTATAGACATTCGATGGACCAGGAGGTGTTACTAACGACAATGGGCCAAAATAAGTGCCAATAAATGTTGATTCTTTGAAGACTCGTGAAAATACGTCTGAGAATGAGGGAATCACTTATTTCTTGTCCAAAGTAGGTAACATGCTCTCAAGATTTGTTTGATACTTGGGGTCATAATAGGTAAGTTGGTCAATGGTAACGATTTTCCTATTATGGGGGAAGCTCATGGTATGAAAGACTGAACATGTAACTACCTTCATGGCATACATGTAACTACAACCTAACAAGGTATTGTAGTCTAAAAGAGCATCCACAACCTCAACATTGATGAGAATGTATTTACTTGCTTGTTGGATGTATAATCCTTCTGGATGACAAGGATGACCATCATACGCACAAAGGGTGATTGTAGATGGTTGAAGCTTAGGATATTCTCTCATGGTGGTCGAGCCTACTTACGCATCCTCACTTCTTCTAGAAAAATGTTGACATGAAATAAGTGCACGCACCTTCATCGATGATACAACGATGGTTTGTAACAATATTTACGTGATTGGAACCTAAAAGGCCACTGAGGGAGCGAGACAAGGCTCAGCTTTGCTGATGTCAAATGCGACGATTCGAACATCTGAAGGATTAACCACACCTAAAGAATATAGTAAGGCCTTCCATTATGTAGTAGAATAGGTATGAAGAACCTTTAAATAATACATAGCAACAAGAGAGTGGGACAAGTCATCAACTATGTTGTAATTGTATTTAGCCCTCACATGAGGGTTAAGATCAGTGCAACGTAAAGGGATCTTTGGTACCTTCGGAAGGGGATCAACTTTAGGTCGCTGAATCTACAAAGGCCCACTACTAGTAGGTGGAGGCTCGTTAGATTTAGTTGGCACTGACTCAGGAGGTATGTCGTATTGAAGGTTTGGGTTTGGAGATGAACGTCCACCTTGTTCATGTAAAGGATCTAAAAGGTCCCATGAGGTATGACTATGGGAGTACCAATTTGACTAGAATAACTGGATCCTAGAGTGGCTACATAAAATTTCATTGGAAAGGGGTTTTGCAACATGGCAGGTTGTGACATCGAAGGTGGATTGGGTAACCTTGGCTGTAGTGTGATCAACCCGCAAAGTGTAAGATAGATGGGTATGCCACTAACGAGGTTTGTATCCTATAATCGCTTTCAGGCTATTAATCAACGTTTTGTTTGTGGATTTAGCCTGGCCCTTACCTTGAGGATAATAATTGGAAGAAGCGGAATGCTTCACCCCAAACTCGCTGCAAAATGGAGTCAATCTCCTAGAGGTGAAGGCAGGCCCATTTTCAGAGACAATTTCCATTGGAAGACCAAATCTGGAAAAAATGTTAACTTCAAGGAAGTTTATCACCATATCATATTTTGCATTCTTCAATGAAACAACTTCTGACCACTTGGTGAAGTAGTCTGTAGCTATAAGGATGAATATGTGGCCAGTAGAGGAGGGGGGATTGATGAGGCCTATGAAATCTAAGCCCCACTTAGAAAAAGGAAAGTAAGGAATAACCGGTTGCAAGGGCATTGCAGACATCTTTTCCCTCCTTGCTGTTCGTTGGCGGGCATCACAAGAGCGAACAAACTTATTTCTTTTTTTAGGCCAGTGGGACAACACCGTAGGTGCAAGTTCATATTCAAGGTTTCAATAGGTTGGGAAACCCCCGATTACAATATGGTGACGAGGTTTTTATGGGGCGACTATCTAGGGGATATGTCGGAGAATAAAATATAGAGTACTCCTACAAGGATAAGGAAGTAAGTGAGAATTAACTGATAAGAGTGAATCATAAAAAAAAATGGTTGTTCACCATCTCAGAACCATCAAGGATAAAAATACCCCTAACTTTCCCCTAAAGACAATTGGCCTCCAACCAAATATCCCAATGCATCAACTGTCAAAACATACAAATATGGGGAGGGGCATCGTTGGCGAATAGATCGGTGCAGTGAAATCCAAGGGGACAATGATTTTTTTACTAACATAAAAGCCGATGCATTAGTGAAAAAAGTGTTCAACATAACCATACATCTAGATACAAACTCCACGTAGGTCTGCATCTTAGTTATCAAGGTCTAATCCACTTGGTCATAGGCTTGATAAAAATAAATCTTCAAGAAACTAGATTGTTGGCACATCTCATGAGGCAACTCTAGGGCTTCCCATGCAAAACCACAATGTCTAGAATAAACTATCCCAACACAAAACTCATATGTTCTTGTTGAACACCTTCCATGCAACCTCCTGGATCCTCAGAGCCACTTCTTTAGCCATGATCTTGTAAGCCACTAAGTAAAGTTAGCCTAAGCATGCTAACAACTTGCCTCTCAAATCGTACAAGATAAATTGGGCCTTCCAATCAATCTCAACGAGTGGTAATGAAGTCCATTGAAGGGATGAGTGAAGGTATGAAGGATACAATTATAGTGAAGGGAAATGGGTGCAACTCATAATAGCCAAAAGTTCTTTACCTTAGGTGCAAAACCACCTTTGAGAGCCACCTATGTAGGAACCTAATGAATGGTAACTAAGCTACTTGTTCATGGATATGTAAAAAGGGATTACTTGCCTCATACAATCGGAGGATCTTCAGCTTTAAAATGCAAGTTTCCAATTCCTCCCCCTCTGGTCAAGCAACTTCGTTCCTCTCCTGTTAGTCAAGCGATTTTCATTCCTCTCCCTTAGGATCGAGCCTGCTTCCGCATCCTTATTTTCCTATATTTTCTCCTCTTTTCTACAAGGTTATCCGTTTTGAAAACCTTCAAGGCATTGTCTCTTGCCTTAGACCTCTATTCTAACACCTCCTTTGTCAATTGAGAAATTTGTTGATGAAGCTGTGACATTGACTCTATGGATTACTAATCGAGGAGGCTAATGCTTTCTTCTTCAGAGCCTCATTGATTTCATGTCTAAAGGGGTTAATCACTTCATTGGCCTCCAATATAAATGACATGTCTGCTGCTTTAGCGTACACAACCTCTAGATCAGAAATTCATCCCTCCATCACCTAGTTATAATTTGTTAAGGACACATTTTCCCTTATCAATAAATTCACCACTTTTATTCGATCGACTTCTGCTTTTCCTCCATCATCTATTAGGTGACTGGAAACATAATGGCCATTTTTGAGCTATCTGAAACTTATATTTTGTCCTCTTTCTTCTAGAGGAGGGAAAGGACCTAATTTGATTCCTTATTGCACCTTCCAATTGAGGCTAAACTAGACTGTAGTCAGCCCTTTTCTGCCTCCAGTAGTTCTCACTAGAGGATGCAACTTTAAGATACTTGTCATAGACTATGTTGAACCCTTGTGCTATTTCAATCTCATCCTTCGGTGGGACCTCAGTTTTCTCAAGTCTGATTTGGAGAGTTATACAATCTTGTGGCTACATTTTTGAATCAATTTTCCATGCTGTTATAACCAAAAACTTCCCTATCTCGACATTATATCTGGGCAACAATCTTGATTTAGCCAGGGCATCGAGTGTTGCTGTTGAAGTGATTTTCCCTTGGCTTTCCATCATCCTATTTTATTATCTTAATATTTGAAAGGGATCACATTTTTCCATGGGATGAATTACATTTTCCCATGAGGTTTGGAGCCATGTTTCCTGAGAGGAGGTAATAGCGGGTATGTTAGGGACCCCTTCAGAAGATGTGATTTAGAATCATTTTTCTAGGGAAGGAGAAGGTAGGGTTTGAGGTGATGAAACCTACCCTTGCTATGTATTGCTTGGCTCTAGCATACTTGGTTCACCTCTCTTTGTTGTCTCCTGCCTAGGATATGTAAATAATCAACCTTGGTATATGAACAGTCTTAATATGTTGCAGCAAGTATTAAATTAATGTGACATCAAACTTATTATGAGAGCAACAAACATTAAGCAGATTTGGTAAATCATCTCAGTACACAGGCAACATAGATAGAGACAGCAGATATAAATGGAAACCCATAAAGGGAGAAAACCACATCTTATTATTGTTGTGATGCAAAGGCAAGCTCCAACTCCTTCTCACCACTGTTTTTTTGCAGGCACCAACCTACAGGAGGCTTCAACCTCAATTCTGCAAGCTACAACTTACAAGGAAGCTCCGACTCCCTTCAATTTTCTGCAAGCACCAACCTACAGGAGGCTCCAACCTCAGTCAGCTACAATTGACAGCTATCAAGCTTCAACCTGATAGGGAAGCTTCAACTTCCTCAATTTATCAAAAGAAATATTTGCTGATTTACCTCAGATATCAGCTTTGTTCTGTAGCATCTCTTTCTGCTCCTCTCTTCCTTATCTTCTCTACCTCAATCTTCTATGCTTTTCATTCTCTATCCTTACTCTCTCTCTCTCTCTATTATGCATATCAAGTTGATATTATATATAGAGTTCCTCACATGACTGTTTGTATATCACAAGGAATTTGGAGTGATCAGCCATGACTCTTCGGCTTCTGTCTTCTCATTCCTTTATCCAACTCATTTTAAAATTATAACAATATGTACAAATTTCCATGCTGCAGTGGGATTTTTCTTTTCCTTGGGATACTTGCCTTTGCATCACAAACAATATAAAACAAAAATATTTACATTTTCAGTTACACATTTCAATTCCACTTAGCTCCTTTACTGGACTTTGGCTTTACTGGATTTGTCTTTTCTGCTGCTGTTGAGTGACTGTTCTGTATATTTTGGTTCACCTCTGTGTCTATTCATTTGTTCACTGTACTTGTGTGCACCAGCTACATATATAGCTGCTTTTTAGGTTTTATTCTCAAAGACATATGAATTTGGGCGATGTCTGTTCATTACCAATCTCTGTTCTCGGGCTGCCTGCTTACGTTCTCTGTTCATATATGAGCTTAAATTTAATAGTTGAAATTCACATTACAATTTCAATTCATCTTTTTCCTGTACCATTTTTCTGCTGCTGTCTCTCTCTCTTTCGTTCTTGCAGGCTCTTGTAATAAACCCAATCTATGAACTTTATAAAACCCACTATATTAAATACCAGCGTAGTATATATATCAGCATATATATATGTTCCCCACCAAATGTGAAGACCCATGTATTCACTTTAACGTATGCCCAGCATGCACCTCATTTCATATAGGTTTCGACTTTAGCACAATATATAAATATATCACCATGTATGCATATTCCCCGAGTCAAGCATTAAAAACTATTAATAAACCGTGGCTTTTGTTTAGCGCCCAACATAAGTATGGTCATGGTTTTATAACCTTTATAACATCAAACTATATTACATTCCCCACTTAAATATATAATGCTTACTCGAATGTTCGGACCTTGGAAATCTTAAATATATATATATATATATATATATATATATATATATCACGAGCTTTAATTCAACTAAACCACTTATAACGAACCTTTGGCTCCGGGCCCACATATATAAGCGATGGCTCAATTAAATATGTGTGCCATACCTTGGGTTATCCTTCGAGCTACTTCCGAATGCAATCGCCGTTTAATGAGCCTTCCTGCAGATCGATGTTGTTCGTTGATATCGCACTGCCTCCTCAGTCAAACGTTAATGTGCGATGGGGTGGTTTTGAAAATCCATCGCATGTCACGTGTCCTCCAGTCTATGGAATCGCTCCGAATTTGCAATTACCGCTCGTCCCACAAAGGTGGTGCGATGAAAACCGGAAACCCGCCTTTACTGTTCATTAGTCAGAGTTCCGTCTTCCGTGATCCGGTTCCATCTAGTACAAGGTTCCGCCTTTTCATTTGTTGACCTCTGTTTCATTTACATTTTAACACGTCGCTTCCATATGTTTAACTCCCAGCTCCATCAGGTTTTCACTGTGCATTCACGGTTTCTCTCTAGGTTCCATTCCTCACCATCGTTTATAATTCCGCCTCTTTAACTACTGTTCTTCATGTGTGTGTTATATTTATGCTTCCATTTTATTCAATGCAGCCTCTGCTACCCATTCATAAAATTGATCTGCTCAATAAGATCCTCTCCACTTTCTCCATTGCTTTGATGTCTAATACCTCTATGCCTTGTAACCATTCTGACTGTCCACGGGTTCATGCTCCTTTCAGCCTCGCTTTCTACTTCATCATTGTATAGACTCTGCGTTCAAATGCATCCTCGTTCCAATCTTTAACCGAGGTCGTGTATTCGGATTGGATTGAACTAATACCAGTCCTTCTGCAGGATTGTCCTATTGCTCATATTTTCATTTCTGTTCTTCTCATGCTCCAAACTGAGAGCTCTCTATTCTTGGATTGGATTGAACTAATACCAGTCCTTCTGCAGGATTGTCCTACTGCTCATATTTTCATTTCTGTTCTTCTCATGCTCCAAACTGAGAGCCCTCTATTCTCCTGTAAATGTTACTACACCATTCACCAAAAACCTGTGCCCCTCTCTCCTTTGCCTTGTTGATGTTTCAGTTGCTACTCCTTTGCTATCAATGACAACATTTCCAACAGTCTCCCCCTTTGGCATTGATGGCAATATACTTCTTCTGTTTTCCTTTTAGGACCCTTCCTTCTGTTGCTAGCTCTTCCTCCCCCTTTGAAATCAATGGCAAGGGGTTGCACATTTCTTAGTGTAGATTTTATCCTTTGATCCTGTGTTTTTATCCTTTTTCAACATTTCATGCATTTCCTCTCTCTGAGATCTTCTGACTTTGTACCCTGTTGTTCCAAACTTTGGATTAAATCTAAAATACTGACCCTTTAGCCTTTTCATTGACTCTTTTATGCTGGATGTATTCTTTCCATAATTCTTTGATCTTGAAGACCTATTTCATGCTTCCCTTGCTGGCTGATCTCCCCCTGGAATGATATTTTCGTTTCTATTCTCCCCCTGAAACTATGCTTTCTCTTCATATTAGAGAGTAGCATCTACAGATACTACCCCTAGTCTATCTCTCAAATATTCAAATGTTTCTCTAGCAAGAGGTTTGGTAAATATATCTGTTGTCTATTATTTTGTTGGTACATACTCCAGCTTTACTACCTTCTGAGCCACTTGTTCTTGGAGAAAGTGATACTTGATTGGGATATGTTCAGTTTTTGAGAGAAGCACATGATTTTTTGATATGCTTATAGCACACGTATTTTCACATTTAATTCAGATAGGTTCATCAATGCTTACCTTCATGTCTTATAGGGTTTGCTTCATCCACATGACTTGTGTACAATAAGCTGCTGCTGCTATGTATTCTGCTTCGGTTGTAGACAGAGAAATAGATGTTTGTTTCTTGCTTAGCCATGCCACCAGATTTTCTCCTAGATAGAATGCACCTCCACTTGTGATTTTCCTCTCATCCACACAGCTGGCCCAATCTACATCTGTGTATGCTGTCAAAGTGAAGCTTTTGACTTTTGGATACCAAATTCCATACTGTGCAGTTCCTTGTAGATATATGAATATTCTTTTGATTGCTAGAAGGTGATTTTGTTTAGGTGCTACTTGATATCTAGCCACAAGTCCTATTGCTAGCATGATGTCTGGTCTTGATCTTTGTCAATACAACAGACTACCTATGATGGATCTGTAGAGTTTTTGATCTATATCGTGAGATCCATCATCAGCCTAGGTTGCATCAGTCATGGGAGTTGACACGAGTTTGCAGCGATCCTCCATTTTGAACTTTTTCAACATTTCTTTTAAGTATTTTTCTTGTGAGATGAATGTACCTGTGTTCTTTTACTGCATTTGAAGTCCTAAGTAGAAACTGAGTTATCCAATCATGGAAATCTCAAATTCTGATTTCATCTCTTCAACAAACCCTTTTGCTAGTTCATCTCTATTGCTTCCAAACATAATGTCATCAACATAAACTACAACAATCAAGAGTTCATTTTCATGGGATTTTATGTATAGATTGATGTCTACTCCACCTCTCTTAAAGCCTTGTTTTTGCAAATATTTATCCAGTTTTGAGTACCAAGCACGAGGAGCCTGTTTCAGTCCATATAGAGCCTTTTTCGGTACGCACACGGTCTTTTGTACATTTTGAAGCAACCACCAGGCATTCAAAATAGACTTCTTCTTCTAGATCTCCATTGAAAATACGATTTCACATCCATTTGATATACCTTGAAGTCTTGGTAGCATGTAAAAGGCCAAAATATTACGATGGCTTCATTTACCGGAACCTCATGGGGCAAATGTTTCTTCGTAATCAAGTCCTTCGATTTGTGAATATCTTCTGAGACAAGTCGACTTTGACTACGATTTTGTCCTTTCTCATTCATTTTATTTTTGAATACCCATTTTGAGCCTATGACATTTTTCTCAGTGGGTCTAGGAACTAGTTCCCAGGTATTTTTTTTCTCAATTTGGTACAATTCTTCATTCATAGCATTTACCCAAGACTTGTCCTTGCTGGCTTCTTCAAACTTCTTTGGCTCTATTTGTGATAACATGGCTATGTATACCTCTTCTATCTGTTCAGTTAGCTGCCTTCTTGTCTGGACCCCTTTTTTCTTGTCTCCTATGATCTGATCTTCATGATGGTTCTTGTGAGTGTATCTAGAAGGGGCTTTAGGGCTCAGTTCAGCATCTTCTGTTGTCTTGCTTGTTTCATCATCATCTTGGTATTCTTCTTCATGGTTATCTAATGGACTAGTCTGTATCTTTTGTATTGTTTTGAAGTTATTCATCAAATCTCACATCAATGCTTTCTACTATTTTTCGAAGAGTCTTGTTGTAACACTTGTATCCTTTAATTTTGGAAGCATATCCTAGAAATATCCCTTCATCTTCTCTTGCATCAAATTTCCCAAGATTTTCATCATTATTCTTTATGTAACACTTGCTTCCAAAGATTCTAAAACGTTTGATTGAAGTTGGTTTCCCATGCCATAGTTCATAGGGAGTCTTGTCACTACTTGGCCTTAAGTGAGTTTTGTTAAGGATATACACGGCTGTGTGTACTGCTTCTGCCCAGAAGGTATGAGGAATATTACTCTCTTGCATCATGGCTCTGGCAATTTGCTGTACAGATCTGTTTTGTCTCTCTGCTACTCCATTCTGCTGAGGTGTCCCTACAATAGTAAATTGTTGTTTTATTCCATGTTCATTGCATAAGTCAGCAAAGTCATAATCTATGAATTCACCTCCTCTGTCTGATCTGACACATTTTAATTTGCACCCCGTTTGATTTTCTGCTAATGCTTTGAATATCTTGAATTTTTCCAGAGCTTCCAATTTATTCTTGAGGAATGCCACCCATTTCATTCGGGAGAAATCATCAATTATCAACATGAAGTAGGATTCTCCACTTGGAGTTTTAGTTCTTGCAGGTCCACACAGGTCCATGTGCACAAGCTGGAGTGGTCTTCTTGTTGATAACTCATTTTTGGCCTTAAATGATGTGCGGGTCTGTTTGCTCAGTTGACAAGATTTGCAGATGGTATTAGAAGGCCTTTTTATTTCTGGCATGTCTCTGACAGCTTTCTTCTTGCTTAGTCTGATGATGTGATCGAAGATGAGATGTCCCAACCTTTTATGCCATAACCATGAATCATCAAGTTTGCTAAGATGACATGGTTCATCTTCCTTTTTCACAATGTAAACATTAATCTTTGTTCGAACTCCTTTGAATACAGTCTTACCTGTGGTGCTTGATCTGACTTCAAAATCTTGTGCTCTAAAAAGAAATTCATAGCCTTCATCACACATTTGACTAACACTTATCAAATTTTCTTTTAGCCCATCTACAAATAATACATCTTGGGCCTTTCCTCTTCCATTGTCTAGGCTGACTGAGCCTTTTCCTTTTATTTTTCATGATTTATCATTGCCAAAGGTAACATTGCCAGATTTCTTTTCACTCTTTTCATCGGGAGTTATATTTACCTTGTCTCTAGTCATGGGGTTTGGCTTGTCCTTTGTCCAAATACCACTTTGGCTTTCAGAGTCTTAATGAGTTAGAGCCAAGTCACATTTATTCACCTTCTTTATCCACTGGAGGCACACTTTTGCTTGGTATCTTTTGTGAGGTGATGAACTACATCTTCTTAGAGGACATTTGGAAGGTATATGTCCAACTTGATTGTATACAAAACATTTGATCATAATTTTTACAGAGTTATGAGTATGAACAAAAATTCTTTGATTCATAAACCTCCTTGAGGTGTTAAACATCAATATTTGTCCATACTTTCTACACTCAATGATTTTAAGGCCAATTTCCTTACAATAAAAACAGTAACCATAGAAACTGTTTGCATACCTGATGTAAGGTTGTCTTTTCCATTTGTTTGCTTTAGGCAGTCTTTTCACTATTTGCATCTTTTGCCGGTTTGAATTATTCCTCCTTGTATGACAATATGCAACAATGTGTCCTAGCTTGTGGCAGACATAGCAGGTGGCATTCTTCATAGGAAGGAAGACTCTCCTTTGATGGTTTGCAAATTTGATATACTCAGGGGCATATGATCCTTTTTCTGTTGTCTTAGTATTTCTTGCCTTCTTTGTTACTAGAGGTTTCTTCTGATCTCTGTCTTTCTCATTACATGTTTCTTCTTTTGTAGGAATTTTTTGAGTTGCTTCATCATTTTTCGTTGCTTTTACAAAAATAATCTCTATGTCTTCCTTTTCTTTTCTTTTACTTGATTCTCCTTCATAGCCTATTCCCATTTTTATCATAGGAGATCTTTGAGCTCCTAGAATTTCGTTCAACTTACTAGAGCTTGTCGTTTGAGAGGAATTTGTAGATACTTTCCTCTGAGCATTTTCTAATTTCTTCCTCAGACATACAACGTCTTCTTCCAGCTTATCTTATTCTCGAGTTTTATCCCTGATTTGCTGAAGTAACATGTCTTCTATCTTCTTGGCTTCTTCAAGCTCTACCTTAAGCTGCATGAGGGCTTTTGAATTCTTCTCTTCTCTCACATACTTGAGGAGAATGTCCTTTTGTTTTCTACACTTCAGTTTGAGTCTGTCAATCTCCTCTAGAGCACTTCTTAGCTCCCCCTCAAGGTCGACTTCACCTTCTTCTTCTTCATCTTCTAGCGGGAGTCCTTCAAGTTATTCAATGGCCATCAATAAAAATGCAAAGTTTCCTTCTTCACTTGAGGGTTCATCTGAGTCTTCAGATGTAGTGCTGTCTTGTTTAGCATAGAAGGATTTTCTGTTGAACTTCTTTCCTTTCTGCCAATTCTTTAATGTATTTTTCTCTGACTATTGGGCCTGATTCCTTACTTTCTTGTGAGGACACTTGGCTGCATAGTGTCCAACTCTTCCATAGTTAAAGCATTTGAAAGGAAGTTTACCTTTGTATTTACCTAAGCCTCTATCCAATTTCTTAACGAATTTTTCTTCTTCTTCATCCGAGAAAGAACATATGTCTTCCTCTTCTTCTTTCTTCTTTTCTACTTTAAAGGTTGCCTCCCTCGTACTTGGCTTCTTTTGTGGGAGCCTCATTTCATATGCTGTTAGATTTCCAAGTAGCTGGTTCATGGTCAAGGTCTCCCAATCAACTGTTTCTTCTATTGCAGACACCTTGGGATTAAACCTGGGTGGAAGAGATCGTAGAATCTTTTGTACAATTACAACTTCTTTTATGGTTTCACCTAGAGCCTTCATGTTATTTACTATTTCTGCAACCCTTAGAAAGAAGCTAGAAATGTCTTCATCATCATCCATTTTTAAGTTCTCAAACTGGGCTCTATAGACTTGAAGTTTGGCAGTCTTTACCTTCTTGTCTCCCTCATGAATATTCTCCAGAGTGTCCCACATTTCTTTGGCAGTGTCTCTGTGCATTACTTTGATAAACTCTGCTTCACACAATCCATTTAAGATGGCATTCATGGCTTTTGCGTTGGCTACAAAATCTTGTTTGGTTTCCTTTTCTGAGTCAGTTGCCTTTGGGGCATATCCTAATTCCACAGCACCCCAAACTTCTATTCCTAGAGACATTATGTATGTCCTCATCCTGATTTTCCAGAAGGCATAATTTGCACCTGTAAAGAAAGGGGCTTTATTGGTTGAGCATCCTTCTTTACTAGCCATCCTGAGAACCTAGAATCTCCTTTCAGTGGTTAAACTGGTACAAAGGAACCTGCTCTGATACCAATTGTTGAATTCTTAGTTAAACTGAGAGGAGGGGGGGGGGGGGTGAATCAGTTTAACACATACATGAGCTTTACAAATTTTTCATCAGCTTATTTACAGCTTACTTTTATAATCAACCTTAGTATATGAACAATCTTAATATGTTGCAGCAAGTATTAAATTAATGTGACATCAAAATTATTATGAGAGCAACAAACATTAAGCATATTTAGTAAATCATCTCAGTACACAGGCAACACAGATAGAGACAACAGATATAAGTGGAAACCCATAAAGGGAGAAAACCACATCTCATTATTGTTGTGATGCAAAGGCAAGCTCCAACTCCCTCTCACCACTGTTTTTCTGCAGGCACCAACCTACAGGAGGCTTCAACCTCAATTCTGCAAGCTACAACTTACAAGGAAGCTCCAACTCCCTTCAATTTTCTGCAGGCACCAACCTACAGGAGGCTCCAACCTCAGTTAGCTACAACTGACAACTATCAAGCTTCAACCTGATAGGGAAGCTTCAACTTCCTCAATTTATCAAAAGAAATATTCGCTGATTTACCTCAGATATCAGCTCTGTTCTGTAGCATCTCTTTTTGCTCCTGTCTTCCTTATCTTCTCTGCCTCAATCTTCTATGCTTTTCATTCTCTATCCTTACTCTCTCTCTCTATTATGCATATCAAGTTGATATTATATATAGAGTTCCTCACATGACTGTTTGTATATCACAAGGAATTTGGAGTGATTAGCCATGACTCTTTGGCTTCTGTCTTCTCATTCCTCTATCCAACTCATTTTAAAATTATAACAATATGTACAAATTTCCATGCTGCAGTGGGATTTTTCTTTTCCTTAGGATACTTGCCTTTGCATCACAAACAATATAAAACAAAAATATTTACATTTTCAGTTACACATTTCAATTCGCCTTAGCTCCTTTACTGGACTTTGGCTTGACTGGATTTGTCTTTTCTGCTGCTGTTGAGTGATTGTTCTGTATATTTTGGTTCACGTCTGTGTCTATTCATCTGTTGACTGTACTTGTGTGCACCAGCTACATATATAGCTGCTTTTCAGGTTTTATTCTCAAAGACATATGAATTTGGGCGATGTCTGTTCATTACCAATCTCTGTTCTCGGGCTGCTTGCTTACGTTCTCTGTTCATATATGAGCTTAAAGTTAATAGTTGAAATTCACATTACAATTTCAATTCATCTTTTTCCTGTACCATTTTTCTGCTGCTATCTCTCTCTCTTTCGTTCTTGCAGGCTCTTGTAATAAACCCAATTTGTGAACTTTATAAAACCCACTATATTAAATACCAGCGTAGTATATATATCAGCATATATATATGTTCCCCACCAAATGTGAAGACCCATGTATTCACTTTAACGTATGCCCAGCACGCACCTCATTTCATATAGGTTTCGACTTTAACACAATATATAAATATATCACCATGTATGCATATTCCCCGAGTCAAGCATTAAAAACTATTAATAAACCATGGCTTTTGTTTAGCGCCCAACATAAGTATGGTCACGGTTTTATAACCTTTATAACATCAAACTATATTACATTCCCCACTTAAATATATAATGCTTACTCGAATGTTCGGACCTTGGAAATCTTATATATATATATATATATATCCTGAGCTTTAATTCAACTAAACCACTTATAACGAACCTCTGGCTCCGGGCCCACATATATAAGCGATGGCTCAATTAAATGTGTGCCATACCATGGGTTATCCTTCGAGCTACTTCTGAATGCAATCACTGTTCAATGAGCCTTCCTGCAGATCGATAGTGTTCGTTGATATCGCACTGCCTCCTCAGTCGAACGTTAATTTGCGATGGGGCGGTTTTGAAAATCCATCGCATGTCACGTGTCCTCCAGTTTATGGAATCGCTCCGAATTTGCAATTACCGCTCGTCCCACAAAGGTGGTGCGATGAAAATCGGAAACCCGCCTTTACTGTTCATTAGTTAGAGTTCCGTCTTCCGAGTTCCGTTTTCCGTGATCCGGTTCCGTCTAGTACAAGGTTCCGCCTTTTCATTTGTTGACCTCTGTTTCATTTACATTTTAACACGTCGCTTCCATATGTTTAACTCCCAGCTCCATCAGGTTTTCACTATGCATTCACGGTTTCTCTCTAGGTTCCATTCCTCACCATCGTTTACAATTCCGCCTCTTTAACTACTGTTCTTCATGTGTGTGTTATATTTATGCTTCCATTTTATTCAATGCAGCCTCTGCTACCCATTCATAAAACCGATCTGGTCAATAAGATCCTCTCCACTTTCTCCATTGCTTTGATGTCTAATACCTCTACGGCTTGTAACCATTCTGACTGTCCACGGGTTCATGCTCCTTTCATCCTCGCTTTCTACTTCATCATTGTATAGACTCTGCGTTCAAATGCATCCTCGTTCCAATCTTTAACCGAGGTCGTGTATTCGGATTGGATTGAACTAATACTAGTCCTTTTCCAGGATTGTCCTACTGCTCATATTTTCATTTCTGTTCTTCTCATGCTCCAAACTGAGAGCCCTCTATTCTCCTGTAAATGTTACTACACCATTCGCCAAAAAACTGTGCCCCTCTCTCTCATTTGCCTTGTTGTTGTTTCAGGTGCTACTCCTTTTTCATCTCCTTTGCCATCAATGACAACATTTCCAACAATAGATTCTGTACAAGATCACTTAATTATACATGTTGCTGAGTTGAAGACTGCCAAAGAAGTGTATGATGCTTTGGTGGGATTGTTCTAGAGTGACAAAACTAGCAAGCAACTAACCTTGAGGCATCAACTTCATAATGTCACGATGACTAGATCAAATTCTTGTCGTCTCTTATCTTATGAGAGTCTCTCAATTGAGAGATGAAAATGGAGCCATTGGAGCTAAGTTACTGGAAACGCAGGTCTAACCTCCCAGAAATGTCGTTCAGCATTTCAAATCCTAAAA